>OY787670.1:44018383-45218383 GCA_963678985.1 Spisula subtruncata | reverse complement strand
GATATACTATGTAGGCATGGTCGTTTGTGTGACGCGAAACTAACCAGCATGTTGGCAGTATCATCTGGTCTTAGGCATTCCACTCTGTACGAGCTACAGTCCTGACTTACACCCTTCAAAGGCACTTATCAAATTGTTCTTTTATTCAACACGATTGATTTAAATGTGTCTGTATTACCTAAGTTCGTTTAAATAAACAAATATCACATATGGCTTCAGTTGTTAGAATGAAATGTTTACCCTCAGCAAGATGATGCCACTCCCGGATAACACCTCAGTTGACACCCCTTGTCTTGAATGAGTATTCTATTATTTCATCATGTGTGGGTGTACTATATTAGAAACATTTTGACTCTACAACATACGTAATACGTTATTACACACATGTGACACGATGCATTAAGTCTATTTTCGAGTATGTAAGTTATCAATAACGCATCAGATTTTAAATAGTTTGGTATTGATTATACATACTATTATGAAAAATTGTCTGATGGAATTAATCAACAGAATGCAAAATATATTGATATAGAATGACAGTTTTCTATCAGTGTACAGTTTCGTCTTTCTCGGAATCAATTCAAGACGGACACCCTTGTGAAAGGGTTTCAATGGATTTGGTCAGTTTTGAAAATAAGTTTTCTTAATCAATGCCGACGCCTCATTCCTGCTGGTTTCCATTGTACATTGTCACAAGGGTTCAAGAAGTCAAGTTAATACTTCATGCATGCTCCGTTTAGAATCGTAAGTATCGAATGCATATCTGGCAATAAAACACATTAGCATTCCCTCATTAGACAATTATTTCACTGCAATAACCAAACATCAACAGTTCGCTGGATGTTTTCCTAACAATTATAAGACGTGAGCAGTTTTTGTCATAAGCCTTCATTGCTATGTGCATATTGGTTCCGGGTATTAACCATGCATAAAATAAACGTGGTCTGTTCTAGACACCATCATATGCATGAATGAATCTTTCATATTGAACGTGAATGGAACTACAGTACTGCAAGTAGCGTTTATTACTTGGTTTCGGAAAAGGCCAAAAACGTAGAATGTGAAATTGGATATTTGAAAATTCCTGAACATATTACATAATCATGGTAAATGGCAGTTGTATTGATGGTTGTTTGTACTACTATCTAGACCCGATCGCAAACATTTTTTCGTCCGTTGGCGAATTTAATAGTGAATTCATGTAACTGTTTCGTATGTTTATTCTCTTACATTGTAAATGGAAAAAATGGAAATGTCAAAATTCTGTTTTTTGTAATCCCTCAGGTATGTAGAAAATCCAATGTTAGACAAAAATAACTAGATATAAATTAAGAACATAATCTTAATTGGTAGTGTTTCTATGCCACGTTGTCTTTGTTTTGTATTGAATAAGAACGCCCTGTTGCCAAATGATTTTAATTCAATGACTGTATGAACAGCATGTTTTGATAGATAATTTAAGTTCTTAATGTGAATAATATCTCGTTACAGGTTCCCATTAATACTAATCCTTTAATCAATTTTCGAAGGTAAAACTTCCAATCCAATATAAATGGAATACGAGTAACAAAACAATTTGAGACGAATAATTACTAGTTTTATAAAAATAATTCATGAGGTTATAATACAAATAATTAGCGCCCTAAGCCATCAAAACAATATATACTCATTGTAACTTACTTTAATAATTTTCTAAGTCAAGCAAAATGGTTAAAAGAAAATGCGAGTTTAAATGTTTTATAGTTTGCTGATTATTTGTTAATACTAGGTGCTCTAGGGTCTGTATCATAACGCGACCTTTGAACCACACTTAATACAAAAATTCGGTACATCTACTATATCTATTATATTTGTGTAGCTGAACCCTTCTTTATATAAACACTAATTAAGTTTTACTTATATTTGTAAATAACGGGGTGTCGAAAGACACTTTATTTGGAAAACATGATCATAACACACGCAACGGATATTGATATAACGGTTATAAAGAGCGTTTGGTTACTACAATTCAATTCAAATGTAATGTCAATTAAAGTTAATTATTACCTCACCTTATGATTCAGAGTCCGTGTCGGGTATGTTAACAACTAAGATATCAACACTCGAGCATTTCATATTAGCTTTCCGAGAACTACGTTATAATCAACCAAACCGTCCTCAGAGTAGACAGCTCATGTCTATACAAATACATGTAGCCTAATTTCTTTTAAAACAGGGTATTGAATTTACCCACCAAAAACCCAAGATGGAATAATCAGATCCATTTCCTGGATGTTGGACGGAGAGTATGTAGTTATAACATTTGTAACTTAAAGGGTGATGTATTCACACAAAGTTGATTTATTATACATATTCAGTGTTATGTAAACTGTTAAATATTTTTAGATTCATCACTGCCTGATAATATAGGTTCATATTTATTTATAACGGTTATAAGTTGATAGTTATCAATATGTGATGAAGGAGAACTGCCAAAGATATTGCATCAACAATCGTATCTGTATATAGTTTCAAAGAAACGCGATTTTTATTTAGATGTCATATTATTTGATAGCTTAGTAGAACAGATTTTATTATCGCGAGACACAACGATTAAGAAGCGTTTTTTTCTTTTGATAAACAACATTGTCGTGCAACCGTTGGCGTATGCTTAATAACTAAGTCGTGTCATGACAAAGACAAGTACATAAAATCGCAAAGTAATTAGATTTAAATGTCGCATAATGAATTGTTCAGGTGTTTTGTTTAACCATGAAACTGCCCATATTTCACAGTTTTATTAACATTTTCCGTATTTTATATCATTTCTCAATTATTTTCTACTGACAATAATATAGCTATCTTTACAGCTGCTAAATTGTTCGCTTGCCTCGCTATTTTTTGTAAATAATGAACTCAAGCTTCTCATCAAAAGCAACAATTTTCCCAGGATTTTCTTATGATGATAAATATTACACATATACACTCAACCGCTTTAAAAACGCACCACATATGAAATATCGGTTTTAGTGATGAAAACGTCAATCTACGGTTATTTACTTTCGGATTGATTATCTCCAGTCTGTACACAACGTGTTGTGTGATTTTCATGCCATTATTACGAGTTTAAAATAAATTATGATATAGATAACACAGTGATCCATGAAAGTGAAAGTCACAATTTCAAAAGCAATTATAAGAGCCCGCTACATTGATGCATGTACGTTGTTTCTCCTCCTAAAGAATAACATTAATTACGTTATAGGATAGAATTATGTTCAACGTGATGTTTTAACCATCCAAGAAAAGCTTAACTTGAATTATAAATGTTATTTGACTTTGGCTGTCTGGCTAATACCATACGACCGAATGCGGTCAAGATCTGCGCATTATGTGAACCTAAGATGGATTCAAGCCTTATTTAAACTTGAAATCTTAGTTATGAGCATCAGACTGTCAGGATATTTCCCGTGGTGCTTATATGGCACCTCAAATCAACACTATGAAGGAGCTTGAACACAAAAAAATGGGACATTCGGCTCTAAACGGGAGAAAACTCGTTAAAAAGTGTATTAAAATGATTTTCCTTTTTATTGACAATTTTGAAAAGAAAAGTTATGAAAATGCGATCATGTACTTTTCGCTTGTTTATTGAAACCTGTCATTCTTTTGACACTCTGTGCAGCCACGCGGAACCAATTACAATGACACAACCTGTGTCATGTTTCCTCATACCTCAGACTCAATACCTTTAGCTTGTTTCATCCAGGTCGGTCTTTGACTGTGTCATTCGCTAGGAATGGATGTTCTAAGCCCACACTCGTTGTGTGGAGACAGCTGAACCGCCATGCTAAGGCACCGATGCTCTTTTCAGTTGGAAGCGAAGGTACAATCATTCAAACAAATATTCGAGATATTCGCAGGATAAAAATAACATTAGCAAATACTGTTTCTGTTGTTTTTCCAATGTGTAAACCAACGTGGTACAGTTTAAAGTGAATATTGACCACATATGTCGACGCGATCGAGCTGCACGTGCAAAACATGCAAAATAAAAAAATATTCTGTGGGCGGGGTATTCCGAATAAAACCAAAATCGTTTTCTTTAATTAGGTCAAACTTATGTACTGTACAAACCCTGTAAACTATTAATTTTAGCAAAAAATGATTTTTGACAAATTTTGATAATTTTCAATAGTGGTGCGTTTTTAAAGCGGTTGAGTGTATGTTGATATTGTTTTCATTATTAAACACATTCAACGAGTTTACCGAATGGAATGAAAGCAATCTTCGATAACATATGCCATAATAACAATCATTAACAGTTTGATAATCTGTATTCGATGTAAGCTAAATATTTATATGTAATCCATTAGTCTTTGTTGGCCTAAACATAAAGTGATGTAGTTATGTAAAGTAAAAAAATAAGCACGTATCACAAAATACAAATATTTGCTATGACGCGCTTAATTGACAATAACAGAAAATAGGTAAAGTTGTTCAAATTGAAAATGCAAGGTTTCATTCACATCCTACTTATAGAGGTTTTATTACTTCATATAATAAAGCATGTACATACTTGACCAATTCATGTATTAAGAAAGTAGTGCTTAACACTAGAAACTTTCTTCTCGTACTAAACTTTATTGTTTGAGAGATGCAATTTAAAAAACGTTCTTTTAAAGCCAGCAAATTGACAGGGTCCATTTGTGTTGTATTGCATGCCACAGATACAAAACTAAATGTGTAGTGCCCGGGTGAGATGAAAATGCACTGTTGACAAGGCTAATGAATGCTACATGTTGTTAAGCAACACACCACCCGAGGGTTCCTTATACTCACCTGTGGTGCGTTATACCAATAATGTTCACCAATTGGCGTTCACTGCACAATAAGATCATAACAAGCTTTACATATTTCTGTATATATCTTACAAACTTAAAAGCTTGAACAATTAAACGATTAAATTTGCCACATCAACTGCGTACATGGAAACATTCGGAGATTAAACTATTTTGTTAATGTTTTGTTTCATCTAAAGCATACGCGTTGGTGTTCTGTGAGAATTATCTTCAATATAAAAAAATGTGAAAAGAAAAGTAGAGGCAGATCACTTATAATTGCATGTTAGCATGTTTGCTGTAACTTATATTGTGTCAATTGGTTTCTTTTATGGATGATTTTACATGAATAAACAGTGCATACTTTGATAAATTGATCGTTTGTGATAACAGTGAACGTCCACTTTTGCTTATATGATGTTTGAAAACTGTTTATTGTCATAACTTCATCTGTGTCAGTGCCGACGTTGCTTGGTTACATTCTGCATTCTTCCAGAATGGTTCCCCTTGTTATGCCAAGTATTAAATTTTTGTCAACTTTTCTCCTAAACTAACAGGTAAATTGTTTTAAAAACTTTCAACACTAGTATATTGTATTTATCACTATCATGATTCGGTAAATCATGGCCATTGAAGGTAATCCGGTCTATTGTTAATTTTGAAAAAGTATTTGTAACAGTATTGTTATACCATAAAACTTCAAACACTTATTTACAAGTCATACCCTCCTCTGTAAAAGCATAACAGTAACAGAAGCAACGTATAAAAGTCATGATAGTTATGTACCTGGCGATGTTTATAACAAATCAAATGGTTATTATCTGCGCAAGGTATTGTGAGAAAATTATTCATAAACCAATTATTTCAGTACAGCAGACGAGATGAAACCATACATCACAAATGGTAGAAATTAATTTAATTTCTATTTGCAGAAAATAAAATAAATACAATCCTGAAGATTCTTTCTTTGTTTTATCGTTTTGCGACCATAGCAATAAGCATCAGCAGTTATAGACAATACGCCTTAGCATGTACCCGATTAACCCAGTTTGATTCCCGGTAGTTCTATGTTTGTCTGTTAATGTGGGCATTTTCTTAATATATTGAGCGTCAAGTTTCGAAAACGAATTAAAATTTAAATATTTTTAAATTGATCACTCGAGAGAACTTTTTACTAACTCTGTCGATTGGTTTTCCCATAGTGTTTATGATGAACCCATTATCGTTTTTGTCCGTCACGCTTGAATGATCTCACCAGCAAAAATGGCAAAACGTCTATTCAAGCGAGCAAAATTAGGGCTTTATATTTTCGACTCAATTTTCACTTCTTTTTTACTTGCAACATGTCTGAGATACGAAATACACGAATAGTTAGTCAAATTATTTGGCAATGAATGCTTAATTATGTAAGGAATTACTGCCAGTTTCCAGTTGTTTAGGGCCTTACTGGTTGACAATAGGATCAGCTGTACAGAACTGAGAATTGGATGGAAACAGCGTCCACAGCTAACACGTGTTCCATAACGATATGTGCATCATTGAACGGAAACAAGTTGGGGATAGTGACATTGTAATATTATTGTTTACTACCAATTTTCTAGGGCTCCTTTCAGCTGGTAGGTCGCTTAAGCACCCTTGACATTTAAACTATCCTGGTCATTGGGCTACATTTGGAATCCTACACTCGTTTTTCCATGGGGAGACTATTTATCTCCTGTGGGTTTGGCAGCCAACATCGATCTGCGGCGCTCAGGAATAGACATTTCCCCCGCAGGTACCATTCTACACCATGGTTGAGTGAAGCACGTGGGTCTTGCTAAGAGAAATTAACCAGTGGTCCAGAGGGGGTCGAATCCGGGACCTCTCGATCCCGAAGCGCGCGCCCTACCTCTAGGCCACCGCTACCCTGAAGCAATGACATCGTCATTGACCGTCATATGCAAATTGAAACTTTAAACAATATACAATCATATACCTTCATGTAACTCTCCAACGATCTATGGTAGTGTAAAATATAATACCGATATAGTCGAAAAGACAATCGACCAGTCATAAACCTGTAGTCCTTTACACCACAAAACCATAGAAATCAAAGACAAGTTCTCCAAAATGTCAACGTCAACATCTTAAGTAAAGTAAGCTTCTTTGTAAACATCAATCACCCGTTCAATGTCGTAATTCAGCATTAACAGAAATAATTGCTAGCTGAACTTTACGCAGTAGCTATTACTGTTTCTGTAGTGTGATCGTGTCGCCTTTTACTTAATCATCTGCCTTGAATACACTGATATAGCCAATGTATGACTTACTTTTAACAGTATAAACGTAATACCTCGACATGTAGCTATACAACACATAACTTCCTACAAGGAAGTTCTAACGAATTGTATCATTAGTAAGAGAGTACAGATATAAAAACAAACCCGACACGGAATATAGTGCCCAATAAAAGCAAGTACAACTACTCTGTAATATTGGTAACTTGGTTACATTTTTAGAAGCAAAATTTCATTCACATACCTACAAACCTAAATTTGGTATCTAGAAAAGAAAAATATATGCATAAAGGGTACTTGTTGAAAGAACCAGTGATATAATATATCACAACAAATCGGGGATGATTGTGTAGTGCTTTATTTTGCAAGATGTTCCTGTTATCCAACATCTAAATTGGTACAGGTATTTGAGTCACTTATATCTACATGTATTACAAATACATAAACCTCGTATATGTACGTGGGGTGTTCCACAATTAATAGGACTTTTTTCATAGCAGCACGGCAAATCAGAAATTAATCAAACTAGTTGTCTTTCATTAAATTTTGATCTTGCACTGACAAATATGCGAAATATCAAAGACATTGACTGAAAAATAATAAATTTATTAAACATTAAATATACTGTGTACAAAGGATGCGGGTCGCACCGTGACGTTATCATGACGTCGCATTTCAAGCGCAGTATTTCAACATAAAGACACATTAATTTTTTTTGTTTATAGTCATCCTGACTTTCTCAACTGATCCAATATCACTGTTCCGATTGTTTAGATGTGTTTCCGTAACCCTGTTCACAAAAATGTGTTGCTATGATGTTAGAAGTTGCTCAAACATTGGAGCGCCTACCAGTGTACGAACAGTGTTTATTAACGTCAACTTAATTTTCTATAACCCTACCTGTGCTTATTAGTAAGTTAATGAATCCGCGATCTGTAATCAATTTGAGCCAACAGAACACAGGTGGCTGCTTAATGCCACCATATTATACGTAGTTCATAATTACACGGGTAATCACTGTTGGTTTTACCAATGTGCACCATTTTTTGACAATCGGGTGGTTTCCGTTTATTGGCGTTGACGTCATTTTCATTCATGACGCGCTTGGATACATACACTTGATTACTGACTTACGATAGCAAACATAGAGCGATTTATTTGAAAGTTTGCATTCTAATGTCAAGGTCATCCACGTAATGCCATACAAGTAGGCGTTAATATTTTATCTAGTAGATATTAAGATATTCACACTTTTAATAAGGATAGTAATGACATATAATAGTGTGACCCGCCTTAGCGTTGCATGGTTTCTATGACAACGCTTTACATGAGCATCATCAGCAACAGAGAAATTACGTTGTTATAAGCATATAGAGCATACATTGCAATGCATATGGGACAATTTTCATTAGATTGTAATTTTTAAGTAAAAAGTGATGAGAAAAGTCCTATTATTTCTGGAACACGCCTCGTACATTTTCATTGATTATAAGTTTGCTTTGATTTTATAGCCAGTTTGCATGTATGTATTATTTCTGTTTGAGCAGTCAATTATAAAAGATACTTCGAGAAAGGTTCGAGAAGCTAACGTCGTCACACACGTATGCATGTATGATGAAATATGACTGACATGTTATGATCTAGTAAGATATTGACTTCGGTATGTAGAGAAGTGCATATTTAACTTTAAACAATTACATGTTAGACAGTCGCCGTATTTTGCATCTGAAACAACTGCGTAAACTATGATGAAAAGGCAATAATGCTAGGGAAAACAATTATTCATCATTTATCTGAAGATTACAAATATAACAAACAAACGTATTTTGGCAGTCTAAGGCATATGATGTTTATTGTGCAGACATGCATGTCTGTTTGTTATATTGCTCATAACGAGTGTGTATTCGGTGCATTCCAAAGGATGGGTGCACAATAATAGTAGCTTACTACTTCATCTATTGCACATATAATATTTATTACATGTTTGCAGTTTGATCAGCCTAAATCATATTAGAGTTAGAAGAAAAGTTGCATAAAATGTTAAAAAGCTTTTTACGCATGCCTGTAATGCTATAAAATGAATGTGTAAATGTCTCATATTATCTGATATATGTCGGACAGAAGTATCATATAATAGTAACGTCAATTCCAGATCCTCAAATATATAAACATAATTAATACGTTTATGATTATAATGTACGCGAGTGGTTGTATTTTAATAAGAACCGGTTTCACTTAGCAACCAGTACTAACTGGTGCAGGTGACAAATTTAAGAACATAACCAGGAAGACTGTAACTTGTTCGACTTTGGAATTGTCTTTTAACTATCAAGCACTCGCTTAGTCGTGACACAATGTGAGAACATGTGGATAAAACGAACAGAAAAGTTGGTTTGTGTTGCATTTCCCAACCTTCCTGGTGACATCATTGTCAAAGTGTACAAATCGGAAACAGATCATTGTTTCTTTAAAATCATTATAAGGATACTATGGTTTTTATAGTACTCCTTCAAGGTACGTTTCAATGACGTGTGTTGGTGCCTTTTAAACATGCAGAACAGTGCGGGCGTTTACACTTTCAAACCACCTCTAATAAAAGCTACATACGTGTATGTTATTTAACTATTTGGCAAATACATTCACCATAACCTATACGAATGCGAACCACAATCATGCCTTTCTATTTGTTTATTATTCAATGTATGAGTATGTGTTAGATTGAAATTTTATCACATTAGACAGTTCACTATAATCACTTTAGATGTTCAATCGCTGATGTGGGCAATTTTTCAACACAAGCATTGGACTACAAGTATACTCATGGGCAATAGTAAAGGAATATGAGACACATAAGCTTAATTTACTTATAAGCTTTGTACTCATGTTCGATAAAACGTATATTAAGTTTTTGTATTAAGTTGAAATACGTTTGACACCGGCAGCCAAAAGGAAGGAATTCACTGACAGAGGTTATTATTAGATACCGTTGGCTAGATTATTACACGCACTGGTTACCATTTGTCTCAAATGTTAAGTATTTCCTGTATTTGTTGAAACGTTAAACAAAAGAAATATTAAAATCGAACAATATAATGTTGATTTAATACACTGAATGTGTCCGATATAGGCCACAGTTTGTCCACCGGTTTTCTTCTAGGAAACTGTTCATCCCATGAAAATCTACTGGCATAACCATTATGTTTAAAATGAGAATGTATGATATGAAAACACATATGGAGAAACTTCTTTCATAAAATTAATGGCAATGCTTTGCCATGTTTGTTTTAAATTAGATCTTATTCCTGAATATGTCAACATACTTGAAATAAATATTAGATTGATGACAGCTACTTTCCGTTTAGAATCGTACTGTAAATCTTGAACTGTTAACAAACGAAATATAATTTGAAGATGTACCATGATGAGGTTTGGGATAAACATTTGTATTAAATATACAGCGTTTAAAAGTACATACATTATATAAATAAAGTAGAATTTTACAGCGGAAACCTTTTGCTTGTTCGTTAGGTTATGTGTAGGCATTGCTCTGTGTAATTGTGTTAAGTTGTGTTGTGACTGTTTGCTGTGTTCGGCTGGTACATTTGAGTGCTGCATTCCATGTCCAAATCCCCGTATCCTGTAGCCAAAGATAGCATCACACAATGACACAATACAAAAGCGTGCCTTTGTAACCAGTGGTTAGTGCGCTTGCAGTCTAATCTGGCGACCCGGGTTCAAATCCGGGTGGAGGCACCTACATATATGTCTGCCATAATACAGCATAAAGCTGACTGGCATATAAAGGCTACGCTCGGCATGTTTACACTTATATATCAAGCATCATTATTTTACTCTATGATGCAAAGTGAATATCAAGAGCTTCATTTTCATGACATTTTCATTTCTACTCGACAATAATGTATGCATCTTACGAGAAGAGTTCCACCAAACTATGAGCGTTTGCTGCATGCAATCAAACATTTAATGACTTAATCAGCAAAGTGGAGATCTTATACAATTAATATCCATGTGCAGATGATGTTTTCGTCAGTATAGGTTAGAACAAGGTGGTAATCAATTATTTATTCTACTATGAATAATGCGAGTTATATTAAATCACTAGTATAGATCAGGTAAGACACGCCTCTCATTATTAAACACGTGTACGACATGGCTGGCTAATCAGTATGCGTATAACCCTATAGTGCACGTGTTTGCTACGAGACTTTGATGTGCAGTCTGAATACACGTAATTATTTTATACGCTTATATCAACATGTTCATGGTTCTTCCGGCAGTTATTATTGCTTCATTTGCTAATGTCGCTGTTAATATGCTTTCCCACCAGCATTGATGACTGACAAGGTTTTTAAAGAGCTAGTTAAGTAGCTTAATAAAGAAGAGTAATCAATTACGCTAGAGATTACGCTGGATATACTGACTTGGTGTTTGAGTTAAACAGGCATGTGAAATCACTTCTGTTTTAGTTTGTTTTCTAGCCAGACAGTAGCAGTTAGTTTTTTCTATATCCTCGGATGTAATGATTCCACATCTCTTCGCATTGATACACTAGTGACATAACGTCCAGTATCAGTGCAAAATCATCAGGGTTAGACCACCAAAGAATATCAAAATCAAAGCAATGGCGTAAGTAATCAACTTGCACTTAGCCCAATACCTAGTAAAACTGTCGATAGAGTTGAATGCTTCAACCTTGTTAGAGTGATTGATAAATACCCGTATTTACAACATAGCATTTTCTAGATAAGAGTGATAAAGTTCAAGCCGACAATGTCTGTTTTGATACGGATGTATATTCCTTCTCAGTGGGAGAGTACACCTGTTGTTGAAGATCTTATTTTCAAATTTCAATATACTGCCTTAGGTTTGTAAACCATTTCCAGTCGGTGTCATAAACACACGCAAGGATTTTCAGAAAAACAAACTAAAGTTAAATACTGCTGAGCTATCACTATTTTGAAAAGTCATTTCCTTCGAATGTACCTATTGTTTTGTAACATCAAGTTGATGGTCTATCTCAAAACAGTTTGTACCTTATTCAAAACTTTCCACAATTCTTAAGTAGTACGTTTACAACAATGTAGCAATATACCACGTTCTATTGGCCCAATGTATCATTATCACATCTAAGCAGATAATAAATTGGGAGTAGACCGCCAAAAAAGAAGTCTTCAGTGTATCACGTTGCTTTTACTTTTGAACAGTGACTTTATCCTGCGAAGCATAAGCATGGTCGTCCCATATGTATTCCACCAAGATGACATAATTTTTCACAACACAATGAATAAACACATACGTTGTTTGAAGCATGACCTAAATGGAGGATCTATCACAAGTTGTCAATTGATATTAATTAATATTAAACGAGCTTTGGAAATTTTATTAAGCGAGCCTCTGGCGAGCATAATACTATTTCTACGAGTGATATATTCTTTATAGCATATGACACTAAAAACGCAAAATACGCATTGATTTATTGGAAAAATTTAATAGTTTATACTACACGTGGTACGTATAACTTTAAACGTACTGGCTATACTAACCGGGCTACAAGGAAAACATGTGATATTAACATGTATTAATTACGTCCCAGAATATCCCAAATAATCAGTTCATGGTGATATTCCCTGTTCGTACTGCCTATCTGATATATGGTCTGCCGGGATTGTTTAATATGTCTGGCGCAGTCTTCTTTATTATTTATTCAATCATGGTGCTAGGTCGACGTGGTTTAGGCAAAAGTCATATATTTTTCAATAACGTTGATATGTAGTGACTGTGATGGCAAACGAGAAACACATTACTCCATACGCATTTTTGGCGAACTTGTTTTGAATCTCTGTCAATACGACGAGGATGTCTATGTTTCACCTGCATATAGAACGTATATCACCAACCATAGAATCTAATAGCACTAATGGACGTGAAGATATATGCACAATTTTTCATGTTCTCTTTTGATTACATGACCTGATCACCCAACACGCCAATAAACCTCGTGTTATGGCCATGATCCAATGCCACTTTGTTTATGCACGTTCTAACCATGGGCTCACCTAGTCACTTAAAACCAAGCTCCAAACTACCCAAATTAAATTAATAAGATTTGTGATCCATCTAGATGCTAGGTCGCACCATGGAAGTCAACATCTTAAACTACTTATTGTTTCATTAGTTTCCGATCAATTAGCGTGTCGACCATATCATTCTGTTCCATGTTTTCAAAATAAAAAATAATACAGCCCAAGACTATATGGGAGATAATTTCATTTCACAGGATCATATTCAATCATACAGAACAAGATTAAATGACCAGGAAGGATTTTCTGTTCCTAAGGTCAAATGTTTTTTGGAAGCAATCTTTTTTCTACATGTATTAACCAATGGAACCAACTACCGGCTAGTATAGCACTGACTGAGAAATTGCCAGTTTTTAAAGTAATAGTCAAGAAACATTTTTTTAAAACAATTTGGTATTATTTTTTAAGGAAGTTAAATGACACTTATTTATTAGTATTTATTTAATTATTTATTTGTGAATTGACGTTTTAAGTAATTTATATCAACATCATTAAATATTAAGTAAATTTATTATCTTTCATTTGTTTTTATTTTATATCAGTGAGAGTTATTTACTATTTTTATTATTTCATTTATTTATTTATTACTGAAATGTGTTTTAGATAGAGTATTTCAGTATTGGACAATTCTTAACTTAAACTTGTTTTTAAACAATTTAACTGTTGATACATATTATCTGTAATTTTAATAATACATTGAACAATGCCCGACTCGTAACTTAAAAGTAACTGTGATCAGTTATGCTAATGCATTTATGTTATTATATCTGTGCAATGGACTATAATACATTATATTTCATGTCTCTGTATGTCATGCCATCAACACTAAAGGATCACAATGGAAATAAGAGATATCTCTTTTTTATGTTATCCTTAGTGTTGGTATGTCAGCCATGCGTACATATGTATATGTGTACGTATAATTTGTTTCATAACGTATACACGTTTTATTTATACATGTATGCACTTCAATACTTGGAAGTCATACTGATGTATCTGTAGAAAACTACATGACAGTACAATATGTGATAATTGTATATCCTCACACATGTACACTGATCCCGGCATGCATCGGTCAGTTATGTTGTCAAAATCAACTATATACCACTATGGGGACAATATACTATAATCGATACGATTTAATCATTTAGTATACCTATGGCTACGTATACAGACTGTATGTGGCAAGTGTATGCCTTCACTGTCTTCTTGTATTTATGCCAATTTTCATTATTTGCAAGTCCGTAACCTGTTCCAGGTGGTAATTCACTTTGAGTATACTATTCGGTTATCTATATTAAAATCCTATAAAACGAACATAAAACCGCAGTACGCGTTTGGTCCATTGCCTACACTTAAATTGCTAATATCTTGTAAGAATACTTATTTGCCATTAAAATACTTTTGCTCGTAGATACCACTATAACATATATACGGAATAACCTACAAACAACTTGTAAATTGCAACCATACAAACATGTATTCAAATCCCGGTTAGTTACTAATAAAAAGTACTTAACCTGCTATAGCTTATTTTCTAAACAATTCATAATGATTAAATAACATTTTATCGTCCTATAAACGTGCTAATATTATATATATACGTTTATTAAGGACCAGGGAAAACGCATAATATATGATGGTGAGCTTTATGGGAGTTTCTCATGTAATGGGTACGTGAATGTCTTTATACAAGAAAAGGAAGTTAACTCGTGTTTTATAGTGTAGATGATGTTTTATGTCTATACATTATCATTATTCGTACATTGTTGCTAGCACAGAGGTCTACATTAATACTTCAAAACCTAAATAGTTTTCATTGATTTCAACTGGTTGTAAAGGTCATGGATACTGTTAAGCTGTTATACTGTTACCAATGCGTACAAGAATTACCAATATTACTCAAGATTAACCTTTTTGTATTGTTGTTAAGACTAGGACGTCTATAAATTTTAAGTATAAGTAATGAGCCGGTTGGCAGTTATTTTGATGAACAAACTATTATTTTATCCTAATTGATGATATTGTTTCTATTTCAGGTCAGTAATATGTTTATAGTGTCTCTTGCGATTGCTGATCTGATTGTTGGACTGTTCGTGATGCCTACCAGTACGGTGTACATTTTCACAGTGGACTGGAAATTTGGTGTTGCTATTTGTCAGATCTGGATCGGGATTGATTACACGGCGAGCACGGCGTCAATACTCAACCTGTTTATTCTCAGTCTTGACCGTTATTGGTCAGTGACGTCACCTCTAAAATATATTAGAAAGAGAACAAAGAAACGGGCAGTGTTAATGATAACAGGAGTGTGGCTTTTATCATCGCTATGGATTATTCCTATTGCTGGATGGCACCACTTTTTCCATGGCGGTACAAGGACAGTAAATTCTGACGTATGTGACACCGAATATGCTAAGAATAGCGCACTGAAAGTGATAACCGCGTTCTTTAACTTCTATCTGCCCCTAGCTGTCATGTATAGTCTTTATTGGAAAATATTTCAGGAAATTAGAAAGCGATCCGAAATGGAATTAGGACAAAGAAATGTCAAAAATTGCAACCCGTATGTTGCTACGGTAAACACATGTTATGATGAGATGTCACTAAGTAATCACAATATAGATACGGGCTCTGAACAGAACAGTACATTAGAAGCATCAACAAATTCTCATATTCCAACTAACGAAATACATCGATATAAAAGTTCAACTGTCAGTCACGAGAGATGTCGAAAGGGATATTTAGTAACAAAATTCCTGAAAAAGCGAAAACGAGGAAAATCAAAACATCGACGAGATAAAAACAAACCAACAAACGCAGATCAGTTAAGTCCAGTTGAATTATGTAAGGTTGAATATGTTTATGATGAAAATGTTATTGACGAAGAGACAGAAAAAGTGGAGAGGTATTACTACGAAGAATATACGGCGGGAAGTATACCACTAAAACCTCGTAATACCGTACGTACGACCGGTACGATAGCCGGTCCGGGTGATATCACCTCCTCATCAACGGGTACACCAATCAGTTCATGTTCCAGTGATGAAGATAAACGAATAACCGCACGTGAAAATTATTCACTTGTGAGTGGACTTCGACGTATACGTCGGGCCGAGACTATTATAGATACAACAGTGGGTAATGTGGGAAAGAAAGGGAATTTAAGAAACGGGTTTGTATTTCGGGATGAACGGGGTGGACATACGTCAAATATATTTAATATAAAACATCGTATTAAAACTATTCGCCAAAGTTCGGCATTGACAAAAGAAATTAAGGCGGCCAGACAATTAGGTGTCATAATGGGAGCGTTCACTCTGTGTTTTCTACCTTATTTTATATTATTCTTGGTTGTGGCGTTCTGTGATGGTTGTATTGATCAAGGTCTCTTACTCGCTATGACGTGGGTGGGGTACTTGAATTCAACCCTTAATCCATTCCTTTACCCATTGTGTAATACAAACTTTAGACGAAAGTTTAGAATGATGCTTGGATTAAAACCTAAACGAACAAAACATCATCGAAGACGAGGTGGCCATGAGAGAAACAGTATTTCTACTGCTAGATACGATTGACCATGTCCAACTTCTGCATACATGGTTGATTTGTTTCTTATTGGCTCATTAATACAAACTATTAAATACGAGGGGTGTTCGAAAGATAATGCAATTTTATGCATATCTTTGTAGCTTTAGGACTTTCGGGTGTCAAATTAGGTATGTTTACCTAGTAACTATCGTCTTCCATTAGGTAAAATTTGGTGTACTTCTATTGATTGGTTGTCTCATAACGTAAGTTTAAAATGTACCTACTAATTTGCACTAAGCTAAAAAAATGTATGGCAAAATTGACTGAAATTATGCATTATATAAAAGAAAGGACTATTCTTAGACAAAGTGACAAATTAATACACGTGGATCTTTTTAAGATTAACATACATCGTGGAATGTCTTTTAGCAAAGTTTTATGTGTTTAACATGTTTCAAAGCAGACCAACAGCAGTTGGAAGACAAAAACAAAATTGATCAGTCGAAAACAACAACAAGCAAACAAAATGTTGATAAGAAGTAGGATATTGGTCTCACAGCAGCAATATTGACAATCGAATAGAAAACCGATCATCCCATTTTCACATCATTTTGGAAGACAATTCACAAAGTTAACACCATGGATACCATGCTCACTACGTGGTGTATAAAACGTCATCTTATTGTAAATGCCAAAGCATGTTTAATTTATACACTTAACTCTTCCAAAATACGATTTTACGTAGCTTAACAGGTAGAAAAAAAAACAGAGTCGCACTATTATTCACGAAGACGGAAACAGAAATATTATTCATTTGATAGCTGAAATTCTAAGAAGCTCGTATTTGTAAATTACACTCGTTCAGAGACGAAGGTAATGCATTTGATTTTGTCCACCGACCAAGGTCGTACTACTCAAATACTCAAATCAATGAGCAAATTTGTACTTAGTAGGTTCTGCAGACTGTTTATGCAGGTACATGGTAAGAAACATTTCATATAGCGTTGATTTGTTAATGAAACTGAGCAGTATAACCCTTTCACATAAAAAAGCCTCTTTGCGCAGGCATCTACTGAAGAGTCGTTTTTGAGACAAACACAGATATATACACTCGATAATGAACTTCATTTTAAAGATATAGTCCCCTGCAAATAGTTTTTAGTTCCTTATTCTAAATCGCATTCTGTATGGCGAATTTACGTTTCCATGAAGCATATGTGGGCAACCATATTGCAGTACATGAAAGAAGTACCTGTTGCAGACGCTGCAACAAACTTTTAATCTTGAATAATTTATAAATAAAATCAGTAACCAACTTGAAGCGGAGATTTCAATGAATATTTTCTGTGAGTTTCATTTAAATCAGTACAGTTAATAAAAAGTTAGGAGGCAAATTGCGTTACTTTTCGAACACCCCTCGTATACGCTATAATTGCTTTTAAGTCATGACAATCAGCGAAAACCACAATGTAGATATTTTATTAATTTGTTATAATACTCAGCCATATAAATAGTTTGTCTTAATTCTTCACTAGAATTAGAATACGTCACCAATTTAAATTGCAGGTTGTTGGTCTTTTTCTATACACGTTGTTTTCTTTTTTTCTTTTATAAACTGAACTTTAAACATACCTTGTGTAGCCAAGTACAATGCAGTGTTTCCTTTTGTCTGTCAGCATAGCATGGAGATACAGTCAAGTGTACAAATCTAATACTATGTTGTAATTGAGTTTCTGCCTCTTTTATTTAGAATTTCAGATAAGAACAATTAGCTGGAATATTGTTAGTTTTAAGTTTTGAATAACGCTAGGGTTGACCTGTATGTTGTTGGATTTGGCGAAGTTAAATCTAGATGTGGTTTATGATACAATACGTACGTCAACTCCTGTATATAACACGTAAATGTTGGCCTGAACTAACAATGTGTTTCTATAGAAAAGTATGTTTTATTAATTTATTTTATATATTGTTGCCAAATAAAAAATGAATCACCTTTCTCGATCGCTGTTTAGTTTGTTTTGCACACTGCTAGCAATGTGTGTACATATTTTAGAGAATAAGAGCATACTGACGACGATGCAGGCATACTGTTGGGACAATGAATTCAGCCATGTCTTCTAAATATGAAGACTATATCAGTTACTGGTAAGGTCGTATTCTGCTATAGACAGATGAAACAGAACTTACTAACAACTAATTGTTACAGAATAAAGTAAAAGTAACGCTCGTCGTGACGATGCTCAACTTCAGACTGATGACCAAGATAGATTTATGTACAACTGTCGAAACACGCAAAACTACTAGTCACAAAAACCAATGACATAACTAACACAACACCACAATCTAATACCCCCACTATCACACATCACAATTGAGGGTCTACAGACTCTAACTATTCAATCTTATGTCAAGCTCTTGCAGTATAGCAATGTACTAGACCTAAGTATATTATTACGGACAAGAATTACGTTTATCATATGGCATCTGCCAGGACTTTTTGAATCAAGCAACCAGACAAACTGTCAAAGATAAGTTTCATCTAATCCCGAAACTGCCTCCTGTAATATAAGATCCGTCATTTGCCGAGATCAACTTAAGTAAATGACATACGGATATTTCCCGTGGAACACTAACATGAGAAAATTCGTACAGGGAAGGCCGCACTCATCTTAACGAGTATATTATTTTTAATTTGCCATGCGAGTTTAGACTTAAACAAAAAATGGTTTGTATGCATGTATTAGATTGGTTCTCAACTTGAAAGTTCACCGGACGATATAAAACGCTGATATAATTTTTCATATTTGGTCGATAGTTTGATGTTGACATCAAATGGTTCATTACAGGATGTAATCAGTATACAACAACCAAGGGCAGCACGTAAAATGACACTATTGAATAGGACCCACAAGTATGTGAAACGAAGCACATTATCTAGTAAAATATGGCCAAGAGTAAGAACAATTTGTATACAAAACTATTAATCTTTAAAAACGCAGTAGAGTATCTTTCATCCGAAAAAATTTTAATCAAACCATTCAAGTCAATTAGTTTATTGCTAAATACGATTGCAAATTAATTTTTTTCTTAAACAACTTATTCCACAGCTAACAAATTGGCCGACAAGATACGGTACATCCCCATATTATTCAAAAAAATGATCCCTAACGAATGAATATGACGTAACAAGATCTCTTTTAACCAATATGGTCTGGATTGTATTCTGTTCTGCATTTTCAATTCCACATTATTTGTTTCCAAAGCTGTACATGTGTACATATTTGGCAGCTTCTGGGTTGTTAACTGATGGTTTATTGTACCGTGGAGAATGTCTGTAAGATATGTAATGACAAACATATCTACAGAACAAATATACTCGTAAATCAATGTTGGTGAATTGTAGTAAATTACCGTCATTTCCTTGCATGCAATTATACACCAAACATAACTCATATTTCTGATGGATTTATTAAAATATGTCTGTTGTTTAAAATTGCATGCGTTTCCATTCAATGGTCTTTTTTTGCGTTTTTAGACACATCTTACAGTTACAGTTTCTTTAAATACATAAGAGCCGTTCTCCAGGAAAACCGGGCTTAGTGACACAATTGTGAAAATGTTGATAATATATGGTTAGAAAGAGGAGACTCTTGTGAACAGTTTCTGAAAAATTGAACAAATTATTTCATACACTTACAAAGTTATAGACGTTTTGAAACAACTTCTACCGCCTACTTTATGATTGACCTCGCGAACGTCATTCTCTACGTTTTTGACGTAACGTAAACTGGCATTTCAAAGATTTAGTATCTGATGATGTTTTTGACGTAAAATTTTAAAATTCTGGCACATTGTAGAATCATATTCTTATTTTAAGAAAATATGTCCAATTTGTGAGTGTTGGCTTACATTGAAAAAAAGCAACGTTCTGGCCACTTAACCCTTGTTTTCCTTGATATGAGTCCTGTTTAGAAAATGATCACCATAGGAACGACATAATTTATTTTCAGACAATTTTAAAGAAAGCTTGAAGCCAATGGATAGTCCTATACTATCAAATTACTTAAATATGAAATCAAAGGACACTATTTTTTCTCATTTTGGACATTTTTTTCTAAATCTTATTGCATACTTACGATATAATGTCATTAAGCCCGGTTTTCCTGGAGAACAGCCCATATATATACATATAAATGGCATTCGTTTTTTTTTCGTAACTGTCAGCATTGCTACAGCTGCGATTTGGGCTTTAAGTGGGGAAGTTGATTTTCTATTTTAGTCATATGTTGTGCATTGCGCCGTGCAATAATAGTATGTAATGTTTGTTAATGTTTTATGGAATCGGCAGTAAAAGTTGAGTGTTGCATCCCTTATCCGATTGTATATTATCTGATTATATTGGTTCAATCCAAACCAGGATAAGAAACATTCGACTAACAAACAGACGGAACTTCCTTTATACATGAGTCTAATCAATGTTATTTTATCATGAATATCTACAGTACGGAGAGAACGACGATATTGAAAGCAAATACATTTTAATCAGTTTTTAAAAATAATTTTTCTTAATCAATCCCGACACCTCATTCCTGTTGGTTTCCATTGTACATTGTCACAAGGGTTCAACAAGTCAAGTCAATACTTCACACGTGCTCCGTTTAGAATCAAACGTCGTAAGTATACAATGCAGATTTGGCAATAAAACGAAACAACATTCCCTCATACGACAATTATTTCACTGCAATAACCAGACGTCAAAAGTTATCTGGATGTTTTCCTAATAATTATAAGACGTTAGCAGTTTTTGTCATATGTCCTAATTGCTGTGTGCACATTGGTTCCGGTGTATTAACCATGCATAAACTACACGTAGTCTGTTCTAGACACCATCATATGCATCAATGAATATTTGGTATTGAACGTGAATAGAACTACAGTACTGTTGGTAGTGTTTATTACTTGGTGTCTGAAAAGGACAAAAACGCTGAATGTGAAATTGGTTATTTTGAAAATTCCTGAACATATTACTTGATCATGGTTAATGGCAGATGTATTGATGGTTGTTTGTACGACAGACATATCTAGACCCGATCGCAAACATTTCTTCGTCCGTTGGTGCATCAAATAGTGAATTCATGTAACTGTTTCGTATGTATATTCTCTTACATTGTAAATGGAAGAAACTTTGGAAATGTCAAAACTCTGGGGTTTTTTTGTAATCCCTCAGACAAGTAGACAATCACATGTTAGACGAAAATAACTTAATATATAATCTTTATTGGTAGTGTTTACAAAAAATGTATGTGCCACGGTGTCTTTGTTTTTAATGAATAAGAACGCCTTGTTACCAAATGATTTAAATTCAATGACTGTATGAGCAGCATGTTTTGATAGATAATATAAGTTCTTAATGTGAATTATACCTCGACACAGGATGCTATTAAAACAGATCCTTTAATCAATTGTCAAAGGCAAAGCTTCCAATGCAATATAAATGGAATAAGAGTAATAAAACAATTTGACACGATTAATGACTAGTTTTATAACAATTGTTCATGAGCTTATATCACAAATAATTAGTGCACAATATATAATCATCGTAATTAACGTTGATAATTTTCTGAGTCAAACATAATGGTTAAAGAAAATGCAAGATCAAATGATTTATAGTGTGCAGTTAATATTAGGTGCTCTATGGTCTGTATCATAACGCAACGTTTGAACCATTCCAATTACAACAATTCGTTACATCTATATTATATTTGTGTAGCTGAACCCTTCTTTGTATAATTAATAATTAACATGTTCTTATATTTGTAAATAACGTGGTGTCGAAAGATACTTAACTTGGATAACATGATCATAACACACGCAACGGAAATTGATATAACGGTTATAAAGAGAGTTTGGTTACTACAATTCAATTCAAATGCAATGTCAATTAAAGCAAATTGTTATCGTACCTCGTGATTCATAGTCCGTGTCGGGTATGTTAACAACTAAGATATCAACACTCGAGCATTTCCCATTAGCATTCCGAGGACTACGTTATAATCAACCAAACTGTCCTCATGGTAGACAGCTCATGTCTATGCAAATACATGTATCCTAATTTCTTTTAAAAGATCAAATATGTTGAAACATTTGGAGATATTGACAGTCTTTTCCAGTACCAAACTCGGACAAAAATATAGCATATTGTCAAACAGGGTATTGAATTTACCCAAGGAAACCCCAAGATGGAATAATCAGATCAATTTACTTGAAGTGGACGGAGAACATGTAGTGATACATTTATGTAAATAAAGGCCGATATTACCGCACATAGGTGGATTTATTATACATATCCAGTGTTATGTAAACTGTTAAATATTTTTCAGATTCATCACTGCCTGCTAATATAGGTTCATATTTATTTATAACGGTTATAACTTGATATTTATCAATATGTGATGAAGGAGAGATGCCACGGATATGGCATCAACAATCGTATGTGTATATAACATAGAAACGTGATTTTTATTTAAATGTCAAATTAGTTGATAGCTTAATCGAACAGATTGTATTATCGCAACGCAGAATGTTAAAGAAGCGAAATTTCCTGTTGATAAACAACATTGTCGTGCGAACGTAGGCGTATGTTTACTGTCTAAGTCGTGTCATGACGAAGACAAGTACATTAAGTCGCAAAGTAATTAGATTTAAATGTCACATTATAAATTGTATAGGTGTTTTGTTAAACCACGAAACTGTCCATATTTCACAGTCTTATTAACATTTCCCGTGTAATATATCAGTTCTCAATTAGTTTCTATTGACAATAATATAGCTATTAATATCAACAACTTTACAGCTGCTACATTGTTCGCTTGCCTCGCTTTTTTTTGTAAATAATGCACTCAAGCTTCTCATCAAAAGCAACAATTTCCCAGGATTTTCTTATGATGATAAAAATAACACATATATGTATTTTATATTGTTTTCATTATTAAACACATACAACGAGTTTACCGAATGGAATGAAAGCAATCTGTGATTACATGTGCCATAATAACAATCATTAAAAGTTTGATAATACGTATTCGATGTATGCTAAATATTCATATGTAATCCATTAGTCTTTATTGGCCTTAATATAAAGTGTTGTAGTTATGTAAAGTAAAACAAAAAGCACGTACCACAAAATACAAATATTTTCTATGACGCGCTTAATTGGCAATAACAGAAAATAGGTCAAGTTGTTCAAATTGAAAATCCAAGGTTAAATTCACATCGTACTTATAAAGGTTTTATTACTTCATATAATAATTTATCTATTCATGTATTAAGAAAGTAGTGCTTAACACTACCAACTTTCTACTCTTACTAAACTTTATTGTTTGACAGATGCAATTTTAAAAACGTTCTTTTAAAGCCAGCAAATGGCCAAGGTCAATTTGTGTTGTAATGCAGGCCACATATAGAAAACCAAATGTGTAGTGCCGGGGTGAGATGAAAATGCACTGTTTACTGGGCTGATGAATGCTACATTTGTTACAATCAGAATAGTGTTAAGCAACACCAAACCCGAGGGTTCCTTATACCTATAATGTTCACCAATTGGCATTCACTGCACAATAAGATCATAACAAGCTTTAAATGTTTCTGTATATAACTTACAAACTTAAACGCTTGAACAATTAAACGATTAAAATTGCCACATCAACTGCGTACATGGAAACATTCGGAGATTAAACTATTTTGTTAATGTTTTCTTTTATCTAAAGCATACGCATTGGTGTTCTGTGAGAATTTTCTTCAATATAAAAAAAATGTGAAAAAGAAAAGTAGAGACAGATCACTTAAAATTGCATGATAGCATGTTTGCTGTAACTTATATTGTGTCAATTGGTTTGTATTATGAATGTTTTTACATTAATAAACAGTGCATACTTTGATAAATTGATCGTTTGTGATAACAGTGAACGTCCACTTTTGCTTATATGATGTTTTGAAAACTGTTTATTGTCATAACTTCATCTGTGTCAGTGCCGACGTTGCTTGGTTACATTCTGCATTCTTCCAGAATGGTTCCCCTTGTTATGCCAAGTATTAAACTTTTGTCAACTTTTCTCCTAAACTAACAGGTAAATTGTTTTAAAAACTTTCAACACTAGTATATTGTATTTATCACTATCATGATTCGGTAAATCATGGCCATTGAAGGTAATCCGGTCTATTGCTAACTTTGAAAAAGTATTTGTAACAGTATTGTTATACCATAAAACTTCAAACACTTATTTAAAAGTATTACCCTCCTCTGTAAAAGCATAACAGTTACAGAAGCAACGTATGAAAGTCATGATAGCTATTACTCAGGGTTGTAAGAACCAAAAAATGGTCATTTTGTTCACAAGGTGTATAAAGCACCAAACTTTCACAAAATAACAATCAATATATTGGCTTCCAGAAAAGTGAAAGAGACAAGCTGTTCAGCCCCTTAATTCGCATATATGAGGCCCCAAAAAGGGTCCATCAAATTAAATTGCTCTGCATACAAAAAATATAAAAATCACCAAAATTTCTATTGGAATGTTTAAATCAAGTACATATGTGATATATTGTATTATGAATTTCACTATCATACATGTTATATTACAAATATGAGGCCCAAAAGGGGTATTTTTGAAAATTTCATATAATTAAAAACATGTTTGTATACTTAGTTTCAGTATTATGAATAGTTGAACAAGACAACTATAGAATGCAGACCAGTTGACCCAGTGATGCTTATGAAATAATTTAATTCATTTAAAATATAACTTATTTATTTATTGAGGCCCTTAAATGAACATTTTTCAATCATGAAAACGTGGATTAATTTGATATGTTCACGATGCAATCTGTAAGACATGTAAATGTCTCTAAAATGTGCAACAAATGATTTGTAAAAGTGAATTATATTTTGTTGTAATAAATTTACCATATTGATACTTTAATTATAGTTCCAATGTGAAAATGAGGCCCCATTATGGGTACAAACTAAACACAATACTTTATATAAGACACACTAGCAATTAAATCAGTACATTGATTCAATACTCAAATACAAGACATATTGTATACCAATCGTAAATAATAATAAAGTAATATAAATATATAGTAAATAACTCATATTTGATTACTTTTAGTGAATTGAGGCCATATAAAAGGTTAAATCTATTTTGAAAAAGAAATGGATTAAATTCATATGTAGAAAAACGATAATAAAATATTTATATTTACTTATAGATTTAATCAAAGTGTCTGTAACAGAAATATATATAACTGTGTTGAATGTTGGTATATAAGCTATACCTTATTGTAAATAGTAACTGTGGATATGAGGCCCCATATGTGGTTTAAACTTCACTTAAGCCCATTAGCGAGTAAATAGCACATATTCAGCAAAGTAATTAAACAATTGCTTACAATATTTATAATAATCGATTTTAGCATGTCGCATGCATGTTAACACCGAATATTCATCGATGAGATAAAACAACATAATGTGTTGTATAGTGAATGTGAATGTACATTGTATATCAATATTAGTTCAATATTTGCCTGGTTATGTTGTTATGTTTTGTAATAGATGTTTGTATCGCGCATACTTTAAAACAGCATTTAGCACTAGCATTTCTCTTCCTAATGATTGTATTTGTGTTTGAAAGTATATGTCGATGAAGTTGTTTACTAGAGGTCGATACCCCACAAGGAATGACCCTTCTTTACAGATACTCCATGGAACCATGGCTTCGCAGTACATGGTTAAGTATTTATGAGGTAACATGTATCCCATGGCCATGAATTACTGAAGTAGTGCCATGTACCCCGATATCACAAAATGCCATTAAGTTTTACATTGGAAGTGTACCTACTAATGAATTATTTGTCATTACACGAACCCAGAATATCTTTACATGAGGCCCTAACTTTTACTCTTAGAGCTAGGACTGATTTAACAGGGCAGGTTTACCAACCCCATTGAGCCAGATGTAGATGTGACAAATTGAATGGGTGGCTAATGAAGCTTGTCCCCAATTGAATTCAGAGTTAGGACATACCAAATTGTTTCTTCGTTTAGCGTCCTTCCTAAGTTCGAAAACCTATCTAGCTATCCTGAAACAAGAACAAAACACTCGTAAAAAGACATAACGACTTATTTGCTCATTATTATATGGCTAACAAATATATCGTTCAAACTGAAAAATTGTTTGTGTGAAACCTACTGCTGTGTAGGGGTAGGGTGACATCTTGATATGATAAATATGAAAGCCATATCTCAATGGATTTGGAAGATAAAAAAAGGTTACAATGTTTGTTGGTTATTTTTCTTCCCAAGATGCTCAAACCTATCCGTCCTCGGACGCTAAACAAAGAAATGGTTTGGTGTGGCCTTACTGTGACAATTAATGTTAGGTTCATAGCGTAGACAAGAAAATTTGTGACCATTAGTTTTAAATACCCAAATGGAACCTGAAATATTTGTTTTGATGAGTGAAAGGTTACCCTTAGAGCCAGAGTATGAAATAAATGTGCCAAACATTTGAGGTACCTCATGAGGCATGGGTGTGCCTAGTACAGTTAAACATTAAGATATCAGTTTTCAATGGCCGCTTTCAGCAGTTCAGCCATAGGACAACATTTTAACGGCCATTTTAACTTCCCCTGATCATTAGCCTAAGGAAACATGCGTTCGAGACTCCGTGTTGAGACTAATTCTCTACTGATTAGTGTGTGTCCATCATTGAGGCCCACTGCCCTCACAGGTATCAATTCACACACTAGTATCCATTAGAAATGGTTGAATAAGAGGGTGGTGATTACTTCAAAGGACCAACTATACTAGTAGCTTCTATTGCCTGCTTTGCTCTCTAGATAGAACTTAGTTACCAATAGGACCTGAAAGGACTGTATTATGCCATGAAATACCCATATGATTTTGAGTACACGTACCAGTGTAATTGGTGAATGTAAGTATTTTATTGGGTCAGGCAAAGCTGTAGCTTGAAAAATTAAATCACTTCATAGGACTTCAGTTTACCACATCAGACCTGAACGGCCTGTCGTGAGTTACTTTTAAGATCTGGAATTGAAGTAATGGGCATTAAGGGTACACAACAGGTCTTGGTATGATTGTACTTTGTGGTGTTAACTGTATCTAAGTACATTAAATGACCTTAATTGGCAGTATTTAGTACCTCAAATGACCAAGGTCGCCATCAGTTTAAATGAATACAACATTTTAACAGTAATTGAAATCAAAACAAAGACCAACCTGAAATAATGTATCGGATTAATTGTGTACATCAGTCTATAACAATGGCTTGGTTTGATGCTATAACAACCCATAGTTCAGCTGTTTAACCACATTTTGACATTTTTAAGCTTTCCCTGGTCCTTGAATTACCTTATGAAACCCGTCCTGTGGATGAGGTAGCCAACATCTATCTGCGGTGTCCAGGAATAAACCAACCCTCACAGGTACCAATTTACACATTGGTTGAGTATAGCATGTGGATATTTCTTGCTCATAGAAATAAACCAGTGTTGATGCGGATTAATTTATAAAAAAATATGTTAAGAAATCATTATAATGTATTAGGTCATGAAAGCATTTGTATTCGGTAAGAAAACATTCAAAATATAGTAATTGGCACCATTTTTACATTTAAATTTAACTTATAATGACCTCAAGTTATGATTATCAATTCAAATACACATTCTTTAAACCACGACAGGGCCTCAAATTAACATTTTACAGTTATAAGACATAGCACAGCTGATATGCCTACAATCAAATGCACTGTGTATATGAGCTTGCTTAAATGGAGAGAAAATAATACCAATTAACCGTTCGATTTTTGAAAGATAATTACTTCATTCTGTGATTTTCTGATAGAAATTTACCCTATTATGGCCTCGTTTGTATTATATGAAATAGTTAAGTATATAATGCAGATTGTTTATACACTGTACTTACCAATGACCATGTAACTCAATATTTATAGTTAATTAGCAACATTTGTTGCATTTCTATATAATATACAACTGTGTAGTGTGATGGTGAGTCTAGTAGGTGGTTAACACCACTAGCGGGGCCTCACTGTCATATTGTATTAT
This sequence comes from Spisula subtruncata, assembly GCA_963678985.1. Lineage (NCBI taxonomy): Eukaryota > Metazoa > Mollusca > Bivalvia > Venerida > Mactridae > Spisula > Spisula subtruncata. Next base: position 45,189,511 of record OY787670.1, on the reverse strand, counting down.
TAATTAAGATTGTAAATTATGATAACCAATTCAACATAATGTACAAAACAGTTATAGATTATTTGCGTGACAATTGAGAAAATAATTATGTGTACATTATATACAGATGAATTTGTGAAATCAAGTACACATTTGGGGCCTCATTTGTACAAAACACGGGGCCTCACATACATGTTTTATTGGTTTTTATATAGGTGGTCGACTTGATGTGCAACTATGCTATTTTTGGTGATTTATATACATAATGTGAACATCCATTTAATTTTCCTGAATTCGGGCCTCATTTTGTGTTAAAACCACCAATGGGGCCTCTTTTCCAAGTTTTATTATTACAAAAAGCTGCAAATTTCAAGCACTCAAATTAATCACTTTATATATTATGACTCAATGTGTTTTGCTTCACAATCAGGAAAATAATCATGTATTTATACTGACAGGTAGGTGAAGATTCTCATACACCTCCGGGTCTCATTTGGGCAGGAGACAGGGCCTCCCATGGCTGTCTCTTTGGATTTTTTTCATCAGACTGACTTATAAAGCAACTGTGCCAAATTTGGTGCTTTATACACCATGTGAACATTCATGGCTCTTACAACCCTGAGTATATTATTTAGTTTTTATTTTCCCGAATTCGGGCCTCATTTTTTGTTTTAACCACTAGCAGGGCCTCATTTTAGTGTTTAAGTATACCAAAATGCAATATATTTCAAATGTCACCATTTATCATAATATTTACCAAGGTTTCATTAGTTTTGCTTCGCAATCAGATAAAAAAAACATATATTTCTACCAGGGAGTATGTACACTCTGAGGTACCCCTTTGGGGCCTCATTTCAGCAGGAGACAGGGCCTCGTTTGAGTGTCTCTTTGGATTTTTTTAATCAAACTGACTTATACTACAACTGTGCCAAATTTGGTGCTTTATACACCTTGTGAACATTCATGGCTCTTACAACCCAGAGTATATGTACCTGGCGATGTTTGTAACAAATCAAATGGTTATTATCTGCACAAGGTATTTGGAGGAAATTATTTATAAACCAATTATTTCAGTACAGCAGACGAGATCAAACCACACATCAAAAATGGTAGAACTTAATTTAATTTCTATTTGCAGAAAATAAAATAAATACAATCCTCAAGATTCTTCTTTTGTTTTATCGTTTTGCGACCATAGCAATAAGCATCAGCAGTTATAGACAATACGCCTTAGCATTTACCCGATTAACCCAGTTTGCTTCCCGGTAGTTCTATGTTTGTCTGTTAATGTGGGCATTTTCTTAATATATTGAGCGTCAAGTTTCGCAAACGAATTAAAATTTCAATATTTTTAAATTGATCACTTGAAAGAACTTTTTACTAGCTCTGTTGATTGGCTTTCCCATAGTGTTCATGTTGAACTCATTTTCGTTTGTGTCCGTCACGCTAGAATGATCACACCAGCACAGATGGCAGAACGTCTATTCAAGCGAGCAAAATTCGACTTAATTTTCACTTCTATTTTACATCCAACGTGTGATATGAAATACACAGATAGTCAGTCAATTTATTTTGGAATGTACGCTTAATTATATAAGGAGTTACTGCCAGTTTCCAGATGTTTAGGACTTTACTGGTTGACAATAGGATCAGCTGTAAAGATCTGATAGTTTGATGGAAATAGCGTACACACCCAACATAATTATGTTTCATAACGATATAGTGCGCATCATTGGACTGAAACAGGTTGGGGAAGTTGACATTGAATAACTACACGTGACCATTGTTAACTACACAAGAAAAAAAACGTTAAGTTAAAACTATTCTAGGGCTCTTTTCTGCTGTTAGGCCGCTCAAGCACCCTTTGACATTTAAACTTCCCTGGTCATTGGGCTACGTTTGGAAAATCTACAATCGTGTCTACCTGGGGAGACCTTTTCTCTCCTGTGGGTGTGGCAGCCAACATCGATCTGCGGAGCTCAGGAATAGACACTGCCCTGGCGGGTACCATTTAACACCATGGTTGAGTGGAGCATGTGGGTCTTGCTAAGAGGAATTAACTAGTTGTCTAGAGGGGGATCGAACCAAGGACCTCTCGATACCGAAGCCCGTGCCCTAACTCTATGCCACCGCTACCATGAAACCATGACATCGCCATTGACCGGCATATGCAAATCGAAAAATCTGAAAAATATTCAATTGTAAACAGGAGTTATATCTTCATGTAACTCTCCAACGATCTATGGTAGTGTAAAATATAATACCGATTTAGTCCAAGAAGACAATCGCCAAATCATGAACCTGTTGTCCTTTACTCCACGAAACCATAGAAATCAAAGACAAGTTTTCCAAACTATTAACGTCAACATCTAAAGTAAAGTAAACTTCTTTGTAAACATCAATCACTCGTTAAATGTCGTCTTTCAGCATTAACAGAAATAATTGCTAACTTGACTTTTCGAAGAAGTTCTAACTGTTTCTGTAGTGTGATCGTGTCGCCTTTTACTTAAACACTTGTCTTGAATATGCTGATATAGCCAACGTATGACTTACTGTTGCATTATTAGTAAAAACGTAATAACTCGACATGTTCTCCTAACAATACAACAGAACACGTAACTTCCTATAAGGTAGGTCTTACTAGTTGTATCATTAGTAATAGGATACAGATATAAAAACAAACCTGACACGGAATATAGTGCCCAATAAAAGCGAGTACAACTACAAAAATATGGTCAGTTGATAGTGTTATATTGGTAACTTGGTTACAAGCAAACTTTCATTCACATACCTACAAAACTAAAATTTATATCTAGAAAAGAAAAATATATACATAAATTGTACTTGTTGAGAGGTCCTCGAGTTAGGTTCGGGAAGCTAACGTCGTCACAAACGTATACATGTATGATAAAATATGAACGACTTGTTATAATCTTCTACGACATTAACTTCGTTATGGAGGGCAGTTCATATTTAACTTTAAACAATAGCATGTTTGACAGTCGTCGTATTTTGCTTCTGAAACAATGGCGTAAACTATGATAAAAAGGCAATAATGCTGGGGAAAACAATTATTCATCATTTATCTGAAGATTACAAATACAACAAACAAATGTATTTTGGCACTCTAAGGCATATGATGTTCATTGTGCAGACTTGCATGTCTATTTGTTATATTGCTCATAGAGGGCGTACATTCGGTGCATACCAAAGGATGGCTGCACAATAAAAGAAACTTGCTGCTTCATCTATTGCACATATAATATTTATTACATGTTTGCAGTTTGATCAGCCTAAATCATATTAGAGTTAGAAGAAAAAGTTGCATAAAATGTTATAAAGCTTTTTACGCATGCCTGTAATGCTAGAAAATGAATTTGTAAATGTCTCATATTATCTGATATATGTCGGACAGAAGTATCATATAATAATAACGTCTATTCCAGATCCTCAAATATATAAACATCATTAATACGTTTCTGATTATAATGTACGCGAGTGGTTGAACTTTTGTAATTACCGGTTTCACTTAGCAACCAGTACTAACTGGTGCAGGTGACAATTTTAAGAACATAACCAGGACGAAAGTAACTTTTTCAACTGTGCAATTGTCATTTAACTAGCATATAAATATCAAACACTCGCTTGGTGATGACACAAAGTGAAAACATGTGGATAAAACAACAATAAAAGTTTGTTTTTTATGCATTTCCCAACCTCCCTGGTGACATTATTGTCAAAGTGTATTCATCGGAAACAGATAACTGTTTCTTTAAAATCAATATAAGGATACTATGGTTTTAATAATTTACTATTTGATGGATGTTTCAATGACGTGTGTTGGGGCCTTTTAAACATGCAGAGCAATACAGCGTTTACATTGTAAACCTCAAATAAAAGATACATAGGTGTGTTATTTGGCAAATACGTGGGGTGTTCCTGAATTAATAGGATTTTTTTCATAGCAGTGCGGAAAATAAAAAATTAAGAAAACTAGTTTGCTATAAATAATTTTCCATCTTTCACTGATTATTATGCGAAATATCAAAGCAATTGGTTGAAAAATAAAAAATATATTATACATTGAATATACTAAGTACCACGGAGGCGGGACGCACTGTGACGTTATGATGACGTCGCCATTTACATACACTTATTTACATAGAAATACACATTTCGTAGTGTTTATATATAGTCACCCTGGCATTCAAAAAGAACTGATGTTGCTGTTCCCATTGCTAAAAGTGTCTCAGTAGCCCGGATACAAAAAGTGTCAATAGTGGTGCAAGAAACGGATTTGACATTGATGCATATGTCAATGTACAAACGGTTTCTATTAACGTCAAACGACCTTTCCCGTGACCTGACCTGCGTTCACTTGTAAGCTAATATCTATGCTATCTGTGAACAATTTGAGTAAACGCAAAACGAACAGCTTCATGACGTCATAACCTTCTGCTTAATTGATCACTGAAATTGTTTGCATTGATGGTTTTCAAAATGTTTACCAATATTTAACAATTGCGCCGTTTGTAGTTTTTGACGTTGACGTCGTTTCATTCATGACGCACATTGGTACTTCTAATTGTATACTCACTTACACTCATATACAAAGACTGATTGCTTCATAAGTTTGCATGCACACGTCAGGGGTATCTTTGTAATACCACATAGTTAGGCGCTATTATTTATGAAGAGGTTACTGAGATATTGACATTTTTAATAAGGATAGTAATGTGAAATAGCACTGCGACCCGCCTTGGCGTTACACGGTTTCTATGACAACACTTGTACGAGTATCACGAGTATCACCAAGAACAATGACAACCTGCTTCTACCAGTATATAAAGCAAGAATTGCTCAGCATACGAGACAAATTTCATTAAAATGTTAGTGATGAGTAAGAGGTTATGAGAAAAGTCCTATTATTTCTGGAACACCCCTCGTACATGCACAATAACCTTTGCGAATGCGAACCACAATCATGCTTTTCTATTTGTTTATTATTCAATGTGTGAGTATGTGTAAGATGGTTATTTAATCACATTTGACCGTCACTATAATCACTTTAGATGTTCAATCGTTGATGTAGGTATTTTTTCTACACAAGCATTAGACTAGATCTAGATTAGAAATATACTCATGGGCGATAGTGAAGGAATATAAGACACATAAGCTTTATTTACTTATAAGCTTTTTTACTCATGTTCGATAAAACGTATATTAAGTTTTTGTATCATGTTGTATTAAGTTTGACACCGGCAGCCAAAAGGCAGGAATACATTGACAGAGATTATTATTAGAAATCGTTGGCTAGATTATTACACGCACGTTCATCCAATGAAAACATCCTGTCATAATAATTATGTTTAAAATGAGAATGTACTAGGGGTGTTCCAGAAATAATAGGACTTTTCCCATAACCTCCTACTTAAAAATTACAATTTAATGAACTTTGTCCCATATGCATAGAAATGCATGCTCTATATACTTGTAGCAACAGAATTTCGTTGTAGTTGATGATGCTCATACAAAGCGTTGTCATAGAAACCATGTAACGTCAAGGCGGGTCACACTAGTATTTGCCATTACCATCCTTGTTAAAAATTTGAATATCTTAATAACCACTTTTTAAATATTAACGCCTAATTGTACGACATTACGTAGATGACTTTCACATGCGGATGCAAACTTTCGAAGAAATGGCTCTGTATTTGTTATAATAATTCAGTAATCAAGTGTTTGTATCCAAGCGCGTCATGGATGAAAATGACGTCAACGCCAAGCAACAGAAACCGCGCGATTGTCAAATAATGGTATACATTGGGAAAACCAACAGTGCTAACCAATGAAATGATCAAACACATATAATGTAGTGGCATTAAGCAGCTACTCGTGTTCTGTTGGTGCAAAGTGTTCACAGATCGCGGATTTATGAACTTACAAGTAAGCACAGGTGAAGTCATTGAAAATTAATTTGACGTTGATAAACACTGTTTGTACACTGATAGACGCTCCAATGTTTGAGCATTTTTTAACATCATTGCAAAACATTTTTGAGAACAGAGGTACGGAAACATATTTAAACAATCAAGACAGTGTTGCTAGATCTGTTAAGAAAATCAGGATGACTGTAAACAAAAATATTGAATGTTTCTTAATGTTAAAATACTGTGTTTGAAATGCGACGTCATAATGACGTCACGGTGCGACCCGCCTCCTTGGTACATAGCATATTTAATGTTGTATACTGTTTTTATTGTTCAACCAATATCTTTGATATTTCACCTATTTATCAGTGAAAGATCAAAATTTAATTATAAACATTTTGTTTTCATAATTTCTAATTTGCCGTGCCGCTACATTGTATGAAAAAATTCTAATTAATTGTGGAACACCCCACGTATGATATGAAAACACGTAAAATGAATGGCAATTCCTTGCCATGTTTGTTTTAAATTAGATCAAATTCTTCAATATGTCAACATACTTGAAATAAATATTAAATTGGTGACAGCTACTTCCCGTTTAGAATCGTACTGTCAATCTTGAGCTGTTAACAAACAAAAGACAATTTGCTGATGTACCATTATGAGGTTTGGGATAAACATTTGTATTAAATATACAGCGTTTAAAAAGTACGAAACATTATAAAAATAAAGGGAAATTTAACAGCGTAAACTTTTAACTTTGTGGACATTGCTCTGTGTAATTGTTTTATGTTGTATTGTGACTATTTGCAGTGTTCGGCTGGTTAATTGGAGTGCTGCATTCTATGTCAGTATAGGTTAGAACAAGGTTGTAATCAATTAGTTATTATATTGTGAATAATGCGAGTTATATCAAATCATTATTATAGATCAGGCAATGACACGCCCCTCATTATTAAACACGTGAGCGACATGGCTGGATAATCAATATGCGTATTATCTTATAGTGGTGCACGTGTTGGCTACGAGACTTTGATGTGCAGTCTGAACACACGTACATTTGTTATTATTTTATACGCTTATACCAATATGTGCATATTTCTTCCGGCAGTAATTATTGCTTCATTTGCTAATGTCGCTGTTAATGGTGTACCATGCTTTCCTACCAGCATTGTTGACTGATACTGTTTTTTAAAGAGCTAGTTAAGTAGCTTAATAAAGAAGAATAATCAATTCCGCTACAGATTACGCTGGATATACTGACTTGGTGTTTAAGTTATACAGGCATGTGAAATCACTTGTGTTTTAGTTTATTATCTAGCCAGACAGTAGCAGTTAGTTTTTTTTTTATATCCTCGGATCTGATGATTTCACATCTCTTCACATTGATACACTAGTGACATAACATCCAATGGCATTGCCAAATCATGAGGGTTCGACCAAAGCATATCAAATTCAAAGCAATGGCGTACGTAATCTCCTTGCAATTAGTCCAATACCTAGAAAAATTGTCGATGGAGTTGAATGTTTCAAACCCGTATTTACAACATAGTATTTTTAAGATAAATGCGACAAAGTTCAAGTCGACAATGTCTGTATGGATATGGAAGTATATTCTTTCTCAGTGGGAGAGTACACATGTTGTTGAAGATCTTATTTTCAAATTTCAATATACCGCCTTAGGTTTGTAAACCATTTCCAGTCGGTGTCATAAACACACACAAGGATTTTCAGAAAAACAAATTAAGGTTAAATACTGCTGAGCTATCACTATTTTGAAAAGTCATTTCCTTCGAATGTACCAATTATTTTTTAACATCATGATTATGGTCTATCTTAAAACTGTTTGTACCTTATTCAAAACGTTCCAAGATTCTTAAGTAGTACGTATACAAAAATGTAGCAATATACCGCGTTCTATTGGCCCAGTGTATCATTATCACATCTAAGCAGATAATTCATTGGGAGTAGACCGACAAAAAAGAAGTCTTCAGTGTATCACGTTGCTTCTGTTTTTGAACAGTGACTTTTTCCAACGTATCACAAGCATGGTCGTCCCATATGTATTCTACCAAGATGACATAAATTTTCACAGCACAATGAATTAATACAATATCATGTATTAATTACGTCCCAGAATATCCCAAATAATCAGTTCTTGGTGATATTCTCTGTTCGTACTGCCTATCTAATATATGGTCTGCCGGAATTGTGTAATATGTCTGACTCAGTCTTGTCGTATATTTATCCAATTGGGGTATATTGTCGACGTGGTGTTGACATAAGTCATATATTTTTAAATAACATTGAAATGTAGTGACTGTGATGGCAAACGATAAACACATTACTCCATACGCGTCTTTGGCGAACTTGTCTTGAATCTCTGTCAATACGACGAGGATGTTTATGTTTGACCTGCATATAGAACGTATATTACCTACCATAGGATCTAAAAGCTCTAATGGACGTTAAGATATATGCACAATTTATCATGTACTCGATTAACTTTTGATTCCATAACCAGATCAATATCAACGAAAGCTAATACCAGTTTAAAATATCTATACCGTATAAAAGGTTACCTCACCCAACACACCAATAAACTCCGTGTTATGGCCATGATCCAATGTCACATTGTTTATGCCTGATCTATATGGTACATGTATCATTGGCTCACCCTCTTAAATCAAAGCTTCAAACTACCCAAAACAAATTAATGAGATTTTTTATCTTTCTAGATGCTAGGTCGCACATAGGAAGTCAGCATCTTAACTATTTAATTAGTTTCCGGTCAATTAGCTTGTAGGACAGATCATTCTGTAACATGTGTTCAATATAAAAAATAATACAGCCCCTGACTATATGGGAGATAATTTCATTTCACAGGATTTTATTCATTCATACAGAAAAATATTAAATGATCAGGGAGGATTTTCTGTTCCTAAGGAAAAAGGTTTTGGGAAAACAATCTTTTTTCTACTCTGGTACTAATCAATGGAACCAACTACATGCTAGTATAGCACTGACTGAGAAATTGCCAGTTTTTAAAGCAATAGTCAAGAAACACTTTTTATATAATATTATTTGGTATAATTTTAAAGGTAGTTAAATGACATTAATTATTAGTATTTATTTTTTTATATTTTTTTTTGCATTGACGTTTTAAATAATTTATATCTACATCATTTAATATTAAGTACATTTTTTTGTACATTTATTATCTATAATTTACTTTTTTATGTTAGTGAGAGTTATTAACTATTTTTATTATTTCATTTATATATTACTGTTATGTATGCTAGATAGAGTATTTCAGTATTGGAAAATTCTTAACTTAAACTTGTTTTTAATATAATTTGACTGTTGTTACAACAAAAAATGTACATATTACCTGTGATTAATAATACAATACCCGACTTGCTTTAAAGTAACTGTGATCAGTTATGCTAATGCATTTATGTTATAATATCTGTGCAATGGACTATAATACATTATATTTAATGTCTCTCTATGCCATGCTATCAACACTAAAGGACCACAATGGAAATAAGAGATATGTCTTTTGTATGTTTATTTGTTTAATTACGTATACATGTATGTACTTCAATGCTGAATAAAATCTATCTATCTGAAACAATGGAAATCATACTGATGTATCTTTAGAAAACTACATGACAGTACAAGTATAATTGTATACCCTCACACATGTACAATGTTGACGGAATGCATTGGTCAGTTATGTTTTCAAAATAAACTATATACCACTGTGGGTATAATATACTATAATCGATACGAGTTAATCAATTAGTATACCTATGGCTACGTATACAAACTGTATGTGGCAAGTTTATGCCTTTACTGTCTTCTTGTATTTATGCCAATTTTCATTATTTGCAAGTCCATAACCTGCTCCAGGTGGTTATTCAATTTGAGTATACTATTCAGTTATCGATATTAAAATCCTATAAAACGAACATGAAACCGCAGTATGTGTTTGGTCCATTGCCTACACTTAAATTGCTAATATCTTTTTAAGAATACTTATTTGCCAATAAAATACTTTTGCTCGCAATAACCACTATAACCTAGATATGGAATGACCTAACTTGTAAATTGCAACCATACAAACATGTTTTCAAATCCCGGTTAGTTATTAATAAAAAGGACTTAACCTGCTGTAGCTTATTTTTAAAACAATCCATAATGATCAAATAACATTTTATCGTTCTATAAACGTGCTAATATTATATATATACGTATATTAATGATCAGGGAAAAAGGAAAATATAATATGATAGTGAGCTTTATGGAAGTTTCTCATGTTATGGGTATGCGCATATCTTTATCCAAGAAAAGGAAGTTACATCGTGTTTAATAGTGTAGATGATATTTGATGTCTATACATTATCATTATTCGTACATTGTTACTAACACAGAGGTCTACATTAATACTTCAAAACCTAAATAGTTTTCATTGATTTCAACTGATTGTAAAGGTCATGGATACTGTTAATCTGTTATACTGCTACCAATGCGTACAAAAATACCAATATTACTCAAGATTAAACTATTTGTATTGTTGTTAAGACTAGGACGTCTATCAATTGTCAGTATAAGTAATGAGTCGGTTGGCAGTCATTTTGAAGAACAAACTATTGCTTTACCCTAATTGTTGATATTGTTTCTATTTCAGGTCAGTAATATGTTTATAGTGTCTCTGGCGATTGCTGATCTGATTGTTGGACTGTTCGTGATGCCTACCAGTACGGTGTACATTTTCACAGTGGACTGGAAATTTGGTGTTGCTATTTGTCAGATCTGGATCGGGATTGATTACACGGCGAGTACGGCGTCAATACTCAACCTGTTTATTCTCAGTCTTGATCGTTATTGGTCAGTGACGTCACCTTTAAAATATATTAGAAAGAGAACGAAAAAACGGGCAGTGTTAATGATAACGGGTGTGTGGCTTTTATCATCTCTATGGATTATTCCTATTGCTGGATGGCACCACTTTTTTCCATGGCGGTACAAGGACAGTGAATTCTGACGTATGTGACACCGAATATGCTAAGAATAGCGCGCTGAAAGTGATTACCGCGTTCTTTAACTTCTATCTGCCCCTAGCTGTCATGTATAGTCTTTATTGGAAAATATTTCAGGAAATTAGAAAGCGATCCGAAATGGAATTAGGACAAAGAAATGTCAAAAATTGTAATCCGTATGTTGCTACGGTAAACACATGTTATGATGAGATGTCACTAAGTAATCACAATATAGATACGGGCTCTGAACAGAACAGTACATTAGAAGCATCAACAAATTCTCATATTCCAACTAACGAAATACATCGATATAAAAGTTCAACTGTCAGTCACGAGAGATGTCGAAAGGGATATTTAGTAACTAAATTTCTGAAAAAGCGAAAACGAGGAAAATCAAAACATCGACGAGATAAAAACAAACCAACAAACGCAGAACAGTTAAGTCCAATTGAATTATGTAAGGTTGAATATGTTTATGATGAAAATGTTATTGACGAAGAGACAGAAAAAGTGGAGAGGTATTACTATGAAGAATATACGGCGGGAAGTATACCACTAAAACCTCGTAATACCGTACGTACGACCGGTACGATAGCCGGTCCGGGTGATATCACCTCCTCATCAACGGGTACACCAATCAGTTCATGTTCCAGTGATGAAGATAAACGAATCACCGCACGTGAAAATTATTCACTTGTGAGTGGACTTCGACGTATACGTCGAGCCGAGACCATTATAGATACAACAGTGGGTAATGTTGGAAAGAAAGGGAATTTAAGAAACGGGTTTGTATTTCGGGATGAACGGGGTAGACATACGTCAAATATATTTAATATCAAACATCGTATTAAAACTATTCGACAAAGTTCGGCATTGACAAAAGAAATTAAGGCGGCCAGACAATTAGGTGTCATTATGGGAGCGTTCACTCTGTGTTTTCTACCTTATTTTATATTATTCTTGGTTGTGGCGTTCTGTGATGGTTGTATTGATCAAGGTCTCTTACTCGCTATGACGTGGGTGGGGTACTTGAATTCAACCCTTAATCCATTCCTTTACCCATTGTGTAATACAAACTTTAGACGAAAGTTTAGAATGATGCTTGGATTAAAACCTAAACGAACAAAACATCATCGAAGACGAGGTGGTCATGAGAGAAACAGTATTTCTACTGCTAGATACGATTGACCATGTCCAACTTCTGCATACATGGTTGATTAGTTTCTTATTGGCTCATTGATAAAAACTTTTAAATAAACGCTATAATTACTTTGTAAGTCATGACAATCAGCGAGAACCACAATGTCGATATGTTATTAATGTGTTATATTACTCAGCAATATAAATAGTTTGTCTTATTTCTTCACTGAGATCTATGTTATAGTGACTCATAAGCGTAGGAACAGTTAGCTGAAAACAATTCAAGACCACCCTAATTTTTATACAAACGCAATAAGAATACGTCAACAATTTAAATTGCAGGTTGTTTTTTCTATACACGTTGTTTTCTTTTTTCTTTAATAAACTTGCCTTTAATCATACATTGTGTAGCCAAGTATAATGCTGTGTTTCCATTTGTCTGTCAGCATACCATGGAGATACAGTCAAGTTTACAAATGTAATTGTATGTTTTAATGGAGTTTCTGACGATTTCTTTAGAATTACAGATAAGAACTTTGAGCTGGACCATTGTTAGTTTTAAGTTTTGGATAAAGCTAGTGTTGACGGGTAAATTGTTGGATTTGACATAGTTAAAACCTAGATTTGGTTTATGATACAATGCAAACGTCAACTCATGTATATAACATGTGAATGTTGGACTGAACTAGCAATGTGTTTCTATAGAAAACTATGTTTTTTAATATATTTTATATATTGTTGCCAAATAAAAAATGAAGTCACATTTCTCGATCACTGTTTAGTTTGTTTTGCACATTGCTAGCAATGTGTGTACAGATTGCAGAGAATCAGAGCATACCGAAGATGATGCAGGCATACTGTTGTGACAATGAATACAGCCATGTCTTCTAAATATGAAAAATATATCAGTTGCAGGTAAGGTCGTATTCTGCTATAGGCCGATGAAACAGAACTCACTAAACAAATTATTGTTACATAATAAAGTAACAGTAACGCTCGTCGTGACGGTGCACAACTTCAGACTGATGATCAAGAGTTATTAGTACAACTGTCAAAACACGCAAAAGTACTAATCACAAAAAACAATGACATGACTAACACAACACAACACCACAATCTAATTACCCCACTATCACACATCACAATTGAGGGTCTACAGAGTGAGTACAGTAACTATTCAATCTTATGTCAAGCTCTTGCAGTATAGCAATGTACGAGACCTAAGTATATTATTATGTACAGCAAAGACGTTTATCATATGGCATCTACAAGGACAAGAATCAAACAACCTGACATGCTGTCATAGATAAGTTGCATCAAATCCCGAAACTGTCTCCTGAAATATCAGATCCGTCATTTTCAGAGATCAACTTAAGCAAATGACATTGCGGATATTTCCGGTGGAACACTAACTTGAGAAAATTCGGACAGGGAAGGCAGCACTCATCTTAACCTGTACATTATTTTTAATTTGCCATGCGAGTTAAGATTCAAGCATGACTCAAGCATGAAAATGGTGTGTATGTACATTTGTATATTAGCAACACAGATTCAATTTTGGTACTCAACTTGAAAGTTCAACGGACGATATAAAGCACTGATTGCATTTAACATATTTGATCAATAGTTTGATATTTTGCGACACGATTTTCAAAACACTTAGCATTTGCAAGTCCATATAATTTGTTTCCATATCTGCACACTTCTGGGTTGCTAACTGATGGTTTATTGTTCCGTAGAGCTTGTCTGTACGATATGTAATGACAAACATATCAGTAGAACAAATATACTCGTAGATCAATGTTGGTACACAATTGGTAGTAAATTACTGTCTTTTCCTTGCATGCAATCATAGACCAACCATATTTAACATTTTAAATGGGTTTATTAAAATATGTCTGTGGTTGAAAATTGCATGTGTTTCGATTCCATGGGGTTGTTGCGTTTTTAGACACATCTAACAGTTACAGCTTCTTTAAAACATATATATGGCATTTGTTTTTTTAGCAACTGTCAGCATTGCTACAGCTGCGATTTGGGCTTTAGGTGGTGAAGTTGATTTGTCTAGTTTAGTCATAAATTGTGTATTGACCCGTGCAATAATGGTATGTCATGTTTGTTTATGTTTTATGGGCTCGGCAGTAACAGATAAGTGTTGCATCCCTTATCCGATTGTATATTATCTGATTACATTGGTTCAATCCAAACCAGGATAAGAAACATTCGACTAACAAACAGATGGCACTTTCTTTACATTTGAGTCTGATCAATATTATTTTATCATGAATATCTACAGTTCGAGACAAAACGAAGATATTGCAAGCAAATACAATTCGGTCAATTATGAAATTAACTTTTCTTAATCAATCCCGAAGCCTCATTCCTGATGGTATACATTGTACATTGTCACAAGAGTTCAACAAGTCAAGTTAATACTTGCATGCTCCGTTTGGAATAAAACATCGTATGTGTCCAACGCAGATCTGGCAACATAACTAGGCAACATTCCCTCATAGGACACTTATTTCACTGCAATAACCAGACTTCAACAGATCTCTGGGTGTTTTCTCATAATTAAAGGACGTGAGCAGCTTTTGTCATATGCCTTAATTGCTATGTGCACATTGGTTCCAGGGTATCAACCATGCTTAAAACAAACGTGGTCTGTTCTAGACACCATCATATGCATGAATGAATCTTTGATATTGAACGTGAATGGAACTACAGTACTGTAAGTAGCGTTTATTACTTGGTGTCTGAAAAGGACAAAAACGTAGAATGTGAAATTGGTTATTTGAACATTCCTGAACATATGACTTAAACATGGTTAATGGTAGATGTAGTGGTGGTCGTTTGTACAACAGGCATATCTAGATCTTATTGCAAACATTTCCTGGTCCGTTGGTGCATTTAATAGTGAATTAATGTAACCTTTTCGTATGTATATTCTCTTAAATTGTAAATGGAAGGAACTTTGGAAATGTCAAAACTCTGTTTTTGTAATCCCTCTGGCATGTAGTTAATCCCATGTTAGAAAAAAAACAACTAAATATCAATTAAGAACATAACTTTAATTGGTAGTGTTTATGTGACACGTTGTCTTTGTTTTGTAATAAATAAGAATGCTCTGTTGCCAAATGAGCAGCATGTTTTGATACATAATTTAAGTTCTTAATGTGAATACTATCTCGTTACAGGTTCATATTAATACATATCCTTTAATCAATTGTCGAAGGTAAAGCTTCCAATGCAATATAAATGGAAGACGACTAATTACTAGTTTTATAACAATGTTCATGAGCTTATATTACAAATAATTTGTGCACTAAGTCGACAAAACAATATATAATTATCGTTACTTATTTGATAATTTTCTGAGTCAAACAAAATGGTTAATAGAAAATGCGATATTAAATGTTTTATTGTTTGCAGTTTATTTGTTAATACCAGGTGATCTAGGGTCTGTATCATAACGTTTGAAACATATCAAATACAAAAATTCGGTACATGTATATGTTATTTGTGTAGCTGAACCCTTCTTTATATAATTAATAATTAAGTTTTACTTATATTTGTAAACAACATGGTGTCGAAAGACACTTTACTTGGATAGCATGATCATTGCACGCGCAACGGAAATTGGTATAACGGTTATAAAGAGCGTTTGGTTACTACACTTCAATTCAAATGCAATGTCAATTAAAGCTAATTGTAATTATTATCGTACCTCGTGATTCAGATATCAACACTCAAACATTTCCAATTAGCTTTCCGAGAACTACGTTATAATCAACCAAACTGTCCTAACGGTAGAAAGCTCATGTCTATACAATTGCATGCAGCCTAATTTCTTTTAAAATATCAGATAAAAATATGTTGGAACATTTGGAGATATTGACAGTCTTTGCCAGTACCAAACTGGGACAAAAATATAGCATATTGTCGGACAGGGGATTGAATTTACCCACTCAAACCCAAGATGGAATAATCAGATCCATTTCCTGGATGTGGACGGAGAGTATGTATTGATAACATTTGTAACTTAAAGGTTGATATATTCACACAAACGTTGATTTATTATACATATTCAGTGTTATGTAAAATGTTAAATATTTTTTAGATTCATCACTGCCTGATAATATAGGTTCATATTTATTTATAACGGTTATAAGTTGATAGTTATCAGTATGTGATGAAGGAGAGATGCCAAAGATACGGCATCAACACTTGTATGTGTATATAGTTACAAAGAAATGGGATCTTTATTTAGATGTCAAATTATTTGATAGTTAAGTCGAACAGATTTTATTAACCCGAAACACAACGATAAAGAAGCGATATCTTATGTTGATGAACAACATTGTCGTGCGAACGTAGGCGTATGTTTAATGTCTAAGTCGTGTCATGACAAAAACAAGTATATAAAGTCGCAAAGTAATTATATTCAAATGTCGCGAAATGAATTGTATAGGTTTTATAAACCATGAAAAATATCCGTATTTCACAATAGTATTAATATTTACAGTATAATAAATCAGTCCTTAATTAGTTTATATTGACAAGCATATAATTATTAATATCAGATAATATACAGCTGCTAAATTGTTCGCTGGCCTTGCTATTTCTTTTAAATAATAAACTCAAGTTTCTCATCAAAAGCAACAATTTTCCAAGAATTTTCTTATAAATTACCTTCAACGAGTTTATCGAGTGGAATGAAAGCAGTCATCGACCAATTTATAGTTAACATGATAACATGTGCCATAATAACAATCATTAAACGATTTGTAATGTGTATTACATGTATGCGTATTATTCATACGTAATCCATTAATCTTTGTTGGCGCCTTAGCATAAAGTGTTGTAGTTATTCAAAGTAAAACAATAAACACGAAACACAAAATACAAATATTTGCCATGACGCATTTAAACGGCAATAAAAGAGCAATATATGATAAGCCGTTTCAAATGAACATGCATGGTTTAATTTACATCGTATTTATAGACGTTTTATTACTCCATACTGTAGTACATTCAAATGCAACAATGCAATTATTAAGATAGCAGTGTTTTACACCACTAATATACTTCTCCCAATCAGCTTAATTGTTTGACAGATGCAATTTTAAAAACATAAAATAAAACTAGCGAATTTTCCAGGGTTCATTTGTGTTGTATTGCTTGACACAAGTTTAACACTTGGCATTCACTGCACAATGAGATCATTACAAGCTTTACCTGTTTCTGTATATAACTTCATACTTCAACAATTAAGTTATTATAACAGCCCCATTTACTGCATACAACAGATTAATTATCAAGGCAACGTGTCTGGTTTAAAAGCATGTTCTTCCTAGTGAATGTACACATAAAAGCACAAATACGCACATAGACACATTCGGGGATAAAATATTTTGCTTATGTTTTCTTTCACCTAGCGTACGCATTGGTGTTCTGTGAGGATTTTTCTGAATAAAAATGTAAATAAAATGTAGGGCAGACAAACTTATACACGTAATCGCATGTTCGCATTTAACCTATATTGCGTTAATGGATTTGTATTATGAATGTTATTACATGAATATACAGTGCGTATTATAATGAATTGATCGTTTGTGAAAACAGTGAACGTCCACTTTAGCTCATATGATGTTTTGAAAAACTGTTTATTGTTATAACTTCATCTGTTTCACTGCCGGTGTTGCTTGGGTCTATTCTGCATTCTTCCAGAATTTTCCCCCTTTTTATGCTTAGTGTTAAATTGTGGTCAACTTTTATCCTAAACTAACGGAGAAATTGCTTTAAAACTTTCAAGTATATTAGTATATTTTATTTATCATATCATGATTCGGTAGATGATTAACGATGAGGTAATCACACAAGTTTGCCATCTCGCGATCATGCATTTTGTAATGCAATACAACGGTTCTTTTCTCACGACAAAAGCTTACTTGCGATCAAATGTTTGTTTTCATACAATTATCGAAATAACACATTTGTGCTTGTGAGTTCCGATGTACTATAATAATATAAATCGTTACCATTGAGTAAAATCAGACTGTTATAGGTCAAGTGATTTGTGTTTCACACTACAACCAACCTTTCTAGACACTTAATCATCAGATGAAATTATTTATAAACCAATTAATTCAGTACGGCAGACGAGATCAAACAAAACATCACAAATGGTAGATATTAATTTAATTTCTATTTTCAAAAGAGACTATAAATACAATCCTGAAGATTCTTCTTTTGTTTTATCGTTTTGCGATCATAACAATTAGCATCAGCAGTAATAGACAATACGCCTTAGCATTTACCCGATTAACCCAGTTTGATTCCCGGCAGTACTATGTCTGTCTGTTAATGTGGGCATTTTCTTAATATACTGAGCGTCAAAAGTTTTGAAAACAAATTAAAATTTCAATATCTTTAATTGATCACTCGAAAGATCTACTTGTATCACAACACTTCCTCATGAGATTATCGTACACATGATTAGTGAGTGCATTAAGTCTTCAACACAAGTAATTATCGTAACTAACTAAGTTAGACTAAATCATACAAAAATGATTAATTAGAAATTCCGAGGGTAAATGCTAGCTGTTCTAGGGTTTGATTCATAACGCGACATTTCAACCCATAATTATTACAAAAAATCGGTACATCTATATTATCAAATGATATACATTATGTTTAGCCAAACATTCTTTCTAAATTAGTATAACAATAATATAATATATTATAATAATATATACTGACTTGCGAATGAATTGTTAAACCGGATATAATTTTGATCTAATATACTGAATGTGTCCTATCTAGGTCACAGTTTGTCCACCCGTTTTCTGCTAGGAAACTGTTCATCCAATGAAAATATTCTGTCATAATTATTATGTTTAAAATGAGAATGTATGATATGAAAACACGTATGGCGAAACGTCTTCCATAAAATAAATGACAATGCCTTTCAATGTTTGCTTTAAATTAGATCTAATTCCCCAATATGTCAACATATTTGAAACAAATATTAAATTGATGACAGCTACTTCCCGTTTAGAATCGTTCTGTCAATCTTAAACAAACGAAATACAATTTGATGTACCATTATGAGGTTTTGGATATACATTTGTATTAAATATACAGCGTTACAAAAGTACCAAACATTATACAAATAAAGGGGACTTTTACAGGGGAAACTTTTGATTTGTTCGTTAGGTTATGTGTGGGTATTGCTATGTGTAATTGTGTTATGTTGTGTTGTGACTTTTTGATGTGTTCGGCTGGTTGATTAGAGTGCTGCATTCCATGTCCAACTCCTCATATCTTTCCTGTAGCCAAACATAGGATCACACAATGGCCAAATGACAATTTGTTTACAATTATAAATCAAGCATCATTATTTCACTCTAAGATGCAAAGTGAATATCAAAAGCTACATTTTCATGACATTTTCATTTCTATTCGACAATAATACATGTATATGCATCTTACGAGACGAGTTTGACAAAACAGTGAGCGTTTGCTGCAGGCAATCAAAAATTTAATGACTTCATGGCAAAGTGGAGGATCTCATACAATTAATATTCATGTGCAGACGATGTTTTCGTCAGTATAGGTTAGAACAAGGTGGTTATCAATTAGTTATAATATTGTGAATAATGCGAGTTATATCAAATCATTAGTATAGATCAGGAAATGACACGCCCCTCATTATTAAACACGTGTGCTACATGGCAGGATAATCAATATCCGTATCATCTTATATTGCACGTGTTTGCTACGAGACTTTGATGTGCAGTTTGAACACACGTAATTATGTATACGCTTATACCAACGTGTTCATGGTTCTTCCGGCAGTAAATATTGCTTCATTTGCTAATGTCGCTGTTAATGGTGTACCATGCTTTCCCACAAGCATTGTTGACTGACAATTTTTTTTTAAAGAGTTAGTTAAGTAGCTTAATAAAGAAGAATAATCAATTCCGACAGGCATGTGAAATCACTTCTGTTTTAGTTTGTTGTCTAGCCAGACAGTAGCAGTTAGTTTGTTCTATATCCTCGAATATAATGATTGCACATCTCTTCGCATTGATACACTAATGACATAACGTCCAATATCAGTGCAAAATCATCAGGGTTAGACCACCAAGGATTATCAAAATCAAAGCAATGGCGTAAGTAATCTACTTGCACTTAGCCCAAATACCTAGAAAAATTGTCGATGAAGTTTAATGTTTCAAACTTGTTAGAGTGATTGAAAAAAAGCCTTATTTACAACATAGTATTTTCAAGATAAGTGTGACAAAGTTGATGCCGACAAAGTATGTATTATCGGATATGGAAGTATATTGCTTCTCTGTGGGAGAGTTCACCCGTTGTTGAAGATAATATTTTCAAATTTCAGTATACTGCCTTAGGTTTGTAAACCATTTCCAGTCGGTGTCATAAACACACGCAAGGATTTTCAGGAAAACAAACTGAATTTAAATACTGCTGAGCAATCACCATTTTGAAAAGTCATTTCCTTCGAATGTACCTATTGTTTGTAACATGA
Organism: Spisula subtruncata; assembly: GCA_963678985.1. NCBI lineage: Eukaryota > Metazoa > Mollusca > Bivalvia > Venerida > Mactridae > Spisula > Spisula subtruncata. The sequence continues at coordinate 45,168,860 of OY787670.1, read as the reverse complement.
CCTTTATGGTCTATCTCAAGACAGTTTGTACCTTATTCAAAACTTTCCACAATTCTTAAGTTGTACGTATACAACAATGTAGCAATATACCACGTTCTATTGGCCCAGTGTATCATTATCACATCCAAGCAGATAATTAATTGGGAGTAGAACATCGAGAAAAGAAGTCTTCAGTGTATTACTTGGCTTCTGTTTTTGAACAATGCCTTTTCCAACGTATCATAAGCAAGGTCGTCACATATATATTTCACCAAGATAATAGAAATGTTCACAACACAATGAATACACACATACGTTGTTTGAAGCCTGACCTAATATCAAGTATTAATTACGTCCCAGAATATCCCAAATAATCAGTTCATGGTGATATTTCCTGTCTACCTGATAGATGTTCTGCTGGGATTGTTTAATATGTCTGACTCCGTCTTGTCGAATATTTATTCAATCATGGTGCTTTGTCGACGTGGTTTAGACGGAAGGGATATATTTTTCAATAACGTTGATATGTAGTGACTGTGATGGCAAACGATAAACACATTACTCCATACATATTTTTGGCGAACTTGTCTTGAATCTCTGTCAAATCGACGAGTATGATTATGTTTCACCTGTATATAGAACGTACCATACGATCTAATAATACTAATGGGCGTTAAGATGTATGAACAATTTATCATGTACTCGATTAACTTTTGATTCCATGACGAGATCAATATTAACAAAAGCTAATACCAGTTAAAAATATCTACTCCGTAATACAGGTTACATGTACCTCATCCAACACACCAATAAACTCCGTGATATGGCCATGAACCAATGCCATTTTGTTTATGCATGTTCTATATGGTACCATGGGCTCACCCAGTCACTTCAAACCACCCAAAATACATCAATAAGATTTGTGATATATCTAGATGCTAAGTGGCACATAGGAAGTCAGCATCTTAAACTACTTAATTAGTTTTTGGTCAATAAGCGTGAAGACCAGATCATTCTGTGTCATGTTTTCAAAATAAAAAATAATACAACCCCAGACTATATGTGAGATAATTTCATTTCACAGGATTATATTTATTCATACAGAACAAGATTAAGTTATCAGGAGGATTTTCTGTTCCTAAGGTCAAAGGTTTTTTGGAAACAATCTTTTTTCTACTCTGGTAATAACCAAATGGAACCAACTACAAAATGTACCTGCTAGTATAGCACTTACTGCGAAATTGCCTGTTTTTAAAGCAATAGTCTAGAAACATTTTTAGACAATTTGGTATAATTTTAAGGTAGTTAAATGAAATTTATTCATCAGTATTTATTTAATTATTTATTTATTTATGCATTGACGTTTTAGGTAATTAATATCTACATCATTTAATATTAAGTTATTTATTTATTATCTTTTATTTATTTTTATTTTATGTCAGTGAGAGTTATTTACTATTTTTATTATTTCATTCATTTATTTATTACTGAAATGTATGCCATATAGAGTATTTCAATATTGGACAATTCTTAACTTACACTTGTTTTTAAACAAGCAATGTGAAAAGTAAACTGCAACGCATCCAAAATACTGCAGCTCGTTTAATCACACAAACAAAAAGCGTGAACACATAACTCCAATACTCCATACACTACACTCGCTTCCTGTTCCATACAGAGTACAGTACAAGATCATTATATATGCTTTTAAAATCAGATATGACCATGCTCCTGTCTACATGAATGAGTTGACTAGAGAATACCAGCAAACCAGGTTTTTAAGATCAGACACTGCTATGCTATTAAACATTCCTAAAGTAAGAACCAATAATTACGGTGAAAGGCGGTTCGACAAATGTGCTGCGAACTTATGGAACGGTCTTCCTGTGGAAATCAGGCGAATTGACTCTCTGAAAGTCTTCAAAAACTACATCTGTTTAAAAGTGCATGTCAGTGAATCAAGTGAAAGTCTTTTAGATTTTTATTGAATTGTCAACAAGCTTACTTTCCCGTGTTAAGCGCTTTAGAGACTTGTTTTATAAAGCGCTATATAAATATTTTCCACTAACTATTTGACTGTTGATACATATTATCTGTAATATAAATAATACATTGTACAATGCCCGACTTGTAGCTTTAAAGTAACTGTGATCAGTTATGCTAATGCATTTATGTTATAATATCTGTGCAATGGACTATAATACATTATATTTAATGTCCCTCTATGCCATGCTATCAACACTAAAGGACCACAATGGAAATAAGAGATATATCTTTTGTATGTTACTTTGTTTAAGTACGTATACATGTATGTACTTCAATACTGAATAAAATCTATCTATCTAATACAATGGGAATCATACTGAAGTATTTGTAGAAAACTACATGACAGTACAATATGTGTTAATTGTATACCCTCACACATGTACACTGATGACGGCATGCATCGGTCAGTTATGTTTTCAAAATCAACTATATAACACTATGGGTACAATATACTTTAATTGATACGATTTAATCAATTGGTATACCCTATGGCTACGTATACGAACTGTATGTGGCACGTTTATGCTTTTACTGTCTTCTTGTATTTATGCCAATTTTCATTATTTGCAAGTCCGTAACCTGTTCCAGGTGGTGATTCACTTTGAGTAAACTATTCGGTTATTGATATTAAAATCCTTTAAAACGAACATAAAACCGCAGTATGCGTTTGGTACATTGCCTACACTTAAATTGCTAATATCTTTGTAAGAATACTTATTTGCCATTAAAATACTTTTGCTCGTAGGTACCACTATAACCTATATATACGGAATGACCTAACTTGTAAATTGCAACCATACAAACATGTATTCAAATCCCGGTGAATTACTTATAAAAAGTACTTACATGTAACCTGCTGTAGCTTATTTTTTAAAACAATCCATAATGATCAAATAACATTTTATCGTCCTATAAACGTGCTAATATTATATAAATACGTATATTAATGATCATGGAAAACGCAAAATATATGATGGTGAGCTTTATGGGAGTTTCTCATGTAATGGATGTGTGAATGTATTTATACTAGAAAAGGAAGTTACATCGTGTTTAATAGTGTAGATGATGTTTGATGTTTGATGTCTATACATTATCATTATTCGTACATTGTTGCTAGCACAGAGGTCTACATTAATACTTCAAAACCTAAATAGTTTTCATTGATTAATTTAACTGATCATTTAGCTATTTTATGAACACGAATTATTCTCATATCAAATTTAACTTTTCCATTCCATGTACTTTGTGTTACAGTACAAAAGCTCGTCCTAAAAGACTAAAACCAGTTCACTAGATTATATACCTATTTATAATTAAATATTGTGATACTCGCATAGGTAAGCAGACTGTAAAGGTCATGCATACTGTTAAATTGTTATACTGTTGCCAATGCGTATAGGAATAACCAATATTACTCAAGATTAACCTATTTGTACCGTTGTTAATACTAGGACATCTGTTAATTGTAAGTAAATAACCCGATTCAGTTGGTTGATAGTTATTTTGATGAACAAACTATTGCTTTATCCTAATTGGTGATATTGTGTCTATTTCAGGTCAGTAACATGTTTATAGTGTCTCTGGCGATTGCTGATCTTATTGTTGGACTGTTCGTGATGCCTACCAGTACGGTGTACATTTTCACTGTGGACTGGAAATTTGGGGTCGCTATTTGCCAGATCTGGATCGGAATTGATTACACGGCGAGTACGGCGTCAATACTCAACCTGTTTCTTCTCAGTCTGGATCGTTATTGGTCAGTGACATCACCTCTAAAATATATTAGAAAGAGAACGAAAAAACGGGCAGTGTTAATGATAACGGGTGTGTGGCTTTTATCATCTCTATGAAATATTCCTATTGCTGGGTGGCACCACTTTTCCATGGCGGTACAAGGACAGTAAATTCTGACGTATGTGACACCGAATATGCTAAGAATAGTGCGCTGAAAGTGATAACCGCGTTCTTTAACTTCTATCTGCCCCTAGCTGTCATGTATAGTCTTTATTGGAAAATATTTCAGGAAATTAGAAAGCGATCCGAAATGGAATTAGGACAAAGAAATGTCAAAAATTGTAATCCGTATGTTGCTACGGTAAACACATGTTATGACGAGATGTCACTTAGTAATCACAATATAGATACGGGCTCTGAACAGAACAGTACATTAGAAGCATCAACAAATTCTCATATTCCAACTTACGAAATACATCGATATAAAAGTTCAACTGTCAGTCACGAGAGATGTCGAAAGGGATATTTAGTAACAAAATTCCTGAAAAAGCGAAAACGAGGAAAATCAAAACATCGACGAGATAAAAACAAACAAACAAACGCAGACCAATTAAGTCCAGTTGAATTATGTAAGGTTGAATATGTTTATGATGAAAATGTTATTGACGAAGAGACTGAAAAAGTGGAGAGGTATTACTATGAAGCATATACGGCGGGAAGTATACCACTAAAACCTCGTAATACCGTACGTACGACCGAAACGATATCCGGTCCGGGTGATATCACCTCCTCATCAACGGGTACACCAATCAGTTCATGCTCCAGTGATGAAGATAAACGAATCACCGCACGTGAAAATTATTCACTTGTGAGTTGACTTCGACGTATACGTCGGGCCGAGACCATTATAGATACAACAGTGGGTAATGTTGGAAAGAAAGGGAATTTAAGAAACAGGTTTGTATTTCGGGATGAACGGGGTGGACATACGTCAAATATATTTAATATCAAACATCGTATTAAAACTATTCGCCAAAGTTCGGCATTGACAAAAGAAATTAAGGCGGCCAGACAATTAGGTGTCATAATGGGAGCGTTCACTCTGTGTTTTCTACCTTATTTTATATTATTCTTGGTTGTGGCGTTCTGTGATGGTTGTATTGATCAAGGTCTCTTACTCGCTATGACGTGGGTGGGGTACTTGAATTCAACCCTTAATCCATTCCTTTACCCATTGTGTAATACAAACTTTAGACGAAAGTTTAGAATGATGCTTGGATTAAAACCTAAACGAACAAAACATCATCGAAGACGAGGTGGTCATGAGAGAAACAGTATTTCTACTGCTAGATACGATTGACCATGTCCAACTTCTGCATACATGGTTGATTAGTTTCTTATTGGCTCATTGATAAAAACTTTTAAATAAACGCTATAATTACTTTGTAAGTCATGACAATCAGCGAGAACCACAATGTCGATATGTTATTAATGTGTTATATTACTCAGCAATATAAATAGTTTGTCTTATTTCTTCACTGAGATCTATGTTATAGTGACTCATAAGCGTAGGAACAGTTAGCTAAAAACAATTCAAGACCATCCTAATTTTCATACAAATGCGATTAGAATACGTCAACAATTTAAATTCCAGAGGTTTTTTTCTATACACGTTGTTTTCTTTTTTCTTCAATAAACTAAACTTTAATCATACATTGTGTAGCCAAGTATAATGCTGTGTTTTCTTTTGTCTGTCAGCATACCATGGAGATACAGTCAAGTTTACAAATCTAATTGTATGTTTCATGGAGTTTCTGACGACTTGTTTAGAATTACAGATAAGAACTATGAGCTGGAACATTGTTAGTTTTAAGTTTTGGATAAAGCTAGTGTTGACGGGTAAGTTGTTGGATTTGACATAGTTAAAAACCTAGATTTGGTTTATAATACAATGCATACGTCAACTCCTGTATATAACATGTGAATGTTGAACTGAACTAGCAATGTGTTTCTATGAAAAACTATGTTTTTTAATATATTTTATATATTGTTGCCAAATAAAAATGAAGTCACATTTTACGATCGCTGTTTAGTTTGTTTTGCACACTGCTAGCCATGTGTGTACATATTTCAGAGAATAAGAGCATACCGAAGATGATGCAGGCATACTGTTGTGAAAATGAATGCAGCCATGTCTGCTAAATATGAAGACTATATCAGTTACAGGTAAGGTCGTATTCTGCTATAGACCGATGAAACAGAACTTACTAAACAAATTATTGTTACTGAATAAAGTTGCAGTAACGCTCGTCGTGACGATGCTCAAATTTAGACTGATGACCAAGATAGATTTATGTACAACTGTCGAAACACGCAAAACTACTAATCACAAAAACCAATGACATAACTAACACGACACACCATACGTCAATCTTATTACCCCAATATCACTCATCACAATTGGGGGTCTACAGAGCGAGTACAGTAAATCCACATTCATATGTCAAACTCATGCAGTATTGTAATGTACTAGATATTATTATGCACAGCAAACACGTTTATCACATGGCATCTGCCAGGACTTTTTGAATCAAACAACCAGACAAACTGTCAAAGATAAGTTTCATTAAATCCCGAAACTGCCTCCTGTAATATAAGATCCGTCATTTGCAGAAGATCAACTTAAGTCAATGACATACGGATATTTCCCGTGGAACACTAACATGAGAAAATTCGTACAGGGAAGGCCGCACTCATCTTAACGAGTATATTATTTTTAATTTGCCATGCGAGTTTAGACTTAAACAAAAAATGGTTTGTATGCATGTATTAGATTGGTACTCAACTTGAAAGTTCACCGGACGATATAAAACGCTGATTTAATTATTCATATTTGGTCGATAGTTTGATGTTGTCATCAAATGATTCAATACAGGATGTAATCACCATACATCAACCAAGGGAAAGTAACATGACACGAATGAATAGGACCCACAAGTATGTGAAACGAAGCACATTATCTAGTAAAATTTGGCCAAGAGTAAGAACAATTTTTATACAAAACTATTAATCTTTAACAAACGCAGTAGAGTATCTTTCATCCGAAAAACATTTTAATCCAGCGCTTAAAGTCAATTAGTTTATTGCTAAATACGATTTCAAATTAATTTTCTCTTAAACAACTTATTCCACAGTTAATAAATTGGCCGACAAGATACGGTACATCCCCATAATATTCAAAACATTATCCTTTACGAATGAATATGACGTAACAAGATCTCTTTTAACCAATGCGGTCTGGATTGTATCCTGTTCTGCATTTTCAATTCCACATTATTTGTTTTGATAGCTGTACATGTGTACATATTTGTCAGCTTTTGGGTTGTAAACGGATGGTTTTTTGTTCCGTAGAGCTTGTCCGTAAGATATGTAATTACAAACATATTAACAGAACAATTATACTCGTGCATCAATGTTGGTACACAATTTGTAGTAAATTACCGTCATTTCCTTGCATGCAATTATACACCAAACATATTCCACATATCTGATGGGTTTATTATAATATGTCTGTGGTTTACAATTGCATGTGTTTCCATTCAATGGGGTTGGTGCATTTTTAAGCACATCTTACAGTTACAGTTTCTTAGGAGCTGCCATTATTGCTACAGCTGCGATGTGAGCTTTATGTGGTGAAGTTGTTTTTCTATTTTAGTCATGAGCATATGGGCTCGGCAGTTAAAGTTGAGTGTTGCACCCTTTATCCGATTTTATATGATCTGATTACATTGGTTCAATCCAAACCAGCATACGACACACTCGACTAACAAACACACGTAACTTTATTTAAATTTGAGTCTGATAATGCATATCTACAGTACGAGATAGAACGAAGATATTGAAAGCAAATACATATTGGTCAATTGTGAAATTAACTTTTCTTAATCAATCCCGACGCCTCATTCCTGATGGTATACATTGTACAGTGTCACAAGGGTTCAAAAAGTCAAGTTACATGTAATACTTCATGCATGATCCGTTTATTATCAAACATCGTTAGTGTCCAACGCAGCTCTGGCAACATACCTAGACAACATTCCCTCATAGGACACTTATTTCACTGCAATAACCAGACTTCAACAGATCTCTGGATGTTCTCTCATAATTATAGGACGTGAGCAGTTTTTGTCATATGCCTTTATTGTTATGTGCATATTGGTGCCAGGGTATCAACCATGCATAAAACACACGTGGTCTGTTCTAGACACCATCATATGCATGAATGAATCTTTGATATTAAACGTGAATAGAACTACAGTACTGAGGGAAGTGTTTATTACTTGGTGCCTAAATATACGTCAGGACAAAAACGTTGAATGTGAAATTGGTTATTTGAACATTCCTGAATATATGACTTAAACATGGTTAATGGTAGATGTAGTGATGGTTGTTTGTACTACAGACATATCTAGATCTGTTCGCAAACATTTCCTGGTCCGATTGTGCATTTAAAAGGGATTTCATGTAACCGTTCCGTATGTATATTCTCGAACAAAACTTTGGGAATGTGAAACCTCTGGGGGGGTTTGTAATATAATTCCTCAGTTATGTAGACACTCACATGCAAGACAAAGATAACTAAAATCGTATCAGTTAAGACACGAACTGCAATTTGAAAATGTACCATTATGAGGTATGGGATGTATTAATTATACAGCGTTACAAAACATTATTAAAATAAAAGGGAATTTTACAGCGGAAACTTGGATTTTTAACTTGCTCGTTATGTTATGTGTGGGCATTGCTCTGTGTTATTGTGTTATGTTGTGTTGTGACTGTTTGTTGTGTTCGGCTGGTTAAGTTAAGTGCTGCCTTCTCTATTCGATATTTTCATATCTTTCCTGTAGCCAAACATAGCATCACACAATGGCAAAATACAAATACAATAGCATGCCAATTTGTTTACAATTCCAAATCGAGCATTATTTATTTACACTTAGATGAAAAGTGAATATCAAAAGATACATTGGTCATATCATTTTCATTTCACCAAGACAATAATGTATGCATCCTACGAGATGAGTTAGACCAAACAGTCAGTGTTAACTATATTCAACCTAAGATTTAATGACTTTATGGCAAAGTGGAAAATAACATACTATTAATATCAATGTGCAGATGATGTTTCCATCAGTACAGGTTAGAATAAGGTGGTAATCAATTAGTAAGTCTATGATGAATAATTCTAGTTACATGAAATCATTAGTTATCAATTAGTTAGTATATTGTGAATAATGCGAGTTATATAAAGTCATAAGTTTTTGTCATATGTAATTACACGCCCCTCATTATTAAACACGTGTGCGACGTGACATGCGAATCAATATCCGTATCATCTTATATTGCACGTGTTTGCTACGAGACTTTGATGTGCAGTCGGAACACACATAATTATTTTACACTTTAATCCCAACATGTTCATAGTTGTTCCGACAGTAATTATTGCTTTATTTGATAATTTCGCTGATAATGGTATGCCATGCTTCCCAGACAGTCGAATTGAAGAATGAAAATGATGCTTAAGAGCTTTTTAAGTGACCAAATGAAGGAAAAAATCAATTACGCTGGCTATACCGACTTAGTGTTTAAGTTAAATAGTCATGTGATATCACTTTCTTTTTTATTTTGGTTCTAGCCAGACAGTACCAGTTAGTTTCGATATCTTCATATCTCTTCGCCACTATCGCCTCGATAACCTAGTAATAGAACGTCCGATGTGCGTGCAAAATCATCAGGGTAAGACTGAGACATCTCAACAACATGACATAGGTACTCTTCTTGTACTAAACTAAGTATCTCGAAAAAAAGTCGCTTAAGTTGATTGTTTAAAAATTGTCAGATTTTTTTGTGTGACATTTTTAGATTGATTGAGACCCGCAATTACCAAATAGTGTTTTCACGATCAGCACGACAAGGATCAAGCCTACAGTGCCTGTATGGACATGGAAGTAAATTCCTTCTCAGTGAGACGGTACACCTGTTGTGAAAGATGTCAATTTTAAATTACAATATACTGCCTTAGGTTTGCAACTTATTTCCAGTCGGTGTCTTAAACACACACAAGGACTTTCAGAAAAAATAAAGTTAAATACTGCTGAGCTACAGTGTATCAATATTCTGACAAGTAATTTCCTTCTTACGAGGGTCAGTCAAGAAAAACTGAGAGTTGTTAATTTAAGCCTTCGAAATGTATTTAAATTTATATTTTCTACCAATCATCGTCAAATATTATCCATTGCGGATATTCTGATGAATTCCGTGATCGGATATAGGCTTATATATTAAGTTGCCTAGCAACCAAAGAACATCACTAAAGGGTATGCGTTCGCGCGAGCGACTGGGAGACTGATTTTGTTGCCAATTCGAACGTTTATTTCAACTTTATTTAGCGTAATTTAGTACAACTAACATGTGTATCTTATAGAATCGTATATACCAAATAATAATGGACGTTCGTTACAGAATGGTCACTAATACTTTATTGTTTAGTTGCCTAGCAACACTTTTACCCGTATTTTAAAAAAAATCTCCGCATGTGTTCTTTGCGTTGCCATGGTATTCTAAAACTAATCACTGATTTCACAATTTCTACTCAGGAGGATTATGAATGTATATAATGGAGTTCAGTGACCGTAATAGGAATAGAAAATATAACTTAGCTTTTGAAAAACAGCATGCGTTCTTTTGGGTGGGGTAAAATTGTGGTCTCAATGCCAACAAATAAAGTGACAATTAATAGTTCCAGCAAATATATTTTCTATATTTGAGGAACAAATCAACCATAATTAACTATATCTGAGAGATTAATGTATAAACAAATAAAAAATAAGTTTGAAAATGTTCAATATACCTTCATGTTTCCATAGCAACGCACAATTGTGTTCTACATGCAGCGTGAACGCATGCCTTCGATTTGTCTTCTTCTGTTGCCCGGCAACAAGATACAAATTTTCATACCCAAAACTTATTTCGCCATAACATCGAGGAGATACCATATTTTACGATAATATACAGACAATATACGAACACATATTCTCCTGATCATTATTCACCAACTCTCAGTTTTTCTTGACTGACCCTCGTATTTACCAAATCGTTTGTAACTTCAAGTTCTTGGTATATTATCAAAGCATGAAGCAGAAGAAACATATATCTCAAAACATTTAGGCGATGTTGTATACCTCATTGAAACTGTTTTACAATTACCAGCCAGCAGGCAATCTGGTTGCTGGAGGAAACCGGAAGTATTGTTACATCATTATTTTCAGGATAAATTTCTGGTAGTTAGGACTAACCTAAGATAAAATCCCCATCCGGACAATTACATTTGTTGGAATTTCTTTTACATAATTATAATGGCACATTATAGTAAAACATAGTTAACGCTAAATTGTTTCCAAGTTCGTTTTATACATAATACGCCAAGAACAATATGGGTGCTGTATCACCTACCTTCTTAACACATGTAAAATTTCCGGGGTCGGATATTACAGCTTGCTGAGATATCCTTATCATAAAAGGCTCATGTTGGATTATTTTGCCGACGTAAATTGAGAAAATGGGAGTTTATGACATTATTCTTGGAAACCAGACAAGCTTTCAGTTTATGTCTAAAAGCATCATATGCAATTTATGAGTTTAAAACAACAACATAATACAATAAACCCATCAGAAATGTGAAATATGTACGTCGTATTATTGCACGGACGAAAAAGACAGTAAATTAACACAAATTGTGTATCTACATTGATTCACGAGTACATTTGTTCTGAAGATATGTTTGTCATTACATATCTTACAGACATGCTCCATGGTACAATAAACCATCAGTTAGCAACTCAGAAGCTGACAAACATGTGTGCATGGACCGCTATGGAAACAAATAATATGGACAAATACATGCTAGTTACAACGCATGTTTTGATAATGGACTTATTGTGTGGCACACGAAGCCCTCTTAAACTAGTATGTGCGGTGAAGCGCTGTCCCAGCAAATATGTATCTCTTCGGTAACATTTCTCCTGCTATATGAAAACAAACAAAAAATGATTGATGTCGAAATTTCCATTGGCAGCAATTCACAAAGGTGTTGGTCTAGAATTGATTCCAAGAAAGACACTATCTACAGAAAGAGAAACCATGAACTATTATTCGAAATAAGTCATATAAACGTATGTGTTGTACACGATTGATTTATTCCATAGCAACATTTGTCATACTACATTTTGTAACATACAATGTTGGTGAATGTATGCATAATAGATACAAAACAATTTAAAACCAGATGCGTTATTGATAACTTACAAACTGGAAAAAGACTTCATGTGACATGTACGTGACAACGTTTTACGTAAGATGTAAATTATAAATGTTTCAATTATAACACTCCCACACAGGATGACAGAATGGTATACTCATCCAAGGCAAGTGATGTAAACTGAGGTGTCATCCGGGGGAGTGTCATCATCTTGCTGAGGGTAAACATTTCATTCTAACAACTGCAGGCATATCGATGGCTAAGAATAAGAAGGTCGTAAGTGCCACTTACGACCTTTTAAGATTCATACATATTTGAAATCTGCTTCACAAGGCACTTCTTATGAGCCTATTTTCATGAAAATCTGGAATTGTCATATCGACCAAAATGAAGTTTTAAAAACGTGTTTTCCAATAGGTAAAGAGTAAATTACAGACAGTTTTCTCTTGTTTTCTCAATATATCGAATTGGCAGTTACGACCTTCTTGTTCTAAGCCATCGATATGTCATATTCATTTACTAGGATTTGTTTATTTTAACGAAATTGAGGAATACATATACAAATTTTTAATCAATGGTCGTGTCGAATTAAACAACATTTTGGTTAGCGCATTAAGCGTGTAAACCAGTAACTGGTACAGAGAACAATGCCTAAGGCCACATGGCACTGCCAACGAAAGATGTTTATTCCTCAAACGATCATTTATACTTGATCTATCAAATGACAATCATGTACCCTCGGTTATTTCGACAAATTTGATCAAAATCATTCCATCGTTAAAATCTTCGCATGTCTTTAAGAAAGATCGTGTTTTAAGTCAGATTTTTATTTGATTATGACGAAACGAAAAGAAACGAAGATTAAATCTTAACAAAACAAAGAAAATCGAACTTTATAACCACATAGATTATTTAGCATCAAACCAGTGTTTATTACACCGAAATCATTTGAGACGATTCTCTCTATGGACTTTATCTCTGTAGCTATTAAATGAACAAAATACTTTATGTAAGTCATATTATTTCTGTTTTGTAAATTTGTTTTCGTAAAGATAATGTCTAGGGATTAACGTACAAATATTGACATAACTTAATTATTCATGAGAAATGACAACTGTGTTACATTAAGTTTATTTTCTAACAATTGCACGTTTAAATACAACTGTTATTCGACTTTGAAATGTCCTGGGAACAAATAATAATAACACCTTGAGTATTGTTCAAAATTTAATATAGTGCAGTATTCAAAGTATTGATATTTCTTGTTACGAGTAATATACATCGCCGGAAAAAAACTTTTGTAATGCTACTTGTATAGGGGCTTTTCAATTTGCTTAGTTTAGTTTGTGTAACAATATAAATTAAGTTGATTCGCATGTATTGGAATTTTCTTTACAAGGTTTATCAAAAATGTTTTATTTATATGATAACATCAATCACGTTCAAAATTCCAAACAGCTCCGCTATTTTTTGAAATAATCTTAAATCTGAGGAATAAATCCTTAACACTTACCAACGAGTAAAAAACTTGTAGACGGTCTGTCTGTCGATTTCCTTCATCGAAACAGATTAAATATATAATATATAATCATATGAAATGAATGACATTATGTTCTTTATCAGTTACAGATGACACATGGAATCTTATGATATAGACTGATTTGTAAATAATTTAATAAACCAGATGTAAAATGTATTATTTGGTTTCAATAAGAATTATCATTCCACTGCATGTGTCCTATGTAGGTCACAGTTTGTCCCACGACTTTCATCCCTTGAAAAACTTCTGACCTTATTATTATGTCAAAATGAGAATGTATGATATGAAAACCACGTAGGGAGAAAGCGTATTTGATAACATGAATGCCAATGCCGTATCATGTTTGTTTTGAATTAGAACTAATTCCCCAATATGTCAACATACTTGAAATAAATATTACTTTATTGACAGCTACTTCCCGTTTAGAACCGTACTGTCAATATTGAACTGTTAAGACACGAAATTCAATTTGAAGATGTACCATTATGAGGGATCGGATCTATAAAATATACAGAGTTAAGAAAATACAAAATACTATACAAATAACAGCGTTTACTTGAGCTGTAAACTGTTTCATTATGTTATGTGTGGTAATTGCTTCGTTTAGTTGTGTTATGTTATATTGTGAATGTTCTCTGTGCTTGCTGGTTAAGTTGAGTACTGACTTACCTGTCCGATTTCCTCATATATTTCCTTTAGCCAAACACACCAGCACACAACATCAGAGTCGAACAGAACTGAACAGAACAGAACACGCTGTTTAGTGACCCAAGTCGTAAATACGTAAACAGAATATATAATAAACCTTAAGTGGTATGTTATACTTAAATTTAGTAAAAAACTAAATATGTTTACCCTGAGGATATTGATTGAGTTTCTGTTCATTATATAATCCATTTATTACAACATACAGAAGAATTTGTGGTTTGTATAGGTTAGAATTAGGCGGTATTCAATTAGTTGAATGGTGCAAGGTATATTGTTATCATTAGATTAGCGCAAGCCATACACACCCCTCAGTATTTAACATATGTACGACATGGCAGGCTAATCGCTATTCGTCTTATACTGCATTTGGTTTGCTACGAGACTTGCATGTGCAGTCTGAACACATAACTAGTTCACACGTTAATACCAACATGTGTAGTGTAGTGCTGTGCTTGTTTTACAACCGTGTAGTGTTGTACTGTTATAAACATACACAAGTCTATCATATTTCAAGGTATGAAATATAAGTCCAAATACTCGTATAAGTTCTAGGTATTTTATTAACTCCCAAATTACCAAATATAAATAGTCTAAATAGCTATAACACAAAAGCATGTAAGTTCTCACGAAACATTCAAAGTAGTTCTTTAAGCAATCTGTCCATAAGTGTCAATAGTTCTCGTAACATAATATCCACACTGCGGCATCCGCCGAGTGGTAAGCTAGTCCGTGGACTCAACTATCCCCTCTTGGCTTGTTCATCTTCGAGCTTTTAAGCCAAACTGCCCGTGCGTCATATTTACGTAAAGTTCCACTAAAACCGCACTAGCTCATCCATCATTTGTCAAGTATATCTGGTGTTTACATATACGGCTGTCAGTATTTAATTTGTTATAATTAGTCTATGATGTCCTTGACGCAGTTTGTCCATATATGGTATGTAGTCTCGCCTGGCTATTCTATGTCTCGCCTGACTATGCTATATTACATCTCCCCCTGTGCTTTTAAGAAACTTAGTTGTTTAACAAAACAAATAATTTCTTAGTTGATGTTTCCTTCCGTTAATTGGAATAAAGTTGGTGCATAAATCTTGATAAGTGTCACCTAAAGTTGATGTGATTGCTCTACTTTTAGTCTTTACTGATTCAGTTTGGAGTGACACCCAGCCTTAGGCTATTATATTACACGTCCTCCATTCGAATTAAGACATTCAATTCATTCAAGAATAATTCAATTTCTTAGTGAAGATTAAGAAATTCAATTAATTCAAGAATAATTTAATTTCTTAGCTAAGTGATATGTAGGCTATATGCCACTAATCCTATCCTTGCAACATAACTTTTAAACACAACTACAACGTGTTTCTTTAAAATACAACAATGACAAATAAGATTTTGAAATAAACGAAACACATAGAAATATAAATATATATTGTATGAACGCCAACACCTTCTCTGAAAAAAATAATAATCTAGTAAATTTGCATAATAATGTCAAAGATCGCACTGATTAAACACAATCCATAATTCTTCAGACGCACATGCATACGGGCAAATGAGCAATGCCATCCACCATAAAGAAAATGTCTGTATATAGTATCCATTGTTATCATCCACACTACCCGTCTGGTTCCTCGTTTTCGATTCTCATGAATGTTCTGCCATATGTGCTGGAAATCTCTGCACCCTCAGCAAATAAAACGTTAATAGATCCTCACTGTATTGAGACATCATTGTGGTAGTTCATGATTTAACATGTGTAACTGGTAACTTCCCGAGGTCCATAGGTTGGGCCGTTTTCCACACAATCGTATCTCCTTGATTCTATAATTTACACTTTTATGAACGTCATGAGATGACAAGCGCTCAGCAACAACCATTTGTCATCTCCTGAACGAGCTATGTCTATCTTGTAGAATTTGTTTATGTTTGTCCAGTCGTTGTTTTTGCTCTAATTACTTGTTGGTACGTTTATCCAGACGTTGTTGTTTTGATAACGAGTTGGTAAATTGATGGTGCGCGCGCAGAAATGTTTATTTTTTTGTAATAGTCGAAACCATGTCTTGCGGTTTTTCAGGATATCAGCGTTGTAAGGCCTGCTTCCATCGTGGTTTCCTGTTTTTCTATTTCGGCGCTGGTGTCAACTTTATAACGAGGTGGTAGCCCCTTGCATGTCTTGTTAATACTTTATTTTTGGCAAACCAAAGTGCATTTTTGTACCTATTTTCACAACAGTTCTAAAAGCCTTACCCAGTCCCTTTTTACAAACAATAATAAATAACTTGTCCTTGTTTCAACTCATGTAAGGTATAAATTACAGTGCACATATTATGGGTATTTGATTGGGATGTTTCAACTTTACGCCTATCCTTTCCTAATTTAGCAACGCTATCAGTGAGACAGATTCCTGGTCCAATTCCTACAATACCAGAGTATATTCCTCGCAACCTTATATGTGCGGGACAAATAAGTAAGCTCGGGTGTTCTACTTAACCCAAACAAACAACCGCCGTATGAACGCGGTTTCACGGTTTATCACTGATTTATTCTCCTAAGCGATGCAATACATGGCCTGTTCATCGGCACACATTACTTATATAATAAATATAGTCTCAGACATCCCCAATCAAAATAAACTCTTAACCCATTCCTTGTCAGGAAATCCCCGCGCAGTATTATCATGCATTTTAAGGGGTTGTACACTTATTCCTTTAACATGTAAGCTATTTCAATTAATTGAGTGTGCATTTACTCTTTGTCGCGTGAGTGCCGGCTTATGTTTTGATACTTAATATGCATACAGTTGCTTATGAATTGGTATTTAATACAGCCCTATATTTTCTATCTATATATTAATTTTTTTTAACAAGAAACCTACCGCTACTGAAATTATAATTATATGTTGACATGCATCTCTACTAATCGTACGATCTTTTCCGATAATAATTTACAAACAAATATGCTGATAAACAAACTCATTAAATAAAGTCGTTATTATTATTATTATTATAATTATCATTATCGCTGTCTGTGCTTGTATATTCCCACCTACAATGGCCCGACTACTCGCAATTAAAACAATGTTTACTAGCTTTTTATTCATACTGTTTTTGCCTTACGGCGTTTACCTACTTTTTCATGCAATTGCGTTCAATATGACCGCGCCTGATACAATTTCCTAAACATCATACATGACGTACATGGTCTACATTACATACATTGGTGCGCTTTTTCTTGCCCTACTATAGTCTGAAAAATTCTACTGTGTTTTGTCTGATCTTAAATTTAAACTACTCCTTAAATTTTGTTCCTTCATAGAGCATCAAACGGCTGCGGCGAATGTCACTGGAGCTCCGCGCATTACTGTAAGCTTGAGCCAATCGTACCACAGACCGAAAATTCCAATTAGTTCACTAACACCTATAAAGCTCGTGCTAAATTGTAAGCACTCGTTCCCCAAGTACTTGTGCGGTTTATTTATCATTTTGTTTATATTTCTTAGAAGCATGAACGCGTGTTATGGATCTGTAATTTCCGCAAAATAATTGATTCACTCAGTATTCAATTATTGACATGTATGATCATTATATTCGGCCATGTTATGATATATATACAATTACTGACAGCGCCTCAGGGGCTTTGATATACTAATTGTTGTCATCTAATAAGGTTGTCAATTATACATATGGTGTATACTGTTGTATATATTTTAACAATGATCAAAATGAAGTCGGAACTCTCTCAAAGGTATTACTAATTTTTGCAATTGACTGTCTACCAACATGAGCTGAAACTTTAGATACTTGTGTTAATAAATTGTTAATTATTGCCCAAATAACTGGACTCGGATTAGCCATTATTCAAGTATAAACAAAAACAATTTAGGTTACCACATACCTCGAATTGGTCGACTGGTCGTATCCGTGATCTAATGTGAAGTACTTCTTATTGTTTCCGCGACGATGTTCCCCTTTTTAAAATGTCGTAATCTGGTCCTCGACACCAAATCAACAGTGTAGTGAAGCGCTGTGCTTGTTTTACAACCGTGTAGTGTTGTACTGTTATAAACATACACAAGTCTATCATATTTCAAGGTATGAAATATAAGTCCAAATACTCGTATAAGTTCTAGGTATTTTATTAACTCCCAAATTACCAAATATAAATAGTCTAAATAGCTATAACACAAAAGCATGTAAGTTCTCACGAAACATTCAAAGTAGTTCTTTAAGCAATCTGTCCATAAGTGTCAATAGTTCTCGTAACATAATATCCACACTGCGGCATCCGCCGAGTGGTAAGCTAGTCCGTGGACTCAACTATCCCCTCTTGGCTTGTTCATCTTCGAGCTTTTAAGCCAAACTGCCCGTGCGTCATATTTACGTAAAGTTCCACTAAAACCGCACTAGCTCATCCATCATTTGTCAAGTATATCTGGTGTTTACATATACGGCTGTCAGTATTTAATTTGTTATAATTAGTCTATGATGTCCTTGACGCAGTTTGTCCATATATGGTATGTAGTCTCGCCTGGCTATTCTATGTCTCGCCTGACTATGCTATATTACACATGCTCTTGATTCTTTCGACATTAATTATTGTTGCAATTGATAAAGGCGCTGTAAATGGCACGCCTTGCTTTTCCACCGACACTGATGAATGGCAATGTTTTTAATGAGCTATTTTAATGACTAAATGAAGGAGAAAATGTCATTACGCTGACGACAACACTGGCCATACCGAATTAATGCATTTCAATTTAACAGGCATGTCAAATCAATTATTTTTTTGTTGTTTTTACTCCATATTGATATTACACGTAATTCTAGCAAGTCATGTTAGACAGTGCCAACTTTCCATGATACCTTTGATGTAATGAACGAATACTATAGTGTTACAATGTTGACTTTGAGTGCGAACTCTTTAGGATGACACCTACATGGAGAAATATCAAAGCCGAAATACAACAAAAAGTATATGTAATCCCCCTGCATGACGCAAAGTGGGACGTCTCAAACATTGTAGAAACGTGTAGTAAAGTTACAGATCTATATGACACAGGTGATAATCTGAAAAATACAGATTCATGACTAAAATGTTTCAATACACTACTTGTAAATGTTTCCACAAACATACAGTAAAATCAGGTCAGGTGTTATCAATTATTATATTGAACATAATGTTGCCAGGAATGGTATAACGGTTTCAATTACTAGCAACAACTGTGAATATTGTACATAAATCAACGAAGAGGAAATATTTGAAAATAATCAATTAATCAAATTATGTCAGAACTAATACCTAAGGTGTACATGCTTCAATGGGAAATGAATACCAAGCACAGGTTTCTAGGTCAACGTAGCAGTCAGTTCAGTAAACCACCAATGTGTTTTGTAGATTTATGTACAAACGCGGATACCTGTAACGTATATGAGACAACATTTGGCAAGGATTTAATTTGGTCTCACGATGAGATTATAAACGACGTACTCTGCGTAAGTCAATTAGAACTTCTATAGTACTAAGTAACTTATGCAGTTTATTTATAACAATTACTATTAAGAAGGAGATGACACGCCTTACTAAATCATAAATCTGCAAAATTGTTTTTGATAGCTAACAGTATATGCTGTCTTATGAAATTCCACACATACTTGTAAGTGCTAATTTCTAAAACCACCATATCGTTGCGTGTATATAAATATAACATGGTTGCGGCGCATGTGTTCAACAAATGACTAGCAGGCATGCAAGTACAATATTGTTCATGCTGTTTCACTATTGTATAATCAAGTATTTCACTATTATTAGAATCATTTATTATGATACAATCGTTTGGAAGCTGATTAACCATTTTTCGTGTGTGTGGCACCATCACTAAATGTAGTTAGGCACACTGTTTACTGTTACAAATGTGTCATTATTTATTATAAAAATCGAGTTTACAATGTGAGTTATATACCAATCTATCAATGGCATACTTATATATCTAAAGCATCTAGATGAAAGCGTGAATTACCATATTTATATTTACTGTATATGTATGCCATGGTAACTCATCAATAGGATATCCTATATTATACCGGCTGTCTAGTTATTGAATGGAGATTATAAGTGTACACAAACATTGACAAACTCTGTCGTATCACTATGGTAATCATTGTCACTTGTATCAGAACTATCGTCACCGACCACACTAAACCTGACTGTTACGATTAAATTACCTACTTGAAATCAACACATGTGTGTGATGCCTATATATCGTTAAAGGCCATCTAGAAACATAGGTCACTATAACAAAACTTATCTGCAAATAGTATCTAAAGTTTCTTCTTCAACCAGACCGTTAATTTTCAATCTTATCTTTACATGAAAATAGTGACCATCTGTAAAAGCAGACCGATCTTTACAAATAGGTATAGCTATACTGTTCTTAACATTTGATATATTTTCATGTCTCTTTATTTGTATGTTTACTCGCTATCTTTGTATATCTATGTCAATGTGACATTTCGAAAATTTTCCAAGCGCTCAGTTCCGTGTCTAAAAACACCAAAGCTTGATTAAATTCAAACTATGTGTTTTAAAATCAAAATAATAGAGCACTATGGAATATTGCACATTTATATTGTATGACCACTGTGGTATAACGTACACCGGATATTGCTAGCAAAATGAGTAATATTATCAATTTTCGCGACATTCTAGTATTGACAAGGGTAAGTTGAGAGACAATTTTTAGTTTTTCTGAGTGTTTTTAATATACAAAACTATCTCCTCCATAAATTTTCCTAGCATGTGCAACCGGTAAATTGCCAGAAATTTCCTAGACGGGTGATTAAAAGACCAAACTCGCATTGTACTCACGGAGAAAGTAAGCTCGATCTGACGAAATAAGATGTTTTTGTTTATATTTTTCGTTAAAATACTCGGCTTGAATCGAGCGAATTTTCATTCCTGTTACAAATATTATATTGCAAATGCAGTATCCGAAACTAATCGAAAATGAGGGTGCATTGCGAGAATAAATACAAGTGTTAGTGTACAGAGTTTTGCTATATGGTTGCTCCCTGGTGTACGGAGTATTGCTGTATCGTGTACGGAGTATTGCTTATAAGTGCAGTGCCTATTTGTCACTCAAGTTGAATAAATACAAGGTATAATCAGTGTTATTTTGTAAAAATAATTTATACTGAATAGATCTGTACCTATTTAGACTGGATAACATGGACTAAATGAACCAATTAATGTAACAAGCTGATCCTAGCTCCAAGCCCCCCCCCGCGAATTTTATGGGAAACTTCTATTTGTAACAGTGTTTCGCATACAGTAAAGGGTCATAACTGGGCATTAGACAAAACAACTACAATGTCCAATAGTTTGAATTAGCAACGTTGAATGTAAGCACCAAAAATGGTTGAGAGATTAAAAATAAACCTTGGTGTGTATATATGGATGTAAAAGCCCTTATTTGCCATTTGACCACAAGCATGACTCTCAAAGAATTGCATATATTCATGTTACATATCACATTTGCACTACTAACAAGAAAACTTTATGCATAACATTCAGCATTCTATATTGTTAATTGCATTCAACTGCCTGACGGATTGAACTATTTTAACATAACCATTTAAGAATATTCTTAGTATATCATATAACCCATAAGACATGACCTTATTGGTTCGCAGACGTAATAATACGATAAAACTGTCCATTTACATTCTTCATTTACTCATTTTATTAAGCAAATCTCTGTACACCAAACAGCAATACTCTGTACACACCCGTGTATCTGTTTTGGGGTGTATCTAAATTGTTATTCGAACAATATTTATGAAATTTGGTCACAACATTTTGGAGTTCAATATAAACAAAATGGCCGGTTTAAAAATTCTACAATTTGGTAATACAGCCTTTCCAGAAGCTTGTACAGTACTGCTGTCAATATTTGCGAGTGAGTAACGGCATAATACTTGATAATTTTAACTTTTCTATGACCATTTGATATACGATAGTGTGCTATAAAGTTAACAAAATGCCCGAAGAAGTTAAACCTCAATTGGGATATGCATAAGAAGTCAGTAATTAGGAAAATATCGCGTCTAAACTCACCCTGGTCTCCATTTCATGTCCTTAAAATTGATAATATTACTCACTTTACCAGCAATATCCGGTGTACGTTATACCGCAGTGATGACTGCAAGCACAGTTATAAACTACTACTTGTATTCTAACGTGTATTAATGACTATGAGAACCTACAGCAAATACCGTTCCTATTTAAACATATGTGATAAAACACGTCTTATATAAAAAAAATAGAATTACATGTTGTACCCAGTTCATTTAGAAAGAGCAAATTACCATTTGTTTCTTTCATACTCGACTCAAAGCAATGTTATGTTTTTGTAATTGCATAAGTTATATTAATAAATGATGTTGCTCATTTCAGATTTCACATAATATAGGATTCTCTCCAAGAATATTACTCCTCTGTAAGAACATGGTTGGCATGGATGGTGTGTCTAAACCTACGCAGAAACTTTATATGAACTCAATTCACAAGGATGTCGCTCTAGAATCGCTTCAACATTAATTCCGACGCGTTATTGATAACTTACATTGTACATGATCGAGAATAGACTTAATTCATCATGTTAAATGTACATGTATGTAACACCGTTTGTTTTCAAGTTAGTACGCTATACATATTATATGAATATCAAATCCCACACAGTGTGATAGCGAGGAGTGTTCATACAACACCGAGGTGACAGTTTGCAGAAGCCAGATGATTGTTGTTTTGAATTTTGTTTTCGTGAAGATAATGACTAGGGATTAACAAGCTGATATTGTCAAACATTAATTATTCATGATACTTGACGTTTTTTTCTGATATCGGTTATACAGGGTGTCCCAAAAAAACGGGGACCTATCTTAAAACCTTATTACTCATTCGTATTTTGATGAATAAAGCTGATATTTTGTGAAAGTGTATGTAAGGGATCCCCACTTCTAAAAAGGGTACTTGTTTAAATATGTGGCTTCAAAGCTGGAAGTGACGTCATCATTTT
Source organism: Spisula subtruncata (assembly GCA_963678985.1). Classification (NCBI taxonomy): domain Eukaryota; kingdom Metazoa; phylum Mollusca; class Bivalvia; order Venerida; family Mactridae; genus Spisula; species Spisula subtruncata. The sequence continues at coordinate 45,145,461 of OY787670.1, read as the reverse complement.
CATTATGGCAACAATTCACGTTATTATTGCTTAATCACCTAAAAAGGGACATTATTAGAAAATGCCATTTGTGTCAGAGCATTTATTATTAGAAAACAACATTTAAAGTCAAAGGGGTGATCAAAATCTTGTAAATATATATAACAAATATGACAAGAAATAGCAAAACAGAGGAAAATGTGACGAGTTGACTGACCAAAGGTGAAGGGGAAAACCTTCCTAAATAACACCAACAATCATTCAATTATTAAAACCATAAATATTGTCATCAAATATTGTCAAAAATGACCCAAAAAATCTTAGACTATAGAAAGGGGCAAAAAGTAATGTTTTATCCAATCGAACAGTTCATAGATATATTTTGGAGTAATTGTGAATGTCAGAAATTATAAAACAGTACCATTTGCTAGCAGAAAACTCTTCTTGCAATAAATCCGCAGCAAAATCAGGATATGTTTGCTTAATAGTACTGACACCTTACCTCATATCACAGACCATATGCCCTTAAATTACTCAAACTTGATCCCAAAAGTGAACTTGATTGCTATACATAATGAACTAATGTATCACGAACCATAAACAATGATTTGGAGCACACCAGGAGATCTTTGAGGTCAGCATAGAAATATATCTCATTGAATTCTGAAATCCCTGCTTCAGTTAATGGTGTTTTACTGAAACATGCGATTGTAAACATGGGAGGTAACTCTAAGTATTGAACTAAATAATCACGACAGTGATGCTAGTTTTCTGAACAGTGTTCTTTCCTTATTGTTTTGACATATTAATAGTGTGATATCTATAATTGAGAAAAAAGTTACAAGTGTTTATCCTAGGTCCCCGTTTTTTTGGGACACCCTGTATTCTCCTGATTAATAGCAATTGTGTCTAGACTCAATTGTATTATTAGTGCATAAAAGTGAATGCCACATTGTCTTCTTTTCAACTTTGGTTGGTCAATCACAGCGTAAAATATAACTTAAAACAAAGAAGGTAGTCACATAAAGGTATACCATTAATTGATGATAATGCAAAAATGTTTCTTGGTAATCCCTGTAAGTTATAAAACAAACTTGACGCCACATCGAGCGATGTGTATGTTTTTTCCTCCATAAAAGGGCTCTTCCGACTATCTAAAACTTTTTGAAAAGTTATGTGTTTATCTTTTATCAATTATAACAGTTTCAAATGACCTATGAGAATTATATGTTATGCGAAGAACTGTTCAACCAGAGGTATATAGCCTGATATTGTCGCAACACAAGTTTTATATAGGTCATTTGTCTTCACCGACTTTCTTCTAAGAAACTGTTCATGCAATGAAACTCTCCTGTCATTATGATGATGTTGAAAATGAGAATTTATGACATTGAAACACGTATCGAAAGAACATGTTTGAAGGCATGAATCGAAATGGCAAACTATTTTTGTTTTGAATTAGAGCACATCCTCCAATATGTCAACACACATGAAAAATATGTAATTATGATGACTGCTACTTTCCGTTAAGAACCGTAATGTCAATATTAAAGTATTGAAATACGAAATGCAATATAAAAATCTACCATTGTGAGATATGCAAGTCTTTTACAAAAATTGTAAAATAGGGGCGACGATGTATCGGTACATTATTAATATATTTGAGCTTAATTGTATTTGCTGATCACTTTTTGAGAGCTTTCAGTGTTTTGTATCCTACGATTCACTGACATAATAAAAGAGATATGAGGCAGGAAGCAGGGTGTCATATAATTAGCGGAAGCTATTTTCGTCTGTATGTTGAAGGGTTCGGCGTTAATAAATTACTTCTTCTGTTGTGAGTAATGCGATCTATTTGTAACCCTTAGTAAAGGGCAGGAACTAACTCGCGTCTCATGTGTATGCCATGACAGTCTGCTCAGAATGTGTACTATATAATACTGTACTATCAAATATGAGACGCTCGTGTGCAGTTGAAAATAATCTAACAATTGCACGCTAATATGAACATGGTTGTGCTTCTTTCGACAGAAATAATTGTTTCAATGAATAATGTCGAATGATGTAAATAAATGGCGTGTCATGCTTTACCGCCAGAATTGATGAATGCAAATGTTTCTTAAAGAGCTATTTAAGTGGCTAAATGAAGAAGAAAAGCCATTACGCTGACGATAACAACGGATTAATGTCTCTAAGTTAAACATGCATATGAAATTTTCTCCAATCATGTGTCATATTGGCATGATTACTTATGATATAAATGACTGACTGAAAGAATGTCTGGAAATGTTTGTGTGCGCAATGTAGACGGCTGTCTTCAAGACAGCTACATTTTGTACATACTATTTTTGTGCAATTTTCCAAGACATATTCTTTCAACAGGGTTTGACTAAAATACAAAAACTGTTTCGTGTGTTTTATAGTCGTCAGACTAACCTAACAGGAGAATGAACCCGCTTGTATGAGAAAATCCGACAGGGAAGCTAACACTCAACCAAACCTGCAGAAATCAGAAACACCATGACACATCTACCCTGAGCAATGCCCACTAAAACCCATGCCAAAACGGCGACCAAATGAGGCACAACAACTCCGACCTAGTTAAAAACACTAAGTCTGCCAACTTATACGAGGGATGGTCCGAAAAAACGTGAACGTTTGCTGTTGCATCCAATATATCATATTGACACATGTTTTTTTGTTTGAAGTAAACATATTTCACATTTAATTATCAGAATTTGTTGCATCATGTTTAGTTATTTCGTGACACAATCTTGTCGTAAATATATCCAATTATTTATGTTGTCTGTATATTCAATACAAAAAAAATGCATACTCCATGCGTTATTGATAACGTTTGTGCACGATAATAGACATCTTTCTGCATGTTAGTTATATGTCAATTCAGAAGGTTCCAACAATTATATAAATACATCATTATACACATGGCGCTAGAATTATGTCGGGCCCATTAATGACTTTATGTGTAGGATGAACTTGTTTATCTGAGACATATGTTGTCTTTTCAGGCGTTAGCTGGGGGTGTTATAATCTTGCAAATGGTAGCTTTATCTTTTTCCTGGAGATGCGCCTGCTTACATCTCCGACAAATCATTTAGAAACAATCAGAAATCGTTAAATATGCCTAGACCTTTACATATTTCTATCCTTAACGCCCCACAAGGCCATATAGTGAAAATAACATATTGAAATGTCGCATGAGAATAATACTATCTAGTCACACGTGCTTTATTTACAATACAATCCTGTATTATTCGGTTTCTTTGTACTTAAGTATGATTTGTTATGCAAACATGAGGATAGGAACTAAAGATATTCAAATTGATGAACTCACACACTAATGTAGCATCAAACCTACGTTAATTTTGTCGACACCATGTATTATGAAATTCTCAATGGAATTTACGTCAACAGTTTTTGATCCGAGTACAAAGTTTTAATAATTCAGATTATTGCTGTTCGGAAAGATAATGTCTAGGGATTAACATACAAATACTGACATAACAAAGTTATTCATGAACAGTTACTTTTTTTTCTTTGATAACTACTTTGCATTAAATCTGTTTTTTCATAAAATAAACGTTTAATTACCATTTTTATTAGACTTGGACATTTCGAGAAATCAGATTGTATCATGGTCTATGAACATTTATTATATTTAGTTATTAAACATTCGTAAGTACTTTCAGAAACACGAATTTAAGTTTAATACTCTTGAGCGCTCAGTATTAAGTCTGACAAGTTACTTCCTTCCAATTTACGTTTTGTCGATAACAAATCGTTAAGGACATATTGAACGCAAAAAGAACACACATGTAGTTATCTGAACACAGCTGTACCTTATTCGAATTCATTTTGTTATTATCCAAGACATATTCTGTGGATGAATGGATTATATTTGAAAATCATGCAGTACTGTAACAGCATGCCTGACAGTCAGTATGATGTCATGAGATAAAACAATAAAGTGATGTTACATCAATATGGACCGTCGAGTATATGGTACTTGTATGGTATTGAAATTACACAAACTGTATTCATAAACAATAGGCATTTATATTGTTCTTTAATACACTATTAATTAGTTAATAAATGTTTCCAGGTCAGGTGCTATCAATGTTAGCATAAAGAAGCTAGGAATGTATAGAAGTTACGATCAAGTAGATACGGTCATTACACATGAGAAGTGTGTACATAACTCCATGAAGTACAAATGAAAGAAACAACTTAATAACAATGTGTTGCAACATAAACCACAGGTATAATAATAATTAAATGATGAGCAAATTATTAAAGGTTAAAAGCAGCAGATAGTATCGTAAACCGCCATTGGAGGCGCTTTGTAGTATATATGTACCATGTAGAAAACTAACACCTGTAACATGTTATGGTAATTTTACGGATAGTGTTCTTGTATGGCTTGAATTTTTTTGTTTCTTCGGCTTATGTGTGGGCGTTGCTCATTGTATTTGCTAGGAATACGTAATATTAATTCCCACGTCATTCCTACCTTGCCCATATTTTAACTAGGTCAAGTCGTAGTTGTGCCTCTTTAGGTCGCATAACGTTTGGTCACTGTCCTTAGTGATTTAACCTATGCCACGCTCCGGGGTTGTTGTGCCTCATTTGGTCGCCGATTTGGCATACGTTTCTTTGGGCACTGCTCATGGTAGTTGTGTCGTGGTGTTTCTGTTTTCTCTGCTCGGCTGGTTGGGTGGAGTGCTACCTTCCCTGTCTGATTTTCTCATACTTTTTGTAACAGTATCATTGGCGGTGAAAAACACACTTTTTCAAAATGCATAATGTTAACTCTAAATTAATAGGGTACACACTCTTTAAATGTTATAAGTACAACTACACAGTACATAGCGTTACGTGCAGATAGTCGGTAGGTCGACATACCGAGTAGTTTTCCAACAATGACTCCAAAACGGGTTGACACAGAATTCAAATTTTACGTGGAGATTATTCAACCTCGACAAACGGCCCGACTCAATTTCAATGTCATTTGGATCAAAGGTCAACTCACCATGCATGACCTTTGAACACACAACAATCACTGCTCCACACCACAAGAAACATAGGATCTTAGATCGTAAAACTCTAGAGAGAGGTTGCTAATCATCAGATGAAGGCCCCTTCTAATTTTGAGGTCGATAGGTGAAAGGTCAAGGTCGTGGTGACCTTAGCTACACTAGGCTAATGACTGTCGTGAGACGTGTATGTTTCACAAACCTCTCTTGTGCGGTCTGTTATCGTAATTCTTCCGGTTTTGTGTTTTCCTGGTGTGGGTATTGATGGACAATGAGTTTGTAACATTTTGAGACTTCGTTCAAAAATTATTTGTTCTGCACGTGCATTTTGTATAATTAAAAAAATCACGGTTCACTGCTTGCAGTGGGCAAAGAACAATCATCGAATTATCGGATTGCTGTCATACTACTCGCATGAAGACATGCAAAAATGAACATGATATCATGTATAATAAAAAAGATATAAGCATTTCATGTTGGTGTACTTATAGCATTTAACAAGGGTATATGAGTATACAAGCAAAATAAGCCACAAACTAAGCAGACTGTTTGTTGCACGTAATTGGGTCGGTTACTGCCTCTTATATTGTATCAACTCATCAAATTCTCTTTAAGATTGTAATCAGTATCACACGAGTGTTTTATTTTTAATAGGGTAATAAACCAGCATGTTCAAATTGTGTAGGATTGTTGTTTATTGTAATTTTGCTATTGATGTTACTTACACTGATTTCCTCATACCTTTTTAGCTGGGAGTGAAATAGGTCTATGATATTGCATTCATTATACATAACACTAATTATTGATATGCTTAAACCGGGTGTTACTTTTAAAGATAATTATGCTATCATCAAACAATACTAATTAAGTAGCAATTGAGTTACACGAGCTATATTAAATGAAATATCGAACGAGAAGATGACAATGCATCACACACATTTGCACGACGTTTAGTGAGATTGCCTCTCTAGTCAGATTGTCATTTTAACATGATGATAGGAATGAAGGAATATTTAACCAAACCAAAAATAAACACCTGTAAAATTGATGTACTCACACATTAACGTAGCTTTACAATTCTTTATAAAAAACCCTGCGGACTTTACGTCACCAGTATCTAAATATACGAGCTAGTTTGTACATTGTAGAAGCCAGATGATTGCTATTTGGAAAGTTGTTTTAGTAAAGGCAATGTCTAGGGTATAGATACAAATACAGACATAACTAAATTATTCACATAAAATGTTTTTTTACTGATACCTAATTTTCATTAAATCAAATTTTCTAAAAACGGAACGTTTAGTTACTTTTCTTATTCGAAGATATTCTTTTTTTAACTGAACAAACTTGTATTCATGCATAACTGATTTAAATAATGGATATGTTGCGATAAGATTTGTTACCAGAAAGCATGTGTTTTTTTATAAATTTATCAATGATATCAGTTACCTCTGACATACTAAATCAAAGTCATGTTTCCACTAAATGAGTCCTATTTAGGTCAAAATTGGTCGACCGACATTCTTCTAATGAACTGATCATCCGATGTTACTCTCCTGCTTTAATGATTATGTTATGAAATGAGAATTTATGACCAGAAAACACGTATTGAAAAACGTCTTTAATGACATGAATCTGTGTCATAACACGTGTGCATGGAATTATACAACGTCCTCCAATATGACAACGTATAATAATACTAAGTCTTGCGTTAATCATGCCATCTACTTTACTTTTCGTTAAGAACCCTTCTTTCAATACTGAACTGTTGAAACACTAAATATATTTTACAAGTTTACCATTACAAGAATAATGAGTGATTTATTGAGAAAAAACAATTAGTGGGTTTTGAATGGTTAAAAAATGGGGTCCAGTTTGAAATCTTCCTGTACTCTAGTTTTTTGGTTTCATTTTAATATATAGACCATATGCGGTTAGAAAAGTTTTGCCCTCAAATTTTCATGTCAATATTTTGGCGGCCATCTTGGATTCAAAATGGCCGTCATTCATTTTGTGGTTAGATTACTAAAACCTATACAGCTTGGTCAATTGTTGGTGGAAATGAGCCAAAATGATGTCAAAATGATTGTAATGAATAACCCTGCATTTTCCAATCATTTTTAATTGATTACTTTATTTGCATATTTGTGAATATTAATGAATATGTAAAAATAATAGCATTTTTGTCATAAAATTGGCTAAAATTGAAGTTTTACCAAATATTTTCTGCATAATGTGACACATCCGAGTAGTCATATTAAATAGAAAAGATGCAAATATACTTAAGCTACCATAACAGAATGATATCATGTTGAATTTACACAAGTGGGTGCGGTATAAAATGAGAGTTGACAATATAGTGTTATATATAATTTTCATTACAGCTACTGTTTTTTAACTTGTATATTTTGGAGTTAGTGAGCTCAAATAGTGTAAAAATGCTCGTAGTATGTAAAAAATCACTACATGATAATGAATAAGCTCATTTGCATAATTATTCATACATATTGAAGGCATTTTAACAATATAACACTATTAAGTAAAAATCTTAAAAACATAATTAGCATATTCAGTCAATACAAGGAACTATCTTGAGGAATTCTAGTCCCAATCAAACCAATTATTTCATGAGAAGTCTATAATGAGCTGATAATGCGATAATGAAGAGCCTAAAGTCCCTATCTAGCAATCCCTAGGATGGGATTAAGTCATGCATGTGGATGCCAAAGAGTTGTGCCTAAAACAAAATATTCAAAACCATATTTTAGCAATTTTTTTTGCCCAACAAAAACGTATTGCGCTTCATAATAACCAAACATACTTTATCAAATTTAGTTAAATTGCCTACTTTTGTCTCATATATATGATTGTCTTGGTCTTTTTACAATGACAAACTTATAAAAATCTACTTAGAGGTAGCAATATATAGTGATAAACAATATACACTATATTAGAGCTTTAAAGGCACATGAAAACCACATGAGGTATACTAATCTTTGGTTGTCAGCATTCTAGCTGCCTTGGGGATAGTCAAAATATCAGAGGAAATAGTATGATGCAATCATTGGAAATGCAGCATCATCTATATCATCGACACGCCTTCTGTTAAATAAAGCCGCCGGAGACACAATCAAAACAGTGCACAAAGATGAAAACTATACTATCGATTCGAAGATTTAGAAAATGTTTCAACCAATCCATTGCTGTTGAAAAAGATTTTGACAGGTGAAGCGAATAGAAATATTCTTAACACAGAAAAAGGGGAAATGAGACAAGAAATGAATTAAAAAAGAAGATAAAGTGAAACACTTACGTAGGTGACATGATGAAAGTAAATCATTGTGGTGAATTAAACAAAGGGAAGTAAAACCCCAAGACTATTCTCAACCACAATGGAAGGCAAAACCAACAACACTATTATTAAGACTGTTTATTGTTGCAAATATGGCCGACAATTACTAGTCATGAGTTACCTGTATATTATGTAAATTAAACTATAATGAAAAGTGGTGGGTCAAAACAAAAGTGAATCGAAACATGTCATTGAAAATTTTGATACAGTACCAGCAGTAATAATGAAATACATGTATATATAATTGTTGATGTCATGGATATTGTACTGTCAGTTGGAATTCCTTGCAAACATATACATTTTGTACATAAACATGTTTGGTAATGTCCAAGGTTTTTGTTAAATGGACTGTAATTGCAAATGAAACACCATTTCAGGTTAATTGTATATTTCGCTTTAAAGGGACAAGTCTGTAGCCGAAGAAATAGTGTTTGTCTGCAACCAGGATTATCGGCTTCTTGCACAAGATGGCAAGTCATCTGCAGTACTATCCACTTCACGGCGTTGTCAGACCAGCTCTTGTGTTGTCTTCCTTTCTGTCCCCTTCATTCTATATATTGTTTTCTAAGACTACCATGCCTTGTGACGTGGCCAAACCACTGGAGTTTTCTCCTCTTTACAGTTGCTACCAAGGGTTCCTTTGGGCCCAACAAGTAACAAAGCTGGTAACCAGATTGTTTACCAAGTCCTGCAGCTTGCCATTACTTCCTCCATTAGATATATGTCTTCGCCAACACTTGGTTGGAGAGAGATTGAGACATGGGACATGTTCTTAGAGTGGTGTGATTTGCATTATTATATCGTGCAAGTGGTTAAATAATAATTTTGAGAGTAGGAGACTTGTCTGACACCAATTTCTGTCATCATGTCAAACCCTATAATATGATTTCTTAAAATCGAGTTGTGGTAAATGTCAAGTTGGTGTTAGAGATGTTTGTCTATTATAAATCTACAGTTTAACATCTGTGCTATTGTGCTTCTGACTGCTTTGAAGTCAGTCCGCTCCTCAGAGTAATGCAGACTCTGCCCAGGATTACATTCGGCATGATATTGCAGGGGTGATTGGACATACTGTCTAATGTTCTTCTCTTCAAGATTGTTTGATACAAGACAGTAAGTACAAATAGATAGTGCTCACCATCACTATTCAGTATTTCAGTGGGTATTATGTCCACACCGTGTTCAGTTTCTTAACCGGGAATATCAATAACGTTAAAAAGAAGAAAACTGCACCATGCTTAATGAATGTTTGAAAGAAGAACTTAGCTCAACTAGGAACATATGATTTACCAGGACCTCAAACTATTGCTGCATGTATGTGTTAGTTATGCAAATTGCTGAGTTCTCAAATTACGCAGTCGCGCCCAGGTGAACTGTGTTCGAAGACATTTTATTTCTTTCATATGTTATGTTTTGAAAAGGTTCCCTCAACTTACAGTGCATGTTATCAACATAAACTGCGTTCTCATTTGCAAGCGAATGAACGGATGCTAAGACATAGTGATTGAACCAGTGTTTTACAACACGTTTAAGTTTTTTTAAGAATGGTAAAACTTTAAAACTCTTACAAGTATTGACATTCAGTAGTGACATAGCATCTGCCGCTACTTTGGCACAGTTGGTGAAGTGCAACAGTGCCGTCACCGAATATCTCACCTCACCTCAGTCGTTCCTCCTACACTATCATCCCAGTGTCTGCAATGAACTTTGTGGTCTTCCCCAGATCATCAGCATCTCCATAGAGCTTCTCTCGAATAGTTGTGTCTGTGGGCCACGTTGCAGATTGCTCCTGGTTGTGTCTTCTGCATCTTTGGAGGACATGCTCGACAGTTTGTTCTTCTTCCCCGAATGGACAGGCCGGAGATGGCACCAATGTGTACTTCTGATATATGTGAGAGTTCAGCCTGTTGTGCTCCGGGCGTAGCCGAACCATTATCACTTGTTCTGACTTGTTAAGGCGATGTCAAATGGTTACAGGATGCGTCCTAGTGCCTTTGCGGGGTGAGTCGTGCCTAGCAATTCAAACCCTCAGCTCTGGTCGCTGACAAGTGGGGTAATCCACTGGCAAGGCAACTTCGTAAGTCAAAGCCCGTCAGTTCATAGCCTCTCCGTAGCAAGTCCTACCAAAGTGCCTCTCCGTGGCGGCATGGATCAACTGGGCAACTTACGGCCCCAGGCTAGACTATGGAGGACTCGGAAGAGAAACACTCTTAAAGATCAGACAGCAGCGCAATGTCAGTTGCCCACCAATGGTTCCTCGGTCATTGGGTTATGTGGCCCCTTTGATACCCAGGGTTATAAGGTTCTCCGCCTACCGGGTCAAGTAGGAAACCACTGCCTTGTTGTTAGTTGTTGGGTCGACAAAGGCTAAGCCCGACAGAAAACCCAGGGAGTTGAAATCAGCGATGTTGGGCCAAATGGCACTCCCTAACATACCACAACATCATGTAAAACCGTCATGACTACACAGTCACCAAATATAAAAGATGTTACATGTTAGCAATAACTAATATGTAAATGTATAGACAATGAAGAATGTTTAAGCATCAGGCAATTATGGAGGTAACTTATTACAAGTCATGATTCAGGTGTTTGTTTTTGTCTTCGTAGACTGATTGATTCATAAAAAATGAACCATAAGTGCTTGTAACACTGTGGTAAATTGTATAATTAACAATCAATAAATCACAAATCTTCAAAAAGCTATACTCCATGAATGTTAAAACTCTGTTTAGATCATCATATTCCAAAAAATCCGCCAAGATAACTTATAGTATGTCTATTTGCTAATTATCATTTTATACCCCACCCACTAATACTTGAACTTTGTGTAATTTTTCTTCATTATATCACTCTTTTGTGATATCAATATTAGAATCTTCACTTCTGTTCTATTTAATTCTAATAAGTCTACTCCGATGTGTCACATTTTGCAGGAAATATTGGGAAAATTTTGATTTTAGTCAATTTTATGACAAAAATGTGATTATTTTTACATATTAATAAATATACATGAATATGCAAATGAGGTATTTGACAAAACACAAATCTTACACTAGGGTTGTTCATTACAATCATTTTGACGCCATTTTTACCCATTTACATTTAAAATTGACCAAGATATATAGATTTTAGAAGTCCTATCACAAACGTACATGGCGGCCATTTTGAATCCAAGATGGCCGCCAAAATATTGACATGAAAATTTGAGGGCAAAACTTTTTTTCAAGTTCAAGGCTGAAGTAACAAAATAAAACCAAAAAATAAGAGTACAGGAAAATTTCAAACTCATTCACCATTTGACACCGACTAAATGTTACAACGGTCGTGAAAAAAGGAAATATTCTATAAATAGAGTTGAAAATATATAACTACATTGCGCCTTACATATAACTAGACCAAACTGTTTAAGCAATGTGTAACCTAATATTTTATGACTTAATGACAACGAGATAGAACATAACAAGAAGGTTAGGGTTAGGGTTATGAGTCTGAAGCCCAATAACAAGGCCATTATGAAAATACTTAATTATTGACCATTTTATTAATTTACTATACACTTCGTGTGATATCACACTAAATAGATAATAAATAACGAATAAAAACAAACAAAGGTTTAGAAAACGAGCGAACACAAGCTTTTAATTTTATTATAGCTTTACCGTGTTCGAATTTTTGCGTATCCGAATTCTCAGAAGTTTTCGTAGGTCACTAAATTATTCATCATCAAATACATTTAAAACACAGTAGGTCGGATTGATTGATGATAATGTTGTCTAAATGCAATAAAGGGGCCAATCGTTCCCCGACTCCTTCGGCAAATGCTCCCATTCGTTCATTTTATATTATTGTGATTCGAGTCGTCCGTTGATGGCTCTAGTCCGCTGTTGTCGGATAGCGCAGAATTACTGCACGGTATATATGCCGTCAAACCCGTATAACATTTCGCGTTTACTTCCCTTTGTATAACTAGGGGCCAAGTAATCGCTAAATCGGTCCTTGACTTCAAAAAGCGTCTATAACGTAAATTTACCGAAATTCAAGATTTTTTTCCCATGAGAACTACGGGTTTCATAATGGCCGAGCTGGACAGCCTATCAGAATGCTCGAATCTCATAATGGCCGTGGTTTTTTCATAATGGCCGCGATTATCTCATAACGGCCGCGGTTTTCCCATAATGGCCGAGTTTTGTCTCTATAATGTCGAGGTATCGTTCATATTGGCCCTGGATTTAGAGGGAAAACTCGGCCAATATTGTATAGTCAATTAACAAAGAGCAAGAAATGACTCACCATCGTTATCAAACATGTAGACGACATGTTACTCATTACAGTATGTGTATTTTCAACTAATGTGTGTTTCTGCTACGATGCTGTTACAAATGCATGTGCAGTTAGAATACATCTAGCGGTTTCAGACGCTAATACCAACATGGTAAAGACGTTTTCGACGGTAACTATTGATTCAATTGATAGTGTCGCTGTAAACAGTGTGTAATGCCTTTCCGCCAAACCTAATGAAGCACAATGTTTCTTAAAGAGATGTTTAAGTGGATAAATGTAGGAGAAAAAAATCATTTCTCCGTCGATTATACTGCATATATCGACTTAATGTCTTGAATTTAAACCACATGAAAAATCGCTTCCTTTTGTCGTTCATTCCTTTCTAAAAGAGCACGTATTTCTATAATGTTAGACAATGTCGGATTGGCGTGATGTATTATGATGTTATGATTAACCTCTTAAACACCTCTTTTACTTTAAGATAGAACGTCCAATTGCGTGTCAAATGTTTAGAGTTTGTTCCTTTGTCATAGCATACCTCATACAAAATAAATAGTGTATGAGCAAAGCCGTTGCATGTCCAAAGCAAAATTCAGGAGACAAGAACAAATCACAATAACGACCATATCTCAGAGCAATAATCATTTAAATAACACCAAAACCAATAAATATGCACGTAGATATTTTGTTTAAAGAATAGCACAGTCCATATAATGAATAAACGAAATCGCCGAACCACATACAAAACAAATATGGTATTTGCAAAGCCCTTGCATTGAGCTCAGTATGTAGAAAAATGGCAATCTGATCGAGACGATGGAGTTCTTGGCCGAATCTCATTCACAATCTATAGTTACTGCCTAAGGTTTGTAAGCCATTTCCATTCAATGTCTTAGACACAGGCAAGTGCTTCTAATTTAAATTAAATTACTACACATCATGCCATTAGGTTAAACTGTATGAAACAAATCCCGTCAGGAGTAAAGGTTCCTGGTAGAAAAGTATACAGAGAAAGTTATGTATAGGTCAAATTATCAGAACATATAAAATACTGCAAATTATGTACAAGACCAATAACTTCAAAACATATTTCCAACGTTTTGGAAAATACGATAAGTGTCCCACTTATATTTGAACAGTGCTTTCCCATCTGCTCCGATATAAATAAAAAATCTCTTTTGAACAATGAGGAGTAAATTGTCAGGCATCATATACAATAATTGTTTTGGATATTTACAAAACGGTTCTAACCGAAATTGCCAATTCTGTAGGGGATGTTGCTTTTAGCATTTTGAAGGACAAATACTCCTAACGAATTGCCTTTAAGAAGTTGAAGAAACATTGGTGTACCGTTTTTGTTAAGGTAATCAGTAGTACTCGTCACTAAAATGGTATTTTTGCCATAATGCGCCAATAAGTGAACAACACGAAATATAAAACATGCCAAAAAACTGATATTTGTTTGATACTCGTATTCATTGGCTTTATGATGACTAGGACCAACAAAATAACTAGAATGTGGTTTTCAACGCAGTTAGGAGTATCCATTGTAACTACCAAAACAGAAATTTCGAAACTATTACATGCCAAACTCCGAAAAATATCGGTGTTCACAATCACAAAAACAAAACAAAAATTGAAGGGAGATAATCGTCTTTAACCACCATATACGAGGGTTGTTCATTTAATTCCCGGACGATCGATATTGCTAAAAAACGATTGGACGGATATTAATGAAACGCACACTAGCACAATCACATCCTTCCTTGATTCACATACAAAATTTCAACTTGGTACGATGAAGGGATTTCATAATATTAGCCTTTTAGTAAGCGCGTGTAACTTTAATCGGCCCAAGTCAACGTCGAAAATGGCGACGTTACGACGTTTTCGCATCTAAAACGCTACTTTTTGCATCATTTGATCATTATTTAGGGGTTAAGTAGTTGCCCGTACACATATATTCGCCATGTAAAGCTGTTCAGTAGTGATGTTAGATGCTATAACTACGATTAAATCGCATGTAGCTGCAATTTATACAGCACTTATTATTCTATTAGTGTCTACCGCCCAACAGGCCTTGAATATACGACATTTTCTGTTGATGACTTTAGGTTTGCTCGGCCTTTTATCATCACATGGTGGTACTATGTCATCGTAGAACGGTTTATTTTATATTAAAACAACGGTCCGCATTTACGATAATTGTCTAAATAGTTTTTCTTTAAGGGATTCTTAAATTTTACAGGTGTACGGCCAATATTTTCATAAAATCGTTTCATGACCTGGTTTTTCCAAACAATAAGCGATATTTACAGAAGCACGATCTTCGTCATTAGAACGCAAATGGCTACACGGAATTGACATCAAATGTTGTATTACACGACATAGATACATACATATTGTTGGCTGATGTTTTCTGCTTAAAATATGGGATAATACCACTACCTCTACCTAATTAACACACTACACACCACTTCAAAATTGGGTTGGGCCGGGTAGTCGTTTGTGTGGTTACTATAGTAACCATAGTTTGTGTTCGATTGGATAAAATTATTTCATGTTTTGTCAAATAATCAAGTTGGTGACTAAGTCTTATGAAACGAAATTTTACTACAATCGCATGTTCTAATCAAGCGCTATGGCGATCGTCCGGGAATTAAATGAACAACCCTCGTATACTACCTTAGAACGGTTATATTGATATCTGTGTCACATCTGATAAGACAATAAATTACCATTGAGATATTTACGGTACACAACTAGACAGTAATGAGAAAAATCTTCAACCCTACCAAGAAGTTAAAATTTGTTCAGCTACATGGGTTAGCAGCCTGTTTCATTACATGTGTTGTTGTTTGCTATAACTATTCAAATACAACTCATATTTATTCTACAAACGGACAAATCAACACAACACAATATACCATTGATGTTCAAAACCGTTTCTGACCAAAATGCTTCCCACATGGCTTTCCTGGCGATAATTTCAGAGTCATGGTGTTTGGGTCAAGGCTCAACACCAACACAATCACACCGTTCGGTACCTTAAGAACGCGTATGTCATGTTTATTTCTCGAGAATAGTAAAGGTCAACGTCATATAACGATGCATCCAAAGAATTGTCATAAAATACAAATGTAGCTCTAAAAGATGCCCGTACACATATGTCAATTTTGGTTCTAACTTAATTACAGATACAAAAACATTAGGTGTTTTGTTAAGTGACACTTTGATGTATATGATTGAATAAAGACTTTTCGAATACACAATTTCATGTTGAAATAATGGGATGTTCAAATATAAGTGTGGCACCTCTCGTAGTTGGCATTCAGATACATAACGATTGTGTACGCTAGACTTACATTGCTAACACTCGTTAAATCTCATTTAGAAACATTACTATTTTGTTGGTCAGAAATATGTTTAATTTGTTAAACTGATAAATTCGGTATGAACATCATAACACGCTGGTTTCATAAACATTTTTACATGCAGTATTATTCTTGTCCTGGTAAGATATACCAAATAGAGTCCTTCTTGTGTATTGTAATAGCGTGTATTTATTGTTCTATATGCAATCGACACGTAAATTTATAATGTTTTAGCGTGTATTGTGGTTGTTAGACTATCCTAACAGATCATGTTTGTCTAAATTGTGTATAACTTGATGTTAACTTGATCATAAACATTCGTCGATATCTCGAACGGATAAACAACTTCATTAAACAATTTTTATACACCGATAACATTCTGGTGATAATGAATTATACAAGAATAGAATTTGAAGTTTATATTATATTGTGCTAATATGTATTGCTGTTGTTTCTGTGTGTATTGCACTGGTTTTTCATATTTGAAGTGTATGTATATATCTGAAAAAATGAATAAAATATCTATATATACGAACATTCTGATGATTGTCAAAACTGTAGTAAAGGACAAGACCGATCTCGTCCGAGAGATTTTGGTGTCGTAGTCTGCCACCTTGTCGACATTGACATATAATTTTTGTTCATAGTATTTCATCAATTTAGGGCTACAAGACATCAAACTGAAAATGTCCATTACATACTTTCTAAATGTCATATTGATTGTAAATTTGCCGTAGTATGAGTACGAACGATTCGGTAATAAAAGGACAGATGGTCCTACAATTTAACATTTACATGTCTAATCTGTTCACACCTGGTTGATATTTGCACACCGAGAGTGGGTATTTTTTTCCAATATGTACACTGTGTTTATATCAGTATACTAGCTAATTTACGTATATATACTTCTGATTCATTACTGGGAATTATAACAATCATGGTTTGCGTACGTTCACCTTTAATTCGTGTACGGCATTCCAATTATGATCCTCAATTATACTTAATCACACCTTTTAATTAAGGATTATTTTCTCATGTATTGACAATGCTTTTGGTTCTCGGTAATTGTGTTGCACATTTATTCAAGTTGTTTTAGTAATTTATTTCCAAGGGAAAATAGCAAAGCATTCAGCAGAATAGTATAAAGAAAGTTAAGTTACCAACTTTCTAGGGCTCTTTTCAGCTGTTAGGCCGCTCAAGCACCCTTTGACATTTTAACTCAACATCGATCTGCGGCGCCCAGGAATAGACACTGCCCTCACAGGTACCATTTTAAACCATGGGGGAGTGGAGCATGTGGGTCTTGCTCAGAGAAACAAGAGCCGTCAGTGACGGGTGATGCTCCCAGTGGGATGTTTGTCACAGAATAAAACTCCAGAATATGCAAAAGAGAGTTATGGTTCTTAGCC
The DNA here is from genome assembly GCA_963678985.1 of Spisula subtruncata. Lineage (NCBI taxonomy): Eukaryota > Metazoa > Mollusca > Bivalvia > Venerida > Mactridae > Spisula > Spisula subtruncata. Next base: position 45,128,009 of record OY787670.1, on the reverse strand, counting down.
ATTGCTCTTTCCCTCAATAAGATCTATTTACCTATGAAGTTTCAAATTGATATCTCTTATACTGTTGAGTTATGGCATAGACAGGAATTAGGTATGACAAATTACAAAGGGGAATAACTAACATAATATGTAAAGAAGAGTCATGGTTCTTGTGCACTGCACTGCCATTCGTTAGGATATATTCACCTATCAAGTTTCAAATTGATATCTCAAATAATGTTGGAGTTATGGCCCGGACAAGATTAAGTATGAATAAAGTATGAAAAATAACAAAGGGCAATAACTCCAAAAACAGGTTATGTAGAGTTGTGGTTCTTAAGCACTGCACTTCTACTCATTTAGATATATTTACCTATGAAGTTTCAAATTGATATATCAAATACTGTTGGAGTTATGGCCCGGACAAGAATTAAGTATGAATAAAGTATGGGAAAAAACAGAGGGCAATAACTCCAGAAACAGGTTATGTAGAGTTGTGGCTCTTGAACACTGCACTTCTACTCATTGAGATCTATCCGCCTATGAAGTTTCATGATGATACCTCACATACCTTTTGAGATAGGATTCGGACAAAAACTAAGTATGAAAAAAGGGCAATAACTTCAAAAATAGGTTATGTAGAGTTGCGGTTCTTGAGCACTGCAATTCTACTCATTGAGATCTATCCACCTATGACGTTTCATGATGATACCTCACATACTTTTTGAGATATTCAGATGGAACGACAGACGGACGGACGGACAAAGCGGCAACTATATGCTCCCCCGAATTTCGGGGAGCAAAATTAACCAGTGGTCCAGAAGCAGATCGAACCCGGGCCTCTCGACCCCGAAGCGCGCGCCCTACCTAGGTCACCGCTTCCCACAAAGTGCCTCTATATAAATGGCATACATTGCGTTTATAGAAATGAACAATCCTTAAAATATGCAACGCAATTGCATAACACCATGAACAGGAATACGCAACAGAGTTATGTTGTCCTGTTGCAATTATTATTTGAAATGCGAAGTATAAGAAAGAGAATATGTACAAGTATTAGCATGCGTCATTGTTCATTGTACTTTACCTTAGGCTATTAGCAAATATATCTGGGCATTAACTAGGTGATATAATACAACAGGTAACGTTTTCTTTCTGTGATCGGTCAGTTTTATGTTTAATCTGACATTGTTAGTGGCACATTAACATTTGATTATCTGTAATTGCACCAATGATTTATCATTGTTTGACAGACCGACGAATGATTTACCATTCCTACCTAGCCCATTTTTTAACTAAGTCAAGTCGTAGTTGTGCCTGTTTAGGTCGCATAACGTTTGGTCACTGTCCTTGTGTTTTAACTAGGTCACGCCCCAGGGTTGTTGTGCCTCATTTGGTCGCCGTTTTAGCATGGGATTCTGTGGGCATTGCTCAGGGTAGTTGTTTCGTGGTGTTTCTGATTTCAGTGCTCGGCTGGTTGGGTTTAGTGCTACCTTCCCTGTCGGATTTTCTCATACCTTTTTACATCAAGTTCTAGATAATTTGAACTTGCTAGTTCATTCACATGTTATGTTTAGGATATTATGTCTGACGGTCATTAAACACAGGCTGGTGAATATTAGATTCCAAAACCCCGTGAGTTTGCTTGTTTAAGAGAATTTGACGAGTAATTAACTGACATAGTGTTTAATTAATGGTGCTGCATGTTTAATACTTGTTTTAGTTGGAGCACATACACTCTGCATAATTGATTCTACGTATGTTTATTGTCGTGTCTATCAACAAAGTAATTTATAGTAGGATTTGATACATTTCGTCACTGCCGGATTTGCCAATGACCTCCGATATAGAGTGGGAATATATGATACACTATTGATAGCCATGCTAGTATATACTTGACATTAATTATCATGTTACATTTTGGAAGAATTCAAACTTTCATACAACACTTATGGGATAATAATCATCTTTTGGTTGATCGACACGATTCCTTTTATATATCTGGATAACGATACAATTACACATTATACCTGGTATCTGCTTACCTTTTGTGCCAGTCGTACGGAATTGACACTTGACAATGCTTCCAACCACAGGGGTTTAATTCCAACGAGTAATAAGTAAAGTATTGTTTGAATTATTTCTTTGTTTAGCATATAATTAGCAAAGTTGAATCAAATGCTAGAATATCTGACTTATGTCGTAAACATCATAGCGATGGTTTGAAGTAAAGTTAATCAATTTGTTGTTTGTAGTTGATTAGTATAAATAAGCTGTGGGGACAATTACCAAAAACAATTACTAGAAAAATGCACCTTGCCTTAGTACATTGTTATCGTGCTTGATCAGATAAACATATCAACTGGGGCAACATCAATGTATGTGTTTTGAGTTAACTTACATCATTATGTCAATACAATTATTTGATGTTTCAATATGGATCACTTTTATTATGATGAACATTTTTTGTAACGGAAATTCATAATTTTCGATGCGCCAGGTGTTGGCTGCAATGTTTGTGCTTTTGCAGAAAACTAGTGATTCTAGAAACTGGATTTTTGGCTAAGTTATTCATAAACTTGTGACTATCATACGGCTGAATTCTTTTGATGAAAATATTGTTGGATAAATTATTAATTTGATGTAAAACTATTGAAATTGATGAATATTGTTAAATCGAGGGATAAATTTATCTCATAGTAGAACTGTGTGACTCTCTGACATTTTAAATTTGTGTGTATAAATTTTTGTAAAGTATGGCTCAACAAGTTATCAAAACAAACTGTGGTTGAGTGTTGAAAGGTTTAAACTATATACTTTTTATCATCGGCTATCTATCAACATGCTGTCTGTCAACATGAGGTATCAGGTTACACTTGCCTTATTTCATAGAACACCATATAGTGAACAACATCTCACTCTGGGTTATGGCTAAAACATGTACTGTTATACAGTACAGTAGAGACCAATTATTGAATTATAGATCTGTGCCTAGAAGGTGTATACTACCAAATGATGAAACATTGACTGTACTTAAAAAGTATAAACTATTGAAATACAGAGGTAAACGAGCTGGACGCCCGAGGATAAAGACTAATGGTGGTGTACACTTGAAGAATTTGACTCAAGTCAAGCTTGATCATACATTCTTATTAAATGCTCAAAGAAAGAATCGATTAAAACTTTCAACTGTGAACATAAGGTCTTTGCGGAGAAAATCTGCTGATCTTCTCCAGCACATCTTGGAGAATGGTATTGATATATGTGTGATCACCGAAACATGGTTAAAGCCCGAAGAAGATGCTGTTGTCAGGGGAGAAATGTGTCAGGACGGGTTTTGTTTTGATGATGTCCCGAGACCTGACCGTAAAGGTGGAGGACTTGCCCTATTATACAGAAACAATCTAAAAGTGTCAAAATGTCCTGCAAAATATTTTCAGTCATTTGAATGTGTTGAATGGAAAATATGTAGTCAATCGTTCATTATATTCATCTTTGCAATATATAGACCACCCTATTCAGAAAGGCACCCATCAACTCAGGCTATGTTCATGACAGAATTCACTGAGTTTCTTGAACAAATAATGACCAGATCGGATTCCTATGTACTGTTAGGCAACTTTAACATCCACATGGACAACAAGTCAGATTGCTACACCAAACAATTTCAGCAGTGTCTGAAATCTCATGGACTAGTTCAACATGTAAATGCTCCAACTCATTCAGGTGGTCACATTCTTGACCGGATTATCACAAAGCTTGAAGAAAAACGTATGATTGTTTCAGAACTTTTGTCAGACTATTTCATCTCTGATCATTGCTTTGTTAGTTGTAATATTGAACAGTATCGTCCTCCTTTGATTAGGAAAGAAATCAAATCTCGTAATTGGAAATCTGTATCACGTGACATCTTACAGGCAGATTTCGGAGAATTAAATAACATTGTAAGGAACTCGCCAAATGTTAATGATCTTGTGTCTGAATTTACAAGAACCACATCATACATCGTCCAAAAACATGCCCCTATGAAGGAAAGAATAATTATCTGTAGACCGACGATTCCATGGTACTCAGGCTACCTAAAACAGCTGAAACATTACAAACGAACAATCGAGAAAATCTTTATAAATGACAAATCAGACCTGTCAAAGAACGTATATAGAGGTGTAAGAAATATATATAGTATAGAACTTTCTAAGGCCAAGGATGAATACTACCAGTCTAAGATTGGAGAAGCAGAAGGAAATATCAAAAAGTTATATGCAGTAACATCTGATTTATTGGGAAGGACAAAGGACAATCCACTCCCATTTCACACAAGTGCAGTATCTTTGGCAAATGAGTTCCTACGATTTTTTGCTGATAAAATTATCAAGCTGAGAAATGATCTTGATAACGTACCATCTGAAATATCCAGCAATGGTACTTCTAACGGCTCAAATCTACCTGTGATTAGAAAAACATTTACTGAATTCAAATCACTGTCTGAAAATGATATCATGAAACTTATACATGCATCAAAATCTACAACCTGTGAACTCGATGTAATTCCTACTACGAAATTAAAGGAGTTTTCTTCTCAATTTGCTCCTATAGTGACAGAAATAGTAAATCGCTCATTGCTATCTGGTATGTTTCCTGATGGGTGGAAAAGTGCTGTGATTAAACCCTTGTTAAAAAAGAAAGGGCTGCCGCTTGAACTGAAAAACTATCGTCCGGTGTCAAATTTAACATTTCTCTCCAAGGTTCTTGACAAAGCTGCATTAAACCAAATCACCAAGCATATTGAAGATAACAATCTCCTTCCAGTTTACCAAAGTGCATATAGAAAATACTATGGGGTGGAAACGGCTATGGTCAAAATGTATAATGATCTTTTGGAAACCGTAGATAAAAACCAGGTTACAATCGTAGTCATGATCGACTTAAGTGCAGCGTTCGATACCATTGATATCCCAATATTGATTAAAATCCTACAAGATGAATTTGGTATTCATAATACTCCACTAGAATGGATTGAATCCTATCTCACAAACAGAACAATGAAAGTCTTAGTCGAACAGTCAGCATCAGAGACTGAACCATTGAGGTTTGGTGTTCCACAGGGTTCTTGTGCTGGACCAGTGATATTTACTCTCTATATATCGGCTCTCAATCGGATTGTCCAGAAGTATCCAGCCGATCTCTATGGATACGCAGATGACCATAAGATTGCTTTTAAATTACAATCAGGAAATTCTCAGGAAGAGACAACTGTTATTCAACAACTTAACAGCTGCCTCATTGATATCATTCAATGGATGACAACATTCAAACTAAAAATGAATCAGTCTAAAACTGAAATAATCATGTATGGAACCAGACAACAGCTGGCTAAATTGAACATCACAAGTGTCAATGTTGGTGGGTGTGATGTAAAATGTGTGAATCAGGTTAGAGATCTTGGTGTAATCATGACCAATACACTTAACTTTGACTGCCACATTCAGAAAAAATGCCAGATAGCTCATGTGCAGCTACGGAATCTTCAAGCTATACGTAAACATCTCACACAAAAGTCTACTGAAACATTAGTGCATGGACTGGTTCATTCCCATATTGACTTCTGCAATGCCTTATTCACTGAAATTCCAGCCTATCAGATGAAAAAATTACAGCGAGTCCAAAATCATGCCGCAAGAGTTGTCATGAATGTTTCTTATGACAAATCCAGTGCAGATCTACTGACAGAATTACACTGGCTTCCAGTTAAGGCCAGGGTAATGTTCAAAGTTCTGGTAATCTTATTCCGTGTCATCATGGGTACAGCTCCATCGTATCTAAAGACATTGTTTGATCCTATTCGGCAAGGGTACAGACAACAATCACAAAATGACACTAACTTTCACATCCCTAGACGGCGAACAAAATTAGCAGACAGATCTATAGCCGTCACTGGTCCAAAATGGTGGAACGATCTACCAAACTATCTCAAAGACATCAAAAGTGAAACTAGGTTCAAAGCACATTTGAAAACTTATTTGTTTAGATAGTTTCATCGGCAATGAGTGTGCTCTTTATCATATGACTAAATCTAGTTTCTAGAATCCAGGTTTTAAACTGAATGTTTTAAGTGAATGTATATTAGTGTAAAGCGCAATAGAATATGATTTCATAATTTTTGCGCTATACAAATGACATGTATTTGTATTTGTATTTGTATAACATCACCGACATCCTACCAATGCATGAATACTGGCATTCACTTACAATCATATTTTAAACATTAAAAAACTGAAATAAAACAATAAGTATTCACTTGTCAATAACATAGTATGGTACACCCGTTATAATGCAACCAAGATGAAGAAGAAGTTTAAATGTTTTGTAACCTGCAAAAGAGCAAATTTCATTTAGTATTCATACTATACAATGTATGCCAAACATATGACCACGTCGATATGAAACAGTCTAATTGCCGATGGATGTGCCAGTATGGACGTTGGGAGCATTGCCTTATCCAGTTTATTTAGATGGTAACGTAATTCATTCATGCGGACAATTAAAAAGAAAACACATGCGAATACATGTCATCGAAACATACGTATCGCGGTTTGAAATGAATCAATATGATATCTTGCACTGATAATGTCATTCAAATATGTATTTATGTAAATATTATAATTGGAAGTTTTCGTTCATATTCGTATTCATGTAAATGTCTGTAAATAGTTCATGCTTATGTGAAGCATATTGAACATTGCTCTTGATCTAAGTATGCCATCAACTATGAATAGAGACTTATTGTCATAATAAATAGACTAGGGATGTTGTTTGTATGTCTACTTTGTATGGCTTTGTCATGTCAGCAACTAAAGTCCGAAAATACTTTAGCACTATATACAAGTAGAAGCTTGCTTGGGGACTTGATGTTTATCAATAAACTGTCATTTGTTGTACTGAAGAACTTTGGCAATTTTAACGTTCTAGTTGTTGTGATTGGTAATGTCTTATACGCGTAGTGTTTTTCTCTACAATGGTGTTTGTAAATCAACGACCCTCCTTAATAACGTGAGTGAGTGTTTGTTTGTCTTCATTAGAAAACTCTATGAGCCTAAAATTATGGGATGAAAAGATTGATAGACGTAGTTTATGTCTACTTACTTAAGTAGGTAATCATTTTAATAATACAGACAGCGATCTGACATTCGTGTATATATTTCATATCGAAGTTCACAGTCACGGTCACAGTTCAGTAGCCCCTTACTATGTGAATATTATTTATCATATGAACGGAATTGTTTCAAACAATTCTGAATTATGTCCAAAGATTAGCCACGTTTGAAAAACATTCGAAATTCAATTATAATGTCACAATTATGATGGGCGTCTGTGCGGTCCATAAAGTTTTTGTTCCGACGTGTACGACTAATAACCCAAGACCTCATTGATTGATCGATTATTTTTATCGTTAACTTGTTTATGAGTAAACAATAAACGGTGCTGGTTGCGTAAGCGTTTGATATGGATTTAAAGTTATGACGTAAAATCGCGCTTGCGGAGACGTGACTGTAATTTGCATTCTGAATGTAAAAAATATCGAGTCGATAGATTCAATAATGCTAACGATCAAAAACGATATGAGGAAATTTGACAGCACTCAACTTAATCATCCGAGCACAGGAAGCAGTAATATCGCAACACAGCTACTGGAGATATTTTGAAATGTCTGAAATGTGTAAAATAGGGTCATCTTGCGGTTTTGCAGCGTTAACTTGGACTTTTAAATATTTCTTTGGGTTGCATGTGGGTATTGCTCCATGTAGTTCGTGTGTGTTATAACAGCTTGTTCAGTGTAGTGATGCCTTCCTCATACCCTTCTATCTTAATTCACTATTAAATGCATCTAAGCTGATACTGCGACGTTGTCATCAAAGACTTCATTACAGGATCTAATCACCATATGTATCCCTCGGGCACGTAACATGACACGAAAATAGGACTCACCAGTATGTGAAATGAAGTGCATTTACTTGTAAAAGTTAGTCAATATTGTAGACAATTTTATATGAGACCATTTATCTTTAGAAAGCGCGGTAGAAAATGCACTTGTGTCTTTTATATAACACCCGTGGGCAGTATAATCAATCTAGCGCTTAAAGTCAATAAGTCTATCGCTTAATACAAATCTGAACGTAACATGTCTTAACAAATTCATTTCCTCTTAAACGACAAATTCAACAGCTAACAAATTGGCCCACGAGATAGGACAAGGGGTGATCGATGTTGGCGACTTTCAGTGACAAAGTGGGATGATTTGATTAGTGTGTTCAGATAACTGTCAATTTAGTTTAAATAGTCTAAATGGTGGATAAATCCCGAATTAATACATGTACATTGAAGACTATTTGAATTAGTTTATATTAGCATACCATTACTTACTAGTATATCGTTCCTGTCAGGGTCAATTCTTTAAGAAACTTGGTCGCTGAAAGAGACACTTGTACATTTATAAGAACCCTTGTTTCAGGCCAGATCTACATAGCTAAATGACAAAAATGACTTAGAAAAATGTGCTTAAACTACTCTTAAAAGGCTTGTCCGTGAATGTCTTTACATATTAAATTGATCATGTCCTAAATGATACATTATCTTACAATTCAATACTCCGTCGTGTAAAGTCTAGCTTTATATTGTTTCGATCTCATTTTATCAAGTTACTCGAATGTAACCCTTATTATATTTAGTGGAGCCAAGCACCGATTTCAATACAAATCACGTTTCTGACCTATTGTACTATATTTATCTGGTCTGTAAATATATGTAGTAAGGAAAACATACGTCCCATGTTATATTTCAAATGTTAAAATTTTACCTAGCCCCAACCCCTCATCCTTACGACATTTTTCCTTACACTTACGCTTAGTATGTTTAAAATTAAAACGTTTTCTTAAACAGCATAAAGCTAGAAATGAATATGAACTATTTACTTCACGTTTATAAACGGTATTACGTATCTTGTTATTAAAAAAAGAAAATTTATCTTTTTAAAATGACAACGAAGCCATCAGTTACTGAAAAACTGTATTATTATCCTATATTTTATATTCATACCACAATAAAACTGAAATGAATGACAATTCTTTGTTTAAATGTTTAATAAACTCTAAGCAACTGTGTATTCGCTCTACATTTCAGCAAACAATAACCTTGGAATAACACTGTTTGGTCACTGGAGGTTGCAATAAGCCGGTGTTATGTGATATGGTTATTTGGTGGCATGGTTTTGTCGCTGGTTGTTGTGATTTTTGGCAGGGTGTTTGGCAACTAACACAATAACGCCTCATTTGGTCAACTTGGGTAGCCGTTTTCAGCAAAAAATATCTTTGTAAACTAGGTTATCCTGCTGTTTTACGGCGGGGCTTTTCATTATTATGTTATGTATGGGAAGTATATCATCCCTGTATTTGTGTTAGAGGATGTTGTCTATGCTTTCTTTGCTTGGTTGATTAAGTTAAATGCAGCCTTCTCTGTCCGATTTCCACGTATATATCCTCCAATGTAAGCTTAGAGTGTTTCCGTCATTAATTTATTGAACATGGTCAAGAAAGTAGGCAAAAGTCACCGTCATTACAATAATCATTTATTAAAGTTTATACTGTCGTGCAATCAGGCACGAAGCATTTTACCCTTTTCAACCCTTTCCACAGTTCTTTAGTAGTACCTGTAGAAACAACTAAGTTTTGTTTGTGTATGATTATCACATACGCGCGGATAATTAATATTGTGTTGCAATATGTGATTTAAGACTGCTAAACATCTTTTTGGCAGTATACTTATTTATGTTCCAATACGGGTCGTACATTTTTGTGTAAGTATTATAAGATCATACCAAATCGTTTCTTCGTTTAGCGTCTGAGGACAGATAGGTTTTAGGTTCTTTGGAAAGAATAATACTCTTTGTAAACATGCTTTGTTATAGAGGCCCACAGGGAAGACTGGGCTTGCCCAACTGTGTCGCCTCTTCAGATAAAGTCGTTTTTATTATTATTAATATGAAACATTTTCTAAACCTCTTATATTTTCACAATCCATTGCGATATAAGTTTCATACTTTGCATACCTTTTAAGCACCATGTCCCAAACCCCTTCACAGGAGTAGGTTTCACACAAACAGGTTTTCGTTAAGCTAAGGAAGTTATTAAGATTGACAATGCATGTATGCTATATTGGTTACCCATATAATGAAGAGGATTCATAAGCAATTATGACTAGTTTTTTTTCAAGTGTTTTGTTTTTTTGTCTCAGGATGGCTAGATAGGTTTTCGCGCTAAGGGTGTACCTAAACGAAGAAATGATTTGGTATGGCCTTACCATATGATTTTCAAACATAATGTTGCGGTTATAAGCATTGTAGTGTTTGGGAGGGCAATGAGACGAGCTGCTACATTTATTGTTGTTTCTATTTTGCCACCAAGCGTCTTAGGATAGTTTATAGGAACCTCTAGAAAACAACAGACGAAAAGCAAACGTGTACCAAACTTCCCAAGTGATTTCCAATCCGTCAAAATTCCTGACCATAATACGTCGATTCATTAATGAGACCTTGTTGAATAGACCGAAAAAGAAAAACATTATGCCCACAAAAAGGAACAGAAAATAGTGCTAGAACGTAATTGATGAAAATATCTAGTCATCATTCGATGAACGTTAACAATATACGTTAAGTTGTCATATTGCTTTCATGAGTTTGGAACTGCGACAAACATCTTCGAAGTATGGTTTCAAAGGTCAGTAACAGGTTTGTGCTCACTTTGTCTTCACTACAAAAGGACTTCTCAGACGCATTTGACAGTTGACAGAAATTGTAAATTTTTATTACGCGATCAATACACATACAATGTACGATGTCAGAAGTATAATCTAATATTGTCCCAGAATATCTTCAAATAATCAGGCTATAGTGATATTCCTTATAAGTACTGTCTTTCTGATAAATGGTCTGCCGGGATTGTTTATTATGCCTGACTCAGTATTGTCGATTATTTATTCAATCATGGTGCTTTGTCGACGTGGTTTTGACAAAAGTCATATACTTTTCAATATTGTTGATATTTAGTGACTGTAATGGTAAAGGATAAACAAATTTATCCGTATATATTTTGCAAACTTGTGTAAATTGCTAATATCTTCATAAGAATACTTATTTGCCATAAAATGCTTTTGTTCGTAAGTAAGAAACGATAGGTGTCACTACAACCTGATGTTATAACAAGAAGCACTTTAAAACAATTCAGTGAATATTTGTGTCCAAAAAGACAAAAAGACAAAACACAGACTATTATCACATCCAATTTCAAATTAATTTGTAGTGACTAATATTTCCCAGTCCGAAACACATTTGTTATTGGCTAATGCAGTTAGATGAGTATGTGGTTAAGTCTAGGATGTCTATCAATTGTCAGTAAATGAGCCTATCACTAGAGTGACAGTAATTTTGATAAACTAACTGCGGCTGTATCCTAGTTGATGATATTGTGTCTATTTCAGGTCAGTAACATGTTCATAGTGTCTATTGCGATTACTGATCTTATTGTTGGACTGTTCGTGATGCCTACCAGTACGGTGTTTATTTTCACAGTGGACTGGAAATTTGGGGTAGCTATTTGCCAGATCGACTGGACCGGGGTTGATTACACGGCGAACACGGCGTCAAAACTCAACCTGTTTATTCTCAGTCTTGACCGTTATTGGTCACTGACGTCACCTCTAAAATATATCTAAAATAGATCGAAAAAACAGGCGGTGTAAATGCTAAAGGGTGTTATGCTTTTAGCACCGCTATTGATTATTACTTATGCTGGGTGGCACCACTTTTTCCATAACGGTACAAGGACAGTGAAGTATGGCGTATGTGACACCGACTATGCTAAGAATAGCGCGCTTAAAGTGATAACCGCATTTTTAACTTCGATTTACCCCTAAATGTCATGTATAATATTTATATTATAATGTGTTATATTAGTTCGATAGTTTGATGTTGTCATCAAATGATTCATTACAGGATATCTTTTATCCAACACCTGTGGGCATACAACATCAATCTAGTGCTTAAAGCCAATTAGTCTATCGCTTAATACGATTGCAAAGTAACACGTCTTAACAAATTCATTTCCTCTTAAGCGACGATTTCAACAGCTTACAAATTGACCGACGGGATAGGACAATGAATAATCGATGCTCGCGACTTGGAAGTGACGAAACAGCGACAAATAGCGTAATGTCCGACAAACACAGCAAAAAAAGGCATGAAAAAATTAGACAGAGAAGGTAGCAGTCAACATAACCAGCCGAGTATATGCTTGTATTCTAAACATACCATCCCGTTTTCGTTTATTGGTTTTAATTTATACGCATTTTCAAATGTGTCCTTCACATTTGTTCCTTGAAATATATCATATATCATATGTTACCGATGTAACATTTGAAAAGCAGTATTCATTGATATTGCATTTACAACTTTATCTTTGCTTCCGTTATCATGTTACAAACAAATATATCAATTTTAATGAGATTAATACTTTCTTTCTACATGATTTAGTACGAATGTTCATATCTGTGAGTGTTATTGAACACTTTGATAATTTTTTTCCTATGTTCACGGATGACAATTGAATACGCGCAATTTATCGATATGTTACAAAGGGTTCATACGTATAAGAACATTACTGTCATATTCCTTTGACAAGACTTTTATACAAAACATAATAAATTGAATCATTGACTTCAAAGGGTTCGTTTTCATGAAGGTCAAACTTTCTATTTTCGGATATACTGCGACATTGACACCCAGATAATGTTGATTTTGCGCAATGATTCTCTAAGAGGAAATACTTTATACAACCTTTTATGTATTGACATATCTAACAACACAAATGGATGTGTTTTGATGTGTGGTTGTCCTTGTGATATGACATTATACGTTGGCTTTTACTCAAGCTTGTCGACTGCTCGACTGACTGATCAAGAGAAGGCATGTCGCTCGAGTTTGTATTAGTCGCTTTTTTCATTTGTTCAGTGCAATTAAGTGCTTTAGTATCCTGCTTAGTGCGGCTTCCTGGGTTAAATTAACTATAGCAAATACTAATAAATAGAGCATTTTAAATTGCCAATGTGGAGATTATATTTTAAGGATAGTCTAAGGTAGCTGATAGATTGCTCATTTGCACCGGTGACCTGGTTTTGTATTCGAAATTCACCTTAAATAAATATCCAAGACATTCCTTTATAGTATAAACTTTCTGTTGAGTTTGTCAGCTGAAATGATGATATCAATAATATATAATTTTGTAAAGGTTTGACATTTTGTAAAGAACTACATAATTACTAAGTAAGATTGGTTTAATCGTCATTGTGCTGAAGATATATGCAGCAAATTTGTTTTAAATTCAACCTGAAGTACTTTAGTGTGACACTATGGTGTTTTGTGAAAACCAGCCTAGAACAAGTGAATGAGTACACTTAGATAACCATGAATGAATCATTTAAGTAGCACAAACCACGATGTTACTTTACAAACCGGTCATCGTATCATGAAGATTAACAATTCATTCCCTATAATGAGAAACATCTCCCTAAGGACTTTATTTTATGCAAAATTGGTCTGACCAAAACAAAGTTGCTTGCAGTAGAAAATTTTATTAATCCACGAAAACGAGTATGTCCGATCATTCAAACTAAAGGCTGAAGAGACAAAGCTCCGTACCTAAGCTGTTCTCAGATTAACAATCACTCTTCGTTTAATGTATTCTCTCAAATGTCTTTACAATTTATTCGCAGTTACATCCACAATTTATGAGGACAAACTGAAGGCCTATGTATAAAAATGAAACTTAAGTTTCATATGGTCATTGTGACCATTGTTTAAGTTATTGATTTATGCAATTGGGTCAATCTGCAGTTAATTTCTTTGGGTTGCGTATTGACATCGCTCCGTGTAGTTGTGTTATGTTGTCCCCGTTTTCTGTGCTCGGCTGGTTAAGTTGAGTGCTGCCTTCCATGTCCGATTTCATCTTATATTCTTTAATACCAAGCTCCAAATTCAAGACATTCTGACTAGTTAAAATACATGTAATTGTTTTATACCGTTTTGCGCAAATAAAGTTTAGTACAAACTAGACAGACGCACTCTTGAGAATAGTTTGCTTATCTAATGATGTATTAGCTTTTTAATTCACTGTTAAAAGACATCATTCTTTACTTCATCCGCCCGAAGCCATTCGACAAACAAATAAATAATTTTAGATGTTTTGCATGTTTTATGTTGGTGGCATAATTGTACTCCTTCAGTTATGTCATATATGATAATTAACTTCCACTAAAAGCCACATTGTCGAATAAAAATTCGAGTTCTTGTTCCCGCTGGTCATAGTTATTTGTTCGAAACTAAGACAGTATTTTTTCATTTAGTTTATTCCATGAAACAATCTGGAGCCTTTGAGGAATGTACAGCGTGCAAAGTACTTTTGTAATGCATGGTATTGTCTTGTGTTGAATTTGTAGCTATCGATCACAAATACATACACCATCGACGGCTCTAGGTACTTGGACATTAATGTTGGTGACAATGGACACCGCAATTCGATAGCAATACAATACTTGCTGCGGGCTAATATTAAGGCAGCTTTTGCAATGTGAACTACTTTATTTTCTACATATATTGTGATTTGATTACAGAATGGAATAGGCGATGAATGGTTCATATTCCAGTCAAGGGGATTTCTTAACAGTAATATCGATACACATATTCTTCGTTTCGATACAAGTATCAAATGGACGGCACTATATAAACACGCAAAATATAAGTTTGTAGAATGAAGACTATATACACGTATAGTCGATTAGTGACCCGTTTTCATAATAACTGACTTATGTATGAACTGAATTCCCAAATACGTATCATCTTGTGTCTTGACAATAGTCAATAAAGACGTTTGAGTAAATAAAGTGTCAGAGTTATCAGCTTATTATCAGACTTGATCGCCCGGACTCCATAGTTTACGTTTGCAACTGAATACTTTTTTAGATAAATGATTTCTATGTTGCATGCATTGAATGTTTGATGCGTATAAAACAAAACAAGCTAACGATTTAATCAGAGAAGTTTTTGTTCATACAATAGTTCAATGTCAATGAAAAATTTACATTTGTGTTTACTTTAAAATAAATCAATGACATAAGAGGTTTAGTCGTCTATCGGTTTATTAAACATATAACTGGTGCGATGTGTTGCAATCAAACGGATACGTGTTATTTGCACCACAGTTTTATAGTTTTTGTAGCCTATCAAACAATTCCACTCAATGACGGAGGTCATTGACAAACGCGTTAGGGAATAAAGTATATCAAATCATTTCATTGAGAGCCAGGAACGATCAACGGACCTGTTATCCAGTATTAAGTGTATGCTCGTGCTAAAACAAATAATAAAGTTACAACATCAATAATTGAACATCAAGTCAGTTAATTAATTCATATTATTTAGAACGTGATGTAAAACGTTCGTCGGTCTGCCAAGCGAAGATAAATCATTGATGTAATTACCGATAACGCAATGTTTAGGTGCCAGTAAAAAATGTCAGGTTAAACATAAAACTCAAGACCGATCACAGTAAGAATACGTCAGCTGTGTTGCGGTAAATACAAATAGATTTGCTAATTGTGTAAGATAAACTACACAGAACAAGACCAAGGCTACTATTTGATGATATTCTCATACCTTTACATTGTATTTAAAGGAATAATTGCAAGAAGACAATATGTTTTCCTTTTTCCTGTACATACAGTTCTGCGATTGCTTCATGCCCATATTATTTAAGTGGTTTTAGGTCTGATTTAATCTTCTTCTTCCGTATACTTGCCATGAAGTACCAGTCTTGCTCAGGAGGATATGCTTGACTGACCGAAGCGCAAGTCCGTCGAAGTAAGATACATGCAACGTGTACTTATATCGAAATATAAATTAAACTTGTTAATAAGTAAAATCAAACATGGCAACAGTATCAACAATAATTATTAAACGTGCCCTTTACACGTGCTGCTAGTATAATACACTCGTACGTCAACCTTTAACATTCCCTTGTTCAATAAAATGTTTTAATTAAAATCATGACATCTTCACAGGAAGTAGTAAATGTGCACAAACAAAAAAGACTACCTCAACTTTCAGCTCAGACTATTCGTGGACTGGTTGTTTTTCCTACTTCACATCTACCGAGTCCGGAAGTTAGTAGTTGGTGACTTTACTGAACCTTTACAGACATCATATGTGATTTGTTTTAACTGGTAAACACTGGAAATTACCTTTTGTTCTGACTGTGAGACTATAGGGCCAACATATCATATACCAGTCAATAAGAAAGGCGTCAATGATTAAATGGAAATGGATAGTGCTAAGTATTCGTGTTTAAAACAGCAACATTCTATACAGAAGATTTGTTCTCTAGAGCGTTCTCTTGTGTGGCAGATATTAGGCTCTCCGCATCTTCGTATTACTATTTAATTAATGCAAGACGATATCACTTCGTATTACAGTTATCTTTAACACAAATAATTTTTCCAATTGTAATGCCTATCCTTGTGACGTCCATGTATTCCTTTTTGTACCTCTACTGTGTCTTTTCTTGCCCGATGCATTAAGGTATTTTAAAGCATTTTTGGGTTGTAGATTTTGGCTTGCGCTTTACTAGGTTTAGTCGCAGTTATTCCTCGTTTGGTCGCTTCTGTCGTCACCGTTGTCACATGTATTTGTTAAACTAGGTCGTCCAGGGAACCAGGTCGCATGTCAGCTGCGTTTCATTCGGTCACTTTTGATCGCTGTTTTTTGTAATTTCCTCGTGAAATTGGGCGTGGACATAACTCCGTGTAGTTCAATTCTGATGTTACTATGTTCTGTATTCGGCTGACTAAGTTGAGTGCTGCCTTCCCTGTCTTATTCCCTCGTTACATTTGTGCAGCATGTCATAACACACATATGACATATATGTACCAAGTAACTTATTATTATCGAAAACTCTCAATTATAAGGACATTAATTGTCTGGCCATGAAACTATTTGTTTGGTGAAGTAGTTTGATTGTCCTTGAGGTCGCCCTTGTAATGCGATGATGTCGTCTTACTCTTACCAAAATGACGTTGAATGATATTCATTTGCGTTTATCACATTTTTATAAATAGTCTGCATTTTAGATGAACAACTGACTGGTAAACGTTATGTTTGTCAATATACGTATATAAAAGTAAACATCTTCTGGACATTTTTAAATGCTTTAATATTTTTCACAATGAAATAAATCAATAAATACCCAAATAAATTTTAAATGTAATCGACAATTAAGGGTCATATTTGGAATGCGGTACACGGCAGGTGAAGGTACGAACCGTGATTGTAATAATTCCCAGTAATAAATAAGAAGTCTATAGAGTAAATGAGCCGCTTTACTGATATGCACATAGTGTACACACTCGAAAGAACTACACTCTCCCCGTGTGCAAACATTAACCACGCGTGAATTGATAAGACATGTAAATGGTAACTTTTATGCCCATCTACCGTTGCATTACCAAATCGTAATACCACAGCAAAGCCCCAGTCAGTACGATGTTTAGCAAGTATGTAATGGGTATTTCCAGTTCCATGTATTGTAGCCGTGAAATAATTTTATACTATGAGCGAAAATTATATATCAATATCGACAAGGTGGCAGACTATGACATGAAACAGCTCTCAGATAGTATCGGTGTTGTGGTTTACTGTAGGACTGACAATCACCAGAATGTTATCGGTGTCTTACAATGTTGTTGTGTTATTAAGTTGTTTATTTATTGTATCGAAGAGAGTTTCATAACAAGTTAACTTCAGGTTCTACACAATTTGGAAAAACAGGTTCAATCTCCTGTTAGGATAGTCTTACAATAATGTTTTGTCATTGTCAACAACCATGAAACACACTGGAACATCAGAAGTTTACGAGTCAATAGCATATAGGACAAAGTACACACCCTATTACACGATACTAGATGGTCTGTATTTGGTTTAAAGCCTATTTTACCGGGACAAGAATTATGCAGTGGCTGAAGAATTTCAGTGTGGTAGGTTGTACAAAACGAGTTTATCAGTGTTAACAAATCAAATATATTTGTGACATACAAAACCGATATGTATCTGAATCCAATTCATGTCAACTATTTCCACATTCGTTAATCATGTGTTTTGCAGCTTTTGATCTGGTACATAATTTACAGTTTTTTAATATGTTCTGTTACGTTGACCTTTAAATACCTTTCTCTGTAAACTATTTTAACTTGAACCTTTAAACGTTTGGTATTACTTCTGACATACTTTGTTTCATTAGTTCTGTGCATACAGTTAAGTTTATGTACTCTATTCCCTGTGGTTATCATTGTTCGATGTAATATTTTATAACACCTGACCTTGAAACAGTAATATTTACTAGTAAGTATTTATCAAATGTAAGGTTAATATCGGGTAAAAAACATTCATATAGCATTATCAACATGTGCGTACTTCATTGTCCGCTTTCTTCATGCCGCTTTTTGGCCTCTAAATGACAATATTGTAGCCACTGTTATTCAAACCATTATCGCTCAGAAAAGTTAACATACTGTGTTTACATTTACAATTGGAGCATCAAAACATTCGGGAAACGTTTTATCATTTAGTTTATTACTGCTGAAACTGTTTCAACCAGATAAACTTTTTTGAAGTAAATACACATCAGGGGCCCATTTTATAGACGTATCTTAACTTTTTTCAGATACAATGTACTGTATGTAAGCCATCTGTTACACTCAAGCAATCAAGCAAGGTTTTTTATGAACTAGCTTTAACACACATTTATACAATTTACTTATTCGATTGAGCTCTTTTCAGCTACAACGACAACGTAAAACCACACACTACCACCCACGCGAGATCCACATTTTACAACTATAACCGACAAAGCAACATCCAAAATAGTAATAACACTCGCATTTGTCAACGAATAGGACAACGTACTTATAATGAAATTCATATTGATTGCAGTCACCATGTAAAAAGTTACAAAGAACATTGGAATGCCCCTATCAATTACAATAGTCTCTAAAATACTAGGACATACATTCACGAGATATATGCGACTCGAAAACTGCAATATATAAATTAAACAGTAAGAAATGCACTTGTTGTAATATGTTCCAAGTAGAATAACAATGGAAATAAAATGTGCAATTGTAGAAAATAGTATTATGAAAAAAGCATAAATTCTTATGGATATTTAAGTTATGTAAATATTTGTATTTTAATCCCTAGACATCTTATTTACGGAAACTAATTTCTGGTTTAGAACTATAAACATTCAAGTCGATTTTAAAACAAGTGACGTAAAGTCGATAGAATCATTTATCATATGTGAATTTGTTTATGTCTATATTTAATGTTCCTTTATTTTTATGATACTCGAGTACACAGGAAAAAGTGCCCCGTATGAAATTCATACGTTTGGATTTTCATGAGAATTTCATACGTGAGAGTCAACGTACGTTTAACGTACGCGAACTTTTCATACGTATTTCATATGAATCTTCACGTATGAAATTCTTTAACGTATGAAATTCATACGTGAAAAATATTTTTAATTATTTATTGAAAAATAGGGCAATTAACATCTTTTTAACAAGGTTATATATTTTAGCGTATGAAATTTATATGTTTAACATCAAAATATCTTGCGGTTAAAACATTTGATTTTCATTTTCATAAAATTTTGAGTATGAAATTCTTTAACGTATGAAATTCATACGTGAAAAATATTTTTAATTATTTATTGAAAAATAGGGCAATTAACAACTTTTAACAAGGTTATATATTTTAGCGTATGAAATTCATATGTTAAACATCAAAATATCTTGCGGTTAAAACATTTGATTTTCATTTTGAGAATAAATTATCAATTAAAAAAATTCTTTTTCATGCAATATTTTTTTTCTCTTAATTTTGCTCATAATGCATTAAAGATGGGAAAAATCCCATTAGTAATATTTAAACCCATATACCTACACTGTATATAGGGCCTATATAGATGTAGCCTACATACTAATTAAATGACTCTTACTTTAAGATCTGTAGAATCTAGGTCCACTAGATCTATATATAACCAATGGAGAATTAAATTACTTCAATGAGAAATTTATTTCATTTTATCTAGTTAACGCCAAGGCTTTAAAAAAAATAATTGTCATGAAAAAAAATCTACATCGATTTTACGGGCGGGACGAACTTTCGATTGTCCGGAAAGGACGGTTTTTTGCCACACCGCACGTGGAAGTATTCCGAAACTAGCGTTTCCTTCCTGTTTAGAACGAAGTTGATGAAAATGCGATTTTATCGATTATATCAACGTTTTCGTCGAATGCAAATGATGGACAATGCTTTTGAAGAAGCCGTTAACCCAGCTGGTAACTATTTCCGAGGTTAAAATAGAATTTGCCCTCAAAAAGCGCCTGTTTTCGACTCGCCATTATCCTATTATGGCGTTCTTTTCACTTTTCGGAATGTTGACGAATTTTCGTCTTTTTCGTTCATAAATTGATGTTATTTTATATTCGACCATTGAATTGTTATAGTTGTAAAGTCACACACAAGGTAATGCAGTCAGTTGAATCCACGGCCGCCTCCCGGGGATAGGCGGTGATTTTTACTTTTCATGTTTTGGTTGTAAAATCCCCAAACATTACCCCACCATGCAGGGGACAGCTGAATGCTGCTGATGGTATAGCATCCGTTATTTCCCCAGCGCCGACTACTAAATATTTTCTCCGGGTTATTGGTTCAGAGAAAAAATATCCAACGGCAACACTTCCCTGGCAGTGCAGAGACGGTAGGTTAAAACACGATCATTTCCCTGGCTATCCACCGCCCAGGTTATACACTGATACAAATGATAACCCCCAAAAAACAAACTATTGAACAGAATTAAAATCATAGCTATATTTCCTTGCTACTCAACTGTTGCCTGAACTAAAAGGCTTGCGGACAATGGAAAGGTTGTGATAGTACATTATACCGTATACGGGCCAGTATCTTTAGCCTCCAATTCTGAAGATACAGAAAGAAACGGCTCTGAGTCTGACGTCAAAATAAAATCACCTTTGATACTCATTTTGTTAAAAAAATTTATAGAAATACTTTTCCAATTTTATTTTGATAATAAAACTTCACATATATAAGTAACAAACATCTACAAAAACACTTGAAGGCCAAATGAAATTGACCCAGCAAACTGAGCAAAATGTGTATGAATTAGAAAATTATGATGCTCAGAATTACCCGATGCGCAGAATTACACGAAACACCTGTACATGTATGCATGTATGATGTATTAGTTTATTGGTGGTGCTACTTGGAAAAATTTCAATAATTTTCTTTCTTTGCAGGGATCTTGTGGAAAAGACGGTGGACACACCAGAATCAATACTCTGGCTTTACCAGCACATATAGTCAGAGAAATATATAATTGGTCAACATGTATGTCTATTAATGACTATGTTGGATGGCAAGGGACATGATGAATGGTTCAAATGCTGGTAAATTACTTCTTGCTTGAATTTGTGTGAACATAAAAATAAGAAATAGAGTGAAATTGTTGGAGATAATCTGTGATAAAATCATATGCATTTATAAGCTCGACTTTTCAAAGAAAAACAAGAGCTATTGTCATTGTCTTGTCGTGAGCATCGGTGTCTGTGTTGGAAACTACTAGAGGACTAGTAACGGTATCAACTTGAAACTCCACATGTGCATACATGTACCTCTGCTCAATGCTATCTGCAACCTCAAGTCCACCTACTTTCAGGTCAAAAGTCAAGGTCACCATGACCTTTAGTTAAGTTTATTGTTGCAATCACTAAGTCCCTGTTTGCTTGAAGGGACTCATCGATAGAATAACTGGTGATTATGTCTCAATGAATAATGAAATAAGTGATACTTAAGCTTCATAATGTATTCATTAATACATGAACGCACTCAAAGTAAAGTTTATTTGCATAATTTTATAAACATTTACAGACCCTGATGATACCCAACCTGATGGCTTTGCCACTGTTAGCGCCCACTGAGATGTTCAACACCTACATTTGTACAAATCCGGAAAAACTTACGCTTGCCAAAGAGGAGCCTGTCTGCTCATGGTAAGAATATTTAACCAGATTGTCTGTGATGACAAGATATTCAAGCCATTCTGAAGGAAAATGGGTCCTTTTTAATTGGGAATAAGATAAGGCTGTCATTCAGCCCCCTGTTCGCTTGAAGGCATAGGCATAAGCCACTCAAATAAAAAATAGGCTCAAGTAATCCATATGTTTGAATTTAGACCAGGCTACAATATAAAGAGCAGTCTGATTAGGATCCAAACTGTTTGCTACAAAACAGATACAAATTTGTTTAGTGTACAGTTTAGATATTGATCACAGGGATAGACACTAGGGGTGTAACGGTACGCTCACCTCACGATATGATAGGTACCGTCAATTTTTCTAGCGGTTCGGTATCTTTCGGTTCGATACAATATTCTCTAACAGCAGCTTAAATACTTCAATTTTTAAGTGATAATGAATTTGATGCTTCTATAACAGCAGTTATCATGTGCCTATCAACAATTTTAAGTGAATTTAGACAATATGAAGCATATCTCAATACAATTAAAATGAGTGATACATGGTAATTCAGTGTTTCTTCCAGCTCTGATTTTTTGGGGGTCAAACATGACCCCCTGTATCAGAATTTGGGGGTCATTAGAAATTTTAGGGGGTCATTATCTCATACCTTAAAATTGAATGACTACCAGGGCAATGTTGTTCGGTAGGTACTAAAGTCCAAATCAGTTCGGAACGGGTGTTTATTTAACGGCTACATATGTTGCAATTTGCGGGTCTTAGCAGGGGCTATTAAAAAGTAAAAAAAAAACGATTTGCGCGGAGCGGCGATTTTCCTTTCGAACTTGTAATAATTGACGTAATTAACACATTACATAAATAAAACTGGCATTGGTATGGCCTCTAATTGTTTATTCTGAATGGAAATCGTCGATGTATTTAGCGCCGCAGATTGTTTAAATGAAGACCGTTCAATAAACTTTATAATGAATGCGAACAAGCGTCTACCGATTGATCGGAAACGACTAAAATCCGTATGACCGTACGGAATACGTACGGTTTTGAATAATTCGACGACAAATAAAACCCTGCGTCACGGAAAACGCACAGGCTGAATTTCATTGCGTCAAAGATGAAATACGTGCGCCAAAAACGCGCTCTGGAAGAAACACTGGTAATTATACATAATCAGAAGGCTGTCAGGCGCTGTCATTGTCTAAATATTATTTTGCTCATAAAAAAGCTTATACCGAACCGTACCGAAATTTAGAAGTCTTGTATCATGAACCGTGTTGGACTGCAGTCCGCGGTATTTGGTATACCACGGTCTACCGTTACAGCCCTTATAGACACTAATAATTATATTGGGCATTGATCCGACAAAATATATTATAAGAATAAAATTTGATAAGAAAACAGCTACTGGTCCTTCTTGATTTTCACTGGTCGGACACGTGGCCAGTGTTAGGGTCGAGCCCTGGATTAGACTATGCTTTTAGCCTTGATCAAAGCTGAGAACATTTGTAGTGATTAAACTATTTTTGGTAACTTCCAGATCAATATTAAAAGTTGATAACCTTTTATCGTTGGAGCCGCTCATTATTTATAATAAAGTTTGTCTTAAAAGATAGTCAGAACTATAATCTACTTATAAAAAAGGAACATCCATAAGATTCAAGGCAATGATATTTAATACAATTAATAATAATTCTTAAATGACCTAGATTGGTTATAAAGTTTGTAATATATTTGTGGATTATTTGTTACAGAACAGACAGAAAGGGGAGGGCTGCCGATGATCTGAATGTGTTCTGGTTAATAATAAGGAAAATGTTTGAAAAGGTAAGCTTTTTGTCATTAGCTCAACTGAACGAAGAAAAAGTAATCTTCATCTATTGTCATTGCCTTGTTTTTGGCGTTGGTTAAGTTTATTGTCAAGGTTATTGTCAAGGTCAATTTCTTGAAAACTACAAGAGGTATGAACTTGAAACTTCACATGTATATGTACCTCAATACCATCTACAACATTCACCTTATTTGAGGTCACTAGGTCAAAAGTCAAGATTGACCTTTAAAGTCCCCTACTGGTTTCCAGCTAGAGGGGATTGGGTTTGTCTTCAGTCTGTCGGACTGTATGTCAGTCTGTCTGTCAAGAAAATCTTGTTCCTGCCATAACTCAAACAGTTTTCAAGCTAGGTTTATGAAACTTGGTACTGTAAATCCTGTATTATTCGCGGTGGTTTAATTTTCGCTAATTTTCGCGATTGGCCCCCATCGCGAATTCATCATTTCGCGTAAATAACATTTCACGACATAAGATGTATCCGAAAGAAATTTCAAATGTTTAATTTAATCGCATGTAATTAATTATGTGGACGAAGCTATTGTGTTGGCATAGTATACTATATAGCCATTTTGCATGCATTGGTTTTAGATTCTACAATTTCATGTCAACATTCAATTTCGTCCAGTGGTTTTAGTTTGTAAAATTATGTTTTTAATTGTTCGATATACGGGATACTTCCCAACAAACCTGAAATTGTTAAACAGCTTGTTTACGGAGTATATAACAATACACCCTATTGACAAACACACACACACACACACACACAAAAACAATTAATTGATACAAGGTGTGATGCATTTATCAAACTACACTGATATCACTGTATAAAACGTGATATATTTGTTAATTATCGGTATAAAAGTCGAATTAAGCACCATTGTTGCATGTTTTACGGTTTTTAAGATTTTTATACATTCGCGAATTTAAGATTATGGGACCCTCGATCGCGTATTCATAAATTCGCGAAATAAGTTCAAAACTGAAAATCGCGAAATAAAGCTCACGCGAATATAAAGTGATTTACAGTACGTTGATTAGGAACAATGAGGAGATTATGCATGTCTAATTATTCTTTGATTCTGACAACTTTTGTGGTTACCATGGTAACTGAAAATTTACTACCTGGAAACCAGGTAGGGGACTTCTGCATTGCTTGCAATTCCTTATTACTTGTTTTCCGAAACTTCACTTTCCTCATAAAATGCAAACACTTCGGCCTGCATTATTGTGAATTTAAATATACATGCATCTCTATGAGATGTACAACATCCACAGACCTTGAGATTTGTTTGTTTTCATTAATTCAAGATAACACTAATATAACTGTTGATAAATAATTTCTTAATTCTTAAATTTACTATCAAATTGGAATAAAGTTGAGTGTCCAGCACCTGTTGGCGGTGCTTTTGTTTATAAGGTATAATAGCTGTATATCGATTTAAGCTCATCTTTAGAAATCAGAATTAATTCAACAAAATTTGTTTTTATAAGATGCAGCAAAATTCTGCCCATCAGTGGTGTCTAATGCAGAGTTGGTGATGTCAAACAGTGGGTTTCTGGTCAATAATTTTTTAAAGCTCGATTTGACATATCTTCATGAAACTTTGAATATAGCAAGCATGCAATCAGACCTAGCTTAGGGCTGTATTTGGGGGTCAGTGGGGTCAAGGTCACCATTACTAAAAATAGAAAAACTTTTCCAGTCAATAACATGAGTTTGCTTCGACAAATCTTCATGAAACTTTCTTTAGCAAACTGACAGGAGACATATTTAGGGTAACTGAGGTCAAGGTCTCTGATACTAAAAATAGAAAGAAAAAATCCTATCATAACTTTATTTTGCATCATTCCATCTTCATGACAATTTGTATATATAGCTACTAGCTTACAGGAGACCTAGCTTGGAATAATATTTGGAATTAGTGGGTCAAGGTCACCGTTAATACAAATAGAAAAAAGGTTTGCGCAGAACTATACCAAATACTGAAATTTGACTTTCTCATAAGGTGGACACTGTCACAGCTGACAGCACAGAAAACCTGGTTTATCTTTTTATAAAATCATATCTTATAAGTAACGCCGAAAAAGGCTCAAAGTAGGGCCTAAACTTCTACGGCTTATTAAGTTAAAAAAGAAGGTAGAGCACTTCTCCTTCACAGCATAACTTTGTTGTGTGATTTTTTAAATTATTTCCCTTTGCTTGGTTTCCCTGTCCACAGGTCAGCATAACTTTGTCATTTTAAGTTCAAATGAATTACTTCAAATTTGGTATGCACATTTCTTGGAATGATTCGAAGTTCAGTGCACAAGAACTGTAATTCTACTTTGCGTGGCAGGCAACATATCTGACTCAGAGCTTTTATTTCGATCTACCATTAAAAAGAAGTAAATGGTTCAATTTTGCATTCAAAATCAATGCATTTCTTCTGTCATTTCATCAAGCAACAAAAGGTTGTTGATTTTAAGTAACTATATGCTGATTTCTTGTGTATTTCCAGTTTGTGGTTGGTCCAGAGACTGAGGCGAAGAGAAAAAGGAGTGTGTTTTAATGTGAAGTTTCTTGTACACTGAAAATAAAATTAAGACAAATACTTGGTTTGTATATATTGTATGTCTCAAATTCAACTGTGGTATACAGCATCATAAGAATCTAGGTATTGAGATCACCGTCTGCCAGTGTCTTAAGAAGCATTGTATATCAGTAAAAGACCATTCAGCAGTAAGTGTATGTTGATCACTGGAATGTTTTTTAACCAGATTTTCTGACGAAAAAAAGTTTATAAGAAGTGCGATTTCAGATTCAGAAGGCAGATTGGGGGCATCCACTCTTCGTTTACACTGGATAACTTGTAAAAGGGCCACTTGGTATTGAACTCAGGGCCAGTGAGGTCAATGTCACTGTTATTTGAAATAGAGTAACTAATTCCACTCAAGTGTGCTGCTTTGCATTGAGATATCATGATGAAACAGAATCCTGCTATGTTGGTAGCTTGACTGCTATAAAATCTGGTTTATGTGGCATTCCCATGTATTTTCCATTTATAATGTGTTAGATGGTCCTATGATCTTACGGAAATAATTGAACCTGGATGTAGGAATGAAGTATAAATTTTTCTACCTTTAGGACCTAACGTATGAAAAACGTACGTTTGGGACCTAAACGTATGAAAAACGTACGTTTAAGCCGCAAAATTTCAGTAGTAAATGCATTAAAGTCATTCATACGTTACACGTACGTGGGCAATTTCATACGTTAAACGTACGTTACACGTATGAATTTCATATGAAAGCAAACGTACGTTTTTCATACGTTGGGCCATTTCATACGTTAAACGTACGTTACACGTATGAATTTCATATGAAAGCTAACGTACGTTTTTCATACGGGGGCTTCATCTCATGAATTTCATACGTTAACTCACGTATGAAATTCATACGTGTAACGTATGAATTTCATACGGGGCACTTTTTGCTGTGTAAGCGATAACTTTCTACAATTTACGATAAGGAGGTGTTGATGAGATGATTTTAATCTGCTTGACGGCGTTTATTAATACTGAAGTGTTTGTATTTTAGATTTTAGTCAAACCCTGCTGAAATACACCGTAATATGTCTTGGAAAATTGCAAAAACTAGTATGTCACTGTCTTAGATTCAGCCTTCTGAATTGCGCGCACAAACATTATAAAGCATTCAATCAGTCAGTCATTTATAGCATCAGTAATCATGCCAATCTGACGCTGTCTAACGAGGCTTGATGAAATTGCATGTGTTATCAGATGTCAGGAAAAAGAAAGTGATTTCACATGCATGTTTAACTTAGAGACATTAAGTCGACGGATCCGTTGTTATCGTCAGCGTAATAACTTTTTCTCCTTCATTTAGCCACTTAAATAGCTCTTTAAGAAACATTTGCATTCATCAATTCTGACGGGAACACATGGCACGCCATTTACATCAACATTATCCATTGAAACAATAATTTCTGTCGGAAGAAGTGCGTGAAATCGTTAGATGTACAGTTTTTAAACTGCACATGAAGGTATCGTAGTTGATACATACGGTATTAGTTTATACACTTTCTGAGCAGACTGACCTGGTATACACATGAGCTACGAGTTATTTCCTGCCCTATACTAAGGGTAACAAATACGTCGAAGTATTCACAATTGAAGAAGTAAATTATTAACGCTGAACCATTCACCATGCAGACGAACATATATTCTGCAAACGGTTGTTAATTATACCCTGCTTCCTTCAAACTATCATTTTAGGTTCGAAGGAATTGAAATCTTTCATCATCTGGTTAGCTTTTATGTTACGCAACAAAACATTATACCTGTACATCGTTGCCTCTTTTTTGTAATATTTTTCAACAATTGCAAATCTCACAATTGTTTATTTTTAAATCGCATTTCGTGTTTCAATAAATCAATATGGACATTACGGTTCTAACCGTAATGCAGAAGTCATTGAAATGAAATGTTTAAAAGTGTGAGGACATATTGGAGCATTTATTCCAATTCAAAACAAAAATTATATGGCATTGCGATTCATGCCTGCAAATATTTTCTTTCCATTCGTGTTTCCAGGTAATAATTCTTAATTTCAACATAATAATGACAAGAGAGTTTAATTGGATGAACATTTTCTTAGAAAAAAAGTCGGTGGATATAAATGACCTAGATTAAAATTTAGTAGCGTCAATATCGGACAATATAACTCTGATTAAACAGTCATTTGCATAGCCGTACTGTTATTGCTATTATACCTTATTTATGTAGCCCTTCTTCGTGTAAATTACACGTTCAAAAGTGCGCTACAATCATCGAAATTTAGATATAATAAAACAATATGCACTGGATATAAACACTCTAGCGAACATAATAAAATGGGTAAGAAAATAACCAAGTATGAACCATATAAACATCAACACATTAATCACTAATAAAAGCTTGAATATAATGGGCATAACACCTAAAACTACATGTATATAACCAAGTAATATAATTCCTATAGGTCAATTGAAACTGATATACTTGATACAAAATAAAACATACGAAGCTCGTACATTTTCACATGTGATTTATATATTAAAATGAGTTGATTGTTTCTTTGGTTTATGTGTGGGCATTGCTCAGAGTATTTGTGTTGTGGTCTTACTGATTTCTGTGCTAGGCTGGTTGTGTGCTGCCTTCCCTCTCCGATTTCCTCATACATGTTTGATGAAAACAAATAGCATACATACCGCTCAAAATGGTTTTATAATTTAACACTTTTCATTTACATCACATGACTGCCTTCATTGTTCAAATGTCGATTCATACGCTGTGAAGATATGTGATAAATTCAATTTGGATCAAGATTAAATTGAGTAAATATTGCATTCACCTTTAAGAACTAATAATAAAATTTAGCCTAGACACAATTGCATATTATCAGGGGATTATAACCGGTGTAACATTGGAAAACGGAGTAGCACACAACGAAACAATGGGATGCAAACGGTATCGGATCAAACATAATCAGAAAATAGCAAGTTAAAGTCATACGGAAAACTATTAAAGGAATGAAAAATGACACTAAACAATGTCTTGTACGTGGAGTGTTCCACAATTAATAGGACTTTTTCATAGCAGTGCAGAAAATCTGAAATTTAGAACACTAGTTTGCTATAAATAATTTTCCATCTTTCACTGACTATTATGCGAAATGTCAAAGCAATTGGTTGAAAAATAAAACTATATTATACATTGAATATACTTAGGGTTATCTACTAGTTAGATAACCCATGTTATTGGAGGCATGAGGGATTTTCGTTACTTGTAGGTTCTTTGCGCTATTTGAAAATGATGACGTAGGAGCACGTATGACGATACTTCCTTTTCCGGTTGATTTCTACACCAAGGGTGACGTTTTGATGACGTTGCCTTTTACACACAATTATTTTAACTAAAATACACACTTCGTAGTGTTTATATATAGTCAGCCAGGCATTGAAAAAAGATCTGATGTCGCTGTTCCCATTGTTTAAAGTGTCTCAGTACCCCCGTATACAAAATGTGGCAACAGCGATGTAAGAAATGGCTTTGACATTGATGCATATATCAGTGTACGAACGGTTTCTATTACCGTTAAACTACCTTAACCGTGACCCGAACTGTGTTCACTTGTTAGCTAATATCTCTGCTATCAGCAAACAATTTGAGTTAACGTAACACGGATCGCTTCTTAATGTCGCTACCTTCTGCTTATTCGATCATTTCAATGGTTTGCACTGTTGGTTTTCAAATGTTAATCACTATTTAACAATTGCGTGGTTTCTGGCTTTGACGTTGTTTCATTCGTGACGCACATTGGTGTACTTATAATTGTATACTCACTTATGATCATATGCAAAGACTGATTGCTTCATAAGTTTGCATGCACACGTTAGGGGTTTCCATGCAATAACACATAGTTAGGCGTTGTTATTTATGAATATGTTACTGAGATATTCACATTTTTAATAAGGATGGTAATGTGAAATATCACTGCAACCAACCCGCCTTAGCGTTACATGGTTTCTATGACAGCACTTTGTACAAGTATCACCTATAAAAATGACAACCTGCTGCCACCAGTATATAGAGCAAGAATTAAAATGTAAGTGTTGAGTAAGAAGTTATGAGAAAAGTCCTATTATTTCTGGAACCCCCCTCGTACAAGGACAAGTTATTACAACAGTCTGTCAAAAAACCAAGCCAAACATACCCGAGTATAATACAAATTCCCCTCAAGTCTTTACACATGTTTGTGTAATGCAATTAAGCCCCTCAAAATTAATTAAAATGCATTTTGGAGCGCAGTCACCACTTCAAACATACCATTAAATGCCGCTATAATTATAGTCTCGCAACAATTCTGTCTGGCAATACATTCTGCCACAAACTACTTGTAATTCAAATAATGCAGTGTATCATAGTTAAACATTTAACAATGAATTCTTCACAATGTAGAAAACTAGATTGTATGTAAAAATTATCAAAAATTAAGTCTCATGAATAATTAGGTTATGTCAATAATTGTACGTAAATCATCTGGTATTATCTTCACGAAAACAAATTTCAAAACAGCAACCATCTGGCTAATATAAACAATCTAGTCGATTTAACAACTGGCGACGTAAAGTCCATAGAGACATTCATCATAGACAATGTCGACAACATAAACACCGGCATTATGCTGCATAGTTTTATGGGTTTGTCATTTCCTTATTTTGTTTAGATTTGCCTTATTTAATAGCATCATCTTTTAAATATCAATCTAAATACAATACGTGTTCTTCCTAAAATGTCAGCCAAAGGGTATGGTCATGAGATACAATTAAAATCCCAAGTCTTAGTTGTTAAAATGCAAGTTGTCCTAGTTTCATAAAGTAATAACAAGACAACAGTGAGTATTTAGACGCGTGTTCAGCTCAGTATCAAATGTGGTATGATTCCAATGCAGACGTTAAAACGAAACTCATTCTCACACAGAACAATTTCTCCTTTGCACTGACCGGTCTTCAATGTGTTCTCTGTTTGCTTTCCTGCAATATGT
The DNA here is from genome assembly GCA_963678985.1 of Spisula subtruncata. NCBI lineage: Eukaryota > Metazoa > Mollusca > Bivalvia > Venerida > Mactridae > Spisula > Spisula subtruncata. The sequence goes on along the minus strand of OY787670.1, from coordinate 45,096,409 downwards.
AAATACTCAGCAGTTATTGTTACATATTAGTTGTAATTGATTTCCGCACAATCTTGCATGTGTTTTACCAATGCATCAAACTAGCGTGGGATGTTTTAGACACCACCTTTATGCAATAATCAACATTTTACATCGTTCGCGAATGGTAACATGTGTTTATAAGAGAGTAAAATACAGAAAATGGTTAAGAATATGAAATAAAAGGTGTCAGTAAGCAAAGGCATTGATTAATAATTATTTAGCATTGTTATTTTAAGGTTGTTAACAACGATTACCGTACCAAAGCAGTTTGAGTTGTTCATTGAATAATTCTCAATAATGAATCAGCAGTATGTGACAGAATATAACACGCGAGTAATGTTTGGGTATACATTGCTATTCATAGCGGATGTGACAATGTTATCGTAGTGTTTGTTAACATTTTATATTCCCAACAAACTGGTTCCATAAATGTCTCATAAACACAGCATAAATCATTTCCAGAAGAAAAACGTAATGTGCATGATATATAGACTCTTAATTGGGTAATTGGGTATGCTTTGCCCAAAGTATTATCATAAATTGTATTCGACATATGGACAAACGATAAGCATCACACTCTAGACAGTTTCCGCCAGAATATAACACGCGAGTAATGTTTGGGTATACATTGTTATTCGTAGCGGATGTGACAATGTTATCGTTGTGTTTGTTAACATTTTATATTCCCAACAAACTGGTTCCATAAATGTCTCATAAGCACAGCATAAATCATTTCCAGGAGAAAAACGTAATATGCATGATATATAAACTCTTAATTGGGTATGCTTTGCCCAAAGTATTATCATGAATTGTATTCGACATATGGACAAACGATTAGCATCACACTCTAGACAGTTTCCACCAGTTGGTTTATGTTACTGAAACGTTTGTCTGACAAACATTAAATACTCCTATATACACTTAAACGAATTTCTAATTGGCCACCCAATGAAATATTATAATATGCGATATATTCAGTCAATATTTCTAAAATTGTGGTTATTTTCATTCCATGCACTTATCTATCGATTTCAAGAAATAAATTACGCATGCATGTATAAAATCATCCATGCGGAACAGATAGTGCAAAATGGCTTATGTGCACGTGGTTCACGTGCCGACATGTTTGGTTTATGAAATCAGTCCAAATGTATTCTCTGTCGATTGGTTTAATAAAAGGTATTAATACTGGCGAGAATAAGTAATACGGGGCGCGCTGAGGCCGTTAGAATGACGAGTACCAGCACCAAAATCGAGACATGTACGTCGAAACGTCTTTTTATATAAAGCGATATTTATTATTACGTGGGGTTTAGCTCGAATTACTGCGAGGATAATATTTTCTATCAATAAAATTGGACAGTATCTGGGTTTCGATTATTAACATTCTTCTAAAAGCATGTTTTTAAAACTAATTTATAAAAACACGTGGTCAATCAGAAATTCGTTCAATGTATGCATGCATCTGACGTCATGAGCGCGTTCCACATGGCTCATTTTCACAAATTATAGTGTTTAAAGAAAAGTCTATCTACAGGGAACAAATTTAAACCAAATACGATACTATTCCAAGCTGTGCACGATGCCAACGTGCAAAAAAGCAATTTCGCACCAACCGTTACGCATGGATGATTTTGTATATGAATACGCCATTTCTTTCCAGAAATAGATAAGTAAGTGCGTCGAATGAACAAATAACACAGCCTAACATTTATTGATATAATTTATCAGATGATATACTATTTTTTAGGGTGGCCAATTAGAAATTCGTTTAAGTGTATATGTTTTAAATGTTTAAGAGAAATTGACTAGGGGATACTACATATGGCATAGCATACCCCATTACCAGAAACAATAAAGAGTCTATATTTCATGTACATTACGTTTTCACTCCTTGCAATGATTAATGATGTGTTTATGAGACATTTATGGAACTAGTGTGTTGGGTTGTAATGCATTTATCTCCGTTTTCAATACAAAAACACCACGAGTCCGAATTAAATCCTTGCCAAATGTTTTACATTTATTGGGCATATACGTTGCAGGTGTCGTAAATCGGTGGTCTACTGTACTTATTGCTACTTTGACCTAAAACATTTGCTTGGTATTCATTTCTCATTAAAGCATGTAAACCCTTGGTATAAGTTCTGACATAATTTGATTGATTGAGTCTTTTCAAACATTTCCACTTCATTGAGTTATGTACAATATTCACAGTTGTTCATGGTAATTAAAACTGCCATATCATTCCTGCCAACATTATGTTAGATGTTAGAATTGATAACACCTGACCTAGTTTCTAGTCAGTTTATCAAAGAAAATTCATGCCGTGTTTGGATGTTTATAGGGTATTGACTACATGGTCTAACCATATCTGACGCAAGCAACCGTTCACCTCTAAGCATATAAATGATATAAGTGCAGCCAATATAACCTTATTCTTACTAGGATCTTTCCGGAAACAACAGAAAGGTAACTTACTGAATGTTTGTGGTAACAATTACAATTATTGTATTGAAATATTTCAGTCATGAATCTTTATTATTCAGATTATCACGTGCTTCATACAGACGTATGTTCATACCCGGGTGTTTAATAGAAAGTACCTCGGTCTCACCGTAAGTGTCGAATAGATTTTGCCCTTAACTGTTACATCGATTAATTGCATGAAACATTATTTTATATTCAAAATACAATGTGTTAATATAGCACTAACATTGTCATTATGTAATGCTTATTGCATGCTGTATAAGATCAACATAGAAAGTAATTTCGCGCTAGTCATGTACTATAATTTAACATTTCAATTATGCGAAGGTAATGCCCACTTACATAGTTATTAGGTTGGGTAATTTACATCCCGTACATGCACAAAAAAAGTCATGTCTATCTAAAAATGATCCTTTACGAATGAATATGATGTAACAACATCTCTTTTAACCCATTACGGATTGGATTGTATTCTGCATTTTCAAGTCCACATTATTTGTTTCCATAGCTGTACATGTATGTGCGCATGTTTGTCAGCTTCTGGGTTGCTAACATATGGTTTATTGTACCGTAGAGCATGTCTGTAAGATATACAATGACACACATATCTACACAATTCGTATATCAATGTTGGTACTCAATTTGTAGTAAATTACTGCCTTTGTCGTCCATGAAATAATACATCTTACTTATTTCACATGTCTGATGGGTGTATTGAATTATGTTGTTGTTTTAAAGTCATAAATTACATCTTGCACTTTTAGCACAGAAACTGAACGCTCGTCTGATTTCCAAGAATAATGTCATAAACTACCATTTTCTCAATTTACGTCGCAGACAATAATCCACCATGAGACTGTTTATGATAAGGACATCTCAGCAAGCGGTAATATCCGACCCTGGAAGTTTGACATGTCTTAAAAAGGTAGGCGATACAGCCCGGAAGTTTAACATGTGTTAAAAAGGTAGGAGATACAGCCCGCAAGTTTAACATGTGTTAAAAGATAGGCGATATAGCACCAACATTGTTCTTGACGTATTATGTACGAAACAAACTTGGAAACAATACAGCGTTAAATATGTTTTACTTTAATGTGTCATTATAACAATGTAAAAACATTTTCACAGGGTAGGGATTTCATCTTAGTTTTGTCCATAAAACTACCGGAAATTTATCCCTTTCGAAAAAGATTGATCTAATAGTACTTCCGTGTTCCTTCAGAAATCAGATTGACTGATTGGTATAATATTCTAGAACGGTATGCCTTTTAGTTATCATCCAAAGAATAGGCATTTTATAATTGTAAAACAGTTTCAATGAGGTATAAAAAATCGCCTAAATGTTTTGAGAAAGATGTTTCTTCTACTTCATGTTTTGAAAATATACCAAAAACTTGATGTAACAAAACACTTGGTAAATTAGAAGGAAATTACTTGTCAAAATATTGATAGCTCAGCAGTATTTAACTATAACTTGTTTTTCTGAAAGTCCTTGCGTGTGTTGATGACACCGACTGGAAATGGTTTACAAACCTAAGGCAGTATATTGAAATTTGAAATTGAGATCTTCCACAACAGGTGTACCCTCCCAAAGGAAGCGGAATAAGATAACTTGGATCTTTGGTTGTTTCTTCGGCTTATGTGTGGGCATTGCTCATTGTAGTTGCTAGGAATATGTAATATTATTTCCCGCCCCGTTCCTACCTTGCCCATATTTAACTAGGTCAAGTCGTAGTTAGGTCACTGTCCTTAGTGTATTTACCTAGGTCACGCCCCGGGTTTGTTGTGCCACATTTGGTCGCCGTTTTGGCATGGGTTTCTGTGGGCACTGCTCAGGGTAGTTGTGTCGTGGTGTTTCTGATTTCTGTGCTCGGCTGGTTGGGTTGAGTGCTACCTTCCCTGTCGGATTAATTTTCTCATACCTTTTTTGCTTATCTTTGTTATCAAAGAACGGAGCAGACGGAGTAAATACTATACATGTATCAACACAGATACAGGCACGAACACGTGAAGAACTATTTAAAGAAGCGGGTTTATAATACAACGGAGCAAAAAATAAGAGTACAAATGACAGTATTAACAAGCAATAATTCCTAATTCGGAAGAACCATGGACATTTGTTGGTATTAGCGTGTGAAATAATCACATGTTCAGACTGTTCATCAATGTGTCTTGCAAACACGTCTAATATGAGATGATACACATTATACTAATATGTATATTATCAAATACTGTACGTATGGATCCACTACGAGACTTCTATGTGCAGCAAACATCCAGGAATTGCACATGATAATACAAACACGGTGAAAATTCTTCCAACAGTAATTATTGTTCCAATTGATGGTGTCGCAGTAAACGGCGTACCATGCCTTTCCATCGTCACTAATGAATGAACATGTTCATTAAAGAGCTATTCAAGTAGATGAATGTAGGAGACAATTTCATTACACTGGCGATTAGACTGGGTTTAATCACTTGAAGTTAAGCATCATATTAAATCACTTCCTTCTGTTTTTATTTCGTTTCTGAAAGCGCACGTAGTTCTATCTAGTCATGTTAGATAGTGTCAGATATACATGATGTATTATGATGTAATGACTTACTGAGTAAATGCCTCGTTTACTTTTAATATAGAACGTCCACCTATATGTCAAATGTTTAGAGTTTGTTCCTTGGTCATAACATATCACACACAAAAACAATATAGTATTAGCAAAGCCCTTGCATGGAGCTCAGGATCTTCAAAAATGGCAATCTGTTGTTTTAAGTCTCAAATTTGCCAAGCTGATTTATTTTGACCTGTAAATCACCATAATGCTATTAAGATCAGCGGGGCAAAACTAAGTAGAAGCCAATATGAACATAAAACGATTTTTTTGCCTGTGTGATGGTATAACTATATTTGAAGATCTGATTAGTGTACAGTAATACTACTGATAATGTCGTGAATGAGTCGTCAAGTGTACAGGACAGTAATAATACTGATAATGTCGTGAAGGAGTCGCCAAGTGTACAGGACAGTAATACTACTGATAATGACGTGAATGAATCGTCAAGTGTACAGGACAGTAAAACTACTGATGATGTCGTGAATGAGTCGTCAAGTGTACAGGACAGTAATAATACTGATAATGTCGTGAAGGAGTCGTCAAGTGTACGGGACAGAAATACTACTGATAATGTTGTGAATGAGTCGTCAAGTGTACAGGACAGAAATACTACTGATAATGTTGTGAATGAGTCGTCAAGTGTACAGGACAGTAATAATACTGATAATGTCATGAAGGAGTCATCGAGTGTACAGGACAGAAATACTACTGATAATGTCGTGAATGAGTCGTCAAGTGTACAAGACAGTATAACTACTGATAATGTCTTGAAGGAGACGTCAAGTGTACAGGACAGTAAAACTACTGATAATGTCGTGTATGGGTCGTCAAGTCTACAGGACAGTAAAAATACTGATAATGACGTGAATGAATCGTCAAGTGTACAGAACAGTAAAACTACTGATAATGTTGTGAATGAGTCGTCAAATGTACAGGACAGTAATAATACTGATAATGTCGTGAAGGAGTCGTCAAGTGTACAGGACAGTAATACTACTAAAAATGTCGTGAATGAGTCGTCAAGTATGCAGGACAGAAATACTACTGAAAATGTCGTAAATGAGTCGTCAAATGTACAGGACAGTAATACTTCTGATAATGTCGTAAAGGAGTCGTCAAGTGTACAGGACAGTAATAATACTGATAATGTCGTGAAGGAGTCGTCAAGTATACAGGACAGAAATACTACTGAAAATGTCGTGAATGAGTCGTCAAGTGTACAGGACAGTAATACTTCTGATAATGTCGTGAATGAATCGTCAAGTGTACAGGACAGAAATAATACTGATAATGACGTGAATGAGTCATCAAGTGTACAGGACAGTAATAATACTGATAATGACGTGAATGAGTCGTCAAGTGTACGGGACAGAAATACTAATGATAATTTTGTGAATGAGTCGTCAAGTGTACAGGACAGAAATACTACTGATAATGTCGTGAATGAGTCGTCAAGTGTACAAGACAGTAATAATACTGATAATGACGTGAATGAGTCGTCAAGTGTACAGGACAGTAATAATACTGATAATGACGTGAATGAGTCGTCAAGTGTACGGGACAGAAATACTACTGATAATGTTGTGAATGAGTCGTCAAGTGTACAAGACAGTAATAATACTGATCATGACGTGAATGAGTCATCAAGTGTACAGGACAGTAATAATACTGATAATGTTGTGAATGAGTCGTCAAGTGTACAGGACAGAAATACTACTGATAATGTCGTGAATGAGTCGTCAAGTGTACAAGACAGTAATAATACTGATAATGACGTGAATGAGTCATCAAGTGTAGAGGACAGTAATAATACTGATAATGACGTGAATGAGTCGTCAAGTGTACGGGACAGAAATACTACTGATAATGTTGTGAATGAGTCGTCAAGTGTACAGGACAGAAATACTACTGATAATGTCGTGAATGAGTCGTCAAGTGTACAGGACAGTAATAATACTGATCATGACGTGAATGAGTCTATGTTGATGATTTGGCACAGCCAGATGCAGAGGAATCAGACAGTGATAGTGACATTGATGTGTAGATCTAAGCGTACATTATATGCTGAATGAACTGAACTTCTGACAGTCAAAATGGTACATTATCAGAATCATACACTAGTGTGTAATCAAATCTATACAAACGCACTAGTAATAGTATCCACAAACTATTTCAATTTATGATGTTCCCAAAAAGGAACATGTTGACATTGTTGGAATTTCTGTACCGTAATACTGTATGACAATCACTTTTGGCATAATGTACTTTAATTGACTTTAATGTACTAATTCGTTTTGTCTTAAGATACATACAATGTAAATAATGGTTCAATATGATGACATGTCAGCAGAGCATTATTTTAACCAAATGTTAATGTACAGGTTGTAAATATATTCTTTAAGCTTAAATAGATCCTTCTTGTGTCCTAATTTGTCCAACAGTAGTTATAATCTAAAGTATCATTTAAAACATAAAGGAACATTAAGAAGATTTTATTATCTGCAAATACATGTTATCTAAATATAATATCATTTGGCTCAAATAGCCACATTTGTGGTTAGTTATGTTCATGCAATAAGCTATTATGTGTTCATAAATTGTTTCATCAGTGCAAATATGATGTCTTGCTGCCTAACTGTTGTAAACAAAAACAGTGTATGTTTCACTAAAGTGTTTTTGCAGGTATAATATAAACACTTAAAATTGACAGTGTATGTGAATAGACCAATTATAAGCAGATAACTTTTGTTTGCAGAAATTACATTATAAAAATGTGTTAATAATGTTTGTGAAAAAAGGCACTATTACCATGTAACTTAATTTGCAGGAGTAATATTATACTATTAAATTGACTAGGGTTGTGGAAAAACCAGCTATTTCAAGATAACCTTTTTTTGCAGAAACATTATTGAAATGAAGTATCAGTAACGTTTGTGAAAAAATCAGCCAACACCAGATAACCTGTTTTTGCTGTACATATGTTGTAGATAATCATTAAATTTTGCATGCAATAACAGATTTTGTGTTTTTTCTCCTAGAGGAAGAAAGATATTAGTCTGTAACCTTTACAATAGTTACACCTCTATAAAAGAAGCATAAATTTGCAACTATATTAAAAAGATCCAAATAGAAATCATTTTATGACATTTAACGTTTCTCCTGAACATTTTCAAAAATCGGTGGTAACTGGTTCTTGCTCTAACCCTTCGACATGTCTATCTAAAAATGATCCTTTACGAATGAATATGATGTAACAACATCTCTTTTAACCCATTACGGATTGGATTGTATTCTGCATTTTCAAGTCCACATTATTTGTTTCCATAGCTGTACATGTATGTGCGCATGTTTGTCAGCTTCTGGGTTGCTAACATATGGTTTATTGTACCGTAGAGCATGTCTGTAAGATATACAATGACACACATATCTACACAATTCGTATATCAATGTTGGTACTCAATTTGTAGTAAATTACTGCCTTTGTCGTCCATGAAATAATACATCTTACTTATTTCACATGTCTGATGGGTGTATTGAATTATGTTGTTGTTTTAAAGTCATAAATTACATCTTGCACTTTTAGCACAGAAACTGAACGCTCGTCTGATTTCCAAGAATAATGTCATAAACTACCATTTTCTCAATTTACGTCGCAGACAATAATCCACCATGAGACTGTTTATGATAAGGACATCTCAGCAAGCGGTAATATCCGACCCTGGAAGTTTGACATGTCTTAAAAAGGTAGGCGATACAGCCCGGAAGTTTAACCTGTGTTAAAAAGGTAGGAGATACAGCCCGCAAGTTTAACATGTGTTAAAAGATAGGCGATATAGCACCAACATTGTTCTTGACGTATTATGTACGAAACACACTTGGAAACAATACAGCGTTAAATATGTTTTACTTTAATGTGTCATTATAACAATGTAAAAACATTTTCACAGGGTAGGGATTTCATCTTAGTTTTGTCCATAAAACTACCGGAAATTTATCCCTTTCGAAAAAGATTGATCTAATAGTACTTCCGTGTTCCTTCAGAAATCAGGTTGACTGATTGGTATAATATTCTAGAACGGTATGCCTTTTAGTTATCATCCAAAGAATAGGCATTTTATAATTGTAAAACAGTTTCAATGAGGTATAAAAAATCGCCTAAATGTTTTGAGAAAGATGTTTCTTCTACTTCATGTTTTGAAAATATACCAAAAACTTGATGTAACAAAACACTTGGTAAATAAGAAGGAAATTACTTGTCAAAATATTGATAGCTCAGCAGTATTTAACTATAACTTGTTTTTCTGAAAGTCCTTGCGTGTGTTGATGACACCGACTGGAAATGGTTTACAAACCTAAGGCAGTATATTGAAATTTGAAATTGAGATCTTCCACAACAGGTGTACCCTCCCAAAGGAAGCGGAATAAGATAACTTGGATCTTTGGTTGTTTCTTCGGCTTATGTGTGGGCATTGCTCATTGTAGTTGCTAGGAATATGTAATATTATTTCCCGCCCCGTTCCTACCTTGCCCATATTTAACTAGGTCAAGTCGTAGTTAGGTCACTGTCCTTAGTGTATTAACCTAGGTCACGCCCCGGGTTTGTTGTGCCACATTTGGTCGCCGTTTTGGCATGGGTTTCTGTGGGCACTGCTCAGGGTAGTTGTGTCGTGGTGTTTCTGATTTCTGTGCTCGGCTGGTTGGGTTGAGTGCTACCTTCCCTGTCGGATTAATTTTCTCATACCTTTTTTGCTTATCTTTGTTATCAAAGAACGGAGCAGACGGAGTAAATACTATACATGTATCAACACAGATACAGGCACGAACACGTGAAGAACTATTTAAAGAAGCGGGTTTATAATACAACGGAGCAAAAAATAAGAATACAAATGACAGTATTAACAAGCAATAATTCCTAATTCGGAAGAACCATGGACATTTGTTGGTATTAGCGTGTGAAATAATCACATGTTCAGACTGTTCATCAATGTGTCTTGCAAACACGTCTTATATGAGATGATACACATTATACTAATATGTATATTATCAAATACTGTACGTATGGATCCACTACGAGACTTCTATGTGCAGCAAACATCCAGGAATTGCACATGATAATACAAACACGGTGAAAATTCTTCCAACAGTAATTATTGTTCCAATTGATGGTGTCGCAGTAAACGGCGTACCATGCCTTTCCATCGTCACTAATGAATGAACATGTTCATTAAAGAGCTATTCAAGTAGATGAATGTAGGAGACAATTTCATTACACTGGCGATTAGACTGGGTTTAATCACTTGAAGTTAAGCATCATATTAAATCACTTCCTTCTGTTTTTATTTCGTTTCTGAAAGCGCACGTAGTTCTATCTAGTCATGTTAGATAGTGTCAGATATACATGATGTATTATGATGTAATGACTTACTGAGTAAATGCCTCGTTTACTTTTAATATAGAACGTCCACCTATATGTCAAATGTTTAGAGTTTGTTCCTTGGTCATAACATATCACACACAAAAACAATATAGTATTAGCAAAGCCCTTGCATGGAGCTCAGGATCTTCAAAAATGGCAATCTGTTGTTTTAAGTCTCAAATTTGCCAAGCTGATTTATTTTGACCTGTAAATCACCATAATGCTATTAAGATCAGCGGGGCAAAACTTAGTAGAAGCCAATATGAACATAAAACGATTTTTTTGCCTGTGTGATGGTATAACTATATTTGAAGATCTGATTAACAAACTATAGATTACTGCATTCCATTCAGTGTCTTGAATATTTCTAAATAAAATTAAAGTTAAAATATTAGTGAATGCTCAATTGTTGACGAGTCATTTCCTTATAATTTACCGTATAGTCCAGTTAGGGTATTCTGACAGTGAAGTCATCGTTAATGTATACCCAAAAGATAAAACAATTGCTTAAACAGGTAAAGTTTAGTTTGGTATTGAACTGTTGGTATTAGCTTTTATACTTGTTTTTACACCGTACTAGTAGATTGTTCCACTGTGTCACTGTATTTTTATCCCTACTGGACTGTATGTTCAATACATTTGTAACAACAAGTATCTTTCAGTGACAGAAGACAAAGGAAACCGCTCCAGATACAAAATGTTTTATACATCATTTAAATCTAATTTGCAATTATCACCTAAAATGCTTTCACGACAGTAATAGTTGGGCTAGCAGGCAGGCGGATTTCTGGAGAAAATATCTTGCCTGTAAATGATGTAGGAAGTTCCGTTATATCATTATCATATTTCGTGATCTATATCTACGTGAATTTCGGGGTCATGAAAATTTGAAGAAAATAAGAACACAAACATTTTAAACTACAGCCACGGAAGATCAAACCAAGAAAGTGTTTATTATTGGACAATTGATGGTATTTTATACATATGTCTGTTGTTCGTAAGAAAAAAAGGCGTATGAGGAGCACAAAAGGATCAAATTATATTTAAAAGAGGTCAAGGTAATTTCAAGTTAACACTCAGGGGTTTATTTCATAGACATATATTAGCTAAGATGGTACTTCTCCATATATCATTCATAGCATACTTCGCGAAGCGATTCAAGAAAAAAATATATTTGTATGTTAAATCAAGTTCACAAACCTTATGTCTTTAAAATGGGCCCCTAATGTTTATCTACGTGAGATGAGCTGTAAAGTTAAACCCCTTATTTGGTTGAAGCAGTATCAGAATTAATAATCTGAAGAAAAAAACGTTTGCCTGAGATGTTTCAATACACAATGTTGCTGGCATAGAATGAGAAGGTCGTAAGTACTACATGTACTTATGATCTTATGGAACTGATACATATGTGAACTCTGCTTCACAAGGCGCTTCTTATGAGACTATTTTCATGAAAATCGGAATTGAAATGACATTGAAAGAGCTTATTTTGCCATAGGTAAAGCGTGATTTTTCGACAGTTTTGTCTTATTTTCTTAACATATAGATTTTGTAATTACGACCTTCATATTCTAAGCCAGCGAATTGTAAATGTTACCACTAGCACACAGTATGTAAACTTGCGATTATTTCATGAACGATAATGGTTTTAATAACGTTATATAGGCTACAATATTGTCAGTAGATGCCAAAGAAATGCTCTAAATCAAACGAAAGTGGAAGCACACTTAAATTGATAATGCTCCATAAATGTTTTACACGACATTATTCTTGATGGATACTTACTAGTAAAATATTGTTTCCCGGTCAGGTATTATCATTTTTGGCATCAATCAAAATGGAATTATAACGACCGGTTATAGAATTATACATATTTTCATTTGCCTAAAACGCATGAAAAGAACCAATGAAACATATTATGTCAGTAGTAAAGGTTCCTGATCGAATAGTCTGATTCATTACTGGAAATTATAACAATCCCGACTTGCGTACATTCACCTTTCGTGTACGGCATTCTAATTATGATCCTTTATCATATAATACCTAATCAGTAATGTTGGTTAATGCTTATTTTTATTTTCCATTCATTGGCTGTGTTGTTTGCTCGTTTATTACGTTGAATATTTATGCAAGTTTATTTACTTATTTATTTATTTCCAAGGGAACAATCTCATTTAGTAATTTCCACAATGTGTTTGCCTCTATATTAACGACATGCATTGCGTTTACCAATCAGTTTATCATGCACGATGTAGACTGTTTGTAACAATATGATAAATACAACATAAATAAAATGAACATGGCCAAATATATATCTTAATGGCTAGAAATACACGACATCCAACTTCGACGGACAATGCAAGAACAAATCACAATACCGACCATAAAGTAGACCAACATAAATGTAAATAACGCCAAACAGAAACAATATGTATACAGTTGCTTTTTGTAAAGAAATAAACAAGCCTTGTAACGTGTAACGCAATTGCGGAACGCCGGGTACAGGAAATAGCAACACATGTTGTCTTGTTGCGATTATTCTTTCAATTGTAATAAATAAGGAAGAAATTATGCATTTGCATGCGTCATTGTTTATTTCACTTTATCTTATGTTATTAGTAAATCTATTTGGACATTGACTAGGGGATACAATACAACAGTTAACGTTTTCTTACTGCGATCGGTGTTCGTTTTTATGTTAAACATGACATTGTTATTGGTAGCTAAACATTACGTTATCGGTAATTACATCAATTATTTATCTTCATTTGGCAAACCTACGAATGTTTTACATCATGTTCTATTTAATTTGGACTTTCGTTCATTCATCTGGTACATGTATCTAAAGCATATTATGTCTGACAATCACTTAAAACAGGCTGATGAATATCAGATTCCAAAAACCAGGGGTTTTGCTTGTTTAAGAGAATTTGAGGAGTAATTAATTGTCATGTTGTTTAATTATTGGTGTTGCAAATTTAATACTTGTCTAAGTTGGAGCGAACTCTGCATAATTGATAACACCTCTGTTTATTGGTAATTTGGATTTGGATTGATACGTTTTTTCACTTCCAAATTGTCCATTGACCTTCGTCAACGTGGGGGATATTTGATACAAGATTAATAGCCATTCTATACTTGACAGTTATTGCTATATCACATTGGAAATAACTCTAACATTATATACAATACTATTGGCGTGATAATCATTATTGGGTTACGTGTAAGTCTTGCTGACTTAATACGTGACAATGCTTCAAAGCCCAAGTGTTTATACCAACGGGAAACTGTAATATAGAGTGCTTAAAGTTCGGGGCAATTATCAACTGAAGAAGCCTGCATGATAAATACGTTCATTTTATGTCCAGGCGGCGACACAGCAATTATGTAAATGCTGAATTTTACCACAATCATAAGTTGTGTGCATTACCATAACACTAGCGTCCAAATATCAATGGTTAACATTGTCCGGTCAATACAGTCTATGGAAAGCTGTTTTTACGACTAAAATACAATTTATCTAGAATTTAATTTCAAATTTTAATAACATGCCACAAGACTATCGTGGAATTGCTGGATACAGTTAATATCAAATATGTGTTCCTGAAAATGTCGTAAACGAAACATAAATGATCTTTCGGTAGGCACAGATTTGTTTACCGCGTGCTGGGTGTTTTGCTGTTGAAAATACTTATGGTTTGCAAACACAAAAAACATGTTCCAGCTTGTGACTTTTGATACACGACGTCGTCCAACTGTAACGGCTACAACTTAATGTACACTACATCATCAGCAAGCATTGAACGCACTGCCATACTTTCAATTTGATATGTCCATTTTATTTTAAGATATTTCAAATTCAGTTGATGTATTCTTAGAATGAATGAAAGTAAAACAAGGAATGCTAGTATGTGTTTCATAAGTATCTGAATGTATATTACCATGACACGTACTAGATTGGATAATCTGCATATTGGCTAAGGAACATACACGTTCAGACAACTATTTTACCATGAACACACTGGGGATCGTCAACGCAACACAAACAGGTATCTTTTTTGGTAACTTGTCTGAAAAAAAATAATCTCAAATGTAATTATATATGAGCCGTTCTCCAGGAAAACATGACCAATGTGCTACTTCCTATGAATTTATTTACTAAGTATATCAAATTTCCGACCTTTCGAAAAACTTACAAATGGAGAGCACAATAACATATCGGTATATTTGATTTATTTCTATATTTAACATATGAATGACAAAGGTGAATGTGCTTACGTCAACAAATTGTTAAATTTAATTGTTCTCTAGTTCAAAACATTCAACGCAACTACAGCACTAATTGAACTGTACGAATCAAACGCTAGTATATCTAAGTGATGTCGTAAACAACATACTGATGGTGTGATGTTAAGTTGATCAATTTGTTGCTCGTAATTGATTAGTATAACTAAGCTATAGGGACATTTACGAAATATTTCGAGCAAAAGCTATATCTCATCAAATAAATAAATCAACTGTGGCAACATCAATGCATGTGCTCTTAGTTGACTCACACCTTTATGCCAATACAATTATTTGATGTTTCAATACGGATTGCATTAAGTATGATCAACAAAGGTTATCAACGGAAATTTATAAATTAGCATGACCGACATCCCATCCGACAGGGAAGTTATCACTCAATCTAACCAGCCGAGCGACATCCCATCAACACATGAACAATGGCACACATTTGCAGTCATATTTTAAACATAGAAAAATAAAATATACCAATAATTATTCTCTGGTCAATTACAAAGTATGGTACACTTGATATAGTGCTACCATGATGAAATAGTATTTTAATGTTTTGTTACCTGCAAAAGTGCAAGCTTAATTTAATTTCAAAACTATACAGTTTTAATGTTAATATCCGTTGATTTCTAATTGTCGATGTGAGGTTTTAACAGTGACTGTGTGAGCATTGGTGAATATGGTGTCGCGAAACATCGAGGTTTCTTGTTTTCCTTATGGTTAATTCAGACGTTAATGTAATTTATTCATTGAAAAGATTTCAAAATAAATAAACGAATACAAATCTTAGATACATAAATATCTGTTGGAAGTGTCAATAGGATATTTTGCTCTGGTAATGTCATTCAACTCTGCATTTATGTAAATATTATCTTTGACATAGTTGTTCATCGATTTATTCTTGCAAATGTCTGTAAATAGTTCATGTTGATGTGGACCATATTGAAAAATGGTTTAGAACCAAGTATCTCATCAACTATGATTGACGTCATTGTTATTGGTACTATTAATAAACTAGGGGATGTTGTTTGTATTTGTTCTTTGTGTGGCTTTGGCATGTCAGCTACTAAGGCCTTACATTACTTTAGCGCTAGATACAAGTAGAAGCTTGAGTGTAGCTGTTAATATCTATCTCGTTACTGTCATTAGTTGTTGACTGAAGATATTTGGCAAATTGAACGTTCAAGTTCTTATGATTGGTAGTGCCTTATGTACGTGGTGTTTTTCTCTGGAATGGTATTTGTCAATCATCGATCATCCTTAACAATATGAATGATTGTTTGTTTGTCTTTATTATAAAACTCCATGATCTTATAATTAAGGGATGAAAAGATTGACACAAGTAGTTTATGTCTACTCACTAAATTTTTTAATGATGTTAATAATACAGACAGCAATCTAACGTTTGTATATTTATTTATATCACCAATTAATCGGTTAACGAAAAGAAAAACAGTTCAGAAGCCTCTTACCATTTGGAGTGTTTTGTTTGTTTTTGTATTTAATACCTATTTATGCATCGTTTGTCTTGACAATCCGTCCATTCTTGTTAACAATTACGCCTCGCTTTTTTCGTAATGGTAATACCCGTAGCCAAACATGTAGTATTATTAAATAAATGAATGCAGAATGAATTGAAATAGTTTGTGTTGACCCCCGATGCTCAAACTAGACGTTTGAATACATCTAAAGGAAAATTAGGCACTAAGTTAAACTGCCTTTCCACACTAATTCCCCCTCCTATGGACCTGGATCCCTTTTTTCAAAAAAAAAGAAAATTATTTTATACTTTTAAAATGTCCGTGTACCATACCAGTATTTGACATCTTAAAAGTAATTACTAATTAAGAATTTACCTTTATTCACTCTTAAATGTAATCAAAGCTAATAGTGCAACGTTGTCATCAAAGCAATAATTACAGGATGTACATGTAATCACCATACATCACCCAAGGGCACGTAACATGACACGAATAAATAGGTCCCACAAGTATCTGAAATGAAGACGTTTTATTTGTAGTAGCTATTGTGGACAATTCTTAGACAAGTCCATTATCTTTTGAGAGCGCGGTAGAAACTGCACAAGTGTCTTTTATCAAACATCCGTGGGCAGAAAAATCAATCCAGCGCTTAAAGTCAATTAGTATATCGCTTAATATGAATCCGAACGTTACATGTCTTAACAAATTAATTTTCTCTTAAACGACTAATTCCACAGCTAGCAAATTTACCGACGAGATAGGACAAGGAATAATCGATGTTCGCGACTTTCAAGTGACAAAGTGGGATGATTTGCCTGCTTCATGTATTAGTTATGATTTACACATGAACCAGTGTATTTAGATCACTAACAGTTTAGATCTAAACTCATAAATGGCTGTTAATTCCAGATTTGATTAATTTGTTGCATTAGCGTATCACTACGCATATCGCTCCGAACACCATTTAACCATGAAATGCCCAGTGTTACGGACATACAAAACACATATATCGGAATCGAAACCCCGAGCTCTTGGATAAAATTGTGCTTGTTCATATTAGCAACACATAAATGTCTGTGTGATAAACGTATTGTTAGTACTCATAGAATAAACACAAATCATAGACAAACATAAGGAGCGGTATATTATTTCTAAACATTTTTGTCAAGTTTCATATTTTGTTACATATGGCCTATATGTTATCAAATGTATAAATACGATAAGCGGATAAATTCTCTCGTTTTTAGGTTCGCATTCGTACGATACTTTAGCCAATCAACGAGCTACGTGGGTGGAGAGTTCTATACGTTTCCAGAATATAAAACAAGCGCAATGTTGCGTCATGTTTCAAACACACCCAACAAAAACAAAGATAATAATGATTATACAACACCCATCGAATGTTATATCCAACCAATGCGTTTTCTCTTTATCAATTTCTTATTAATGTTAAAGTAACACCTGAGCATTGTTTGCTTATGCATTGATTTGTATTGTTTCAATACAATTGACACATTACTGTCTTACATCGACCACGTCTAAGTGTAATTATGTTAGAAAATAATTTAAGACTTATGTCGATGAACCTTTCTGATTTTGAACTTTAGGCGTGGCAATATTACCGAATTAGAATCTACTTATCCCCAGTGTCGTATTGTCCACGGGTGTTAGTTTGACGTTAATCAGAACTTTGGTACTAAAAATAACGTTCAATGCACATATCTCTAGCACATCTTATTTTTGTTGTTGCAATGTATGTTTGCCAAATGACGCTGTCAAAATTTCTATCAAGTGAGCTGTACATGGTGATATGTGGTAGGCATTCGTTCTTCCTATAATCCGATATATGGTCTGTCGGATAGGTTTAATATGTCTGACACAGTCTTCTCGATTATTTATCCAATCATGGTGCTTTGTCGACGAGATGTAGACAGAAGTCATATATTGTTTAATAACGTTGATATCTAGTGACTGTGATGGCAAACGATAAACAAATTACTCCGTAGGCATTTTCTTCAAATTTGTCTGGAATATCAATATTCGATAAGGCGATGCTGTCCACGTTCGACCTACATATATATTATCTACCATTGGACCAAATTTGTACGGAACTGGACATGTGAAATGTGATATGTATTATATAATCGACATACTCCTGAAAACGGTAGATGCATTACAAAAAACTGTAAAAAATATATTCGATATTTTTAATGAATTTTAGGTTTATTAAAAATAATTAAGAACATTTTTACATTTTTTCTATTTTAATATGCGTAAAGATAGGTAGTGAAAAATGTAACACAATCAAATAATACAGCACGTCGTGTATTAATCAGAATTGAATTGCTGAACATTTTAATATCATATTTATGCATATCGGCCTATAAACAAATAAACTACGGGACGAGTGACATAACTTTTGGATATACCCACGAGATGTTTGTCTGTGAATTGTTGTATCTGAAATGTATTCATTTGAAGATGAATGAGGCAATTGAATCAAAAGGGTATCTTTACTTTGATAATAAAAGTGTCATTAACTCAATGTGTAATTTCAGACAGTGGTTATATTACGTATACAACATCTACCAAAAGATGAGAAATGAAGACACAATTCACCATTAGGTACAGCTCGAAATTTGTCTTTCACACGTTTTCAATAAAAGGGATCATTATTAAAACAGCTTATTGTAACAAGCATTCGTCGTATTGCATCGCATCACGATAATGCCATTGCTATCGCATACATATATCAATTTAAATGAGAATGATTCTTTATTACGACATAATCGGATTAAGTCTGTGAATATATATAAGAATGTATAAAATAGTTCCAGTAAATTAACTGTTAAGTTCATATCCGAGCTTCTTCATATCATGCTAAGTGTTGCATGATAATTGTATTTGATTTATTATTTTATTTGGTCTTCCATTATAGAAACACAAAACGAATAATAAGAGCAGTTTCAAATTGACTTGTTCTTGTTCACATACAAGATCAAGATCATCGATTTGAAGGTCAATTGAGACAGGTGATTGCTCAATTCACTGTGTGATGACCAAACAATTTTGTTGACTCAATGTAGAATAACCATTGTTACAATCAAGGTAACAGAGAATGAATTAATTTAGTTGCACAATCAACCACGTTCCTTTTCAAACCGGTCATCATTTCATCAAGATTAACAATGAATTTCTTGTAATGAGAAAACATTTCCCTAAAGATGTGTTGTCATACGAAGCAAAATTGTCCCGAACAAAGTGGCTTACAATAGAGACATTAATTATTTCACGAAACTAGCTTGTCCGAATATTCCAAATGGTGATGGAAGAGACACCGGTACTTGTCTTGGTTGTTCGTAGATCGGCATCCAATCTTCGTTAACTTATTCACTGAGAATACTTGTTTTGTACTTACAAATATTTATGGCGATTGTATTAACACGTTTCAGTACAAAACTGATGGTAGATGCATCAAATGTAAATTAAAATTCGATCAGAGGTAAAAGAGCTTAGAATGAATATCGAAATCATTTTATACATATATACCGACCGTCAAAAGTTCCGCAAACCAGATATTGCACGTTTTATTTATCAGAATGCCTAAATAATTTATGGTGATTCAGCTGAATATGTGTATAGCGATATGTACGCGATATAAATCCAGGACAATTATTGATTTAAAAAATAAATTGATTCATAATAATACCACATGTGACAACCTCACTATTAAAAAATACACGTAACAATTAACTACACTTTTGCAGTGGAAGGGAGGTAATTTAAATCAAGTATTGTACAAAATAATTTCCTTTTGTCCACAGACAATTGTGGAAGTCGTAATGGACACTGTACAAAATTTCAGATTTTAAGAAACAGCGCGCTGGTCATAAAACGCAAAATAAAATCAAGTGTCCCATAAATTGTAATGTCGGCTGGACTACGATTAAGCTAAAACAATGTCGCCCGGGGTTGTTGTGCGTCAGTTGGGTGCCGTTTTTGGCATGGGTTTGTGCTGTTGTGTCGCCATGCAGCGGGGCTATTTGGAATTTGATTGAGATTTGGCTGCGTTTCATTCGGTCTCATGCAATAACCACTATTCTATATATTCTTTGTGAAATTGGGTCCTCCAGCAGTTTATATTGTTTACTTGTCTTATGTGTGGGCATTGCTCAGTGCTGTTGTGTTGTGGTGGTTCTGATTTCTGTGTTCGGCTTGTTAGGTTGAGTGCTACCTTCCCTGTCTGATTTTCTCATATCTTTGTTATGCTAAAATTATAGCAGCATTACCTGTCTGGGTCAGCGGCATTGACCATAAACCTGTTGTCACGTGGTATATCATATACATGGTCCGTCTGTTGGGTATGATACAACTGTCTCATTATGATAGAGACATGACAATTTTATCCCACATAGAGTATTTTTAGTGAAACGCCAGCCTCTAGACTCTTATATACATGATTATGTTCATAATTATTATTTTTTGCCACCATATTAAGCGTTCATTGCTAACTGATTAGACTAACTTTTTGTATATTTCGTATCACAGACATATTGCAAGTAAATTGGAATTGAAAATGTAGTCGAAATTGAAAACTCGCGCGCTTAAATAGACGTTTTTTCATTTGTGATGTTGTGATCATTAAAGCGTGACGGACACCAACGGAAATGGGTTCAACATGAACACTATGGGCACATTAATGGACAGTGTTAGTAAAAAGTAGTATTGAGTTAACAGTTTAAAAAAGAGTTGTACCCCGTTTAACACCAACAATCGTCCAGTACAGACAAGACAGATGAACGTTTTGAAATAATTGTTCAGCGCAAACATTACAAACTAATTCTTGGGATGAGTGTCCTTTTTACAACCAATATTTATTTAATTGGCGGTCGTACAGAATTGTATTCCGTTTAACATCAACAATGGCTCCGTACAGACACTTCTAACTGACGAACCTTTTGGAACAATTTTTCAGCGCAAGCATTACAGACGAAATCTTGTGATGAATTGTTTTTACAACCATTCAGTGTAAACAAACATTCAGTGCGAGCATGACAGACACACTTTCGGAAGTAATCGCGTTCCTATAATGATTAATCAGCTATTAAACTAATTTAAACCTGTTCAGAGTATTGGATAGGCAAACTAATAAACTCAAACTCAAACAGACGACTCACATCCACTATGAGACAGACGATCATAAAATTGTATTTATAGGAAGACAAGTATGCCTGCTGCGATGTGCTGTTACGAGGTGTCGTTTAAATGCGGTAATGTTGGGAAACCAATGATCGTCCCGGGCCAATTTATAAATCATAGAGCTTTTGATATGTATATATGCATTACGTGTTACTTTGATTGCTTATAAATACCACATTTATATGTTATGTGTTATGAATTTCATCTTAGTAACGTCTAAATATAGTATTTACTTATATGTCGGTTGTTTTGTTAGAACATTTACAATTCAAGCTTCAGGCTTATTATAATTTGATTCTCCAAAATCACAAACCTTCGGTAAACAAATAAGCTAGGACGTTTTTGTATGCTTTAATTTGGCGGTAAAGACGCGTTCAGTTACGTCATAAATTCTAATAAACTGTCACTGCCAGCCTCATTGACGAATTTAAATTCAAAATTATGTTCTCGTTGTCAAAAATTACAGTAATTTGTTTGAAACTAAGACGCTGTAATAGCATTGATATATTATCACCAAGCGATTTTGACCCATTGATGTACAACATGGTATTGGGATTTACGGTATTGCATTGTTCGTTCGTTCGTTCGTTCGTTCGTTCGTTCGTTCGTTCGTTTGTAGCCGTATTTTAAGAAATATAAGTATAGTCAGATCTTTATGGCAATTTGAAGATATTTTGAAACGTACGAATTATGTATGAATGTTATATATATAATAATACGTACAATTACAGAAGTGAAGCTTATCTGAAGGCGATGCAAACGATATTTACAAGTAGCCGTTGTACACTTTACACAAAAAAGCAACGTACGGGTTACAATGTTTGACTATTCTTTGTCCTAATTCCATTTCGGATTGCTATCTAATTTCCTGAAAGATTTTCCAATAAAGACTATACATGACAGCTAGGGGCAACTAGAAGTTAAACAACATGGTTATCACTTTCAGCGCGCTATTCTTAGCATATTCGGTGCCACATACATCATAATTTACTGTCCTTTTACCGCCATGGACAAAGTGGTGCGATCCAGCAAAATGAATAATCCATAGCGATGATAAAAGTCACACAACCGTTACCCGTTATTTCGTTCTCTCTCTAATATATTTTAGAGGTGACGTCACTGACCAATAACGATCAAGACTGAGAATAAACAGGTTGTGTATTGACGCCGTACTCGCCGTGTAATCAATCCCGATCCAGATCTGGCAAATAGCGACCCCAAATTTCCAGTCCACTGTGAAAATGTACACTGTGCTGGTAGGCATCACGGACAGTCCAACAATAAGATCAGCAATCGCAAGAGACACTATAAACATGTTACTGACCTGAAACAGACAAAACATCATCAATTAGGATAAAGCAATAGTTTGTTCATCAAGTTTGTCAACCAAGTGATCGGCTCATTTACTTACACTTGATAGACGTCCTAGTCTTAACAACAAATATATCTAACTGCATTATGAGGTGACAAATGTGTTTCTGACTGGGAAATATTTTGTTTGCACTACAAATTAATTTGAAATTGTGTGTGATAATAGTCTGTGTTTTGTTACTCTGCCTTATTGCACACAAGTCTGCACTTAATTGTTAAGTGTATGACATCATATTTAACATTTTGACTTATTTGTTATTTGTTTGAATGTATGTTCGATGAAAAACGAAATGAATAAAAACTGGATCCAAGATTTACAAATGTAGGTAGGATAGTTACTTTGTTAAGAAAGTAGGTTAATCCTGAGGCACATTGGCTGTACGCTTTTGTAACAGTTTAACAGTCTATTGGCCCTTTACAGTCTGTTAAGCTATATCACAATATTTGATTATAAATGATTATCTAATTTAATGAACAGTATTGGTTTAGGTGTTTAGGGGTGAGCATTTATTCTGTAGTACTAAGTATATCTCATGTATTAGTACGTATTGAGGGGTCCAGTAGAGACTTAAATTTGATGAAGGTAATTCGTGTTATCTACATGATCAGTTGAAATCAATGAAACATTTTTAGATTTTTAAGTATTAATGTAGCATTCTGTGCTAGCAACAATGTACGAATAATGATAATGTATAGACATCAAACATCATATACACTATTAAACACAATGTTGCTTTTTTTCTTGGCTAAAGACATGCACATATCCATTACATGAGAAATTCCCATAAAGCTTACCATCTTGTTTTAACATGTATTTTGTGTTTTTCCTGGTCATTAATATATCTATAATAATGGCAGTTTATAGAACGATGCAATGTTATCTTGATCATTAAGGATTGTTTTAAAACATAATACACAGCAGGTTAAGTACTTTTTACACATGTGTATGGTTGCAATGTACAAGTTATATGTTATTTTGTATATAGGTTATAGTGATACCTAATGTTTTATACGTACGAACAAAGCATTTTTACGAAGCAATTGAATGCTAGGCAATGGACCCAACACTTGCTGCGGTTTTATATTCGTGTTATAGTAATTTAATATAGATAACCGAATAGTATATAGAGCATCTTGCATGAGTGCTCATTACATATGAGTTTTATTAAACGAGTGGACAAAACAATATGACACGAAGCTTTGCCGAGTGTCATATTGTTTTTGTCGACGAGTTTAATAGAATTCATATTTAATTAGCACGAATGTAAGATTATATTTATCACAAAACCTTAGAGAACGCTCATTACGTTCAAAACACTGATGTCACTACAAAGGTTCCATTCGAAAATTAACGTTACAATACGCGTGACGTCATGACTACGTTTGTATTACACTGACGTCACGGGTCGATTAAAATCACGGATTGGCTAACGTTCATTCACCCTGACCAACCAACCGATTAACGTCAAGCTAATTTAAATGTTTAAGGAATGTACTGGGAGTGCATTATAATATTTACGGCACGGCTTTGATGCACCTCACGTCACAGGTTATATAATAAACTGAAATAAAAAAAGAAAAGGGAACGGACTTGCAAATAATGAAAATTCGCATAAATACAAGAAGGCAATAATGACATATTGTTAAACCATATGTTGTCAGTCAAGATTTTTTATACGTTGCCGTTGATATACTAATTGCTTAAATCGTATCGATTATACTATATTATATCCATAGTGGTATAGTTCGCCAAGGATTATCAACATGTTTATAAACACTGACCTGTTAAGCCTACTGTTGTAAAATTGGTTGCTTCGATAAACACATACGGTCAATTTCGTAGAAAAATAACACTGATAAATCGTGCACACTTGAAAGTCCACCTTTATTGTTGATTCCAATTTTACCGCCTTTTACATTCTCCGGGACGCACTACATATAATTGATTTTGAAAACACAACCGATCGTTGCATGCTGTAATCAGTGTACATGTGAAAGGGTATACAATACAATTATCACATATCGTACTGTCATGATTCGGAATAAGTCGCCTAATATTTAGTGCGAGTTATTAATGTTTTAAGTACATGTTTGTTTGCGAATGGATGTTATGTTATGTTACAATTCAGTACTTGTAAATAAAAGCACTAGTTTTCTTCAAATACATCAGCAGGTCAAACATAGACAACCACGCCATATTGAAAGGGATTCAAGACAAGTTCACCAAATACACATACGGAGTACTTTGTTAATCGTTTGCCATCACAGTCACTAGATACCAACGTTATTGAAAAATATATGACTTCTGTCTAAATCACGTCGACGAAGTACCACAATTGGATGATAATCGAGAAAACTGATTCAGACATATTAAACAATCCTGGCAGAATATATATCAGATAGATAGGACATACCACGATGAACTGATTGTCTAAAGATATTCTGGGACGTAATTAATACATGATATTATGTCATGTTTCAAACAACCTATGTGTGTATTCATTGTTTTGTGAACATTTCTGTCATCTTGGTAGAATACATATAGGACGACCATGCTTATGATACTTTGGAAAAAGTCACTGTTAAAAACAGAAGCTATGTTATACACAGAATACTTCCTGTTGGCGGGTCACTAGGACTTGACCTAATTACCAAACACCATGTCAAAAATCTCCAATTCCAGCGACAAGGCAATGCCGTTTTAACTTCCAGATCAAAAAACAGTGGAACATTGCAACCTCTTGTGACCAAACAGAGTTACTCCAAGGTTATTGATTAGTGAATTGTAGAGCAAATACCATTCGCTTACAGTTTATTAAATATTAAATCCAAGAATTGTCATTTATTTCTGTTTTATTGCAGTATAAACATATATACAGAAGCTATCAGATAATAATAAAACTAGGTTTTTATAACTGATAACTTCGTTGTCATTTCTGATTGTTTTATTTTCCGTTTAAAAGAAGATCGTTATGTACAAGTATTAGAAGTTTATAAACGTGGAGGATTTACATTGTATTTCATAGTCTATCTAGCCATTATTAAAGTAATACACTTTTAATTTAAAATGTACCAGAATAACCAGAATACCATAAGTGTTTTTAACTTAAACGAACAAGGTCAGAAGTTCAACCATATGATATAACAATTTTACATTTTACATATGATATATGTTTCCCTTTCTAAATAGAATTACCGACCAGATGAATATAATACAACAGGTCAGATACGTGGTTTGAACTAAAATCGGGGCCTTTATCAGACTAGGGTCTACTCAATATAATAAGGATCACATTTGAAGTACATGATAAAATGGGATCGAACAAATACATAACGCTAGACGTTACACGACCGGTTGATTTCGGAATTACTTGGGGCACGTATACTCGTATACATGATACATTCAATTTGTAAAGACATTCACGTACTTGCCTTTATTATTGTCAATAAGCCATGTAGATCAGGTCTGAAATAAGTGTTCTTGTGCCTCCTTATACGACGACGTTTCTTAGAATTAAATTGTTAGAGTAGGGACTATGTAAGTAATAGTATGCTAATATAGACTAATACAACTTGCATTCAATTTATTAATTCGGGATTTATCCACCAGTTACTCTTTTTGAACTAAACTGACAGTTATCTCAACACACTAGGTTAGGTCTAAATCATATTTGATTAATGGAGTTGTCAAGTCATCCCATTTTGTTTCTAAAAGTCACCAACATCGATTATTCATTGTCCTATGTGTTCGGCCAATTCGTAAGCTGTTGAATTCGTCGCTTAAGAGGAAATTAATTTGTTAAGATATGTTACGTTCGGAATCGTATTAAGCGATATACGCTTTAAGCGCTAGATTGATTTTTCCGACGACCACGGGTGTTAGATAAAATACACTTGTGCAGTTTCTACTGCGTTCTCTAAAGATAAATGGACTTGTCTAAGAATTGTCCACAATGTTGACTAACTTTTACAAGTAAATGCTCTTCATTTCACATACTTCTGGAACCTATTTATTCGTGTCAAGTTACGTGCCTTTGAGTAATGAATGATGATTACACCATGTAATGAATTCATTGATGACAACATTGCACTATCATCTTAGATTACATTTAAGAGTGAATACAATGTAAAAATGGTATGAGGAAATCAGACAGGGAAGGAGCACTACACTTAACCAGTCGAGAACAGAAATCAGTAACACAACAACTTAACTGCACGCAGCAATACCCTCACAAAACGCAACGAAAAGATTGAAAGTTTAAGTTCCCGCCAACGAAATGCAGGATGACCCAATCTTATAAAGAATTACTGCTTACTGGGCTCGCCTGGTTAAGTTTCCTGTCCGACATTCCCTGTCTGATTTCCTCTGACCTTTTTGATTGTCCACACTTATATTTTCGTAGATAACTTTGAGAACCATATAAATAAACCAATTGAAATTTGGCTATTATACGCTTTAATTATCAGTTTTCAACATTATACAACAAAACATTGAATTTGATATGCATTTATCAAATTTAAACACTTTTGGAATATCAAGCTAGGGTGATAAAATTCGCAAATTGACATTTTGAAATATTTGAGGACCACCATATCGTTTGATTTGTCAACTTGCAGCCATTGACTCGAGTCGTAAGAATTATAAAATGTATTGACTCAAGGATTTAGTTACTGTGTGTAGGGAGAAAAGCACAAACCGTATGAACTTCATAAGATAAATTTGGCATTTTACTGTTCATTACAAAAAAAGTTATTAATCAAAGCAAATGAGGACATGAGAAAAGATTATATGTATATGTCTATAAATGCAAAAACAAACACAAGCACCTCCAATAAGTAAGGGGCTACTGAACTGTATGTTTGTCGTAGACCGATTAATTGGTGATATAAATATTGATATGAACGCTAGGCCGTTGTCTGTATTATTAATATAATTGCATACGTTAGTGAGAGGATATAGACTACTTATGTCAATTTCTGATCCCTTCTTTATAAGATCATGGAGTTTTATAATAAAGACAAACAAACAATCACTCACGTTATTAAGGATGGTCTACGATTGACAAATACCATTCCAGAGACAATCCCCACGCACATAAGGCACTACCAATCATAACAACTTGAACGTCAAATTTGCCAAATATCTTCAGTCAATTTAGTGATAGACATTAACGTTTCCACTCAAGCTTCTACTTGTATTTGGCGCTAATTTCAGGCCTTAGTTGCTGACATGCCAAAGCCACACAAAGAACAAATACAAACAACATCCCCTTGCCATTTTATTATAACAATAATAATGACTTCAAATATAGTTTATGACATAAGTGGTTCTGGACAAATGTTCAGTATGGTCGACATCAATATGAAATATACACAGAATTTCAAAGGATACGCATATAAACGAATATTTCCAATCACAAAATATTAACATAAATACAAAGTTGAATGACATTACCAGTGCAATGTTTCATATTGATACTTCAAACGGATATGTAGGTTACTTTACTATACTATACTATACTAGGATATGTATTCGTTTATGTGCGTATTTTGACATTCTTCTCATGAATAAATTACGTTACCATCTGCATAAAATAGATGAGGCAAACAAAAAACCTCGATGTTTCGCGACACCATGTTTACCAATGTTCACAACCTTAATGCTGAAACCTCATATCGATAATTAGCAGTCGGTGTGTTACATGTATTTACAGGTTACGAAACAGTTGAATACTATTTCATACTGGCAGCATTATATACGTACATGTACTAGTGTAACATACTTTGTAATTGACCATTGAATAGCTATTATTGGTATACGTGATTGTTCTATATTTAAAATATGGCTGTAGTATAAATGTATGTCTTCGTTCATGTGTTGATGGGATTTCGGTCATGCTATGTTAAGAATTTCCGTTGAAAACCTTTGTTGAACATAATATATGTGATCCATATTGAAACATCAAATATTTGTATTGGCATAGAGGTGTAAGTCCACTTAGAGCACATGCATTGATGTTGCCACAGTCGATTAGTTCAACTGATCAAACATGAACACACTATTCCAGGGCAATGTGTTGTTTGCTAGAGGTATTTGGTAAATGTCTACACAGCTTAGTTATACTCATCAATTACAAACAACAAATTAATTAACTTTACATCACAACATCAACTATTTACGACATCAGCTAAATGTACTAGCGTTTGATTCGTACAGTTTAATTAGTGCATTAGTCATGTTGAAGGTTTTGAACTAAAGAACAACTATTTGTTGTCGTAAGCACATTCAACTTTTCTATTTATATTTTAAAAAATCGGACACCGATATGTTAACGGGGTCAGGGATAGGGTTAATATGTTGGTTAATTACACTGGGGATTTGACAAATTTATTATTGTGGTTAGTTTATGTGTATGTATTGTGATGTTTATGTGATGACCTCTCGCACTCGAAGCGGGCGCTCTACAACTACGTCATCTATTTACATTGCAAGATCAGCATCAGACGACTAGAGTTACTGTATTCGTCTATTTGTCGTGGTAGCAACTTTCCTTATTCTGCGTTGGTTAGATCAACCCAAAATTCATTAACACGCGACAAGTGTTGTATGTAATGCTTGAGTTATTCCAAATATAACATGGTAATTACTGTCAAGTGTATCAAATATTCCCACTCAATGACGGAGGCCTTTGGCCAATCCGGCAGTAAAGAAATGTATCAACTTCTACTATAAATTACTTCACTGACAGACATGACCAATAAACATACGTGTTATCAGCTATGCAGAGTACACTAAAACTGAAACAAGTACATTTGTATTACAAATGTAAACTTGCAGCACCAATAATTGAACACCATGTCAGTTAATTACTCGTCAAATTCTCTTAAACAAGCAAAATCACTGGTTATAGGACACTGGTTTTCACCAGCGTGTGTTTAATGACCGCCAGACATCATATGCTTTACATAACATGTGAATGAACTAGCCAGTTCAAATTAAGTAGAACTCGATACAAAACATTCGTCGGTCTGTCAAACAAAGATAAATTTTAGATGTAATTACCGATAACGAAATGGGCCAGTAACAATGTCAGATAAAACGCTGTTAACTGTTGTATTATAGCATCGAGTTAATGTCCAAATTTATTTAAAATATAGTAATAATAATAAAAAGAACAAGGTCAAATGTAATAACTTGTAAATATACTCTTCCCTATACATTGTTTTTCAAAGAATAATTGCCACGATACAACATGTTTTGCTATTTCCTGTACCTGCCGTTATGCGAATGTGTTGCGCATTACATGGCACGTTAATTTCTTTAAACAAAGCATTTACTTGTATATTATTTCTGTTTGTCTGTTTTATGGTCGTCATTGTGATTTGTTCTTGTCTGTTGAATCTTGCTCGGAAAATGTTTGACTGACTGAAGCGCCACCCCGTCGAAGTAAGATACACACATCGTGTTTCTGTGAAATAAACACTGCTGTCGGTAATAAGCATGATTCTTCAACAGCAATCAAAGTTCAGCTCAGCACGTTCGTGAACTAGTTGTTTTCCCCACTTCTCATTAACGGCGTCGGGAAGTAAGTGTCAGTGTTTGGTGTCTGTACTGAACCTTCACCGACATCATATTTGATATTTGATTGACATACGCTCGATATTAACTTTTGTTCTGACTGTGAGACTATCTCTATGTTGATAGGGTCAACATCTCATATACCAACCAATATGAAAGACGTCAATGTTTCAATGCAAATAGAAAGTCACTTTCATACCAGTATTCTGAACAATACATTCTGTAGTGCTAGAGCGTTTTCTCGATTTGAAGGCTTTAGACACTCCTAATCTTCATATTACTATTAAATTACTGCATCAAAGATAATCCTGTTCTGGAAATTGCTAAATGTTTTGCAAAAGGAAGTGATTTAACATGATGTTTCACTTCAAGACATTGAGTCGATATATCCAGTTTAATCGCCAGCGTAATGATTTTTTCTCCTACATTTATCCATTTAAAGAGCTCTTTAAGAAACATGTTCATTCATTAGTTTCGTTAGAAAGGCATGGCACGCCGTTTAAACAATAATTACCGTCGAAAGAATCTACACCATGTTGGTATTAGTGTGGAAAATCGCTAAATGTGTTCTTACTGCACATGCATCTGTAACATTATCGTAGCGGGTAATCGCATTATTTGATAATACACATACTATGATGAGTACCATGTCGTATACATGTTTAAAAACGATGGTGCATTTGTAAGTCATTTCTAGCTCTACACTAATGGTTAAAACTATCACGCATCATGCACATTAGACAGACTAACTGATTTACGCCTTACCCTAATCCATACAGACACAATTATCTTCTTGTACTGTACGATATTCTATCTCGTTGTCATTTAATTATTAAATATAAGGTTCAAATAGCTTAAACAGTTTGGTCTAGATTAATGTTCAAACTCTATTTATAAAATATTTAATATTTTCACGACTGTCGTAATACTGTTTTCTTGAATAAATCATAAAAATCTCACTTGTAATGGTAAATTATATTTCGTGTTTCAACAGTTCAATATAGATCGGTTCTAAACGAAAAGTAGACCTCATAAAAAGCATGTATTAAAACTATGCTGGCATATTTGAGAACGTTGTAGAATTCCAACCACACGTGTTATCACACAGATTCATGTCATTAAAGATGTTTTTCCATGTCATGAATTATCATTTTTCAACATAATCATTATAGTAGGAGAGTAAAATCGGATGGACAGTTTATCATCCAATCATCCACAGAATATATCTTGGATAATAACAAAATAACATTTGAATGAGGTACGTCTGTTTTGAGAGACCTGCATTTGTATTACTTATGCGTTCAGTCTCTTAAATATGCCTAAACGTGTTGTAACCGACACAAAAGTAAATTACAAGGAAATAACTTATCAGACTAAATATTGAGCGTTCAACAGTATTTAACTTAAATTTGATTTTCTGAAAGTATTTACGAGTGTTTAAGACAACGACAGGATATAGTGACAGGAGACCGTAGGCTGTATAATATAATTTAAAATGAGATTTTCTAATACAGGTCTTACAATCTTAGGATATATATATCACCATGGTGACCATTTCGTCTTTCAATAGTTCAATATTGTCTGGGCGGTAATAAACCTATTTTTAAGGTAGGTTGGCATAATGCATATACATGTATGACAAAGAGACCCATTTAACGAAACACGTTTATCCATATCATAGATTCTAGTTTTCAAAATTAAAATTCTACCAGAAGATCGAATTACATGGAATGAGCAGATCCTAAGAAGAAACGCGATGCACGTACTGTGACCGGAGTTATGATAAAACCAGTTATAGCATAGTATAACTGGCAACCGTAATTCGCATATTGCATGCATATAACTTTTACAGTAAAAGATAATCATTATATAATCAATCTCCATGACAGGTCAAAGTCGAATAGCAATGGTAATTAAACGTGAGAAAAACAGATTCAATGCTAAATATTTATCAGAAAAGGGTAACTGCTCATGAATAATATCCCATCTAACGCCTCAACGGACACCAGATGTCTCAAATGAAAAGTTCATTCTACCACCTTGTGAAGGATAATATATTTATATAATTGTTGAAACATTCTAAAATGACACTATATGTACATTTTTAATACGGTGTTACATACAAAAATATAATGAATTTAGTCTATTCTCGTGCACAAATTTTATCAATTACGCATCAGGTTTCCCATTTCCTTGTATGGATTATACAGACAATATACATTATATAGAATTATGACACAATGCTCGCATGAAATAATTCAACAGAATGCAACAAATTCTGATAATTTTGATATGAAATGTGTTTACTTCACACAAAGAACATGTGTAAATAGCGGGAAAAGTCCACGTAATTTTGGATTATCCCTTGTATAAGGTGACAGGCTTATTATCAGAGTGTTCTTGACTGTGATCAGTTATGTCTTTTACGACAGATTTAACAATTTTCACGATGTTATTTGTATCATAACATTTCATTACTGCTACTAAATGATTTGTCTGTTTCTCATACAAATGTTGCGGTGAATGTTTTACATCAACATTTACACAATCAGGACAATCTGGTTCATTCTCCTCTTAGGTTAGTCTGATAACCATAAAACGCACGTAACTACCAGTTTAAAATTTTTAAGAGATCGTGATTAGTCTAAATATTCAGCATTCAACAGTATTTGAGACTGGAAATTGTTTACTAACCAAAGGTATTTTGTTATTGTCTATTTTAAATCTGACTCAAGCAGGCGAATTTTTTTAAAAGTCACGGAAAGGGTTTGATGATGAGGTGATTTTAATTTGATTGACCGCGTACCATGTACTACCACATGTAACAGTATCAATGATCAAGAATAAAACAGAAAAGTTATTGTTAAATTATATTTTGTAGATAAAGGTCTACATTTTTTTGTATTTTCAAAACAAAGCAGTTTCAGACATACAAACACATCACAGGCACTATTATACTGATGTTATAATTGAAACCATCTGACCTGGTAACGATAAAGTGTTTAATCAAAAACAAGATTAATACCGTGCAAGAATGTTTATGGAACTAATTCGGCCACTTTTACGAGATTCGCACTGTTTAATGTTTATATCTGATTATATACTATTTTAACTTGCGATTCCATCGGAAACGAACTTACTGCCAACTTTTAGGCATCTTAATAAGACCAGGATCGTTCAGGAAATGATGGTTATAAATGTTATCAGTCGTAAAGTTTATCATTCTGACCAGCACAGTTAATCCTGCTTCAAAATGATCAGATACTTCACCCTACTTCCTCTCGGCCTTCTCTAAATACATATCACAGAGATAAATGGAAACAATCTCGACTTCTCCAAAAAGATTAAAAGCTTCACCTTACATCAAACCTGCCCTAGGTACATACAGGCTGATTAATGGGATTATTGGCCTCTCCAAACGTGTCGCGTTGAGTTTGACACGGACGGTCATATTAGCTGATCACTTGAACATTTTATATGCAACAGTTAGGTGTTGATACATCACCAATGGTGTCGTCATAGTATACATGTTTGAACATTGAATGCAGTGTCGAGCTTATTTTGTAATTTAATTCAATTATGTAATGAAGACATGCCCTAACGTAGAAGTACATTCGAATAGGGGTTGAATATCGGGTTCGTCCACGAATCTACCGGGAAATGATACCTTGCGAATCATAATGATGTAACAACATTATCTTTGACCATTACGGACTGGATTTTCTTCTCCACGAAGCTTAACAATATTATGCTCAGTACATGTATATCAATACTGTAGTGTTTGTATATTAGTCAAACACTGTTGAAAGAATATGTCTTGGAAAATTGCAAAAACATAGTAGGTCGTCGCTGTCTTGGAGCCAGCCGTCTACAATGGGCACACAAACATTATCAGACATTCTTTCAGTCAGTCATTTATATCATAAGTAATCAAGCCAATATGACACTGTATAAATGGCTTGATAAAATTGCATTTGTTATCAGATGAGAGAAAAAAGAAAGTTATTTCATATGCATGTTTAATTCAGAGACATTAAGTCGATAGATCCGTTGTTATCGTCAGCGTAATGGCTTTTTCTCCTTCATTACGCCACTTAAATAGCTCTTTAAGAAACATTTGCATTCGTCAATTCTGACGGGAACACATGGCACGCCATTTACATCGACATTATCCATTGAAACAATAATTTCTGTCGGAAGAAGCACAGCCATGTTAATATTAGCGCGTGAAATTGTTAGATTATTTTTTTAAACTGCACACGAACGTCTCGTATTTGTTACGTGCAGTATTATATAATACACATTCTGAGCAGACTGTCATGGCATACACATGAGACGCGAGTTATTTCCTGCCCTATACTTGGTTACAAATACATCGCATTACTCGCAATAGAAGCAGTATTTTATTAACGCCGAAACCTTCAACATACAGACGAAAATAGCTTCCGCTAACGGTTGTTACTTATATGACACCCTGCTTCCTGCGACTTATCTCTTTTATTATTTCAGTGAATCGTTACAAAACACTGAAAACTCTCATAATTTGATCAGCAAATGCTATTAAGCTCAAATATATCAATAATATACGTACTGATACATCGTCGCACATTTTTTTACAAATATTTTTTGTAATAGACTTGCATATCTCACAATGGTAGATTTTTATATTGCATTTCGTGTTTCAATAGTTTAATATTGACATTACGGTTCTAAACGGAAAGTATCAGTCATCATAATAGCATGTATTTCATGTGTGTTGACATATTGGAGGATGTGTTCTAATTCAAGAACAAAAATAGTTTGCCATTGCGAAACATGCCTTCAAATATTTTCTTTCCATACGTGTTTCCATGTCATAAATTCTCATTTTCAACATTATAATACTAATAGGAGAGTTTCATTGCATGGACAGTTTCTTAGAAGAGAGTCGGTGAAGAAAAATGACCTAGATAACACTTGTGTTGCGTCAATATCAGGCTATATACGTGGGTGAATAAAAAATTTCGTAGAAAAATATCATAACTCACAAACCACAGCTTCAAATTTAAATATAGCGTGATCGTAAGTATAAAAAAAAACAATATGTCGAATTTCATTTACTTAGTCAAAACTACGTGATTTTTACATTGATACACACACACGGAGCACGTCAGCGTCATTTGATGAACAACCTCAAACTTACGCCACGTTTGTCAATACTTACGTTAACGTTTTGACACATTTTCGCTTCTCGAGTGACTAATATGTAGGTATTTTTGGATATCCATCGTGATAATAGTATCTGCATTTTCAATTTTACGCTGTCTCATAAGATTAATCTAAGTGTTTTGCTATACCCGCGAATATATAGCGCTGGTCCTCCTCGACGACGTTGCGAACCAACGTCACCAATATCGGTTGTATTTTATTTGGTTGTCAAAATCCGTCGTCCTACACAAAATCACCAATTCTATTTATAAATCGATGTCTTTTTATTTCAGGATATATACCTGCGTGTTTCAAACCATGTATTGTCTCAGATGCCGTACGTATATTCTAGTTTCACGCAGATTTTGATAGCCGCCCGTGGTTCCGTGGTATTTCTATATAGTGCGATTATGTAAATGTTGATTAAAGCGTTATTTATCGGAGATGACGTCTGAAAGTTTAACAAACTTTATAAATGACATCGTGCAATCAGACATAACATTTTGACGGTTTTTGGAGGCCCTACGATTGAGATAGTTTAGAAAATTTAATAAAATGTGCTTCAAATTATCCGTGTGTTCCGGTATACGTAATCGCCCTTATTTAAGATATAAATATTTTTAAAACGGTTATCATCAGGTCGCTACAAAGTTTTGTATGTAAAGAAAATACCAATGATTTCATTCAGCATAAATACATGTATGACGACAATAACTGTGAAATTAAAAGAAAGCTATGGAAAAATTCTACGAACATTTTGATTCACCCACGTACCTCTGGTTTAACAGTTTTCGCATATCATATAATTCCCATAGGTCATTTGAAATTGTTATAATTGATACAAGATAAAGCATAAGTTTTCAAAAAGTTTTATTTATATAGTCAGAAGAGCTTTTATGGCAGCAAACGACATATACATCGCTCTAGGTGGCCTTAGTTTGTTTTATATTTTACGTGGATATCGAAGCAACCTTTTTGCATTTACGGCAATTGATGGTATACCTTTATGTGAATACATTCATTGTTTTAAGTTAGTTTTTACGATGTGGAGATATGGACTGAATAAAATTTACTAATAGACAAACCACAAATGGAATGAAGTTAATGTTGCATTTAACTTTATGCACTAATGATACATTTGAGTCTGGAAACAAGTGTTTCTAATTAGGAAATTATAACCGACTTTAAATGGAGAAGTGGAGCAGCACTGAAAGAAAGGTAAACGGATCGAGCAAAATCAATGAGTGATTAATATAAGTTAGGAAACGTGTTTCACTTTCGACCTAAATTAGTACAAACTAAGCTAAACACCACCCACATATACAACCCTCAACGTTATTGCACACGTCATTGTCAAGAAATTAAGTACCTCAATGTTAAAACTCTACTTGAATTGGAATTCATTTTTGAGTTCAGACATGAAACTTAGCGTTGGTCCTATACTAAAAGTATCACAATAGATTTTTTCAGGCATCATATCCTACCATGAACTATTTGTTTTTCGTATACTGCACATGATAATAATTAAACAGCTCGCAATAAAGTTTTTCAATATGTTACATGTCGAATAACAATGGTAATTAAACTTGCATTTGTAAAATGTAATCAGAAACAACGTCAAGGCTCATGAATAATTAATTAATGTCAATCCCTTGTTAATCCCTAGTCATTGTCTTCACGAACACAAACTTCATAACAACAATCATCTGGCTTCTATAAACTAAAACCTCGGTGATGTATGAACACTCCTTGCTATCACATTGTATGGGATAAGACATTCATGTTATATGTGAAGCGTTCTAACTTAAAAACGAATGTGGGTATATCTACGTACATGTACATCAAACATAATGAAGTTAGTCTGTTATCGGGCATCTAGGTTATCACTAACACATCGGGTTTCAAATACCTTTGTATTGATTATACATATATGCCTGTTATTATGACAAATGTTGTCATGGAATAAATCAACATAATGCAATAAATAATGATATAGAATAACGTCTATCTATCAGTATGCAGCTTTGTCTTAGTCTGGAAGCAATTCTAGAGCGACAACCTTGTGGATTGCTTTCATAGGACGTTTCGATGTAGGTTTAGACACATCAACAATTGCTACCATGTGATGTGATTGCTTCTACTTATTTATAAACAGAAAAGTCTGACATCATCAAAAACATTTATTAATATAACATGTGTTATTACAAAACACAACACTGCTTTGAGACTAGTATGAAAGAAACAAATGGTAGTTTGCTCTTTCTAATTGAATTGAACTCTTTTTGATATAAGACACTAAGACGTGTTTTATCACATATATTGGATAAGAACGATATTTGCCGTCAGTTCTGGACTTATAAGCAAGCCAGCATGCTGACGTTGGCCATCATATGCATGTTATTTGGATAAACAGTGAACTCTTTGCTTTATTCTCGTCCATCGAATACGCTATGTTTATATCTGAAATTGGCAATTTGTTTCTATATATGAACACATGGTATACAGCTTCTTGGCGATAGAATGTTATACCATAGGGAGAGGCAGATGTAATTATAAATATAGTTCAGGACAAACATAGTCATAAATACACGTTAGAATACAAGTTGCAGTTTCTAACTGTGCATGCAGTCATACAATATAAATATTCTTAATTTTGAGGCCTCTATTATTTTGATTTAAAAAAATCATAGCTTGAATTTAATTAATCTTTGGTGGTTTTAGACATGGATCTGAGCGCTTGGTAAATTTTCAAAATGTCACATTGACATATATACAAAGACAGCGAGTAAACATACAAATAAACTGACATGTAAATGTATAAAATGTTAACAACAGTATAGTCATACCTATTTGTAAAGTGTTTATACAGATGATCACTATTTACATGTAAAGATAATATAGAAAACTACCGGTCTGGTACGAGAAGGAACTTGTGGTATGATTTGCAGATAACTTATGTAACAGTCATCTATGTTTCCACATGACAGTTAACGATTGATAGACATCACAGACATGTGTTGCTTTCAAGTAAAATAAACGTAACATTAACGTTTTGCGATGTCGGTGACTAATAATTTTGATACAAGTGGCAATGATTACCCTAGTGATACGACCAAGTTTGTCAATGTTTGTGTACACTAATAATTTCCATTCAATTACAAGACAGCCGGTATGATACAGGGTATCCTAGTTATGAGTTACTGTCATAAATATACAGTAATATTAATATGATAATTCACGCTTACATCTAGATTTGTTAGAAATAAAAGTATGCCATGGAAAGATTGGTAAATAACCCATATTGTAATCTCGATCTTTATAATAAATATGATCATAATGTCACATTTGTAACAGTAAACGTTGTGCCTTACGACATTTAGAGATGGTGCCACACACATTAAGGAGGGTAATCAGGTTCCAAACGATGTGATCATATTTTGCTAAAATAGTTCTAATACAATGTAATAGAGAAGTACTTGATAATACAATAATGACACAACATGCACAATATTGTACTAAATAAATATATATATTTATGTATCTATAAAAGTCTAGATTTATTTTAATTTAGTATGGTTATTAAAACGTCGATAACGATAGGCCACGTTAGGGTACGCAAGAAGTTGAGGTGTTGTTCATTGTACGTATAAGGTTCAATAACGTATAAGCACACTTTGCGTCGGAAATGGCGTAATTTTGATTTAAATACAAATTACTAGACGTCACAAAAACAGTCATAAATCAGTGAATGTATTCAGGTAAGATAGTTTTCTGCTACACAGTTGAAGAACCGCTAAGACCGATAAAACAGAACTTACTAAATGTGCACTATCTGAACAGAATAAAGTAAGACGGACAGTGCAGAACATCAAACTTTATGTACAACAGTCGGACATGCAAAACTTCTAATAACAAAATATTTATAGACGAATTGAAATATTTATATAATATATAATAATATAATTGAAATAATTATATATAAACCCGACATCATTATATCAAAATATAATTGAGAGTCCATAGTGTCCTTACAGTAACTATATCGAACTCTTGCATTACAGCTATACACTGGACCTTAACATATTATTATGTTGTCGATGTGACATCTTCCAGGACTTATTGAATCAAACAACCAGACATGTTGTCAAAGATAAGTTTCATCAACTCCTGCAACTGTCTCCAGTCACATCAGAACCGTCATTTTCAGAGATCAATTTGAACAAATGACATTCAGGATATAATAGAAACGTGACAAAATTCTGACAGGGAAGGCAGTACTCATCTTAACAGTATTTCTTTTTTAATTTGCCATGCGAATTAAGACTAAAACATGAAAATGGTTTGTATGCACATTGGCAACACAGATTGATACACAACTTGACAGTTCAACGGACGATATAAAAAGCTGATTGCATTTTTCATACTTGGTCGATAGACTGATGTTGTCATCAAAGCATTTTTTACAAGATGCAATCAACACAAAGAACCCAAGGGCACGTAAAATGACACGAATAAATAGGACCCACAAGAATGTTAAACGACGCCCATTATCTAGTAAAATTACGTCAAAGTAATTTTCATACAAAGCTATTTATCTTTAGAAAACGCAGTAGAGTATCTTTCATCCGACACCTGTGGTCAGAAAAATTCAATCTAGCGCTTAATACGATTGCAAAGTAACACGTCTTAACTAATTAATTTCCTCTTAAACGACAAATTCCATAGCTCACAAATTGGCCGACGAGATAGGACAAGGAATAATCGATGTAAGCGACTTTCAAGTGACAAAGTGGGATGATTTGTCTGCTTCATAAAATATTAAAGAAAGTTCTTAACGCATGAATGGTTTGTAATTCCCGAATTGATTCATTGAATACATGTTAAAATTAGCATAGCATTACTTATATCGTTCTGACCAATGCTCTAAGAAATTTCCGCGAATAAAAACATCACGTAAACCTACTTAACGGAACAGAAATTGTAGTTGTTCATAAGACGCAGCAGCTACATTTATTCAATTGCGCTACGTTTTACATAGCGTAATATTCCGATCATGAAATCGTATGTTCATTGAAGGAAGGTGTTCAGCAATTGAACAAAAGCTGCCGATCAAAAGGCTTAAACATATAATCATATCAAAGCTACTAAACTTATATTACCACCTTCGCAATAACATATGAGCCGTTCTCCAGGAAAACCGGGCTTGTTGACAAAATTGTGAAATTGTTGATAATTATACGTTTAGAAAGAGGAGACTCTTATGAACAGTTTCTGAAAATTTGAACAAATTATTCCAAAGACTTACAAATTTAAAGACTTTTTAAATTAAACACTACCGCCTACTTTAATAGTGACGTCATGAACGTCATTCTCTACGTTTATGACGTTACATAGACTTGCATTTCATTGATCCAGTATCTGATTAATTTTTGACGTAAACTTTTAAAATTGTGACATATTTTAGAATCATAAACTTTTTTTAATAAAATGTGTCCAGTTTGTGAGTATTTGCGCCAAGAGAAAAATAGGAAGTGTTTTAGCCACCTAACCCTTGTTTTCCTTGATATGAGTACTGCTTAGAAAACGATCACCATAGCAACGACAGAAGTTATTTTAACACAATTTTAAACAAAACTTGAAGCTAATGGATAGTACTATACTATCCAATTACTTAATTATGAAATCAAAGGACACTACATTTTTCTCATTTGAGACATTTTTCTAAGTCTTATTGCATAATTACAATGCAATGGCATTAAGCCCGGTTTTCCTGGAGAACGGCTCATATCCGGTTTCCCTGTTTAACCATGTTTGGTTTCCTTGATTTGACAACTAGTTTCCGATCGCCATGTACACGTCACAAAGAAGACTTACTTACATTACTTAGTTTAATGTTGTAAATTGTCGATTCTTCTTAAAAAAAGGTATGTGGAAATCGGGCAGGGAAGGCAGCACTCAACCTAACCAGCCGAGCACAGAAATCAGTAACACCACAACACAACCTCACTGAGAATGTCCATACATGTCAAGTATCATAAACAGGGCTGAACCATGAATACAATATACATGAATTTCAGCAAGACATACATTGCTGCAGTTTTGTTACATTAGCAAGGAATACACACACATATTGTTGGAAGTACTAACTTATATATAAGAGTAATCTGATCTAGAAACTCCTCCAGTGTTAAGTACATGTTGATATCTCCTGTTGCAGGTAATCTTACTGATATATCTGATATATGGTCTGTCGGATTTGTTTAATATGTCTGTCCAAGTATTTTCGATTATTTATCCGATCGTTGTACATTGTCGACGAGGTTTAGATAGAAGTCATGCATTTTTCAATATCGTTGACATCTACAGAAAACTTTAAACACATTATTTGGTAGGCATTTTCGGCAAACGTGTCTGAAATATCTTTCGATATGACGATGATGTACTGGTTTGACCTGCGTATAGACTATCTTCCATTGGATCTTACTTAGACGGAACTAGACATGTGTGCGATATTCATTATGCAATCGTCATACTGCTGTAAACTATATTTCTGTAGTTAACAGTTTCCATACATTTCGGTTTAACAACTGTTTTATGCTACTTATACGAGGGATGATACAAAATAACGTGGACTTTTGCCACAATTTTCGTATTTGTAAATTAATCGTTTACAAATTTATATCAACATTAATCGGAATATGTCCGGCATATTTCTTAAAAAAAATCATGAAGAAACATAATTCAGTAAAAAGTAACATGCAATAGAAAATGGTCACTAACTGCCACCGGCGCACGTCAGCGTTTGTTTCATGACGGCGTTGGTGTCGTACATCGATGTTCGTCACAATATCAGTTTTGAACGTGCTCATTTTTATCTTAAATGTCATACAATGACTTTAATTATTACTGCATAAGTTCAGATAATTTGACCTTAAATTGTGCAAGATGTTCTCCGTGTATGGCTCCATAGCGACCAGCTAGTGTTCTTATAGGAAAACATTGGTCAGCGCAAACGCATCGTGGATAACGTCACTGTTGACGCACCGTATTTTCTATTTCTTCTGCGATGCGTGTGCTTTCATTGTCATTCTCCGTCTACATATCCACGATGTGAATTAAAAATAAGAGTTCTGCTCGTAGTACATTTTCTATTAATCTGCTCAATCATTTTAGGCGACATTGTTTGCATTTGCTTCCGGGATCAGTGTAGGTCTTTATCATTAAAGGTATTTCATGCCGGTTTGACGACGTCATTTTAACGTACGTTACACGGGTGGTGCCGTGCAATGAATAATGTGTATGTATAAAATGCATTGTTCCAATAACATCAAATTTGGACAATATGTCACCTACACACCCCATCATATTGTGTTAAGTTTAGAGCATTTCTTACTTGCAATTAATTTTTAAAAGTATGTATGTAGCTTGAGAAAAGTTGCACATTTTTGTGCGCCGCATTCACGTTACTATGGTTACAAAAACACGCGGTGTGCTTGCTTTATTAGGT
The DNA here is from genome assembly GCA_963678985.1 of Spisula subtruncata. Classification (NCBI taxonomy): domain Eukaryota; kingdom Metazoa; phylum Mollusca; class Bivalvia; order Venerida; family Mactridae; genus Spisula; species Spisula subtruncata. Next base: position 45,053,250 of record OY787670.1, on the reverse strand, counting down.
CAATGAGATTTTTTTTTTCAAATGGTCGTATGCAATAAATGTTCCGATAATAAACCATGTAAGTATTTGGAAAAAATAACGATGCTGTTGGAAGCAATAGCAAACGTCCACGTTATTTTGGACCATCACTCGTACATTCCATTTTGTCTCTGATACAATCCGTACACCGACAGGTAACGTATAAATATATGTACTTTAGATGAATCGTCGAATTAGAATGATATTAGTTTTAAGGTGAATTAACGCCATTGCCTCAAAAAGTATCCTTACTTTGATTATAATAGGTCATTAAATCATTGTGTACTTTCAGACAATGTTTATCTAACGTACAAATCAGTTGCCGACAGCTGAAAAATAAAGTCACATCTTACCATTAGGTACAGTTCGACAGTTGTCCTTCACATGGTTCAATGAATATAAATAAGATCATAAATAAAACAGCTCTTCATAACAAGCATTCGTATTGCATCGTGTCACGATAATGCCATTGTCGTCGTATATGTATATCAGTGTAAATGAGAATTATACTTTTTTCGATATGAACTGATTAAGTCTGTGAACATTTACAAGTGTCATTTAACACTGAGATCTTATGTGTTCATTATTTGTTCAGACGGCAAATGGGCATGCGCATTGCATCGGTATACCGTTATTCGCTCTCAGACCATCAACAGTGTGTATATTTTTACAATTGTTTTCATGCATTGTTAACTTTATATTTTAAAAGCAAAAGACTGCCACTGAGCCGTCTGGTTCGAGGATTTCTTGTGATGCATTGTATGTGGCCATCCTTGTTACATTTGTATTTACACTTATCTGGTGACTCAAACTTTATGTTTCAAACAACCATCATCTCATCAAATTTAACAATGAATTTCCAGTAATGAAAAAGCATATCTCTAAGGACTTATTGCCATACGCAGCGAAATTAGCGCAAACAAAGTGTCGATGAAAACATAGACATTATAAATAATAAAGGATACCAATTATGTCAATATAAAAGGAAGCCAGCATGGTAACCAGATGATTGTTTATACTGCAAAGCATATTGATGTCTTCCCGAGGTAATTTTAAAATATGAAACACACAGAGCAAGCGTAACTTAAGGTTCATTTTTATGTTTTGTGGTGCTGTAAATGGACTGGTCCTGATGAGCTTCTGAAAGCGTCCATACAACATTCATTATAATTATCTAACAAATGTGCAAGTCACCTGGCTGCCGCGTTAATACACCCGGGCTACCGAGGCAATTTAGTAAAGTTTGAACAGACAGAGATATTACCTCAGAGTTATAATCTTTAAAATGACTAGCTAGTAAATGACTTCTTTTGTTCACATGTTCTGAGTCATTACGTAGAATACCTATATCCATATCTAGATCAGTTGTCTCTGTCACATAGACTCTGTTTAATTATTTTTTATTCCAAATGCAATCTGCATCTAAAGAGACATAGGCGTCCAGAAACAAACTTTTATCCCAGTTTTACATCTACAATCCTCGTATGTTCCAGACAGGCGTTAAATGTAGTTATTCATATTTCTAACTGAAGTACTTGGACATAGATCAACAATAATGTTGCTGACAATGGACACCACAATATGATTACAATACAATACTTGCTTCGGGTTGATATTAAGGCAGCATTGGCAATGATAACTTATATATTTTCTTCATGCACGTTGTTGAGTGTTATATGATTACAGAAGGGAATAAGCGACAATTGGTTTAGATTCCATTCAATGGCTGCTCTAAACGGCTTTCTCGTCTCGACAAAACCATTTTTATTTTATGTCTGCACTGAATGAAAATCGTATGTGACTTACTTTTACTGTTTCATACATGCTTCTGATTCATGGGAAATATATTTTTCATGCGACCAAATATACAATGCATCATATACTAAGTAAGTGCCTCCTATGTGTACATACAATATTTGTACATGGCTTGCAATAATGTATGCTTTATGGGGGTTGATGTGACCTAAATCTGTTTCGCAAACACAAACCTTACTTCCATGTTTCATTGCACAAAACAGGGACGAAATATTTATTAATTATCTTATAAATCCTCCAAAAATCGAGGACATGTAAATTAAGAGTCTCATTACACAAAATGGATAAAGTTGATCCGACAAAGCAATGATCATTGCGACTTAATTCACACCTTCTCCTGATCGGAATAGTTTTAATTGTCTATATGCGCGTGTGACTTAACCCGATATACCCAATCTATGTAGTTCAGTTATCAGTCAATTCGTAGTTTGTTACCCGGTACATTGTATGTGTCAGAAATGTTCTGAAAGGAACTGTTTGTACTTTTTACACACGGACTTTTCGCATTTGGAATACATGGCTTGCGGAAATATTTTGAAATGAACAGGTTGCTATAAACATAATACACTTTTGTAGCACAATAACGCATCGTTTGATCACCTGAGGTCACCGCCTTGGCAGCATAATTACTTTTATAAAAATAGTTGTCCAGCTAGGATTTAGGCACTTCATTTGCACTTCATTTGCAAACACGTCAGGTTATGTGTGGGTATTGTGCTGAGAACATTGTTTATGATCTATCTATGTGATCAGCTGTTTCAGTTGACTGCTGCCTTTCCTACCCAAATGCCTCATATCTTTTTTATATTAAACCCTCATACACTAGAACCTGTAAGGTAAAACAATCGATTCATAAACTGTTCAAAGGATAAGAATAAACGCGGTCTGTTTGTTTCCTTTCAGCGTTGGCGTCTTTCATATTGCCTGGTATGTAATATGTTGACCCCATCAACACAGTGATAGTCCAACAGTCAGAACAAAAGTTAATATCGAGCGTACGTCAATCAAACATCAAGTATGCCTGTATAGATTCAGCACAGACACCAAACACTGACATTGACTTCCTTACACGGTTAATGAGAAGTAGAAAACAACAAGTTCACGAACGCTCTGAGCATTAATTTGTTTGTTTGTAACTGATTCATTGAACAAAATCATTATGATAAACATTGACAAAATATACAGAGAATCTCAAAAATTGTGTTGACATGTCTGGTTAGATGAATAATTAGTGTTTGATAGAAATTGTAAACCCATATCATGTACCAGTATCTATGTCAACTTTTTTGAACTTCTATACTCACCTCATTATTTCGTCAATATCAAATACATTGAAAATCACGTAGTGAAATATTTCATGTAAACAAATGTAATGTTTCAAGTTTTAGAAATATATATTATTGTTACTGTAAAAACTGACGAAAATAAATACAGAGTCATCATATTCTCAATATAGTTTTCTTTATCATAATAATTTCTCACGTTGTAATGTTTCATTGTGTAGGAATTGATGCATTAAAAAGTTGGGGTTGATGCCTTTATGTTACAAAGTATAAATTGTAGGATGTCATTGGTTCGAGCCGACACTGGTATGTCAAAAAAGATTTGACAGAAAATAGTTTCACGGTATGATGATATCTATTTTTAACAACATGTCCAGAAATCCGATGGAATATGTGGTGAAGATTTAGTAACTTAGGAATATGCTCATCTCGATCGTGGGAATTACGGAGAGATTGAAAATGCCTGGGTCAATTCTCCGACACAAAACTCGTATACTCTTACATACCGGTGATGAATAGAATATAAGTAGTACCCAGCCACACAATGAACATGTAACTGGTCTGAAACAGGCAACACATTACAATAATCAATCAGGATAGAGCTATAGTTTATATAACATAATTACTCTCAACCACATGATTGGCTCATTTATTTACAAATGATTGACGTCCTAGTCTTAACAACAAAAACATCTAAATGCATAAACCATTGACAAATGTTTCTGGCTGGGAAATAGTTGTCACTACAAATAGAATTGATAATAGTCTGTGTTTTGTCACTCAGTTTAAGTTCATATCATGATGTACTAAATTGTCATTCGGCGTTTTTGAGTTGACATCACACATCAGCATTATTAACTAAACACTGTGGAAGAGAAAATATCATGTCACACACTTACAGGTTGGCATGTGATAGTATCCAGGAGGCAACAAGCAATGCGGTCACCATCGATATTAGGTGCATATAGCACGATTTAGTGTATTTATTTGGTAGATCATCTCCGTTTAGTACACTCATAGATGATATCAAATGTACAAACGCGAATAATAGTTACATGTGCTTTATCGCGAATTTATCACATATCGAATCTCATAAATTCAATAATATATAATGTTAATTATGAGCGTTTTGCGAGCTCATTTGCTTCCTTTATCCATTTGATAACAACACAAATACGAACACATGCTTCCAATATTTATTTATTATGTAATAAGGCGTATAAGTTCAGCTATCCAACTTCACATATTCGTAATAAATAACATTTTATAGCTCACACTTTCACCAACGAATTATCGACGATATTTTTATATTCATTTAAATGAGATTTGTTTCAATTTATAGACAATTAATTGATAGTTCATGTACGTATAATGAGTTATAGGAAATTAACTACCATACTTTGATCTTTAATTGTAATAATTGAAGAATATTTATGGAACAATACTGAAAGTACGTACACGATAGCTGCATTAAAACTTCAAAAGAAGACGAGGAAGAGTTATCACGTCAATGGCAATAGTTCATCTTACTTATTCTTCCGATTAGCAATCATAGATTTTCATCTTTTTAATTATGTATGTTTTTGTGCAGATCACAGAATTTGTAGCCGTTGTTCATTTAGTATATTTATCTTATAGAACAAATGGAGGTTACCAACTATAGTATCTAAGTCACATCTACCAAATTGAGCTATTATATATGTTTATTTTACATAAATGGAATACACGAAATGACCATTTGAACACCTCAAATACAAGTGTTGTAGATGTAAACCGAAAAAAGAACGTACCATAAACAGACGACACCAAGTTGAAAGCGCTTACGGAAACAAAAAGTTCATCTCGAATATCCTATAGTGCAAAACAGTCAGCGTGATTATTGCACTATTTGAACTGAATTTGTCAAAAGCTGTTGGATTTAACTAATTGGTTGCCGTTAGTGGCATATTGATGGTAAGATGTATAGTTAATGTATTTGCTGTTTGTTATTGAATACTATAAATAAGCTTTGCGGACATTTACCAATTACTTCTAGCATACATGTAAAACACATTGCCTTTGTACAGTGGTTAATGTCATATCTGATAAACACATTTTCTGTGATCTGGCAACATCAATGTAAGTCTTCTCCGTTATACCAATATAGTTATTTGATATCTACATTTGGATCGAAATTATTATTATCAACAATTTGAAATTTGAAAGGGAAGTGTCTGGTTATGTTACCGTTCACTATATACACGTAATAAGCCTACATGTATCTGGCCATACCAATAGGTACAATGGTATAAAAACACATGCATGAAGTGAAACACAAACTTGTCACACATAAAGGCCAGTTGATAGTCATAAACTATTTTTTATGGAAATAATTACAACATGTTTGAATATCTTACACTCTTGACAATATTGGTTCAACGAATAAAATTACGAATTCGTATCCTAGGATTTACCGGAAACCGTCGTTTTATTTGTTTTGGGTTTTGCATTGAAATGTCAGCAAATAAAACCAAGAAATTACTTAAGAACTATAAGCGTTCAAATAAATATAACCGTCAACTGTTGTGAGCCGATATTAAGATCTATCAATAAATGTCATTTTTTTATTATTAAAGAGATTGTATAGGCTATACGTTCAAGCTGTTATCATAAGTAGTACTCTATTATTGCAGTGCTTTACTTTTGAATGATGTCTGACAGCCATAATCAATCCCTTATTACGTGAGTGATGGTTTGTTTGTCTTTGTTATCAAACATCATAAGTCAATAATTAAGGGGAAAAGAGGTTTGATAAATAGATAAATAATAAAATGATCGGTCAATAACGATCCTGTATATATGTCTCAGTCAATTCCCAATCAATGGGAGTTTTATATTCTAACGATGTATTTGTACTGATAGAGACAGTCAAATCAAACGAAATTAACAGAAAAACAGTTCAGTCGTCACTTAATATGAACAAAAATTGTGAATTGTGTTTGATTTTCCGATTAATATACATTTGTACCTCATTTATCACAACTATAATGGCATATGCTGCTAAAACTTACGTATGGATATTATTAGAACTATTTATCATTAATTTACAATGATACATTTCGTAATAAAGGTTTAATAACACATGCTTTTCGTATCATTGTACATAATATAGTGATAGGGTTTTTTCGCATTAAACTTCATCCCATATGAGTTATGTCGATTATATTGTCAATTTGTCATAAGTGTGAATTTTCGGAGCGATGCTTTGCTTTTATCTTGCATTAAATTATTTGATTCTAATCTGATTTATATGATCTTGGTACCAACAATGACGCTATTTTACTTGCTTATTTAAAATGATATATGAAGGTACACTCAACCGCTTTAAAAACGCACCACTATTGAAATTTATCAAATTTTGTCAAAAAACATTTTTGGTCAAAGTTGATAGTCTATAGGGTTTGTTCAGTTCATAAGCTTGACCTAATTAAAGAAAACGATTTATTTTTCATTCGGAATACCCCGCCCAGAGAACTTTTTTGATTTTGCATGTTTTGCGCGTGCAGCTCGAGCGCGTCGACCTGTGTGGTCAATATTACTTTTAAACTGTACGCTGTTGGTTTACACAATGAAAACACAACATTAACAATATTTGCTAATGGTAGTTTTATGCTGCGAATATCTTAGCATGTGTCTTAGCATGGCGATTCAGCTGCCACCATACAACACATGTGGGCTTAGAACATCGCATCCTAACGAATGGCACAGTCAAAGACCGACCTGGATGAAACCAGCTAAAGGTATTGAGCCCGAGCTAGGAGGAAACATGACACAGGTTGTGACACTGTAATTGGTTCCACATGGCTGCACACAGTGTCAAAATAATGCCGGGTGTCAATCAACAAGCCAAAAGTACAAAAGTGCATTTTCATAATTATTTCTTTCATAATTGTCAATAAAAAGGAAACTTATTTTAGTACAATTTAAATGAGTTTTCTCCCGTTTAGAGCTTAAAGTCCCAACTTTTTGTCTTCAAGCTCCTTCATAATGTTGATTTGAGGTGCCATAGAAGCACCATGGGATATGTCCTGACAGTCTGATGCTCATAACTAAGACTTCAAGTTTAAAAAAGGCTTGAATCCATCTTAGGTTCACATAATGCGCATATCTGAACCGCACTCGGTCTTATGGTATTAGCCAGACAGCCATAGCCACATAACATTTATAAATCAAATCAAGCTTTGCTTGAATGGTGGGAACTATCACATCGAACATAATTCTATCCTATTACGTAATTAATGTTATGCTTTAGGAGGAGATACAACGTACATGCATCAATGTATCGGGTTCTTATACTTGCTTTTGAAATTGTGACTTTCACTTTCATGGGTCTCAGTGTTATCTATATCATAATTCATTTCAAACTGGTAATAATGGCATGAAAATCACACACATCGTTGAATATAGACTGAAGATAATTAATCAGAAAATAAATAACCATAAATTGACGTTTTTATCACTTAAACCGATATTTCATATGTGGTGCGTTTTTAAAGCGGTTGAGTGTATAAAAATGTCTTGTTAGAAGTAAAACCGATTTCGTTTGAAAGTTAACGCACGATAAAAATGCAGAATTTTTAATTAAGAATTAACATTGATTCACCCTAAATGTACTCTAAGCTAATTGTTTGATGTTGTCATCCGCAAGTTCATAACAGAATGTAATCAACATTTATCAGCCCAAGGACACGTAACATGACACGATTAAATAGGTCCTAGAAGTATGTGAAATGAAGAATATTACCTAGTAAAAATTCGTCAAATTTGCGAACCATTCCAGTACAAAGCCATTTATCTTTAGGGTTGCGCGGTAAAAACATTATGAGTGTCTTTCATCTTACACCCGTGGGCAGCAAAATCGATTTAACGCTTAAAGTTGATTAATCTATCGCTAAATACGATTACGAACGTAACTTGTCTTCACAAATTAATTTCCTCTTTAACAACGAATTCCAAAGCTAACAAATTGGCCGACGAGATAGGACAAGGACTAATCGATGTTGGCGACTTTCAAGTGACAAAATAGGATGATTTGCCGCTTCATGAAGTAAATAAGCTAATCGAGCGTATTCAAATAACGGACAATTTGGTTCTTAAAGAAGTAATGGTGGGTAATTGTAGAATTGATTCATTGAAGATTTATTGTACTAGCTATCATTCCGAACACCACCTTTTCTATGAAGTGCCCCGAGATACTGGCATAAAACCATTTGAAGCGGAATCGAAAACCCGAGCTCTTGAACAAAGTTGATCTGGTTCATATTCATAATAAAAGTACTTCCGAAGTAGTGTACATGTATGTGTGATAAACGTGTTGTTAGTGTCCAAAGAATAAACACAAATTATAGACAAGCAAGGAACTTTATATTTAAACTCAATAATGTTGTCCATTTTCATATTATGTTACAAATGACATCTTTGTTATTATATATATACGTGAATAAACACGATCAAATTAATGCACTCTCATAATTTGTTTTTAGATGCATTCTTACAAAACTTGAAATAATACATGGAGTAAATAATCGTTTAGTTTCCGGATGACAAACAAGCGTCATGATTCCAACAATCACAGCGACAACAGATAATGTGAACAACAACAAAACACCAACCATACCAATACGTAATCTCTTTTAATCACTTTCTGATTAATTAATGTAAAATTAACACCTGAGCCTTCTTTGTCTGTGTTTGTGTTTCATTCAAATAAATTGGTACGTTTTTGTTTTAAATCGACAATGTCTGGGTCTAATTTTAGAATATATTTTACGACTTGTGATGAACCTTTCTGATTTTGAATTTAATGCATGTCATTATAACCAATTTAGTATCGTAATGTCCACAGGTGTTAATTTAACATTAATCAGAAATTGATTAAAGTAAAAATGCATTGGTACTAATAAAAATAACAATAAGTGAGTATTTCTCTATCACATATTATCTCTTTGGTTGCTATATGTGCTTGAAAATGAAGCTATCAAATGATCTGTTCATGGTGATATTTCCTGTTGTAGGTATTCATACTGCCTATCTGATATATGGTCTACCGGATTGGTTTAATATGTCTGACTCCGTCAACTCGATTATTTTTATTCAATTATGGTGCTTTGTCGGCAAGATTTAGACAGAAGTCATATATTTTTTGTGATGGTAAACGATAAACAAATTACTCGATAGACGATAAGACGATGCTGATTTAGTTTGATATGCATACATATAATCCACAATTGAACCTAAAAACGGAAATGGACATGTATGCAATATTTACGATGCAATTTGGCAAACTGCTGAAAGATGGATTACTATATTTTATATGTTTCATATATTTTGTTTAACAAAACGTTTTCATACTAGTTTTACATTCCATTTCGTCCCTTATACTATCCGTAAAGACAGATAACTTATAAATGTAATATTGTATGTGCTTTAGATGTTTGTCTGTGAATTGTCGTATTAGAATTGTATTCATTTTTAAGGTAAATAAACGCCATTGCACCAAAGGGTATATTTACTATGATTTAATAATGATATAAAAGTGTAATTAATTCAATGTGTACTTTCAGACAGTGTTTATCTAATGTACAGATCAGCTACAGACAGATGAGAAATAAAGCAGAATTTACCATTCAGTACAATACGATACAATACGACAATTGTCCTTCACATTTGTTTAATAAAACAGTTGTTCGTAACAAGACTTTTATTACATCGTGTCACGATAATGCCATGTTTACTTATAACGTATAGTTACGTATATCAACTTTAATGAGAATCATACTTTCTTTTGACATAAACCGACTTAGTCTGTGAACACTTCGCTGGCGTAGAATGAGAAGGTCGTAAGTAGTATTAACTCAAGGTTGAATAAACATTGTTACAAACGAGGTAACAGAAAATGAATCGTTTTAGTAGCACAATCTGCCATGTTCCTTTACAAACCGGTCATCGTCTCATAAAGATTAACAATGAATTTCCTGTAATGAGATAACATGTCCTTAAGGACTTATTGTCATTCGAGGCCAAATAGGCCCGAACAAAGTGGCTTACAATAGAGATATTAATTATTTCACGAAGCTAACTGGGCCATGTATTCCAAGTAGTGGTGGAAGAGACACGTAAATTGGAAATTAAATTAAGACAGGTGATTGTTCAATTCACTGTTTTAACTCAAGGTTAAATAACCATTTTACAAACGAGGTAACAGAGAAAAAATGTTTTAGCTGCATAATCTTCCGCGTTCCTTTACAAACCGGTCATCGTCTCATAAAGAGTTTTTGACCAAGCAAAATTGGCCAGAATAGAGTGGCTTTCAATACAGAAATTAATTTTCCATGAAATTATCGTGTCCATTTATTCCAAGTTGAAGAGACTCGGGTACTTGTCTTTGATGTTCGTAAATCGGCATCGAATTTTTATTTAAACATTATTTGAGAATACTTCCACACATGTACGGCGGGTGTATCAAAACGTTCCTGGACAAAGCATACAAATGTAAATTAAATCTGAGTTAAATAGAGATGAAAATGAACATCGAAATTATTTTATACATATTGAAAGGAATCAGGAATGGTAACCAGAGCAAAGCAAAGCATATTTATGACTGATCGTGGTAATTCATATGAAACACACAGGGCAAGCGTAACTTAAGATTATCTTTACTGTTTTAAACAACAGCGTTCAAAACATTTTTGCGTGATGCTGGAGGAATCGGAATGGTACATGTATGACGGAGCTTGTGTGTAATTTTCTGAAAGCGTTCGCACAATTTACTAATCTATACTTCTTCATACTTATACATACTTCTAACACATTTTAAAGTCACCTGGTTGGTGCCCTCAAAACCCTGGGCAACCAGGGCAAGTCTGTTCATTTTAACAAACATAATTATTGCCCCTCTGTTATAAACTTTAAAATGGCTAGATAGTAAATGACTTGTGTTTACATATTTGGAGTCATTACGTAAACACATACGAGGGGTGATCAATATATTCGAGGACTTTCCTTCTCAATTTTGAAATATTGGAACTAGAGTAATAAAATTACACGCTGATGTAGATCAATCAATTATCTCGCGATTTATCTAATCTTCTTTATAGTAACGTCACTATTTACCTCATGACGTCACTATTTGTAACCATGGTGAAGCGCGCACCGTCGAGCATTTCGGGCGTAACGTTATTTCTGAGAAACGACACGCTATGAAAATAAACGCGAAACTTGTAAATTTCTCGCGATACCTCCAAAATGACTTGACTTAATTGTGCATTGATTCTGTGCGCTCCCAATTAGCCATTTTCTTATAATTCCGTTGTTTATGTGATTGTAGGGTCTCTGCCAAACGGTGGAGTCGATAAAATAAGGATAAACAGCAAAAATAACACCGTGTTAGGGACATTTTCCGTTAAATTTTGCGAAATAAGACGCACAGATCTCAATCAAATGTAACTGGCAAAAACGAAGACTAGCATAGGCTACAACACATAAAATCGTTCATTCCCAATCAAAAGGGTTATTTCGATATTGCGTCCTAAACCTGATAGGCCTGTTTCAGTCTTAATTGAAATAATCTAATTTTGTAAAGCCAACCGCCCTTTTCCGAGTTTTGTTTCCAATAACGCATCGATAGTCTTTTTATTCCACCTCACATTCCAGAATCGGCTATGAACTACTTATTTCAGTAGTAAAAGACAACCAGTATCATACAAGGAACCGGGTATCAGTCCAGAAAGGAGCTATGTGCTGATCCGACGATGACGCTTGGAATGACGTCGCGTGACGTCCAACGATTACAATTCAAGCTTCAGGCTTATTATAATTTCGTAGAAATTATGTTCTTCAAAATCACAAACCTTAGGAAAACAAATAAATAAGCTAGGATGTTTTTGCATGTTTTACTATGGCGGTATAGCCGCGTTCATTTATGTCATAAATTCTAATAAACTGTCACTGCCAGCCTCATTGACGAATTCAAATTCAAAATTATGTTCTCGTTGTCAAAAATTACAGTAATTTGTTTGAAACTAAGACCCTGATTTAATATCACCAAGCGATTTTGAGCCTTCGATGTACAACATGGTATTGGCATTTACGGTATTGCATTGTTTGTTTGTTTGTTTGTTTGTTTGTTTGTTTGTGTGTGTTTGTTTGTTTGTTTGTGGCCGTATTTTAAGAAATTTAAGTATAGTCAGGTCTTTATGGCAATTTAAAGATATTTTGACACGTACGAATTATGTATGAATGTTATATATATTATAATACGTACACTTACTGAACTGAAGCCTATCTGAAGGCAATGCAAACGATATTTACAAGTAGCCGTTGTACACTTTACACAAAAAAGCAACGTACGGGTTACAATGTTTGACATTACTTTGTCCTCATTCCATTTCGGATCGCTTTCTAATTTCCTGAAAGATTTTCCAATAAAGACTATATATGACAGCTAGGGGCAAATAGAAGTTAAACAACATGGTTATTACTTTCAGTGCGCTATTCTTAGCATATTCGGTGTCACATACATCATAATTTACTGTCCTTTTACCGCCATGGACAAAGTGGTACGATCCAGCAATATGAATAATCCATAGCGATGATAAAAGCCACACAACCGTTACCGTTTTTTTGTTCTCTTTCTAATATATTTAGAGGTGACGTCACTGACCAATAACGATCAAGACTGAGAATAAACAGGTTGAGTATTGACGCCGTACTCGCCGTGTAATCAATCCCGATAGCTGGCAAATAGCGACCCCGAATTTCCAGTCCACTGTGAAAATGTACACCTTACTGGTAGGCATCACGAACAGTACAACAATAAGATCAGCAATCGCCAGAGACACTATGAACATGTGACTGACCTGAAACAGACAAAACATTACGAATTAGGATACAGCCACAGTTCGTTTATCACATTTACTGTCAACCCAATGATCTTCTCATTTACTTACAATTGATAGACGTCCTAGTCTTAACCACATCTACAATTAACTGCATTAGCAAGTTAAAAATGTGTTTCTGACTGGGAAATATTTGGCACTAAAAATTAATTTGAAGTTGTGTGTGATAATAATCTGTGTTTTGTTTCTGCGTCTTATTGCAAACAAGTCTGCACTTAATTGTTAAGTGAATGATGTCATATTTGACACTATGACGTATTTGTTTTTTGTTTTAATGTATGTTTGATGAGAAACGAAATGAATAAATACTGTATACAAGATTTACAAATGTAGGTAGGATAGTTACTTTGTTAAGAAAGTAGGTTAATCATGAGTCACATAAGCTGTACGCTTTTTAACTTTTTAACAGTCTATTTGACCTTTACAGTCTGCTAAGCTATATCACAATATTTGATTATAAATGATTATCTAATCTTATAAACATTATTGGTTTACGTTTTTAGGGGCGAGCATATATGCTGTAATACTAAGTATATCTCATGTATTAGTACGTATTGAGGTGTCGAGTAGATACCTAAATTGGAAGAGGGTAATTATTGTTATCTACATGATCAGTTGAAATCAATGAAACCTATTTAGTTTTTTGAGTATTAATGTAGCATTCTGTGCCAACAACATTGTACGAATAATGATAATGTATAGACATCAAACATCATCTACATTGTTAAACACAATGTAACTTTTTTTCTTGGCTAAAGACATGCACATATTCATTACATGAGAAACTCCCATAAAGCTTACCATCTTGTTTTAACATGTATTTTGTGATTTACATGATCATTAATTGATTTATTATAATAGCAGTTTATAGAACGATAAAATGTTACCTTGATCATTATGGATAGTTTTCAAAAAGAGCTACAGCAGGTTCAGTACTTTTTATTAGTAATTCACCGGGATTTGAAATCACATGTGTTTGATTACAATGTACAAGTTATGTTATTTCGTATCTAGGTTATAGTGGTTATTTTACGAAGCGATTTAATGCTAAGTAATGGACCCAACACATGCTGTGGTTTTATGTTCGTGTTATAGTCATTTAATATAGATAACCGAATAGTATATAGAGGATCTTACATGAGTGCTCATTACATAGTAGTTTTATTAAACGAGTGGACAAAACAATATGACACGAAGCTTTGCCGAGTGTCATATTGTTTTTGTCGACGATTTTAATAACATTCGTATGTAATTAGCGCGAATGTAAGATTATATTTATAACACAACATTAGAGAACGCTCATTTTTTTACGTTTACGTTTAAAACGGCGAGGTAGGTGGTACGGTGGTCGAGCGTATAGCCTGCTTAACTGCTGATCAAGAGGTCCCTGGTTCGATCCTCGGTCGGGGCACATTTCTGAAACGCTTTTCTGTGTTTTCCACCTAACTAGAGATGAACTGGTTAGCAACCAAGAGGTAGTCTCGCGTGTATCGGTACTATACACCGGGCACGTTAAAGAACCAAGGTGTCTCTTCGGAAAGAGCTAGAAGATCGCGCCTGGATACCTTGCATCACACCACTGTCTCTTCCATCTGCTGTTTCTTCAGCAAAACCACAGGACCCCATTGGAAATAAGCGCTTGCACGTTCATGGGTTATCCTTGACCGAGAGGTTTAAACACTTACACATACACGTACGCTACAAAGGTTCCATTCGAAAATTACCATGACTATACGCGTGACGTCATGACTACGTTTGTATTACACTGACGTCACGGGTCGATTCAAGGCACGGATTGGCTTACATTCAGTCACCCTGAACCAATCAACCAATAAACGTCAAGCTAATTTAAATATTCAATGAATGGGCTGGGGTGCATTACAATATATCGGGCAAGGCTTTAATGCACTCCCACGCCGCACGTTATATGATGAACTGAAATACAAACTAGAACAGGGAGCGAACTTGCAAAGAATGAAAATTCGCATAAATGCAAGAAGGCAATATAGACATACAGTGAAAAGCATATGTTATCAGTGAAGATTTTGTATACGTTGCCATTGATATACTTATTGTTTAAATCGTATTGATTATAGTACATCGACGGTGCCGAACCAAAACCCCGTAACTCAATTTTGGCGCGAAAACACTTTTTGCAGCATCCGCACCTGTTTGACGTCCCGCACATTTCTGTATTGTCTCCATTTAAATAGCCACTCGCGTTACTTAGATGGCGACAAGACAGAAATGTGCGGGACGTCTAGCAGATGTGAATGCTTCAAAAAAAGTTTTCGCGCCAAAATTGAGTTACGAGGTTTTGGTTTGGCACCGTCGATATTATACACATAGTAGTATAGTTCGACAAGGATTATAAACATGTCTACAAACATTGACCAGTAAAAGTACCAGTTTTCTACAGATACATCAGTATTATTTCCATTGTTTTTAAAAATAAATTGATTACACGATAAATTGTGCATATATCTTAACATCCATTAAAATTAGATGGTAGGTACTACACTTAACAAATCTTTTAAGTGTGCATGTGTTTTACCCTGTAACTTTTTTATTTATGAATATTTCTGCAAGAAACTTTGTAAATATGCTATTGAGTACCTCATTATTGATACAATATAGTGTTGTCTTCGAAATTAAAAAATGCGGTTCATTGAACCGTGAAAAATCAAAACAAGCAAAATTACCGGGAAATTTACACATACGCGCAAATTATGTTTAAGTATGGTCAATTTAAATTTAAGTTGTATCACCAAATTCAAAAAACACAAAATAATGAGATTCTTTACTCAACAACATGGTATTAATCAACTTTTAAAAAGTCATTTTTATTTTGATGGTCAAAGGGAGGTAACTCTGTCAAAAAATTCCTTTTTCAGATGAAAATGGGTATTTCTAATCCTCAATTTTACTTTATTAGAATCATAGTTTACATTGTTTTTAGAAAAATGATAAGCACATGTGCTTGAAAATAAAAATTAAAAGCAAAGCGGTCAAATAGCTGCATCAAGACCCAGGCAAACGACCGATGAATTCGCTGCTAAAATTGGTGACATTAGCTTTTGATGATGTCATCATTTGCTTATTCTGATTGTAATTGTTTTAATCAGATAGTACTTAAATCAATTGAATTGTAATTCCAAATATCCGAGCTACATATGTTGAACATTTTAGCACAATTTATCAGGTATTGACTGAGCTATCGTTAATATAAGCATGCACATTTGTTAAGTGTATAGTTCTATGTGCAGGATAAACGAAGACAACCACGCCGTATTGAAAGAGATACAAGACAAGTTAGCCAAATACACATACGAAGAAATTTGTTTATCGTTTGACATCAGAGTCACTAGATTCGTACCAACGTTATTGAAAAATGTATGAAATATATGAATTCTGTCTTAAACACGTCGACAAAGTACCACAATTGGATGAATAATCGAGAAAACTGTGTCAGACATATTAAACAATCCTGGCAGACCATATATCAGATAGACAGAGAATATCAACATGAACTGATTGTCTAAAGATATTCTGGGACGTAATTAATGCATGATATTAGGTCATTCTTCAAACAATGTATGTGTGTATTCATTGTGTTGGGAAAATTAACAATTTCTGTCCTTTTGGTGAAATACATATGGGACGACCTTGATTATGATGCTTTGGAAAATGTCGCTGTTCAAAAACAGAAGCTATATGATACACTGAAGACTTCCTGTTTGCGGGTCACTAGGACTTGACCTAATTACCAAACACCATGTCAAAAATCTCAAATTCCAGCGACAAGGCAATGCCATATCACAAAACAGTGAAACGTTTCAACCTCTAGTGACCAAACAGAGTTACTCCAAGGTTATCGCTTAGTGAAATGTAGAGCAAGTACCACGTCGCTTACAGTTTATTAAACATTTAAACAAAGAATTGTCATTCATTTCGATTTGATTGCAATATAAATATATAAGCTATCAGATAATAATAAAACTATTAAATAACTGATTACTTCGTTGTCATTTTAAATAGTTTTATTTTCCGTTTTTATAAAAGAAGATGCATTATGTATTAGAAATTTATAAACGAAACGTGGATGATATACATTGTATTTCATATTCTATCTAGCCATTAGTTTTTAAAAGTAATACACTTTCAAAGGTCAGAAGTTCAACCATATGATATAACAATTTTACATATGATGTATGTTTCCCTTACTGAATAGAATTACCGACCAGATGAAATAATACAACAGGTCAGATACGTGGTTTGAATTAAAATCAGGGCCTTTATCAGACTGGGGTCCACTCAATATAATAAGGTTCACATTTGAAGTACTTGATAAAATGAGATCGAACAAATAAATAACCCTAGACTTTACACGACGGGTCGATTTTGGAACTACTTGGGGCACGTATATATGATAAATTGAATTTGTAAAGACATTTACGTACTTGCCTTTATTATTGTCATTTAGCTATGTAGATCAGGTCTGAAATAAGTGTTCTTGTGGCTCCTTAAACGACGACGTTTCTTAGAAAATTGTTAGAGTAGGGACTATGTATTACTAAGTAATAGTATGCTAATATAGACTAATACAACTTGCCTTCAATCTTTAATTCGGGATTTATCAACCACTTATACTTTTTGAACTAGATTGACAGTTATCTGATCACACTAGGTTAGGTCTAAATCATAATTGATACGTGGAGTTGGCAAGCCATCCCACTTTGTCTCTAAAAGTCATCAACATCGATTATTCCTTGCCCTAGGTTGTCAGCCAATTTGTTAGCTGTTGAATTCGTCGTTTAAGGGGAAATTATTTTTTTAAGATATGTTACGTTCGGAATCGTTTTAAGCGATATACTTATTGCTAGATTGATTTGTCTCCCCACGGGTGTTTGATAAAATACACTTGTGCAGTTTCTACCGCGCTCTCTTTAGATAAATGGACTTGTCTAAGAATTGTCCACAATCTTGACTAACTTTTACAAGTAAATGCTCTTCATTTCACATACTTCTGGGACCTATGTATTCGTATCATGTTACGTGCCTTTGGGTAATGAATGATTTTTTTTTTAAATTATGCCGAGCATAGCCTTTAATCGCTTTATTTCTACTGAAACATGGCAGGCATACATACGCACTTCCACCCGGATTTGAACCCGGGTCGCCAGATTAGACGGCAAGCGCACTAACCACTGAGCCACGGAGGCACACATTTGTAATGAATGATGATTACACCATTTCATGAATTCATTCGCACTATCATCTTAGATTACATTTAAGAGTGAATACAATGTAAATGTAAAAATGGTATGAGGAAATCAGACAGGGAAGGCAGCACCACACTTAACCAGTCGAGAACAGAGTCAGTAACACAACAACTTAACTGCACGCAACAATACCCCCGAAAAACGCAACGAAATAATTGAAAGTTTAAGTTCCCGCCGACGAAATGCAGGATGACCCAATTTTATAAAGAAATTACAAAATGTCTCCAGTGGTTGTGTTGTGTTGTTACTGCTTACTTGGCTCGCCTGGTTAAGTTTCCTGTCCGACATTCCCTGTCTGATTTCCTCTGACCTTTTTTTATTTTCCACACTTATATTTTCGTAGATAACTTTGAGAACCATATTAATATCCCATTGAATTTGGCTACTATACGCGTTAATTATCAGTTTTCAACATTATACAACAAAACATTGAAATTGTTATGCATTTATCATATTTAAACACTTTTGGTATATCAACCTAGGGTGGTAAAATTCGCAAATTGACATTTGGAAATATTTGAGAACCACCATGTCGTTTGATTTGTCAACTTGCAGCCATTGACTCGAGTGGTAAGAATTATTAAATGTATTGACTCAAGGATTTATAGCGTATGAACGCAAATTAATATCACTTCTCCGAAAAAAACGATTTACACCATAACTTCACTTCAATATCACACGCTCTCGTAACCAGCATAAATCTGACAAACAAAACGTTAACCGTTCATCATACACTCATAAACACGTTGTCATTTAAAATCGTTCAACCAGTGATGTCTTGGGTAATTATTCTTACACGTCGGCAGAAAAAAACAATGTACTGTACAGACGTATGAACTTCATAAATTTGGCATTTTACTGTTCATTACAAAAACGTTATTAATCAATGAAAATGAGGACTTCAGAAAAGATTACATCTATATGTTTTGAATGCAAAAACAAACACGAGCACCTCTCATAAGTAAGGGGCTACTGAACTGTGTGTGTGTCGTAGACCGATTAATTGGTGATATAAATATAGATGTGAACGTTAGGCTGTTGTCTGTATTATTAGTATAATTACACACGTTAGGGAGAGGATATAAACTACTTATGTCAATTTCTCATCATTGTAAGATCATGGAGTTTTATGATAAAGACAAACAAACAATCATTCACGTTATTAAGGATTGTCGTCGATTGACAAATACCATTCCACAGAAAATCACCACGCACAAAAGGCACTACCAATCATAACAACTTGAACGTCAAATTTGCCAAATATCTTCAGTCAATTTAGTGATAGACATTAACGTCTCCACTCAAGCTTCTACTTGTATCTAGCGCTAATTTCGAGCCTTAGTTGCTGACATGCCAAAGCCACACAAAGAACAAATACTAACAACATCCCCTTGCCATTTAATTATAACAATAACAATGACTTCAAATATAGTTGATGACATAAGTGGTTCTAGACAAATGTTCAGTATGGTCGACATCAGTATGAAATATACACATATAAACGATGACGCATATAAACGAATATTTCCAATCACAAAATATTAACATAAATACAAAGTTGAATGACATTACCAGTGCAATATTTCATATTGATACTTCAATCGGATATGTAGGTTACTTTACTATACTATACTATACTATACTAGGATATGTATTCGTTTATGTGCGTATTATGACATTCTTCTCATGAATAAATTACGTTACCATCTGCATATAAATAAGATAAAACAAACAAAAAACATCGATGTTTCGCGACACCATGTTTATCAATGTTCACAGCCTAAATGCTGAAACTTGATATCGATAATTAGCAGTCGGTGTGTTCATATTCACATGCAACTGTATAATATGGACACTAAAAGAAGTGTGCTTATTTACAGGTTACAAAACAGTTAAATATTAGTTCATACTGGCAGCATTACATACGTACATGTACTAGACTAAGCATAACATAATTTGCAATTGACCACTGAATAGTATGTTTAAACTATGGCTGTAGTATAAGTCTATGACTTTGTTCATGTGTTGATGGGATGTCAGTCATGCTTTTTTATTTATTCCGTTGAAAATCTTTGTTGAACATAATATATGCAATCCATATTGTAATTATTTAAACCTCTCGGTTAAGGATAACCCATGAAAGTGCAAGCACTTATTTCCAATGGGGTCCTGTGTTTTTGCTGTAGGGACAGCAGATGGAAGAAACAGTGGTGTGATACAAGGTATCCGTGCGCGATGCCCTAGCTCTTTCCGAAGAGACACCTTGGTTCTTCACGTGCCCAGTGTATAGCACCGATACACGCGAGACTACATCTGGGTTGCTTACCAGTTCATCTCTAGTTGGGTGGGAAACACAGAAAAGCTTTTCAGAAATGAGTAAGTGCCCCTGCCGAGGATCGAACCCGGGACCTCTCGCTCAGCAGTCAAGCAGGCTATCTGGACATCAATAATTATATTGGCATAAAGGTGAAAGTCAACTAAGAGCACATACATTGATGTTGCCACAGTTGATTGGTTCATCTGATCAAACATGAACACACTATACCAATGCAATGTGTTGTTTGCTAGAGGTATATGGTAAATGCCCCATAGCTTAGTTACAAACAAAAATTGATTAACTTTACATCACAATATCAACTGTTTACGACATCAGCTAAATGTACTAGCGTTTGATTCGTACAGTTCAATAAGGGCACTAGTTACGTTGAAGGTTTTGAACTAAAGAACAACTAAATTTAACTATTGGTTGACGTAAGCATATTCAACATTCTATTTATATGTTAAAACATCAAATACACCGATATGATAACGGGGTAAGGGTTAGGGTTAATATGTTGTTTTTTTATAACGGGGATTTGACGATTTATTGTGGTTAGTTTAGGTGAAGGCTTTGTGATGTTTATGTGATGACCTATCGCTCTCGAAGCGGACGCTCTACAACTACGTCGTTTATTTACATTGCAAGATCAGTTTCAGACGACAAGAGTTACTGAACTCGTCTATTTGTCGTGGTGGCAACTTTCCTTATTCTGCGTTGGTTAGATCAACCCAAAATTCATTAACACGCGAAACTTGTTGTATGTAATGCTTGAGTTATTCCAAATATAACATGGTAATTACTGTCAAGTGTATCAAATATTCCCATTCTATGACGGAGGCCTTTGGCCAATCCGGCAGTAAAGAAATGTATTAACTCCTACTATAAATTACTTCGTTGACAGACATGACCAATTAACATACGTGTTATCAATTATGCAGAGTACACTAAAACTGAAACAAGTACATTTGTATTACAATTGTAAACTTGCAGCACCAATAATTTAACACCATGTCAGTTAATTACTCGTCAAATTCTCTTAAACAAGCAACATCACTGGTTATAGGACACTGGTTTTCACCAGCGTGTGTTTAATGACCGCCAGACATTATATGCTTTACATAACATGTGATAGAACTAGCCAGTTCAAATTAAGTAGAACTCGATGCAAAACATTCGTCGGTCTGTCAAACGAAAATAAATCTTAGATGTAATTACCTATAACGTTATGTGCCAGAAACAATGTCAGATTAAAATACAACTCAAGACCGATCCCAGTAAGAAAACGTTAACTGTTGTATTATATTGACTAGTTAATGTCCCAATATATTTGCTAATAGCATACAATAAGGTAAAAATTAAAAAAAGGACAAGGTCAAATGTCACTACTTGTAAATATTCTCTTCCTGATACATTGCTTTTCAAATAATAATTGCCACAGGACAACATGTGTTGCTATTTTCTGTACCTGCCGTTCTGCGATTGCGTTGCACATTACAAGGTGCGTTCATTTCTTTAAACAAAGCATCTACTTGTATCTTGTCTCTGTTTGTCTGTTTTATGGTCGTCATTGTGATTTGTTCTTGTCTGTTGAATCTTGCTCGGGAAATGTTTTTCTGACTGAAGCGCCACCCCGTCGGAGTAAGATACACACATCGTATATCTGTGAAATAAACATTGCTGTCGGTAAAGGATGTACATATGCATGATTCTTTAACAGCAATCAAAGTTCAGCTCAGAACGTTCGTGAACTAGTTGTTTTCCCAACTTCTCATTAACGGCGTCAGGAAGTAAGTGTCGGTGTTTGGTGTCTGTACTGAACCTTTACAGACATCATACTTGATATTTGATTGACATACGCTGGATATTAACTTTTGTTCAGACTGTGAGACTATCATTATGTTGATAGGGCCAACATATCATATACCACCCAATATGAAAGACGTCAATGTTTAAATGCAAATAGATAGTCACTTTCGTACCAGTATTCTGAACAATATGTTCCGTGGTGTTTTCTCGATTTGAAGGCTTTAGACACTCCTAATATTCGTATTACTATTAAATTACTGCATCAAAGATAATCCTATTCTGGAAATTGCTAAATGTTTTGCAAAAGGAAATGATTTAACATGATGTTTTACTTCAAGACATTAAGTCGATATATCCAGTTTAATCGCCAGCGTAATGATTTTTTCTCCTACATTTATCCATTTAAAGAGCTCTTTAAGAAACATGTTCATTCATTAGCTTCGGAAGAAAGGAATGCCGTTTGAACAATAATTACCGTCGAAATAATCTACACCATGTTGGTACTAAAATCGCTAAATGAGTTCTTACTGCGCATGCATCTGTAACATTATCGTAGCGGGTACTGGCATTATTTGAAAATGCACATACTATGATAAGTACCATGTCGTACACATTTTTAATAACGAGGGAAAGTCATTACTTACTCTACACTAATGGTTAAAACTATCACGCAACATGCACATTAGACAGACTAACTGATTAACACCTAACCCTAATCCATACAGACACAAACATCTTCATGTATTGTACGATATTCTATCTCGTTGTCATTAAGTCTTTAAATATAAGGTTACAAATAGCTTAATTAGTTTGGTCTAGTTCAATGTAAACTCTATTTACAAAAAAAAAATATTTTCACGACTGTCGTAACACTAATTTCTTGAATAAATCATAAAAATCTCACTTGTTATGGTATATTAGTAAATTACATTTCGTGTTTCAACAGTTCAATATTGACACCACGGTTCTAAACGAAAAGGAATAAAACAACAAAAACAAACGCATGTATTAAGAATATGTTGATATATTAGAGAACGTTGCATAATTCCAAGCACACGTGTTATGACACAGATTCATGTCTTTTTTTCATACGTGTTTTCATGTCATGAATTCTCATTTTTCAACATAATCATTATAGCAGGAGAGTAAGATGGGGTGGACTGTTTATCATCCAATCTTCCACAGAATATATCTTGGATAATAACAAAATGCATTAAATTTTGAAAGAGGTACGTCTGTTTTGAGAGAACTGCATTTGTATTACTTACGCGTTCAGTCTCTAAAATACGCCTAAACGTGTTGTCACCGACACAAAAGTAAATTACAAGGAAACAACTTGTCAGACTAAATATTGAGCGTTCAACAGTATTTAACTAAATTTGTTTTTCTGAAAGTTTTTACGAGTGTTTAAGACAACAACTGGATATAGTGACAGAAGACCGTAGGCTGTATAATATAATTTAAAAATGAGATTTTCTAATACAGGTCTTGCAATCTTAGGATATATATATATCACCATGTTGACAATTTCGTTTTTCAATAGTTCAATATTGTCTGGGCGGTAATAAACGTGTGTTTAAGGTTGGTTGGCATAATGTTTAATTTGAACTACTAAAAAATTTCTATGACGAAGGGGCCATGTAACGAAACACGTGTCTTGAATACGTGTATCGATATCATAGTTTTCAAAATTAGAATTCTACCAGGAGATCGAATTACATGGGCTGAGCAAATCCTAAAAAGAAACACGATGAACGTACGGTGACCGGAGTTATGAAAAAATCACTTTTACAGTAAAATATAATCATTATATAACCAGTTCCCATGACATGTCTAAGTCGAATAACAATGGTAATTAAACGTTTATTTGTAAGAAAAACAAATTCAATGCTAAACAATTATCAGAAAACAGTAACTGCTCATGAATTATTTAGTAATGTTACTATTTGTATGGTAATCCCTAGATATTACCTTTACTGAATAAAATTTCGAAACAACAGTCCTCTGACTTCTTTAAACTATTTTAACTATTCAAAACATGTTGGGAATTTCTTTATAAATGTTGAAAATAAAATAAACACAGGTTTGATGCTGAATAAATGTGTGAGTTAATCACATTTGAATATCTTTAGTCCCGATCATCTAAAAGTCAATCTTACTTAGGTATGCGGTCATCCTAAAAGTCATGCGCTGCTTAAAATGACTAAATAACCAAATAATACAGGATCGTCTTGCACATACTAGTACATTGCGTTTGACAAGTTCTGATTATAATTTATTTGACATTTCATTTAAATATCGTATATGACATTTGCACACTTAAGCCTTGTGTTACGTAAATGATAACACTATGTAAAGATCACTTCACGTATATATAACGATACCATGTACCTACTTAGAAGAATGAAATAACTAACCTTTGTAAGAGTGAAAACACTCCCATCTAACGACTCAATGGACACCAGATGTCTCAAATAAAAATTTCATTCTACCACCATATGTAGGATGAAATATTTATATAATTGTTGAAACCTTCTGAAGTGACACCATACGTACATTTTTAATACGGTGTTACATACAAAAACATGATAAATTTAGTCTATTTTAGTGCACAAACATTATCAATAACGCATCAGGTTTCCCATTTCCTTCTATTGATTATGCAGACAACATACATTATATGTTATTATGACACAATGTTCGCATGAAATAAAGCTACAGGGTGCAAGCAATTCTGATACTTTCAATATGAACTGTGTTTACTTCACACAAAGAACATGTGTACATAGCAGGAAAAGTCCGCGTTATTTTGGATCATCCCTTGAATAAGGTGACAGGCTTATTAACAGAGTGTTCTTGACTGTAATCAGTTATGTCTTTTACGGCATAAATAGCAATTGTCACAATGTTATTAGTATCATAACATTTCATTACTGCTATTAAATAATTTATCTGTTTGACATAGCGGTGAATGTTCTACGCCAACATCAACATCAACACAATCATGACAAGATGGTTAATTCTCCTGTTAGGTTAGTCTCACAACAATAAAACACACGTAACTACCAGTTTTAAATGTTTAAGAGATCGTGATTAGTCGATACGCAGTTTGGTGAAGTAGCAGACCCAATTACATGAAACAGCAAGAATTCCTGGACTAAAACTGTAACTTATTTAACCATTAAACAATTGATGCTGAATTTATTGAACAAGGCTGTTTGCCTTCCATGCGACGCTTGTTGGTACTAAAAGGATCAATTACAAGAAAGTCTAAATATTCAGCATTCAACAGTATTTGAGACTGGAAATTGTTACTAACCAAAGGTATTTTGTTAAAATTAGAAAATTGATATTCTAACACTGCTTGAACCAAGCTATTGTATTTGGTCTTGATATATCACTCTAACAGGTTTGGTACCGGTAAGTTCATCGCCAGTTTCCCAAGATACCGAGCTTTATGCATTACTGATACCGTGATTGATTTGCCTTTGTCCTGGCTTTAATATATTGTACTCAGAGTAGAAGCCCTGCAACTTGGTTACATGTATTAACATTCACGGTATTTACGTCTAGTGGATACAAATAACTTGCATTAATCACATTAGACGAACTAATTTACAAACATCTAACTCTTCGCCGTACTGACGCAAATATCTGCAGCACAGTGTTGTTAATGGCATGGTATTCTGTCTCTTGCAACATGCCTCTTTTATAACGTAATTGAATCTTATGTTACAAAACACTAAACCATCAATATTAGGCGCAAATAAATTATACGGTACATTACCTCCTATTTACGTACTATTTCGATTTTTTCATTACTCTTTTAACACTGCATATTTAAAAAATATGGCATTCCTTCCAATGATAGATTTTTTTATTGCATTCCGCGTTCCAACAGTTTAATATTCACCGTACGGTTATCAATGGAAAGTAGATGTCATCAAAATAACATGTTATGAAAGTATGTTTGTATATTGGAGAATTTGATCTAGTCCACAACGAATATGGTATGCCAATCAGATTCATACCAACATAGATAACGTGTTTTCATTTTATAAAGTCTCATTTTCATCATAATATTCATATAAATAATAATGTGACAGGAGAATATCATTGGATGAACAATGAACAATTTCTTACAAGAAAGTCGGAGGACAAATACATTTTATAATGACCTATATAAATAATTCTTGCGTCAATATTTGCTAATAAATCTCTCGTTTACTAGTTCATGATAAGTCAGTATATAACAGAATAAGTCAGACTATAGAGATATATCCCCATACAGGTAACTCGTATCATTGATACAAAATCTAATATATATTGTCTCAGAATTTAGTTTATTAAGAAGAAGGTGTGTTTGTTCGAATAAACGGACAGACAAATACTGTTGAAGGTAACTAGATTTTATATAATTTACCTCGATTACCTAGAAACACTACTGTATTTAATTCACGTAATAATTTACGGTCATGTGAAAGGATTGTTTTTAAAACTTCAAATTCTACGCTGCGAAGTCATGAAGATGTGATGAATTCAACTTAGACCAAACAAATTGGAAATAAAAAAATGAATTAAACTCGGAAAGTGAGCCAGCACTCAGGAGAAACATCTGAAATACACAAATATGGCATGAAAGTGAAAAAATGACAGGCATATTTACAAGATTAAGTCGCAATGGCAACTGCTAAAGTGAACAAAGGATGAAACGTTACACCCACAAAGACAACTTTTAACAACCAAATATCGCAAGACAGATACCCACAACTATATCCGACTAACCAACACCTGACCGAGTCATTACACCCGTCTTTGTAAGAGAATAAGACAATGTACTTATCGAATATAACCTAAACCACATTAACATGCCCTTATACTAGTAGTATCTACTGTTTTTGGAAAGGCATTTACATGATATTTTTAATTCGAATACTGCATTATATCAAATTGCACAGTAAGAAATGAAATTGTGTAATATGTACCATGTAGAATAAAAATGGTTATAAAACATGCAATTGTAGAAAATAGATTTATGGGGAAAATATCAATTCTCATGAATATTAAAGTTATGGCAATATTTATATGATAATCCCTAGACATTACATTTACGAAAACAAATTTCTAGCTTAGAACTTTAAACATTCCAGTCGATTTCAAAACTGGTTCATAGACTCATTCATCATAATTATGTGAAAATGTTTTGTTTATATTTAATTTGCATTCATTTTAGTATAACTATTGTCTATTTTCAATCTGACTCAAGTAGGCGATATTTTTCTTAAAGTCACGGGAAGGGTTTGATGATGGGGTGATTTTAATCTGATTGACCGCGTACCATGTACCACCACATGAAACAGTATCAGTGATCAAGAATAAAACGGAAAAGTTTTTATTAAACTTATTTGTGTAGATAAAGGTCTGTTTTCAAAACAAAGCAGTTTCAGACATACATTATTATCACAGACACTATTATAATGATGTTATAATTGATACCATCTGAACTGGTAACAATAAAGTAAGTGTTAAATCAAAAGCAAGATTAATACGGTGCAAGAATTTTTATGATACTAATTCGGCCGCTTTTACGAGATTCGTACTGTTTATACATTTTGTATCTGATAATCTACTACATTAACTAGCGCTTCCACCGGAAACGAAATTACTGACAACGTTTTGGCATCTGAATGATACGATTGACCACGATCGTTCAGGAAATGATGGTAATAAATGTTATCAGTCGTAAAGTTTATCATTCTGATCATCTCAGTTGATACTGCTTCAAAATGATCAGATATTTTACCTTACATCATCCCGGCCTTCCCTAAATACAGAGATAAATGGAAACAATCTCGACATCTCCAAAAAG
The DNA here is from genome assembly GCA_963678985.1 of Spisula subtruncata. Taxonomy (NCBI): domain Eukaryota; kingdom Metazoa; phylum Mollusca; class Bivalvia; order Venerida; family Mactridae; genus Spisula; species Spisula subtruncata. The sequence goes on along the minus strand of OY787670.1, from coordinate 45,024,922 downwards.
ATTAAAAGCTTCACCTTTCATCAACCCTGCCCTAGGTACACACAGGGTGATTAATGGGAATAGTGGCCTCTACAAAAGTGTCGCTTTGAGTTTGACACGGACGGTCATATTAGCTGATCACTTGAACATTTTATATGCGACAGTTAGGTATTGATACATCACCAATGTTGTCGTCATAGTATACATTTATGAACATTGAATGCAGTGTCGAGCTAATTTTGTAATTTAATTCAATTATGTAGTGAAGACATTCCCTAACGTAGAAGTACATTCGAATAGGGGTTGTATATTGGGTTCGTCCATGAATCTACCGGGAAATGATACCTTACGAATCATAATGATGTAACAACATTGTCTTTGACCATTACGGACTGGATTTTCTTCTCCACGATGCTTAACATAATTATGCTTTCAGATTATCAATAATGTAGTGTTTGTATTTTAGTCAAACTCTGTTGAAAGAATGTGTCTTGGATATTGCAAAAAAAAATATAGTAGGTTGTCGCTGTCTTGGAGCCAGCCGACTACAATGCGCACACAAACATTATCAAACATTCTTTCAGTCAGTCATTTATATCATAAGTAATCATGCCAATATGACACTATCTAACATGGCTAGATAAAATTGGATTTGTTATCAGATGGGAAGAAAATGAAAGTGATTTCACATGCATGTTTAATTTAGAGACATTAAGTCGACAGATCCGTAGTTATCATCAGCGTAATGGATTTTTCTCCTTCATTTGGCCACTTAAATAGCTCTTTAAGAAACATTTGCATTCATCAATGCTGGCGGTAAAGCATGGCACGTCATTTACATCGACATTATCCATTGAAACAATAATTTCTGTCGGAAGAAGCACAGCCATGTTAATATTAGCGCGTGAAATTGTTAGCTTATTTTTAACTGAACACGAACGTCTCGTATTTGATACGTACAGTATTATATAATACACATCTGAGCAGACTGTCATGACATACACATGAGACGCGAGTTATTTCCTGTCCAATACTTGTTTACAAATACATTGCATTACTCACAATAGAAACATTAATTTATTAACGCCGAACCCTTCAACATACAGACGAAAATAGTGTCTGCTAACGGTTGTTAATTATATGACACCCTGCTTCCTGCCACATATCTCTTTTATAATGTCAGTGAATCAAAACACTGAAAGTTTTCATAATTTGATCAGCAAATACTAATAAGCTCATATATATTAATAATATACCGATACATCGTCGCCCCTATTTTTACAATTTTTGTAATATACTTGCATAGATTTTTATATTGCATTTCGTGTTTCAATAGTTTAATATTGACATTATGGTTCTAAACGGAAAGTAGCAGTCATCATAAAAGCATGTATTTCATATGTGTTGACATATTGGAGCATGTGTTCTAAATCAAAACAAAAATAGTTTGCCATTGCGATTCATGCCTTCAAATATTTTCTTTCCATACGTGTTTCCATGTCATAAATTCTCATTTTCAACATTGTAATACTGACAGGAGAGTTTTATTGCATGAACAGTTTCTTAGAAGAAAGTCGGTGAAGAAAATGACCTAGATATAACTTGTGTTGCGTCAATATCTGGCTACATACCTCTGGTTAAACAGTTCTTCGCATAAGATATAATTCCCATAGGTCATTTGAAACTGTTATAATTGATAAAAGATAAAGCGTAAGTTTTCAAAAAAGTTTGATTTATATAGTCGGAAGAGCTTTATGTACAACAGTCGGACACGTAAAACTTCTAATAACACAATTTTAGTAGACGAATTGAATTAACTATAAATAAACCCGACATCATCACATCACAATCTGATTGAGAGTCTATAGTGTGCTTACAGTAACTATATCGAACTATTACATTACAGCTATACACTGGACCTTAATATATTCTTATGTGGGCGATTATCATGTGACATCTTCCAGGACGTATTGAATCAAACAACCAGACATGTTGTCAAAGATAACTTTCATCAAATCCTGCAACTGTCTCCAGTCACATCAGAACCGTCATTTTCAGAGATCAATTTAAGCAAATGACATTCCGGACGTAATAGCAAAGTTACAAAATTCTGACAGGGATGGCAGCACTCATCTATTCCAGTATTTCTTTATTAATTTGCCATGCGAGTTTGGACTTAAACATGAGAATGGTTTGTATGTACATTAGCAACACAGATTGATACACAACTTCAAAGTTCAACGGACCACATAAAAAGCTGATTGCATTGTTCATATTTGGTCGATAGTTTGATGTTGTCATCAAAGCATTTGTTACAAGATGTAATCAATACACATCACCCAAGGGCAAGTAAAATGACACGAATCAATAGGACCCACAAGTATGTTAAACGAAGCCCATTATCTAGTAAAATGACGTCAAAGTATTTTTTATACAAAGCTATTTATCTTTAGAAAACGCAGTAGATTTTCTTTCATCCGACACCTGTGGTCAGAAAAATTCAATCTATCGCTTAAAGTCAATTAGTCTTTCGCTTAATACGATTGCAAAGTAACACATCTTAACAAATTAATTTCCTCTTAAACGACGAATTTCACAGCTTACAAATTGGCCGACGAGATAGGACAATGAATAATCGATGTTAGCGACTTTCAAGTGACAAAGTGGGATGATTTGTCTGCTTCATGAAATATTTATGAATGTTCTTAACGCATGAATGGTTGGTAATTCCAGAATTGATTCATTGAATACATCTTACAATTAGCATAGCATTACTTATATCGTTCTGACCAATGTTCTAAGAAAATTCCTCGAATAAAAACATTCCGTAAACCTACTTAGTGGAACAGAAATTGTAGTTGTTTATAATACGCAGCAACATTTATTTCGATGCCCTACTATTTACATAGCGTAATATTCCGATCATGAAATCGTATGTTCATTGAAGGAAGGTGTTCAGCAATTGAACATTAGCTGCCAATCAAAAGGCTTAAACATGTAATCATATTAAAGCTACTAGACTTATATTACCAACTTCGCAATTACATATCCGGTTTGCCTGTTTAACCATGTTTGGTTTCCGTTAATTGCCTACTAGGTTCCAATCGCCATGTACACGTCACAAGGAAGACTTACTTGTATTACTTAGTTTATGTTTTTGTAAATTGTCGATTCTTCTTAAAAAAGGTATGAGGAAATCGGAGCGGGAAAGCAGCATTCAACATAACCAGCCGAGCACAGAAATCAATAACACCACAACACAACCTCACTGAGCATTGCCCACACATGTCAAGTATCATAAACAGGGTCGAACCATGTATGCAATGTACATGAATTTCAGCAAGACATACATTGCTGCAGTTGTGTAACATTACATGTAGCAAAGAATACACACACATATTGTTGAAAGTACAAACTAATACATAAGAGTATTAATTACGATCTAGAAACTCTTCAAGTGTTCAGTACATGGTGACAATCACTGTTGTAAGTAATTGTACTGCCTATCTGATATATGGTTTGTCAGATTTGTTTAATATGTCTGTCCAAGTATTCTCAATTATTTATCCAATCGTGGTGCTTTGTCGACGAGGTTTAGACACAAGGCATATATTTTTCAATAACATTGACATCTAGTGAATGTGATGGCAAACTTTAAACACCTTATTTAGTAGGCATTTTCGGCAAACTTGTCTGAAATATCTTTCGATATGACGATGATGTACTGGTTTAACCTGCGTATATATTATCTTCCATTGGATCTAATTTTTACGGAACTGGTGTGCGATATTCATTATGCAATCGTCATACTGCTGAATACTTTATCACTGTGTATAATAGTTTTCTTACATTACGGTTTAAATACCTTTTAGACTACTTAAATATTCCATTTTGTCTAGAATACAATCTGTACACAGAAGTAAATATATGTACTTCAGATATTTGTCAGTGAATTGTCGTATAAGATAAATAATCACTTTAAGGTGAATAATCGACATTGCATGAAACGTATTACTTTGATTATAAAAGTGTCATTAAATAATTGTGTACTTTCGGACAGTGTTGATCTAACGTACAAATCAGTTGCCGAGAGCTGAGGAATAAAAGGTACAGTTCGGCAGTTGTCCTGCACATTTGTTCAATGGATATAAGATCATTAATAAAACAGTTCTTCATAACAAGCGTTCGTATTGTATCGTGTCACGATAATGTCATTGTCATCTTATAAGTATATCAATGTTAATGAGAATTATACTTTTTTAACACTGAGATCTTCTGTGATCGTTATTTGTTCAGACGGCAAATGCGCATTGCATCGGTACACCGTTATTCTCTCTCAGACCATCAATACTGTGTTTATTTTCATGCATTGTTTACTTTATATTTTAAAAGCGAAATACTGCCACTGAGCCGTCTGGTTCTAGGATTTCTTGTGATAAGTGGTCATCCTTGTTACATTTGTATTTGAACTTATCCGGTGACTTTTACACAGACTTTGTGTTTCAAATAACTGATCAAGTTGAAGGTAGAGTCAAATCGTGTTTGTTATTGTCTCTTGTGTTTACTGTTAAGTTCATATTCGTGCTTCTTTGTATCATGCTAAGTGCTGCATAATAATTGTGTTTCAATTATTATTTGATTTGGTCTTCCAATATAGATACACAATACGAATAAATAGAACAGATTCAATTAGTCCGACTCTTATACATGTACAAATATACGTATAGGATCAAGATCATAATATGGAAATTAAATTTAGCGATTGCTCAATTCACTGTGGTGTACAAAATAATTGTTTGAATGAAGCTTCAATAACCATTGTAAAAACGAGATAACAGAGAATTAATCATTTTATTAGTACAATGTACCATGTTCCTTTACAAACCGGACATCGTCTCATCAAGATTAACAATGAATTTTCAGTAATGAAAAAATATCTCCCTAAGGACTTATTGTCATTCGAAGCAAAATTGGCCCGAACAAAGTGGCTTACAATAGAGACATTAATTATTTCACGAAACTAACTTGTCCATTTATTCAAAGTGGTTCTGGAAGAGATTTGGGTACTTGTCTTTGTTGTTCGTAGATCGTCAACCAATTTTCATTAAGAAATTCTTTGAGAATACTTTCAAACATTTATGGCGATTGTGTCAATAAGTTTCAGTACAAAACTGATTGTAGAGGCATAAAATGTAAATCAAAATTAGATTAGAGTTAAATAGAGAAAACAATGGATACCAATTAAGTGAATATTAAATGGAGCCGGCATGCTAACCAGATGATTGTTTATAATGCAAAGCATATTGATGTCTTGTCGAGGAAATTAATGTAAAACACACAGGGCAAGCATAACTTATTGTTCACGTTTATATTTTGTGGTGCTATAATTGGACTGGTCCGGATGAGCTGGCGGTTGAGTTTCTAAAAGCGTCCATACAACATTCATAATAATTATCTAACAAATGTACAAATTACCTGGCTGCCGCGTTAAAACACCCGGGCTACCGAAGCAATTTAGTAAAGTTTTACCAGACAGAGATATTACCACAGAGTTTTAATCTTTAAAATGACTAGATAGTAAATTAATTTTGTTCACATGTTCATCGTCATTACGTAGAATACCTATATACATATCTAGATCAGTTGTCGCTGTCGACTTCTACTCTGTTTAATAATTATTTGATTCCAATTGCAATCTTCATCTAAAGAGAGATAGGCGTCCAGAAACAAACTTTTAAACAAAGTTTTACAGTTACAATCGCTCGGTACAGACAAGACAGACGAACGTTTTGGAATAAAACATGTTGAGTACAAAGATGACAGATACACTTTTCGGTGTAATCGCGTTTCTATAATGATTTATCAGTTTTTTAATTCGGGGTTGAAATAATTAAAACCTGCTCAGCGTATAAACTAATGAAATATAACAACAGTCTGATCACATCCACAATGCCACAGAAAAGCATAAAATGGTATTTATACGAAGACTATTATGCCTGTTGGAAATGTTGTTACGGGTGTCGTATAAATGTGGTATATATTGGAAAACCTTATGATTGTCCTGGGTCATTTACTGAATGAATCTGAGACTAGAATAATAAAATTTGCAAACCTCGTTTAATGTAAATGAATATCAAACCACTCGTGATAGATCTTTATTGTATGTTATTTTTAACTAACGATGACTACTCGATCGAAAATACAACTAACCTCGTGTGATCCAGACAGGCGTTCAATGTAGTTATTCATATTTCTAACTGAAGTACTGGGATATTGATCAACATTTATGTTGGTCACAATGGACACCATAATACGATTACAATACACTACTTGCTGCCGCCTGATATTTAGGTTTGGCAATGGTACTTACGTTGTTGGGTCAAATTTGATTACCGAAGGTAATAAGCAATTATTGGTTTAGATTCCATTCAATGTCTGTTCTACACAGTTAATATACACAGCTTGCTCGACTCGACAAACCTATTTTATTTTATGTCTGCACCCAATGAAAATCTTATGTGACTTTATATTACTGTTGTATACATGCTTTGGATTTATGGGAAATATATTTTCATGCCACCAAATATGCAATACATCAATTAAATACTAAGTAAGTGCCTCGTATTTGTACATATTTGTACATGACTTGCAATAATGTATGCATTATTGGGGGTTAATGTGACTTAGGAGTGTGTTGCGAACACAAACTTTACCTCCTTGTTCCATTGCACAAAACAGGGACGAAATGTTTATTAATTATCCAATAAAACCTACAAAATCAAGGACATTTAAATTAAGAGTCTCGTTACATAAATTGGAGAAATGTTGTCTGGTTCCTATGAAGCATTTGCTTCTCGTTGTCTTCTCGTGATCCACGAGAAGCGTGCTCAGACAAAACAATAAGCCTCAAAATGATGTTTATCATTGCGACTATAATTCACACCCTCTCCTGATCGGAATTTCTTCAATAGTATATCAGCGTGTGTGTAATAGATCCAATCTAGGTTGATCAGTTATCAGTCAATTCGGATTTTGTTACCAAGCACATTGTATGTCTAAGAAATTTATTGAATGGAACTATCTGTGCCTTTTACGCACGGACCTTTTGCATCTGGAATGCATGGCTTACGAAAATATTTTCCAAATAAAATTTGAAATGAACAAGTTGCTAAAAAACATTATACATTTTTTATGTACACCTTTGTAACACAATAACGCATCGTTTGTTTGGTCATTTGAGGGCACCGCTTTTGTATATCTTTATTAAAATTGTTTGTCCAGCTAGGACTTAGGTACTTTATTTACTCGTCATGTGACATGTTATGTGTGGGGATTGTGCTGTGTATGTTGTTTATCTTCTATCTACGTGATCGGCTGTTTCCGTACACTGCCGCCTTCCTTATCCGATTCCTTTTTATCCTTTTGATATCAAACCCTCATACAATGTGTATCATGACCCTGTAAGGTAAAACAATCGATTTACAAACTGTTCAAAAGCTTAGAATAAACTCGGTGTGTCTGTTTTCTTTCAGCGTTGGCGTTTTTCATATTGTCTAGTACATGTATATAATATGTTGACCCTATCAACAAATTGATAGTCCAACAGTCAGAAACAAACTTTAATATCCAGCGTGTGTCAATCAAACATCAAGCATGCCTGTATAGATTCAGTATGGACACCAAACATTGATATTGACTTCCATACACGGTTGATGACAAGTAGAAAACAACAAATTTACGAACGCTCTGAGTACTACTTTTTTGTAGGAAAATCAGCATGATAAATATCGACAAAATGCGCAGAAACAGAGACATGTCAAGGCATTATAGTACTATTATTTTTATGTCTGGTTAGATGAATAATTAGTGTTTGATAGAAATTTTAAACCCATATCATGTACCAGTAACTATTTACAAATGTCAACTTGTTTTGAATTTCCATACTCGGCGCATTATTTCTTCAATATCACGTAGATATTACATGTTTAATACTATCTATATAAATTGAAAATCACGTAGTGGAATATTTCATGTAAAAAAATCTAAATGTTTCAAGTTTTAGAAATATGTGTTATTGTTACCGTAAAAACTGACGAAAATAAATACAAAGTCATCATATTCTCAGTATTGTTATCCTTATCATAATATTTTCTCACGTTGTCATGTTTCAGTTAGTTGAATAAAATTGTGTATTTGTTGGAGCATCAAAATAGTTTTGGTTGACGCCTTAATGAAACGCAGTAACTATTCTAGAATGTCATTGTTCGGGGTGACACTGAATATGCCAAAACAGATTTGACAGAATTTTATGACAGTTTTATGGTATGATGATATCTATCTTTAACAACATGTCCAGAAGTTCAATTGAATATCTGGTGTAGATTTAGTTACTGAAGTATATACTAATGGCGATCGTGGGAATTACGGAGAGATTGAGATTGACTGGGTCAATTCTCTGACACAAATCTCATATACTCTTATATACCGGTGATGAATAGAAGATAAGTAGTACCCATCCACACTATGAACATGTAACTGATCTGAAACAGGCAACACATTACAATAATCAATTTGGATAGAGCTATAGTTAATAAATCATAATTACTCTCAACCACATGATCGGCTCATTTATTTACAAATGATTGACGTCCTAGTCTTAACAACAAAAACATCTAAATACATAAACCATTGACAAATGTTTCTGGCTGGGAAATAGTTGTCACTACAAATAGAATTGATTATAGTCTGTTTTTTGTCACTCAGTTTAAATTCATATCATGATGCACTTAATTGTCATTCGGCGTTTTAAAGTTGACATCACACATCAGCATTATTAACTAAACACTGTGGAAGAGAAAATATCATGTCACCCACTTACAGGTTGCCATGTGATAGTATCCAGGAGGCAACAAACAATGCGGCCACCATCAATATCAGATGCATATAGCACAATTAAAAGTATTGTTTGGTTGATCACCTCCGTGTAGTACACTCATAGATGATATCAAATGTACAAACGCGAATAAGAGTTACATGTGCTTTATCGTTTTTATGGGACACGAATTTATTAGCTAATTATGAGCGTTTTGCGAGCTCATTTTGCTTCCTTTTTCCATTTGATAACAACACAAATACGAGCACATGCTTCCAATATTTATTTATTATGTAATTAGGCGTATAAGTTCAGCTATCTAACTTCACATATTCGAAATAAATAACATTTTATAGCTCACACTTTCACCAACGAATTATCGACGATATTTTTATATTCATTTAAATGAGATTTGTTTCAATTTATAGACAATTAATTGATAGTTCATGTACGCATAATGAGTTATAGGAAATTAACTACCATACTTTGATCTTTAATTGTAATAATTGAAGAATATTCCTGGAACAATACTGAAAGTACGTACACGATAGCTGCATTAAAACTTCAAAAGAAGACGAGGAAGTGTTATCACGTCAATGGTAATAGTTCTTCTTACTTATTCTTCCGATTAGCAATCAGAGATGTTCATTGTTTTAATTATGTATTTATTTGTGCATATCGCAAAATACCTAGCAGTTGTTCATTTAGTTTATTTATCTATTAAAACAAATGGTGGTTACCAAATATGGTGTCTTAATCGCACCTACACAATTGAGCTATTCTATATACTTATTTTACATAAATGGAATACACAAAATGACCATTTGAACACCTCAAATACAAGTGTTGTCGTTGTAAACAGAAAGGAAAACGTACCATAAACGGACGACACGAAGTTGAAAGCGCTTACGGAAACTCGAATGTCCTCTAGTGCAAAACAGTCAGTGTGATTGTTGCACTATTTGAACTGAATTTGTCAAACGTTGATGGATTTAACTAATTGTGTGCCGTTAATGGCATATTGATGGTAAGATGTATAGTTAATGTATTTGCTGTTTGTTATTGAATACTATAAATAAGCTATACATACATTTACCAATTACTTCTAGCATACGCGACGTTACACAGTTTTTGTTCTACGTCATATGCAATATTCTAATTTCATTTAGTGATAACTCCGTAATTTTTGCGATCAAAAACAAATATTTAAAAAATGGGACCATCAAATTTCACTATGGTATTTTATATGTAAATGATAAGATAGGGTCTACAACTAAGTTTTTTTTGCTAAAACAGTGTGGGGGATCACGTGACTAAAATGGTACGCAGCACTATGAAATAGATCGCGAAAATCTGGATATTTGGATAGTTTTTCGATTCTTGGTAAGTACTCCTTGATTATGTTTACTAGTTATATAGTGCAGGCTATGCGAAATTTAACGCGCTTTCTAATGGTACACGTGTCATTCTTGTACTCTCTCTGGTTTCTGAGATACCTTCGAGGTTTTAATGCGAACCAGTGGAATATTTTGTCAACAAGTCTACATTACTGTGTATAAACTACACAAAAAACTGTATTTAAAGGCAATTTATTATGCCACGGTCAGGTGCATGTGCTTTATTGTATTCGGAAAAGGCTTCTCGTTGAAATACAGTGCCTGATAACGTCCTTTATTGGTGATTTTAAGGGATTTCTTGTAAAAATGTCAAATTATTGAAATGATACTCTCCACGGAATAACATATTTGTGATACTAACCACGGATCAGTTTTAAACCAGTCCTGTACATTTTAGAACAAAATTTGGTCCGCATTTTGGAACCTTGGTTCAGAAAACTGATTGATTACAATTGTTTTCAGTTGTTTAATTAGGTTTCCTTTATTCTTATACAGAAGTTACAGCAAGACGTTGTCGAGAAGCTAGGCTCAGACGAATGAAGGGAACACGTCACGGGCCAACTAAAATAAAAGAAAATTTAGACACACTAACACCAGAACGAATGTGGAATGAATCTTAAAACAGTGCAATGTACTATCTAATCAAGCAGAGACATAGCTTTTATTCGTGTAGTTTGAAGATTGTATAGTTGGACGGGAATGGAATCCAATATAATTTCACATTAATCCATGCAGGACGGTAATTTACATGTGATTTTAGTGTTATTTCATTGCAATTGTGTATTTTAATTTTTTTTCCACAATCACTGTGCTGTTTTGATTTTTATTATTAAATGCAACACCCATCTATAATAGTTTGTTGTCCATTTACTTCATTGACATGTTGTACTTATATAATCGACCATCGCTCTTCCTTATTAGATAGTTGATTTGATGCACTATCTAATTCGATAATAAAAAGAAAAAATGGCGATGTAATGGTTTTTTTCTCTTCATTTGTGATTATGAGCGTACATAAAGGTATACAATGCCCATCTGAACAAGTATCAACGAACTAATAGTTAATGTATCTGCTGTGTAATCGCATTAAAATGGCAGCCGAAAATATAGTTCAATGTCGAAATACTCACAAAGATATTAACCAGAAAACAAACATTTATATTGACAAATGATTCTTCGATAGCATTTATTATATTAGTATACATGTAAAACAGTTGATAATGTAACATCACAAATAAATCTAGTCGAAGACAAATTTAATACTGAAGTAGAACATTATGAACAACTCTTCAATGTATGACAGAGCAAATGGTGTCAGAAACAATGAACAACTCACGGGTCTCTGGCCTAACGATTTAAAAACTCGATAGTGGGAGTGGAGTTTATTTTTTAAAAGGAAGCCAAAATTAGTTTTTAAATTCATATGACACAGATAAAAATGAATTAATTGTTTTGGTAGCAAAAATGTCGAGCATTTGTCCGTTACCTTTCTGCTAAAATATGACATGCATGCGATTGCCTCCACTCGGATTTGAGCCAGTGTCACCGGGCAACGCATCCACTGAGCTACTGGAGAGGGTAAGTAATAAAGTCGACAAATACGTGTTTAAAAAAATACTGCGCAACAAAGACATAACTCAAGAAAATGAAAGTCACACATTAATTAGCATGAAACAGCATTATGCGAAATTCGAAGAAGTCGCATCGCCTTGTTTTGTTGCAGTGGTGTTGCAGACCCTTGATATGCTACCTATTTTACATAATTTAGAATTGAAAGTCCATTATATGTTTTAATTAACCGATACACCCTGTGGCATTCATTTAAAGAATTAATGACTTGGTATCGATATAAGTTCATTAATACTTGCCCGATCTTAGACATTTTTACCCAAAATGTCGACATTATGTTGATATTCAAGACCATATACATTGTATACAAATGAAATATTATCCTGGTAAAGGACAACTTATATCAGTGTCGCATTTAAAAAAAGATTAAAAAGCTCAAATTAGGTTTATCTGTTCTGATCGAAATGACAACGTTTACATTTTTGGAAAAATCCTTTAATTTGATGTAGTGGTCAATACAGAATACAAAATCCTAACATTTTTTATATTTTGTACTATAACACGACTCATTCTAGTTCCTTAAATTGATTCAGATCAGTTTCGATTCCAATTCTCTCTGCACCATGTTTCTTTGATCCTGTTATTTCTGTAAAAGAATAGATGAAAAATATTATTAGGCAACTAAAAATAAGCATTATAAAATATACTAAACAAAAAACAATGATGGAGAAAAAAAAAGTTACTTGCTCTAAAATACAAGTTTAAAATGATCCGTGGTTTGTATCACAACATTGTTGTTCCGTGGAGTGTACCATTTCAATAAATTGTCATTTTTAGCAAAATAACGCATTCAAATACCAATAAAGTATGAAAGAGTAACTGGTTTTCAACAAAAACTCTTTTCCGAATACAATAAAGTACTGACACCTGAACATGGTCTAATATATTCCCATTAAACACGGTTTTTGTGTAATTTATCTAAAAATATTGGCAAAATATGTCCCTGGTTCGCCTTAAAACCTCGAAGGTATCTCAGAAACCAGAGAGATTACAGGAATGACACGTGTACCATTAGAAAGCGCGTTAAATTTCGCATAGCCTGCACTATATAACTAGTAAACATAATCAAGGAGTACTTACCAAGAATCGAAAAACTATCCAAATATCCAGATTTTCGCGATCTATTTCATAGTGCTGCGTACCATTTTAGTCACGTGATTCCCCACACTGTAAAATTAAATCTAACTGTCTTGGTAGGGTAAAAACTGCTTGACGTTATGCACTTTTTGTTGGACGTTAAATGCGACTGCCTAATTACCTTCATCCGTACAAATTGATAAACCACAGCAAGATTAGGAGTAAGTTACATGGATATAGTTTTATATCAAAACATATCATATTGTTGCAATGACAACCAAAACTCGCCCATCAAAATTTAAAACATGGGGTCCGGTAATACACTCAAGAATTATTGAATTCCTGTAGCGAGGAGAGTATCATGTTTTCATATAGGTTTATTTAATTCATAAATATGTTTGCGGTTAAATCATGCGCTAGGTCCCTACGGTCTGCCGTTAGGGCCATCGCGGCATAGCAATACAAAGTCGAAAGTAGGATGGTGAAAAGTTGATAGTATGAAACAACGATAATACGATGAAAAGTCGATAGTACAATAGTGATAACACGATAAAACGATAATGAAAACATGGAACAATGAAAGTACAATGGTGAAAAGTCCCAGTAAATGTAATATGTACACAATTTGAAATACCAATATAGCACAAATTGCTTGCGGAAATTGATATATTCAAAGCAAGAACCATGAAATATATCCATGCATAAAGGTCAGGGTCAGGGCAAACTCGCCAAGCTATACAGGAAGACATAATTTTATGCACATGAGAACATACACATATATTCATAAAAAATGATAATATCCCAATTTGAGAGAAACATGTCAGCTTTAACATTCATACATCCAATTATATAATAGTATGTGATATTAATGTAACATATCCCCGAAGTCTAGGATGAGTTCCTGAAAATGATTTGCTGAGTTTCCTTATCATAACGTCAATATAAATGATTCAAACTTTTAATTCCATAACACAAAAATCTAAAGTTATGGAAGACGGCATGTTAAGACACTTTAACAAGTTTCAAATTCATGAATTCGCGATTTATACTTCATGATTTCAACTTCATAAGTTCAGATATCACCTTGGACATTCACGATTAAATATTATGATGATAAATCGTTAATTTGTGAAGCTGATTGATGTAATGTTTAATTATCTAAGACGCCCGTTCTGAAAACCATACCCTGCAATGTATGTCACTGTTACTGTCAAGTTATTGCATTGTTTGTAGTGCATATTGACAGTATACATTAATTCAATATATTTTTTTATAATAAAGTAAGAGCTCGATCACGTTGATAGAAGAACATAGAATTTTAAAGTCCATCTGCAATACAGTAAACAGAACTAAACATGCCAAAACTCTTGTCCAACTGTCAGAAATTTCTGAAATGCGTTTCATTGTTTCTCAAATGAACTGTACATAATTTTAGCAAGAGGTAGTCTCACATGTATCGGAAACGTACACTAACCAATTAATGCAGCATGCCCTAATTCCTTGTACACAAACTGTCTATCTCTTCCCTCGAAGTCGAAGGCGATCGATTACATGCCAACAAGGCAGGGATCGAACCAAATGTCCATCCATCACGGCCGTCTCATTAACACACAATTCAACGCTTTTCGAGTTTCGTGTATATAGTAATTTACTGTGTTTTCGGATGTACTGTGAACAAATACTAGTATTTCATCACCCTTGAACTTACTGAATATAAACATTTATACTCAATATAGATTCATGACGAACTTTAACTAATAATGTCATGTAGTTCTACATGCACACGTTTGTTTCGCAAGTGAATTTCAATTGCAACCTGCATGTTCGGTTATGCACAAGTCGATTGAAACTCTACCACTAACCCTTGAGAAGAGCAGGGGTAGTTGGGAATAGTCCCGTGTTTTGCCTTTCCTATGACCCTGTACGTACGGCCGTGTCAGTGCGGAGCTATTGTTTTACATCAAAATAGCTGAGAAATAATCCGCAACATGAGGTTTGAGACGTACGTCAAAATACTGGCACTTCCTACGAATTGTGACGGATTTCTATTGACTAATGTATCAGCTACATATATAGCTTGACCAGATTAAACTGACACTTATCAAAGTCCGTAAAGCTTATCGGGCCATGCTCGGTTGTATTTGATTTGTATTTTAATTTAATATATACCGTTTTCTCCTGACTTTTACGAATTATACAAGGAGTCTCAGTTTAATCTGGTAGGGCTATACATGGTTCTCATACACGGTACACCACATGCATAATAATATCCATATATAGCCTACTGTATATAGCTTGGCTAATTTGACACGAGCCTGAACTTTTGATAAGTATTATTTAACTGTCGATATATTATCTACGATACAAAACCGATTGTATGTTTTCATAATTGGGGAGTATCACAAAGACGCTCGAGATGTAATACAAACACGATTTTCCTTGCGGAAATTGATATATTCAAAGCAAGAACCTTGTTGTATACTCTGGTTCAGGTCAAAATTGCTAAGCTATACACCATAGTAAAATTGGTAAAGTATGTACTAAAATAACACTGAAAAATTGTGCACACTTGAGTAATCGACTTTCGTGGCTCATTCCACATTTTTTCCGATTTTCACAATATCCTGTGCGCACTATGTCTTGATGCACTTAAATGTGAACATATTTAAGATTCATAAAATTGGAAAGTTTTTGTTAAAATTGTCAAGGCAACAGACGCGCAGACAGACATGATACTACCTATAACCTCACATACCAATAGATGCCGGGAGAATTACCACTTACAAAGCATCGGTTGTATTAGATAGATATATTGATTGTATTCCTCCATTAAGGAAAACACTTCACCATTTTTTCTATACCAACCACAATTTCTGTCAAATCTGTGAAGACGTGCACATTTTCTAACTGTAACCTCCAATCGTTATATTCAAAATTTAATTACATCTACTTGATCAACTGTTGTTAGCTGGTTGTGTAGTCTAGATAAATAGTCTTTAGTTTTGTTACCATAATGACAATGACTTAAGTTTGACAGAAAAAAGTTAAAGCAAGTATACACAAGTGACATGCCGTCTTGAATGTTAAAGTGTCGAATGTGTCGTTTTGTGTGCAAAATGGGACAATTATAATGTATTTAAATAATTACTTTTTTTAACTGATATCTTAAATTGACAACAATGGAACACATTGGTTTCTTTTTTTCTCTTTTTTTTAAGTAAAATACAATCAAACATATTACATGACTGCTGTCTAGAAGTTAAACTATTTATCATTTAGACCGGTTTACCAATGAATGAAATTAGAATATTGCATATGACGTGGACCAAAAAGTGTGTAACGTCGCGCCTTTTTTCACTCTTACAAGGAAGCTTCATTTAATTCTAGCAAAATATCGGAGTAGCAGACCCCATCACTTTCTTTGACATATATTTAGCAAATACTCTATTTAATATCATAGTGAAATTTTTATAAATAATGTCGTCGAGTTTTATAAATATTTGCACTTGAACGCAAAAATAACGGCGTTTTTTAGAACGTCAATATGTCGAAAATGGTGCGGTTTTTATGATGTAACTCGAATAATACTTAACGTAGCATAAAATGAAATACACCAAACTATGCCGTATACAAAACCCTACACACAGAGACATTTTATTTAATCAGAATTGCTATAATAAAAAAGTAGATGGAGCAAACGCGTCAAAACTGATGCGAAAAACCACGTCCCGCCAGGTGGCGCTTTTGACGTCATTTAAATATTATTTTCGCACTAAAAATGCCCAATTTGTGGAGATGACATCTTATACTACAACCACACCAAATATCATTATAATCTGACGTATATTTCTCTTTTTCCGAAAAGGTGGGGAGGCTCCTTAATATGTCTGACACAGTCTACTCGATTGTGTATCCAATTCTGATGCTTTGTCGACAAGATTTAGACAGAAGTCATATTTTTTTCAATAACGTTGATATCTAGTGACTGTGATGGTAAACGATAAACACATTACTCGGTAGACAATAAGACGATGCTGATTTAGTTTGATATGCTTACATATAATCCACAATTGAACCTAATAACGGTAATGGACATGTATGCAATATTTATTATGCAATTGGCATATATTTTTGTTTAACACAACCTTTTCATACTACTTTTACATTCCATTTTGTCCCTTATACACCCTTTCAATTAAGACCGTAATTAAATTGTCTCCCTTTGATGACGTCAAACGAGGGCTCAAAGCGAATACACGAGCCGATTACCGTTAGCGAGTTAAGGAAATAAAAAAGGTGTCAACTTTAAACCGCTGTAATTCACGTTTTACTCTGTCGATTTTTAAAAGATGAACACTTACGAAAACAAGATCGTATATAGAATTTTTAATAATGTAACTTTTGTTAATGTATTTTCAATAATAAAACATAAAAAGCCATGTTTTCGGAACAAAAATTTCAAGGGCAAGAAAATGTAAAAATAAAGAACTGAATTCAATGCTCAACAATTGGCATTTAATTTGCTCAAAATGTTTATTATTTGCAGTTTTAAGAACTGCGTAGACTAAGCTTTCCAACAATTATATTATTAAAAGATATTATTAAAGTTTTAAAAGGAGAGCCATGCTTTTCGAACCTAAATACCATGCATCACGCGCGCACAATCCACAAAGAAATTGTGTATTTTAATAATTCATCACACATCATAAAAGTATAGAATATTAGCTATATCATTTAAAAAATACAACTATCCAGCCAGAAATCAAAACGTTAATTTACACAGGAGGAAATTTCTTTCTAGATATAGTTTGTACTAAAATCCGGGCGGCATGATTTTACATGTCCGCATGTGCTTACTTGTTTAGTGTTAACACGAGTACATTGATGTCTTGTTTACTATAATCAAAAAAGTAAGGAATCACCGGAAAAGTTCACACGACGAATAACTTAAAATCAGAATCAATTCTATGTAAAATTTTGTTGTATGTAGGTAAAACTAAATTGTTTGGCAATACAATGTAGTCTGTTTCAAATCTTACTCTTCCATCATGAAACCTTTGTTCATTTGAAATTCATATACAAGTAAATGAGAAAAGTGCTTTATTTATTTTAAATGGTGTCTACGTGTAAAAATATTGCAATAAATTATATTTGAACATCAAAATGAGCATTGTAGCACAAGTCATACAGGTGCATGTCCATTAATTTACACTTTTGTTCGGACACGGAATTAGAGAGACCTCCGTGGTTTGGATAAACATAATTTATACTTTTTTTTATAAAAGTAACCCAAACGTTGATTTAAAAGTGTCAATCAATGTCAATCATTTAAGGTAAAACACTGATCAATATACTGTACATGTATATTAAGATGACAGATGGTGACAACATAGTACTGATTGGTTGTATATTAGTACCCTGCTGTGAAACTAATTTAGTGTATGGTCTTGGTGGCTTATCTTGATATTAGGGGATCTATGCTGTTTATTGTAAATCATTATATAATTATACAGCACCTAGAATTTATTTATGCGTTAGGGTTTTAGCACCTCATCATCTGACAAGATTTTATTTATGCATTAGGGTTTTAGCACCTTAACTTCTTAAGTATCTGTCTCACTTTAATTTAGTATGTTTTTCCCATCACTCGAATTGCAGTTCAGGTCACTTTTTGTGAATTAAGATTTACAATTCTTATATTAAAAACAAAATATTGTTAATTGTGATGTTAGTTTGAAGAGCAGTTGTATATAAATAATGTATTTTTTAAATTAATTTATAACAATCAACTGCTATCATAATCGTCATTTATACAGCTTTTTAAGCCGAATTTGCCCGAAATGGCACGTATGTAACCAGATAGGACATTCCAATAAATCGTTGTGGCTCTAATATACGTGTATTCAAAGGCCTAAATAATTATGTCTTTGTTTTATTACAATCCATAATAAACAACACATAACTTGTGAATTGTATTGGTAAAAAGAAATGAGACATTGCAATGATCCAGAGTTAACTAGGTCTAATGGCGGTAATGATGTAGTATTGAAAGAACCAGGTGAAAATACTTGCGCTTTATATTCCCGGCAAAATATACATTCATCAAAGTACAAATAGACACTGTATCTTAGCACTAACGCTCAATTTAATGTACGAAATGTGCATGACAATCAACCGAATTACAAAACAAAATTAATACAACTACAGATCTTTTTGGAAATTAACGCCCGATAATTGACTATTGTTGATAGAAAAAAATCCGAGAAATCACACGTTTCCTCCACATCCATAACATGTAACATATTATACATACATTGTTAGTACATTATAAACATCTTTATTGAAAAAACAACAGCTACAAAACATGCAATTAACGAAAAAAGCGATTAAATAATCTCTTCGCTACTGCGTTTATAGTGTCATTAATTTGTAGAGCCCTCGTTTTACGTCACATCCGGTTTACGGGAGGTAACTCTGTACATACGATTATCGCTTAATTGAAAGGGTCTATACTATCCGTAAAGACAGATAACTTATAAATGTAATATTTTATGTACTTTAGATGTTTGTCTGTGAATTGTTGTATTAGAATTGTATTCATTTTTAAGGTAAATAAACGCCATTGCACCAAAGGATATATTTACTATGATTTAATAATGATATAAAAGTGTAATTAATTCAATGTGTACTGTCAGACAGTGTTTAACTAATGTACAGATCAGCTACAGACAGATGAGAAATAAAGTAGAATTTACCATTCAGTACAATACGACAATTGTCCTTCACAGTTGTTTAATAAAACGGAAAATTAATAAAACAGTTTATTTTCGCAACAAGACTTGTATTACATCGTGTAATGATAATGCCATGTTTACTGTTAACGTATACGTATATCAACTATAATGAGAATCATACTTTCTTTTGTCATAAACAGACTTAGTTTGTGAAAACTTTGCTGGCGTAGAATGAGAAGGTCGTAAGTAGTATTAATTCAAGGTTGAATAAACATTGTTACACACGAGGTAACCGAGAATGAATCGTTAAATAGCAGCACAATCGAAAATGTTCCTTTACAAACCGGTCATCGTCTCATCAAGATTAACAATGAATTTACTGTAACGAGAAAACATCTCCCTTAGGACTTATTGTCATTCGAAGCAAAGTTGGCCCCAACAAAGCGGCTTACAATAGAGACATTCATTATTTCACGAAACTAACTTCGCCATGTATTCCAAGTAGTGGTGGACGAGACACGTAAATTGGAAATTAAATTAAGACAATTGATTGTTCAATTCACTGTTTGACTCAAGGTTAAATAACCATTGTATATTGTGGGGAGCGGTGGCCTAGAGGTAGGGCGTGCGCTTCGGGATCGTGAGGTCCCGGGTTCGACCCCCCTCGACCACTGGTTAATTTCTCTGAGCAAGACCCACTTGCTCCACTCCACCATGGTGTAAAATGGTTCCTGTGAGGGCATCGTCTATTCCTGGGCGCCGCAGATCGATGTTAGCTGCAACATTCACAGGAGAGAAATAGTGTAGGTTTCCATATGTAGCCCAATGACCAGGAGAGTTAAAATGCCAAAGGGTGCTTGGGCGGACTTACAGCTGAAAAGAGCCCTAGAAAATTGGTAACTTTTAATTTTGGTTTTGTTTCAAACGAGGTAACAGAGAAAGAATCGTTATGGCTGCTCAATCTTCCATGTTCCTTTACAAACCGTTCATCGTGTCATAAAGAGTTTTTGTCAAAGCAAAATTGGCCAGAATAGAGTGGCTTTCAATACAGAAATTAATTTTCCATGAAATTATCCTGTCCATTTATTCCAATTGGAAGAGACTCGGGTACTTGTGTTTGATGTTCGTAGATCGGCATCGAATCTTCATTCAAGCATTATTTGAGAAAATTTCCACACATGTACGGCGGGTGTATCAAAAACGTTTCTGGACAAAGCATACAAATGTAAGTTAAAATTAAATATGAGTTAAATAGAGATGAGAATGAATATTGAAATCATTTTAGACATATTGAAAGGAAGCAGGAATGGTAACCAGAGGTCTGTTTTAACAGCAAAGCATATTTATGATTGATCGTGGTAATTCATATGAAACACAATCGTAACTTTAAGATTATCTTTACTGTTTTAAACCACAGCGATCAGAACATTTTTGCGTGATGCTGGAGGAATCGGAATGGTACATGTATGACGGGGTTTGTGTGTAATTTTCTAAAAGCGTTCGCAAAACATACTAATCTATACTTCTGCATACTTATACATACTTCTAACACATTTTAAAGTCACCTGGTTGATGCCCTCAAACCCTGGGCAACCAGAGCAAGTGTGTACATTTTAACAAACGTAGAATATCTATACACATACATGTACCTAGACCAGTTGTCACTGCCATATAGACTCTGTTCCTAAGATATTTAATTCCAATTACAGCATTACAGATTGATCGGCGTTCAAAAACAGAATTGTACCCCCGTTTAACATCTACAATCGCTCATTACAGACAAGACAGACCAACATTTTGGAATATCGGTAATTGTTCAGAGCATATAATTCAGACGAACTCATGGGATGAATAGCGTTACTTTACAACCATTCAGTGTAAACAAACGTTCAGTGCAAACAAAACAGACACACTCGGGAGTAATCGTGTGTCTATGATTATATATCAGTTGTTTAATTAAGGGTTAAAATAATTAAAACCTGCTCGGAGTATTGGATATACGAAATAATAAAGCCGTATTGTCGAGCTATAACAAGAGACAAATCAGCTTCAATATGAGACAGACGAACATAAAATGGAATTTATAAGAAGACAATAATGCCTGCTGGAAATGTTGTTTCGGTGTGTCGTTTGAATGCGATATATATTGGTAAACCTAATGATCGTACCGGACCATTTAATAAAACATAAACATCTTGATATTTCTGTAAGCATAATGTGACTGATTTATATTACCAAGACTTTCCAAATTGCTGTGCACGTAGTATTTCTACTTTTTAGTGTTATGCCTCACATGTCAGTAACGTCAACATATATTATTCACTTGTAGACTGTTGGCTATTTTAGAAGATTTACCATTCAAACTTCAGACTCAATTATAATTTGGTAGAAATGATTTTCTTTAAACGTACACACCATTCGGTAAACAAATAAATAAGCTCGGGCGTTTTTGCAAGCTTTACTTTGGCTGTATATCCCTTCCAGCTATGCCACAATTTCTAATAAACTGCAACTGACATCGTAATTAGCGAATCAAATTATAAAATACGGGGGTGATCAATATATTCGAGGACTTTTCATGTAGCAATTTCATATTGGCAACAAGGCTCAATACCATTTAACATCATTCGGAGTAAGATGTCTCCGACCTAATGCACTAATAAAATTATTTTATTCATACAAGGGACGCATTACGTTGGACGTCACGCGACGTCATTCCAAGCGAGCGTCACCGTCGAAGCAGCACATAACTCTTTTCTGGACACATACCCGGTTCCATGTAAGAGTCGGGATTTCTTTTACTACTGAAAAAAGTAGATAATAGCCAGTACTGGAATGTGAAGTGGAATAAAAAGAGTATCGATGCGTTATTGGAAACAAATCTCGGAAAAGGGCGGTTGGCTTTGCAACATCAGATTATTCCATTTAAGAATGAAGCACGACCCGTCAGGTTTAGAATGCAATTTCGAAAAAACCCTTTTGATTTGGAGTCAACGATTTAATGTTTTGTAGCCTATATTAGTCTTCGTTTGCGCCAGTTATATTTGGTTGAGATCTGTGAGTCTTATTTCGCAGAATTTGACGAAAAGTGTCACTAACGCGGTGTTATTTTTGCTGTGTATCCTTTTTTTATCGACTCAACCGTTTCACAGAGACCCAACAATAACATAAACAACAGAATCATATAAAAATTGCCAAATGGCAGCGCACAAAATCCATGCACAAGTAAGTGGAGTCATTTTGGAAATATCGCGAGGATTTTACAAGTTTCCCGTTAATGTTCATAGCATGTCGTTTCTCAGAAATAACGTTACGTCCGAGATCCTCGACGGTGCGTTCATCACCATGGTTACAAAAAGAGACATCATCAAGTGCATAATGACGTAATCATCAAGTTAATTAAATAAATCGCGAGGTAATTGATTGATCTACATCAGCTTGTAATTTCATTACTCTTATTCCAATATTTCAAAATTGAGAAGGAAAGTCCTCGAATATATTGATCACCCCTCGTATGTTCCCGTTCTCGGAGAAGTTACAATTTGTTTGAAACTAAGACGCTGTAATAGCAGTTTACATCATCTACTGATTTTGTGTCTTCGAGGTACAACGTGACATTGTCGTATTGTACCTTGTTTGTTTGTAGCCGTAGTGTATGCAGTGTGACGATGACTACTAGATCCAAGATACAGCTAACCACGCATGTTCCAGACAGGTGTTTAATATACTGTAAAATCATTAATTTTCGTGGGGGGTAAATTTTGTGGATTTCGTGGTTCTCCTCAACCACAAAGTTTAATTCCAACGATCATTAATTTTGACGCCTGTTTTATTACATGAAATGCAAAATCTACCAAAACCACGAAATTTCGTCCCAACGAAATTGAATGATTTTACAGTAGTTATTTATCCAAGCACAAGTTAGTTGAGTCATTTTAGAGATATCGTGAGGATTTTACAAGTTTCGCGTTAATGTTCATAGCATGTCGATTCTCAGAAATAACGTTACATCAGAGATGCTCGACGAAACAAATCGCGAAATAATTGATTGATTTACACCAGCTTGTAATTTCATTACTCTTATTCCAATATTTCAAAATTGAGAAGGAAAGTCTTCGAGTATATTGATCACCCCTCGTATGTTCCCGTTCTCGGAGAAGTTACAATTTGTTTGAAACTAAGACGCTGTAATAGCAGTTAACATCATCTACTGATTTTGTGTCTTCGAGGTACAACGTGACATTGTCGTATTGTACTTTGTTTGTGTGTAGCCGTAGTGTATGCAGTGTGACGATGACTACTAGATCAAATATACTGCTAACCTCCTCTGTTTCAGACAAGCGTAAAATATAGTTAGTCATATTTCTGACTGAAGTATAAGGACATTGATAATCATTAATGTTGGTGACAATGGACACCACAATACGATTACAATACACTACTTGCCGTGGGCTGATATTAAGGCAACGCTAGGAATTTGAGCCAATATATTTTCTTCACACACGTCGTGGAGTGTTATTTGATTACAGAAGAAGGAAATCGATGTTTGATTCAGCTTCGATTCACGAGCATTTCTGAAAAAATAGAAGTAATCGTGTCCATCTACATAAAAGTGCATTGAAGAAGCGGTATCTAATAAAAATGAACAGCATTGGTTTCTTCGAAAGCTAATAGTTAAAACAAAGCAAAATTGAATGTTGTGGTTATGCATTCAGTTAGAGAACGATTTTCATATAAAACACAACTACATGTGTAATTAACTGACTTTTACAATAAGTATCATCCTGTGTCGTAGTAATAGTCAATAAAGACGTTCGAGAAAATGTAGTGTCAGCATAATCAGCTTATTCTCAGACTTGATCGCACGTAAGGCTAGTAACAGACACTTAAGCTTGCAGCTAAATACTTTCTTTCTGCTAAATCATTATAATGTTGCATGTATTGGCAATGTTAAGTGTATTGTGTGTATAAAGAAAGTGATAAAACTACCTCGGAGTCCGATACATTACGACACAAGATGATACTTATTTTTAAAGTCAATTAATTAAACATGTAGTTGTGTTTTATATGAAAATCGTTATGACATATGGCCCGGGACGAGCATTAAGTTTCCCAACATATACCGCAGTTAAACGACACCCCGTACTAACATTTCTAACAGGCATACTAGTATAATAATAATAATAAATATAACGACTTTATTTATTGTGGATTACATATTTAACTGTTAATATCATTTTCAATAAGGTCCACTGACAAGGGGCAACAAAATAACATAATAAACAAATAGCAATGAATACCCTCCCCCCTTCCCCCAAACATAGGCATATATTTATAACATATTATATTTAATGAATTGCAAAATGTTTTTGTTTTGTAGATAGACTGTAAAATATTACATACTTTGTATCACATGTCCATTACAGTGGTATCGCATAGTGGAGATACTATCCGTCCAGTGTGAAAATTTGTATTTGATGTATGTTGACTTAATATGAACTAAGGCACCGCCTAAATGAGGGATTAAATACACATTGGATATCTGCTAAGCTATGTTTCAGATAGAAACTGACTAAATATGAGTTGAATTTAGATGTTATGAAATATACAAAGATAGTTATTGATCAGCAACTGATCACTTTTCCTCTTTAAATTTAAGACCAGGAATAAAAATTATTCAATTTAGATTGGCTATGTATCTGTGGTTTATGTTTGGAATAAGTGTAGGCATCCCCAACCTGGAGTTTTACCTATAACTATTATACTGATTTGTTATACAATGCAACGTAACGTCATGAGTCTATTTGGCGTACTTTTGGTATGACGTCATTTCCTGTTATTTGTGACGTCATGACATCACGTCTTGTATTGGCGCCGTGTATCCAGTACAGTAGCGTATTTCTTACTTCCCTTTGGTTTTTTTTAAATAGTTTGTTTTATTTATTGAATATTTTTAAAGATGGTTATAATTCGAAAAAAATGATAGGGGGCAACCGTTTACAGATAGCTATTTTTTTATTTTCAAAGGACCATTCACCTCGGAAAACTGCCTGAAATTTTTGACCGGAAATAACTTTTTCTGAAAGCATTAGTACATGCAGAGACTCTACGAAGATACGCACGTGGACATTATTGGTATGGGTATTTACAATAGCCAGCTTCGCTGGCTATATAATCCCCTATTATTGTCTGACTCATATTGGAGGTGATTCGTCTGTTGTTTTAGCTCGATGATGCTAGTTTATTCATCCAATACTCTGAACAGGTTTTAATTATTTAAACCTTGAATTAAAAAGCTGATATATCACTACACGTACAAACATGATTGCTCCAAAGAATATGTCTGCCTTGGTTGCACTGAATGGTAATAAAGAAACATAATTCATCACAGGAATTCGTCTGTAATGTTTGCGTTGATAATTTGTTCCAAAATGTTCGTCTGTCTTGATTGTACTGAGCAGTTGTTGATGCTAAACACAGGGGTACAATTCTGTTTTCGAACGCCGATCAATATGTAAACACAGGTTTTAATTGGAATTAGATATCTATTGAACAAAGTCTCTATTATAGCGACAACTGGTGTAAGTATGTATACATGTACTATATACGCAATGACTCTGAAAATGTGAACAAACATCATTTACTATCTAGTCATTGTAAAGTTTATAACTCAGAGGTAATGCCTCTGTCTGTTCCAACTGTGCACCCTTGCACCTGGTAGCCCAGGTTTTTGCAGGCATCAACCAGGTTAATTTCAAAGGCGTTAGCAAATAATTATGAATGTTTTAGGGACGACTCCCACATCACGCAAAAAGTCCTTACAATGGCTTCGGTTTAAAACAGAAAAAGTTAACCTTAAATTATGCTTGCTCTGTGTGATTAATAGTAATTACCACGGTAAGTCATAAATGTGCTTTGCAGTAAAAGAAAATCTCTTGTTAACGGTCGACTTCCTTCTATATGAACTTATTTGGTTTTTTTTTTTGTGAAAACATTTCATGGCATGGAATCAATATGCATATACTTGTACTGGTGTATACTGTGCAGGACCTAATTGCTTCAAGTTCATTTTTGACGTTGGTTACAGAAACAGATAACAAGTCGCCCCGAACTCAAGTAGAAATCTCATCTCAAATTGAGATTTTGCTCAACCTTGAGTCTGCATTTGAGATAAATATAAAGTTCAAGCTTTTACAATTTTACTGTAATGAACTAAGACTATTGCTAGATATGTTTTTATTAAGCTCATTTTGCGTCCAGCCTCTCAATGAAGATTTCTAAATGACACATGGCAATATTTGAGATGAGATTTAGCTCAGGCCCCAATCTCCCGAAGCATTTCAATCTGAGCAAAATTTCATCTCAAATACCCGCATGTATCTTTATATGAGTTTCCACTTGAGACTGCACTCGAAATTAGCATCCCTCAACAGAAGCAATATAACAATACTATAACAGTAAAAAAAAAAGTTTTTTTTTTTTTTTGAGGTGGAGTATTAGTTTATTTTCCTCGTCAATAGGTGTGTCTGGGTCGAGGACATCCCAGTACACACCTTACAAGTTCTGAGTTAGTAAATACCTGGATTAGTACATAATTATGATACTATATAATGTATAGTTGTTTACACATACTTGCACTGTCAAATTTACAGAATGTCAGAAATATTAAACAATTTTACACATTGTAAACATGTTGCTATATAAAAAACATGTATAGTAATAGATGATGCATATGATACATATAAACTAACACTCTCTCCTCAGTTTTTAGGGAAAATGGTAAGAACTCAACTTTGACAATGGGACATTCTTATATTTTTCTTATAATATTCAGGTTCCGGTTTGGGGTATGTTATTTGTTTATTTGTATAGGTGTGTTATCTGGAGATTCATATGAAAAGTCCGGTTATGTCATTCCAAGTATCATTAAAATTGTTGATGGTGTGATTCTTAATAGCTATTTCTTTTAATATGTTGTATTGGTACTTGATATAGTGTTTAGCGTAATTAATAGTGGGAACTGTATCTTTTAATCTACAGTTAAAGATGAATCTTTTTGGTGTAGAAGAATAAGAGGTTTAAGGCTGTTTTGTTTTTGTCTCGTATTCCTAGGATAAAATTTTCTCTATTTAAATAGTTTGTAACAGTTGTATTATGCAAATACATATTTTTTAAAAATTGTGTGGTTACTGGGCAGTGCCAAAATAAGTGTTCAATTGTTTCTGATGAACTTATTTGGTATTGATTTGATCTTTATTTGTTAATTATAACTATGATCTAATTTTATAATTTCACAAATTCACATTTTTAGGCATCGACAGTTAGTTTTGTCCTTAAACATGTTGATACAACGGCAATAAATGTGTATAATTATACTCAAAGAATGTTTTAATGAAGATGGGTTGCCGATCTACGAACAACCAATATAAGTACCTGTGTCTTTTCCACCACCATTTGGAATAAACGAACAAGTTAATTCCGTGTAATAATTAATGTATCTATTGTAAGTCACTTTGTTCAAGCCAATTTTGCTTCGTATGACAATAAGTCCTTTGGTACATGTTTTCATTCATTGTTAATCTTGATGAGACGATGACCGGTTTGTCAAGGAACATGGTAGATTGTGCTACTAAGCATTCATTCTCTGTTATCTCGTTTGTAACAATGGTTATTTAACCTTAAGTCAACAATTGTTCTGGTCACCACAGTGAATTGAGCAATCACCTGTCCTAATTTGATAAGATTCTGTGCTGCTGGCTGACAATATGTATACTTTTATAAGGTCGTAAGTGCTACTTATTACGACCTTCTCATTCTATGTAGCGAAACGTCACGTAATAATTCCGTTTATATCAAAAGAAAGTATCAACATCATTTAGATAGATATACGAATGCGGTAACAATAAACATGGCATTATGACAATATGCAATATGAATAATGCTTGTGAAGAGCTGTTTCATTAATGATCCCTTTCATAGAACAAATGTGAAGGACAAATAGTAAGTTGGGCTAATATTTCTAATCTCTCGGCAACATTTACTGTTTTGTACGTTTGATAAACAATGTCTGAAATTACTAATTGATTTAATGACACTTATAATCAAAGTACAGATACCTGTTGATATGGTGAAATGGCTTTAATCCCCCTTAAAATGAATACAATTTAAATACGACAATTCACAGACAAAAATCTAAGGTACATACAATGAATGAGTATATGTATGTAGGTCAAACATAAACATCATCGCCCTATCGAAAGATATTCCAGACAATATTACCGAAAATGCCCACCGAAAAATCTGTGTATCGTTTACCATCACAGTCACTAGATATCAACGTTATTGAAAAATATATGGCTTCTGTCTAAACTTCGTCGACAAAGCTCCAGGATTGGATAAATAATCGAGAAGACTGGGTCAGACATATTAAACCAATCCGGCAGACCATATATCAGATAGATAACCTACTACCACAGGAAATATCCCCATGTACAGATCGCTTGATTTTGCAAACAGACGTAAGAACAACAGACAAAATTCGTGTAATAGAAATACTCACTCATTGTTATTTCAGTACCAATGAGTTGTATCTGTCAATCAATTTCTGATTATTGTCATATTTACACACGTGGACAATACGACACTATGGATAAGTATATCGGTAATAATGCCATGCCTAAAGTTCAGACTTCGAGTCTTAAAATATCTTCTAATATTAAACGCAGACGAGATCTTTGTAAAACATAAATGTTCCAATTGAATTTAAACAATACAATTCAATGTGAATTCAAAAAAAGGGACAGGTGTGAATTTATCAGTAATCAGGAATTGGTTGAAACAGATATCACTTTGGTATGGATATAACATTGGATTGGTGTTGTACTATCACTTATTTACGATGTTGCTACTGTGTATGTTTGATACACTTGTTCTTATGCTGGAAACTAATACGAAACTTCATTGATTGTTTCAAGTATTGTAAGAATGCGTTATTGGTGTCAAACCTATAAGCGTGAGTCTTTATCCGTTTTGCCGAATTGATATACATGTACATATAATAACACATGGGTCATCTGTAACATAATATGAAAATGGGAAACATTAAGCTTTATTATAAAGCTCCTTATTTGTCTATGATTTGTGTTCATCAGACAGACAATACTTCGGAACTACTTTTGTTGTGAATATGAACAAGAACAACTTTGTTTTCGATTCCGCTACAAATGTGTTTTATGTCAGTATCTCTGGGCATTTCATAGACAAATGTTGTTCGGAACAATATAAGCAATGATACGACATTACAACAAATACTCAATGAGTCAATTCTCGAATTACCCACCATTTATGCTTTTAGAATACAATTGACAGTTATCTAAATAGATTAGATTAGGTGTAAATCATAATTATTTCATGAAGCAGACAAATCATCCCACTTTGTCATTTGAAAGTCCCCAACATCAATTATTCCTTGTACTATCTTGTTGGCCAATTTGTTTGCTGTGGACTTTGTCGTTGAATAGGAAATTAATTTGTTAAGACATGTTACGTGCGAAATCGTATTAACCGATACCCTAATTGTCTTTAATCGCTAAATTGAATTTTCTGCTCACGAGTGTTAATTAAAAGACACTTGTGCAGTTTCTACCGCGTCTTGAAAAGATAAGTGGTTTTGTATAAAAATGGTTCACAAAATTGACGAACTTTTACTAGATAATATTCTTCATTCAAATACTTGTGGGTCCTATTTATTCGTGTCATGCTACGTGTTCTTTGGTGCTGTAATGTGATTACATCCTGTAATGAATTAGTTAATGACAAAATCAAATAATTTCCTTAAAATACAGTTAGAGTCAATAAAGGTTCTTAATGATAAATTCTGCATTTTAAACGTTGGTTTAACTTACAAATCTTACCATCGGAATGCGGAATTTTGCTCTTGAAATTAATATAGGTCAAATAATTTTGTACTAAGCGGATTTAAAAAATCAACATCGGGGATATACTTTTCATCAAGAAAATGAATATTTTTATACTTTATATGCATCATGTTTAATATGCAATCAAAATAATCATTTTGATACCACGAAAATATAACCATATTTATAAAGACATATTGTAACATTATGATTTATTTTATTTTGTTTATTTTGACAGTTCCTCAAGATTTGACCTTGATCATTTTGAAGTTGTGTCAAATTGGCCTTTAAAATATTGGAGTTTATTTTTCAGAATTAATTTTTAATATACGTGACAAATCAAGTATTATGTAAGACAAAAGTATGTGAACTTTGCTAACACGAAATACGAGAAGTAAAGTGGACTGGCTTTTAAAGAATAAGCTAGTAGCTACAATAAAAAGGAATGTTTCAACAATGTAACAAAACAATCAATGTATATGATGATGAATGTGTATGACGAATGTGTATTAAAATGAGAAACAAACACAATTTAGCATTTATTGTTCATATTTAGTGACTATAGAACTGTATTTCTGTTAATTTCGTCTCGGATTTGACTGTCTCCATCAGTACAAAGACAGTTTTTAAGAATCTAACACCAAAAGGTTGGTGGTAGACATATAGACAGGGACGTTATTGACCTCTCGCTGTATATCATTTGTCTGATTAAAGGTATAAGTCAGTAGAAATGAACTGCTTGTGGCAAACCTCTTTCCCCTTAATTATTGATTATAAAGACAAACAAACCATCACTCAAGTAATAAATGACTGGCGATGGTTGTCAGACATAAGTCACTTATCATAACAGCTTGAACGTACAACCTGCAAAATTTCTTTCGTAAAAAACAAATGCCATTTATTGACAGCTCTTAATATCAGCGTACAACATTTGACGGTTATACTTAGTTGGACGCTTATAGCTCTAAAGCAATTTCGTGAATTTGATTCCTTACATTTCAATGTTTCCGGTAATTGTAGAATTCATATTCGTAATTTCAAATTTTGAAGCAATATTGCCATGAGTGTAAGTTAGACGAATATTTTGAAATTATTCCTGTGAATAATTTTTTAAGGCCATCAAGTTGTCATTGTGAGTAATGTGTGCCATACACATAAAAATACACAATGTAAAATTGATAAAAACACGTTGTAAACATTGTCTACTATATGCAACACATTATTAGACTATAAAGTAACAAATGCAGAGTTTCTAACAAAGTATGATAAAGGTAAAGCCATTAGTATATCTTTTGCGTTTTTACATTTTAATTAATCTATGAATATACTAAACAAAGATATTCAACCTATAAGCAAAATTGCACTAAATACATCTCATACCGATAGCATCAACATTGTATGTCGCCTCCAGAATATTAACACATGACAACCTGAAAGTGGGTGACAGGATCAGTTCTCTTCCACTTTGTGAAGCTAATAATGTTGATGCGTGATATCAAATTGAAAGAACGCCGAATGACAATTTAGTGCACAATGACATGCATCCAAACTAAGTGACAAAACACAGACCATTATCAATTTTATTTATAGTGACAAATATTTCCCAGCCAGAAACATTTGTCAACGGTTTATGCTGTTAGATGTATTTGTTGCTAAGACCAGGATGTCCATCAATTGCAAATAAATGAGCCGATCATTATGTTGACAGCCATTATGATGCACTAACTATTGTAGCTCTATCCTAATTGATGATTGTAATTTGCTGTCTGTTACATACCAGTAGCATGTTCATAGTGTCGCGGGGTACTGCTTACCTTCTATATATCACCGGAACACACGAATCTGCGAGTCAGAGAATCGACCCAGTCACTCACAGTGTCCCCGTAATTTACTCGAACACCATAGGTATATCACTATAAAGCCATAAAGAAATCAGACGGGGAAGGCATCACTCAACGTTACCCGCGGAGCACAGAAAACATTAACAACACAACATACCACAATTACACGGAGCAATGCTCACATATACCCCAACGAAATAATTAAAAGCCCAATCCACGTTGTAAAAGGGCATAATGACCTAGTTTCACAAAGAAATAACACATTGATCCTAAGTGACCGAAGATCGTATCTCAATCTACCAACACATATTCAATTGAACTTCCCGACATGATGTCAAAGATACGTATCATCAAATCATGGAACTGTCATATGTCA
The DNA here is from genome assembly GCA_963678985.1 of Spisula subtruncata. Lineage (NCBI taxonomy): Eukaryota > Metazoa > Mollusca > Bivalvia > Venerida > Mactridae > Spisula > Spisula subtruncata. The sequence goes on along the minus strand of OY787670.1, from coordinate 44,992,101 downwards.
AATCTGAGTTGACGCACCAATACATACACTATTTCATTCCACTGAAACACGACAACGTGAGAAATAAGTTTAAAAAGAAAACGATATTGAGAAAATTGGCGACTTTGTATTTTATTTCGTCAGTTTTTACGGTAACAATAACACATTATGTAAAAACATATTTAAAAATAACTTTGAAACTTCAAATATTAAGATTATTTTACATGAAATATTCTACTACGTGACTCTTAATGTCTATGGATAGTATTACGTGTAATATCTACGTGGATAGTGAAGAAATAATGCGCTGAGTATGGGAATTCAAGACAAGTTGACATTTGTATAGAGACACTAGTACTTGATATGGGTTTACAATATCTATTAAACACAAATTGTTCATCTAACCAGACGTATAAATAGAATACTGGTATTTTAATGGATTGAAATGTCTACACAAATGTTCAGACTTTCTGTGCATTTGGCAACCTTTATCAAACTGATTTTGCTCAATGAATCCGTTACAAACACACTAATACTCAGAGCGTTCGTGAACTTCTTATTAATCGTGTAAGGAAGTAAATGTAGTGTTTGTTGTCTACGCCGAATATATACATATATCATGTTTGCAATTTGATTGACACACGTTGGATATTAGCTTTTTTCAGACTGTAGGACTATCTTTATTTTTATACGGTCAACATATTATATATAAGGCAATGTGAAAGACGTCAATGCTGAAAAGAAACAGACCACCGTAAATTCTTAGCTTTGGAACAGTTTAAGATTTATTGGGGTTTTTTATATCAAAACGATATGATTGAATCAAATAGAAAAGTCAGCACTTAACTTAACTAGCCGAGAATATAGAAAAATAAACAACATCACATAACACAAATACACGGAACAATACCCACACATAACCTGGTGAGAAAATGTGTCCAAGTGCGAGCTGTCAAAGACTGGACAACCTAGTTTCATAAGGATGTAATTATTTAAACCTCTCGGTCAAGGATAACCCATGGAAGTGCAAGCACTTATTTCCAATGGGGTCCTGTGTTATTGTTGAAGAGACAGCAGGTGGAAGAGATAGTGGTGTGATACAAGGTATCCGGGCGAGATGCCCTAGCTCTTTCCGAAGACACACATTGGTTCTTTAACGTGCCCGGTGTATAGCACCGATACACGCGAGACTACCTCTGGGTTGCTAACCAGTTCATCTCTAGTTAGGTGGGAAACACAGAAAAGCGTTACAGAAATGATCAAGTGCCCCGGCCGAGGATCGAACCCGGGACCTCTCGATCAGCAGTCAAGCAGGCTATCCGCTCGACCACCGTACCACCTAAGATATACCAATGCGGTGACTTCAAGTGACCAAACGAGGCGTTACTGCGTTAGAAGTGCACTCTGTACATAGAAACATGGTCAATTTAAATACTACGCAGACTATTCAGAACCTATCTACGTACATGTAAGTCATGCATTCTGAATGCGAATTCCTCGGGTGTAAAAAGTACAGATAGTTCCATTCAATTAAGTTCACTGACTTTCCATGTGTTTTGTAACTATATACGAATTCACTGATATAATGTAACAGAACTACGTATATTGGGTCTATCAGGTTATGCCACAAGCACAGATTATTAAAGCAATTCTGGTCAGGAGAGGGTGTGAATTGAAGAGGCATTGGGAAATTAGTTTTACCAATCATTATTTCGAGGCTCATTGTTTTGTCTGAGCACGTGTCTTGTGGACAACGAGACGACAATGTTCCATAGAAAACATAATACATGTTCATTTCATGTACTGAAAATCTTTATTTTATTTGTCCTCGACTTGGTTGAATTCCCCATTGTCCTGTCACTTTGAGAGTATCAGGATTGAAACACAGGATTAGTACATGGCCAATGATGTTTGCGATGGTGATATTGGGATGTGATATTAAACTAAACAGCGTTTTAATTTCATTAAGGACGTTTTTCTCAAAAAATCGGTTTTGTACTTACGACTTTCTCATTTTATGCCATCGTGACGTTAATTTCATTACAACGCTAATACCGTTTAAGACAATTTTAAACCGGACTTAAAACATTGTAAAACATAAAGATATCTTCTTGATTCATCTTCCATATTGTATAACCGTGCTAATATTTATAATAGCATTTTTACTGTGTGTATTGATCTGTTCTTGATGCATACCACTTCAGGATTTACTAAATTAACGACGAATGATTGTTTTGTTTAGTGTTCTTTCCTACCAAATATCATGGTGTGATAGAGCTAATTGGAGAATCAAAATATTTTCATTCTCACAATAGAAAGACGAAGTGTTTTTTTCACTAGGCTCCAACGTATAATCGTTTACTTACTCGAAGGTATTGTTTGTTAATGAATTTTCAGTGTCTAAGTCAGTTTATACTACACGCTATATAAACTTTAGAGGATACAAAATGATTGCTATAAGTTATAATGTGTTCTATAAGGTAATGTTTACACCATTGTTGGGTAATGCCGAATTTCCGTGTTTGTTTTGTTGATAGCAATATCTATATTGAGCTGATAGGTACGTACTCTTCAATAAAAAGTATTATATTTGACATCCAGACAGCTTTATTAAACAAATGAAGAAATTGATATCGCAGAAGGCATACTAGATGTGAAAGGATATTATGCGTTAATACTATACGCATCTGAACTTGTAAATTTTCATCAAATTCGAGCATTTCCTTTTTACTAACCAGGAAATTGATACAAATAACTGTTTACTTTGACATCTACATTGCATTGCTTTGTCATGCGTAATTCTAATTGCACCCTGAAACGTGTTACGCCTATTTCCTTTATTTAATACCATGATAGAAAAATTGTCAGGAAGAACAGTGATGCAGTCTCGCATTGTCCGATGATGTAAAGAATCAAATATCTTTGTACAGAGTAAGGACGTCACACCTTAATTCCTTGTGTCTAGATTTTCTACTATACAATATTTCTGATACCACAGATGTTACCTTAATGAAAGTTTTTATGAACATAATGATGAGCTAAAACAAGGTAGTGTCTGTCCACCATTCCAACAAATACTGGTGTGGTTTCTTTTAAGTGAAAACCGATAAAACTATTGTTTCTAAGGGCGTATTAGTTAAAACAAAATATAGAGCATGACCAGATTAAACTGAGACTCATCAAAGTCTCGGCAGTATTCGAATCCTGTATTTATTTAAGGTCGACCGTTATATCTCCGTATAAGGTCACCTATATGTTTAATAACTTTCCGGATTTGGACTAATTATGCAAGGACTCTCAGTTTAATCTGGTCGGACAAAACCTGCATATATGCACAACGTTACAAAGTCTTAAATAATAGGTTGTCATCTACAAGGATAAGCCTCCTTTACAAAAAGTATAATCAACAAGCACGGCATTTGTAATTTAGGCCGCGTCGGGACTGTCGTAATCCTCGGCCAATGTATCGAACTCTAAGGCAATAACTTTGTTTATACACATAATAAAGAAAAGTATTCAGCTGCAAGCTTTAGTGGCAGTTAACTATGGCTTACGTGCGATCAAGTCTGAGAATAAGCTGATTACGCTGAGACTACATTTATTCAACACCTTATTGACTTACGTCACGACACAAGATGATACTTATTTTAAAAGTCGGTTAATAATTAGTTCAGTTTTATATGATTATCGGTCATTACTCGACTATATACTTACAGTATTCAGTTTTGCTTTGTTTTATCTGTTAGGTTTCCTGTTTATACAACATCGCTTTTTGCATGTACTTTTATCTAGATGGACAAGGTATGTGTCGTTCTAACTGTGTTCAGAACTTCTCGTGAATACAATCCACGTTCGCAATCAATTACTACTCCACCAGACCACAGCCTGTATTGGTTCAAATTCTAAGAGCGGTCTTAATATCACCCTGAAGCAAGTATTGTATTGTAATCGTATTGTGGTGTCCATTGTCACCAACATAATGTTGATCAATGTTCTTGTACTTCAGTTAGAAATATGAATAACTACATTTAACGCCTGTCTGGAACAGACAAGGTTTGCAGTATCTTTAGCATTACATAATCAACGGCTACAAACAAACAAAGTACAACACGACAATGCCACGTAGTACCTCGAAGGCTAAAATTCGCTTGATCTAACAAATTGTAATTTCCGAGAACGAGAACATATTTTATAATTTGATTTCGCTAATTACAAAAATATTTATAGTACCAAGACTTTCCAAATTGCTATAGTATTCCTAATTATGTAGTTTTATGTTTAACGTCTAAGTAACATCTAAGTATATTATTCATTTTTTGACTGCTGGCAATTTGATAAAATTTACCATGCAAATCAGTAAATTATGCTGTTTTTATACACCACAAAAAATTCAGTACTGCTTTCCGAAACATCAAGATGTCTATGTTTTATTAAATGGCCCGGGCGATCATTAGGTTTCCCAACATATACGCATTTAAACAACGCCCCGTTCCAGCATGTCCAACAGGCATACTAGTCTTCCTATAAACAACCTTTTATGCTCGTCTGTCTCATATTGGAGGTGATTCGTCTTTCTATCTATTTATCTATCTATCTAACCCTGAACACCATATTAATTCGTCTGTAATGTCTGCAATGAAAATTTGTCCCAAAACGTTCGTATGTCTTGTCTGTACTGTGCGATTATTGTTAATAAACGAAGGAGAAATTCAGTTTTTCGAACGCTGATTTCTATCTGCAGATGATGGGTCGTAATTGGAATTAAATAAAAATTGACCGGAGTCTGTTATGACAGCGACAACTGGTCCAGTTTTGTATATAAGTATTTTCCGTAATGACTCTGAATATGTTAACAAAAGTATTTACTATCTAGTCATTTTAAAGTTTATATAACTCGGAGGCAATGCTTCTGTCTGTTTAAACATAACACTCTTTCCCTTGTAACCCAGGTTTTTGAACACTAGAAACGGGTATGTTGCCAATGTGTTAGACATTATTATTATGACTGTTGTATGAACGCTGCAAGAAACTCACCAGCATGCTCACTCGGACCAATTGGAATCCCGAATCACGCAAAAATTCCATAGTATGGTTGTAGTTTAAAACAGAAAAATTAACATTACATTACGCTTGCCCAGTGTGATTAATGGTAAGTAACAGCACGTGATAAATGTGCTTTGCAGTAAAAAGAAATCTCTGGTTTACATTCCAACTTCCTTAAATATGAACTTATTGGGAATTCATTTTTATCCCTATTTAACAGTGATTTAATTTTTGATTTACATTTTTTTCTAAATCAGTTTTGTCCTGACACTTGTTGACACAATTGCCGTAAATGTATGGATGTATTCCCAAAGAACCCTTTAATGAAATTTGTTGCCTATTTACGAACGGACAATTCAAGTAACTGAGTCTCTACCACCACCACTTTGAAATAGTGTACTCGTTTGTTTTTTAGAAATAATCAATGTCTCTTTGCCACTTTTTTCGAACCAATTTGGCTATGACAGTCTATGACAAAAATCCTTTGGGACGAGTTTTCTCATTACAGGAAATTTATTGTTTATCTTGATGAAAAGCTGACCGGTTGGTAAAAGAATATGGTAGATTTTGCAATTATAAAATGGTTCATTCTCTGTTACCTCGTTTGTAACAATGATAATTTAACCTTGAGTGTCAACCATTATTTTGGTCACCACAGTGAATTTAGCAATCACCTGTCCTAATTTGTTAAGATTCTGAGATGCTGGTTGTAAATACAAATGTATGTATTATTTTTACAAGGTCGACCTTCTCATTCTAAACCAGCGAACTGTTCACATACAAAATGCGTTTATGTCGAAAGAACGGATCATTCTCATTAAAATTGATACACGGATACGATAACAATAAACATCGTACATGCAATACGAAGAATTATGAAGAGATGTTTTATTAATGATCCATTTTTTTTAACAAATGTGAAGGACCTCTGTCGAACTGAACCTAATGGTAAATTGTGTCTTTATTTCTCATCTCTCGGCAACTGTTGTGTACGTTATATAAACACTGTCTGGTAGTTCACATTGATTTAATGACACTTTTACAATCAACGTAAGCATATCCTTAATGTAATGCCGTTAATTTGTCTTCAAAATGAATACAATTCAAATACATGTACGAAAATTCACAGACAAACATATATATAAAATACATATGTGTATAAGTGTTATGACTTTAAGGAGAGTATTAAAGACAAAATGGAATGCATAGGTAGTCTAAAAGGTCCTGTTAAACCACAATGTATGAAAAATATTAATATAGTTTTCAACAGTATGTCCATTGCATAAAACATATCTCATACATGTCCAGTTTCCTTAAAGTTAGGTATAATGGTAGAAAAATATACGCAGGTCAAACCTGGAGAGCATCGCCTTATCGAAAGAAAGATATTCCAGACAAGATTGTCGAAAATTCCTACCGAGTAATTTGTTTATCGTTTCCAATCACAGTAACTAGATATCAACGTTATTGAAACATATATGACTTCTGTCTAAACCTTGTCGACAAAGTTCTCTGATTGGATAAATAATCTAGAAGACTGGGTCAGACATATTAAACCAATCCGGCAGAACATATATCAGATAGACAGTACGATTACCTACAACAGGAAATATTTCCATGAACAGATCACTTGATAGCGTCTTTGTTTTCAAACACATACATCAGCAAAAACAAAAAAGTATGATGTGCTTGAGCAATACTCACTATTATTTCAGTATCAATGCGTTTTCTCTTTCATTTAGTTCTTGATTAATGTTAAATTAACTCTTATGAACAATACGAAACCGGGTATAGGTAAATCGGTAAAACCGTGCCTAAAGTTCAGACTCTTAAGGTTCATCAACTTCGAGTCTAAAAATATTTTCTAATATTACACTCAGACGTGGTCGATGTAAAACATATAAATTTAATTAAAACAATGACATTCACTGTTATTGCAATAAAGGCTCAGGTGTTAATTGACCATTAATGAGAAATTGATTGAAAGAGATAACGCATTGGTATGACTATAACTGTAGATGGCTGACGTTTTTCACATCATATCTCTGTTTTTGCTGCATGTGTTTGAAATATGACGACACCTAGCGCTTTTTGCATTCTGGAAACTTATAAATCTTTTATTCCATTGATTGTTTCAAGTCTAGTAAGAATGCATTATCGGCATCGAACAATTATGAGTGTGCATCAATTTGCTCGTGTTTATTCACGTATATATATAATAACACATGGGTCATCTGTTACAAAATATGAAAAAATACAAACTAATTTAGTTTTAATATTAAACTCCTTACGTTTGTCCATGATTTGTGTTTATTCTATGGACACTAACAATAATTTTATCACATAGACAACTACTTTTCTTGTGAACATGAACAAGAACAATTGTTTTCAAGAGCTCTGGTTTTCCATTCCGCTACAAGTATTGTGTTTGTCAGTATTTCGCGACATTCCATAGAAAAAATGGTGTTCGGAGCGATATACGCAATGATACGCTAAAACAACAAATCTTCAAAGAATAAATTCTCGAATTGGCCACAATTAATGCATTTAGAACAAAAATCTAAATACACCAGACAAGGTTAAATTATAGTTATTTCATGAAGCAGACAAATCATCCCAATTTGTCACTTGAAAGTCGTCAACATCGATTAGTCCTTGTCCTATCTCGTCGGCCAATTTGTTAGCTGTGGAATTCGTCGTTTAAGAGGAAATTAGTTTGTTAAGACTTTCGGAATCGTATTATGTGATAGACTTATTGACTTTAAGCGCTATATTGAATTTTCTGCTCACGAGTGTTAGATAACAGACACCTGTGCAGTTTCTACCGCGTCTTCTAAAGATAAATGGTTTTGGACAAAATTGACGAACTTTTACTAGATAATGTTCTTCATCTCACATACTTGTTATCTTACGTGCCCTTGGGTGATGAATGCTGATTACATTCTGTTATGAACTTGTTGATGATTACATCAAACAATTAGCTTAGAGTACATTTAGGGGGAATCAAGGTTAATTCTTAATTAAAAATTCTGCATTTTTGCCGTTCGTTAAACTTTCAAACTAAACCACTGGAATGCAGAATTGATATCTTAGCATTAGCATAGCTCAAAGAGTTGTATACTTAACCGATTTAAAAAAATCAGCATTTTTTTTAACAAGAACACATTTTTATACGTTTATGTATCATGTTAAGTATGCAATTAAAATAGTTATTGTTGGTACCAAGATCATATAAATCAGAGTAGTATAGTATCTAATAATATAATGCGTGATAAAAACATTGCTTCAAAAATTGCAATTCATCTATTTGACCAATTGGCAATAATATTGGCATGACTCATTGGTAATAAATCAATATGCGAAATTAAATGTTAAATGCGAAGAAATCCGATCGCTTTTACCAATGTAAGTGTGGTAATATGTTCTTTTTACCTTTTTGTACGTCTGGCAACTCCTCAAGATAGTTTGATCGTATCGAATTAAGGTCTAATTTGCCTTAATACCACAGTAGTTTACTTTTCTGAGGGCTATATAAATATGTTATAAGAGTAATAAAAAAATAATAATAGTTATGACAAACGAGGTATAAATGAGTATTAAAAGGAATAAAAACATAATTCACAACTTATTGCTCATTTTAAGTGTATGTGTTTGTCTGTTAATGTCGTCTTTGAGTTGACTGACACAATCAATACAAAGACATCTTTTGATTGATGATAACCATACATTCAAAAAGTACTAGGACTGGAACCCTCACGGATACAGTTTTAAGAATTATACAAATATTAAAACATAATATTAAATCGGAATTCAGTCGCAAAAAAGTGATATCCGATTTATCGCGTAATTCTGTCATGTCCGTACGCAATCGTCCATTTGAAACCATAGTAACGCGCACCCGGCGCAGCCCATCATTAACCACTGATGTTGACTACGTAATAAGCTATATCTTCACTACTATCCAATCGTTAGATGTGAAACATCGCCAAAGCATAACTTGTTGTATGTTGGACTTTGTCTGCAACAATTACGATATTTGAACTATAAATGCTGAAAAAAAGAGAAGTTGAACTCTATGAGGGACAACTTCGGAACACAAAAGTGACGTCATCGGAACGTAACGAAAACTGACAAATAACAGGTTCTGTCAACAGTGAAATTATATGTGCTGGAAATAGTATGCAAAGTATCGTAACTACAATAGGCAATTTCTGCAGTTATTTCTATAGTTTATAATGTCACATAGGTATAATTATGGATGGTTGTTCTAGCATGAAAGACATGTAAGTTATAGAAAACTTTTAAAAAATGATGACGTCAGTTACTGCGACATTTTCAATATATCAACATTTTATTTTGCGGATTCTCGCACCGATATTCGATATAAAATTCGGAAAAATACATGCGATTCTCACAAACGATATACGTGGATATAGCTCTGTGTGTAACAAGCATGTATTCATCACCATTGTCATTAAAAACAGCGTTTTTCATTGCCCTATGAGTGACACTTACGACGTTTAAAATAGCGCTACGTCATTTTGTGCGCCGGGTAGGAGTACGTGTCTAAGTTTAAACACCTGCAACGATCTAACCGCGTATTCATTTACCTTCAAATTTGCACTGTTTGTAGAATAAGGTTTGAAATTTCATATAGTATAAAATTTGATTTTTTTGCATTAAACAATGCAGGTTTTATGACAATAGTCCTAGTACTGTTTGAACGCCCACGTATGTAGACAGTAACGTTATTGACAAAAAAGGTATGAGCACAGCCGAGCACAGAAATCGGAACGACACAACTACCCTGAGCAGTGCCGACAGAAACCCATGCCAAAACGGCGACCAAATGAGACACAACAACCCCGGGGTCTGACCTAGGTTAAAGCACTAAGGACAGTGACCTAATGTTATGCAACATAAAGCGGCACAACTACGACTTGACCTAGTTAAAATATGGACAAGGTAGGAACGTGGCGGGAAACAATATTACATATTCCTTGCAACTACAATGAGCAATGCCCACACATAAGCCGAAGAAACAACCAAAGATCCAAGTCCCCGCCGATAAAATGCAGGATGACCCACACATTCACAAGGAAATTATATAATAGCGGTCATTGCCGAATGAAACGAAGCCAACACTCGACCAAGCTCCCAAAGGCCCCACAGCACGGCGAACCAACCACACAAACCAAGTCCCCGCCGATAAAATGCAGGATGACCCACATTCACAAGGAAATTATATAATAGCAGTCATTGCCGAATGAAACGAAGCCAACACTCGTCCAAGCTCCCAAAGGCCCCACAGCACAGCGAACCAACCACACAAAACCATGCCAAAACGGCGACCAATTGAGGCACAACCACCCCCTGACCTAGTTAGAAACACCAAGGACAGTGTATTAACGTTAATACATGTTAAAGAGGCATTTTCGGACTTGACCTAGCTTACAATAATGGGCTGAACGAGAGCGAAAATATGTACATGTATGCTTAAAACGTATCTTATAGTGACCAAACAGCACAGTGACCTAATGTTTGTATGATTAAAGATATAAGCTAGTAGACATAAACTGCTTCTAACAAACCTCTTTTCCCCTTAATTATTGACTTACGATGTTTGATGACAAAGACAAACAAACCATCACTCACGTAATTAGGAACTGACTATGGCTGTTAATCCAAAGCAAAACACTGCAATAATAAAGCACTACTTATCATGACAGATTGCACGTATAGCCTGCAAGATTCCTTTAATCAACAAATAGTTACATTTATTGATAGCTCTTAAAATCGGCTCAAAATATTTGACGGTTATATTTATTTGAACGCTTATAGTGCTAAAGTAATTTCATAGTTTCATTTGCTGACATTTCAGTGCAAAACCAAGAACAAATAAAGCGACAGTTTCCGGTAAATTCTAGAATGCGTATACGTAATTTTATACGTTGAACCAATAATGTCAAGAGTGTAAGATATTCGAGCATGTTGTAATTATTTCCATGAATTATTTTTTCCTTTATGCCCATCAAGTGGTCTGTATGAGATATTTATACAGCTTTTAAGTGAAAATGGACAGTTAAACAATACATGTCGTGAATGGGCTTATATAAAAGCCATTAGAATACTAACACAATGAAAAATTGATAATAGCATATTGTAAACAAATGCAGTGTCTCTAAAAACTGCTACTCTCTCATATGTTTTGTCTTATTTACTATAATTGCTGAATAATCTGGATCAGGAAAATAAGAGCCTTCAATAACTTTGGACAACAGTTTTACCAGAGCTCGTAACTTTCATGCTGCAACTAGAGCACGAAGAAAATAAATGTACCCATGAAAACGTATGTAAACTGAAATATAGTTTGCTTGATTTGCTAACTACATAAGGTTTAGATTCTAATACACGTGAGAGATAGCATGTCGAATACAACCTTTTAGCTTATGTTTCCTATGTTAGTCATAATTGACGTTAAATAAAGTTTATCTAATCTTATCTTATCTTAAGCAAAAGTGAATAACATTGGCATGTCATGTTATACATCAATCCATATTTTTACTATATATAATTAGTAAAACTATACTGTTTTATTGTAAATTGTGTTCGTGTGTGATATGTTTGTGTTTCACTATATGCATTTGTGTGTATATCAATGTACACTTTTGCATGGCCGATAGTCATATTCTATAGTAAACGGTAACATCACCAGACATTTCCTTGATTATAATGTTTACGATCAAAATTGAGGCATCAAAGAAGTGTATTCGAATTACGGAGAAGACTTACATTAATGTTGCTAGGATCACAGAAAATGTGTTTAACAGATTTGACATTAACCACTGAACCAAGGCAATGTGTTGTATGCTAGAAATGTTTGGTAAATGTCCCTATAGCTTAGTTATAGTATGAACTAACGAATAGAAGATTAATTAACTATACATCTTACCATCAATATGCAGCTAACGGCGTTAGTTAAATTGAACAACGTTTGACAAGTGCAGTCCAAATAGTGCATTATTTACATCGAATGTTTGCACTAGAGAACAATGGAGTTACACTATTTATTCCGTAAGCGCTTTCAACTTGGTGCCTCATGTTTTCTATACGTTCTCCTTTCTGTTTACATCATCAACAAAACTGTACTTGGGATATTCAAAGTGTCATGTTGTGTATGTAATTTATCTAAAATAAATATATAGAATAGCTCAATTTGGTAGGCGTGACTTACATACACTCATTAAATGTTATAAGTACGAGAGGTGCCCCACTTATATTTGAACAGTGTTGAACATGACATATTTTCATGGAAATATGGTATAAATAAAATATTTCTTCTGAACTGTGTAAACATATGTGTTAGGTAACATTTACACTAACTGCTTTGTTTGTTTGATAAATAGAATGAACCAAAAACAACACTTTTGTAGAGGGTATGGTGTTTTGCGTTTTGAAGGTCAGCCAATGCCAGAAAAGCCCTTAAAAGTTGTTGGTTGAGCATGGATATTCCATTTTTGTGAAGAAAATATGCAATTTTTGTCACAGGAAGAATGTTTTGCGCTTTGTTGTTGTTTTTTACGAAATTACGCAAAATATTAAAAACTGACAAAAAGTGACGATACCTACCAAAATCTTTAACTATGGTTATTTGATAAGTAAGGCATATCCAAAAACCAAAATAGGGACTTCAGCGTCGTTAAGAGTACCCATTAGAACTTTTGATTTGTTCATTTAGAGAATTATACATGCCGGACTCGGGATAAAATCGGTGTTAACATGCTCAATACCATAAAAACAACATAAGGGAGACAAATGTCTTTAACGCTATGTATACTTCAACGGAACCGTAAATGCCACAACTTTGTCACCTCTGTGGAGGCAAAGCTTTATCGTTGAGAAATATACCATGAACGGACAGCCTACTATATGATAAATGTTGATAAGGCTACCCATAAGTTGACACTCGTTAAGCTTCACATGTTTCCGAACGTTTGCATAACGTATGCTGTTGTTTACTATACTGGCTTAATGGAACACATATGTTTTACTAAATAGTCAAAGGTGAATGCACATTGCTGTGTACATTAGGTTCCAAACATATTTGGTCAAAATGTTTGCAAAACAACTTTCCTGGAGACAATATGGGGAGCATGGTGTTTTGTCAACACGGAGCTTCAACTCCCTCCACAAAAACACCATTCTGTACCTTAAGAACACACATTTGAAGTATATTACGCAATATTAGTGAAGGCCAAAGTTTAATGAACATATACCCACGAACCCTTTAGCCTATGGAATATTGCTGCGTTTATTACAGGTGGGAAATGCAAACAGCATCGATCGGATTATTCGGTCTTCAAAAAGCCAAACACCATACCCCCTACAAAATTGTAGATTTGAGTGCAAACTAAGAAATAAAGTAATACTCAATAGTTGTATGTGTTTCATAACACGTTATTCTGCACGATCATATAGAAATATTTTGATTATATATAATAAGCATCGAACTATTTGATATTCAATACTGTTCAAATATAAGTGGGGCACCTCTCGTACACCAACACAGTACATAGCATTACAGTGCAAATAGTCGGTCGGTCGAATGCCGAATGGGTTTTCAACAATAACTCCAAAACGATTTGACCTAGGATTCTAAAAATTTTAGTGGAGATTATTCATCCTCTACAGACGGCCCGAATCAATTCCAAGGTAATTTGGATCAAATGTCAAACTCATCATGACCTTTGAACACACAACAATCACTGGTCCACACCATAAGAAATATATGACCTTATATCGTAAAACTTTACAGAGAGGTTGCTAATCATCAGATGTAGGCTTCTACTAAAATTGATGGACAATGTATATGTAACATTTTTAGAGTTCTTGCGAAAATCATTTGTTTTGCACGTGCATTTTGCATAATTTGAAAATTCACGGTTCATTGCTCGCAGCGTGCGAATTATAACCATCGAATTATCGGATATTGCTGCTATACTACTTGCATGAAGACATGCAAAAAATGAACATGATATCATGCATAATAAAAAAAGATATACACATTACATGTTGGTGTACTTATAACATTTAACAAGTGTATAAATATGACTTTTTACCTTTACCTTTTATATCTCAACAGACGTGAACTAGACAGGAAAAGAAAATTTATTCAATAATTTACACGGCATATAAAATGTGTTTAAATAATGTTTATTTTTAAAAGGTCATTATTTTTATTCTTATTATAAAAAATTGCATGAAAAGTTTACTCAGGATTTTGTTTTCCTGCTTTAGTGCCTTGGCTATTCGACTATGCGAGTTAAATTGGAACGCATAAAGAGCCCACGTGATTACACTTCCTCGACTTCCTTTGATGTTAAATGCAAATATCGTGTACGTACTTTCAGTATTGTTTTAGGAATATTCTTCAATTACTACAATTAAAGATCCCAGGATGGTAGTTATTTTCCTATTACACATAATTCGAACATGAACTATCAATTTATGAGTCACAATATCTATAAATTGAAACAAATCCGAAATTTTATCGTCGATAATGGTACATCCGTGAATGTGTGCAGTATAAAATGCTATTCATTTCGAATATGAGAAAATATATAGCTAAACATATACGCCTAATTACATAATAAATAAAAATTGGAAGCGTATGTTCGTGTTTGTGTTGTTGTGCCATGGAAGAATGGATCACATGGAACTAGTATTAGAAAAATATAAGATAACACCATGTTGAGTTGAAAATTGGCAAATTCTATTTCCACATATCTGGGCGCCACATACCGCCACAAGGGAAACAGGGTAATACACTTGGGGAAATTACCCTTTACCGAACCCAGATAAAACATATAATTATGTATTTACACATATGACATCTATTCGATATGTCATCAATTGTATAAAGGTAAAGCCCTCCCATCGCACACCGTTTCTCGTTTATACATTTCAATTCATTTATATTTTAATCAGAGGTCATCAACCAAACAAATGCTTTAAAATGTGCTATATGCACTTAATGTCGATAGTGACCCATTGTTTGTTGACATACTGTAAGTGGGTGACAGAATATTTTCTCTTCCACAGTGTGACGCTGATAATGCTGATGCGTGACATCAAATTGAAAACAAAACGCCAAATGACAATTAAGTGCATCATGAAACGCATTTAGACTGAGTGACAAAATACAGACTATCATTCATCAATCGGATTTGTAGTGACAACTATTGTCCAGCCAGAAACATTTGTCAACGGTTAATGCAGTTATGTCATTCTGTTGACAGTTATTATGATATACAAACTATGGCTCTATCCTAATTGATGATAGTAATTTAATGTCTATTTCAGACCAGTAACATGTTCATAGAGTGGCTGAGTACTGCTTACCGTCTATATACCACATGTACACAACATCTTCTAATTTTGTATCGCTATTAGTCCCGCGCGGGTATGCTCGGTGAGTTAAGGTCACTGTCCTTGGTATTTTAAACTAAGTAACGGGGTGGTTTTGCCTCATCTGGTCGCAGTTATGGCATGGATTTGTGCGGTTGGGTCGCCGTGCAGCGGGCCTTGGAGAACTTGTTGCATTCAGTATCATGCTATAACCGCTATTCTATAATTTCTTTGAGCAATTGCGTCATCTTGCATTTTCTCGGCGGGGACTTGGACTTTTAATCGTTTCTTTGGGTTATGTGTGGACATTGCTCAGTGTAGTTGTGTTGTGGTATTTCTGATTTTTGTGCTCGGCTGGTAAGGTTGATTGCTACCTTACCTGTCTGATGTCCTCATACCCTTCTTTCTACGTAATTTGCTCGATCACCATGAGCATATATAACTATTTTAACGCATCAATACATACACAATTTCATTCCACTGAAACATGACAATAAGAGATTTTTTTTATAAAGAAAACAATATTGAGACCATTGTAATGATAGGATTCGAATATGCTGACTTTGGATCTAATTCTCGTCTGTTTTTACGGTAATTATAACAAATCACGCAAAAAAGTATTTACAAAATAACTTTGAATTTTGAAACATTTAGATTATTTTACATTAAATATTCAACTTCGTGACTTTCAATGTATATAAGTACATGTAGTAATAGTATAACACATAATATATACGTGGATAATGAAGAAAACATGCGCTGAGTACGAAAATTCAAGACAAGTTGTCATTTGTACAAATGTAAAGTGATTCTGGTACATGATATTGGTTTACCATTTCTATCAAACATTATTGTGCTGTCTCAGAATACGACATTATTATACGGATTCATATTAATCATCACAAGGCCTTACTGGACTTACTCATTCTATGCACCAGCGACATGAACGTAGTTCATTGCAACTTTGAAGTTCCATACTTATTTGTTCTTGTTTATTTGTAAAGTGTTTTTCTTTTACACAAATATACTTGTACCCGAGCTCCTGTTATGCCTTTTAAGCTCCACTGGTTCTGTTATATTTCTATATTATAATTTTGTTGTTGACCAAAACTGTCCGTGTATCATTTGAGTAATGTACATCGATATTGCTCAATACCTAATAATATCATGTTTCATATAAACACATCTTGTAATATATTTGAATGTATCAAAGTAAAGCCGTAAATAGTTACGCTGTCCAAAACAAATGGCAAGGTAAAGTGTTTATCATAGTGTAACCCCTATCCCTAGCCCTATCCAGCCTTATCTAGCTATAATTAGGCCGCATCAGTTTTAACTAAACTTAAGCCTTGAGTCTAACCTTCAACCTCCCACTCCGGAGGCGGACGCCCTAATCACTTGACCACATTTGCTAAAACGCGAATATATTGGGTTTTGCTCTTTTATCTCAAATTATCTAGGTGAATATATATTCTAATTTCTTCTGTTCAATATGGAAACATTCATCTCGTCGCATGAAGCATTTAATACCAAAAACAACACCACACTTTGCAAAATCATGAATAAAAGGATATAGAAAATATGAATGACATCAAAGTTCAGCTCAGAGCGTTCATGAACTTGCTGTTTCCTACTTCTCATTAGCCGTGTAAGGAAGTAAACGTCAGTGTTGGTGTCTGTACTGAACCTATATTTGATGTTTGATTGACGTACGCTGAATATTGACTACTGTTCAGACTGTTGAGACTATCTATATTTTGATAGGGTCAGCATATTATGTATATTGCTGAATTGAATCAAGTAACGCCGCGTTTATTCCAAGCTCTTGGACAAATTATAAGTAAGTAAGTAACGACTTTATTTATAGTAGATAACATATTTGGTAATATACCAATTTTAAATATGGTCTACAAGTAATAAATCGATGGCTTTACCTTATACATGTATATGAATAGTTAATGTCAATATCAAAGTTATATGAGGGGATCGGATAGGGAAGGCAGCATTCAACTTAACCAGCAAAACACATATAATATAACCTATATCACAAATACACAACATAATAGCCACACATAGCCAGAAGAGACAATGGCGTGAATAAGACCCAGCTGTAAGAATGCTGGACAACACTAGACGTTACTGCGTTACAACTGCTTACTGTGCATACTGTACATGTACAAACATGTTCATTTCATATTTTACGCCGACTATTCAG
Organism: Spisula subtruncata; assembly: GCA_963678985.1. Lineage (NCBI taxonomy): Eukaryota > Metazoa > Mollusca > Bivalvia > Venerida > Mactridae > Spisula > Spisula subtruncata. Next base: position 44,974,457 of record OY787670.1, on the reverse strand, counting down.
AATATCGAAACCATGAAAAATTCACAGAACTACATAGATAAGGTCTATCAGGTTAAGCCACACACGCAGACAGACTATTGAAGTTATTCTGGTCAGAGTTGGTGTGAATTAAAGTCGCATTTATAAACTTGTTTTCACCAATCATTATTCCGAAATGCATTGTTTTGTCTGAGCACGAGTCTCGTGGATAACGAGAAGACAACGAGAAGACAACGAGAAGACAATGTTCCTTAGAAACCAGAAAACATGTGCATTTAATGTACTGAAAATCTTAATTTTATTTCCCCTTTCACTATTATCCTACCATATTGAGAGTGTAAGAATTGAAACTGGCGGAAGTTGTTTGCGAGGATGGTTGAATATTACCATTCAACTAAAATGTGATATTAAACTAGACCGCGTTTTAATTCCAAAGCGTGTATCTTTTCAAAATTATTAGTAAATGGTTGCGACCAAACGCTGTATGTAGATCAAGTGAAATTTGATGCAATTGTGGAAAAATATACTTAAAAGCTAAAATACTTTAAACGTTGCATCATAAAATTTTTAAAAACATGACCCGTTCTGTACTAGTGCATTTTCCTCCTTTGCTAATTTAATCATCAACCTATCTACTACTGAAATAATACGAGGAAAACTTTGTAACAGCCGACTCTAGTCGACATCTTGAAGAAGTATGATACTTCGATTAGTAGAGGTTATACTCATGCTAATTTGAAGCAAGATTGGTCAACACGTGCTACTCTGACTAGACATAACCATGGTTTCTCCCACTTCCATCGACACATGTCACTAAGCGTTTTTGGTTAGAAAATAATTTCTAATATTTTTACTGAAGTAAGCTGGGGATGGTCACATCAATCCAGTTCCGCATTTGTCCTACGTGATCTTTGCCATCAGCAGGACTTAGGGAGGTCACTTGGTCCACATCGAATGTAATTATGGTCTTAATGAAGGCAATTCAAGTCTAAGATATATCGTTGCATCCCAGAACATTTTCATGTATATGCCTAAATTTTTTTCTCACGGAGATTTAACATTGCCGTCCGTCCCTCGCATGAAAGTTCTAAATCAGAACGTATGTTGTTGATAATGTTATTCTGTGTACCGAGTAAGTGAATGGCAAGAAAATTGCATTATTTACCAAGGACCAGTTGGGAAATCATAGAGTCTTTATTGTCAATGTGTCTTATTCAAGTTATTCTACATCTACTAGACAGACAGAGACATTCGTTTGAATAATCAGATGTTTGGAATGACGGACCGACCATAACTTTCTACAATCTATTATCCACAGACGTTTCCTGTGTGAATTTATCATAAATACTAGATTAGTATACCATCTTGTATAGGTCATTGTTGTTTACCACTAAGCTAAACGCGTACATATAAATAAGTAGTATACTGACCATAACACATGTAAACACAACTACGTCGTGTAATGTACATTGTACTAGTATGTTTTCAAACATTCGTGAATTACCAACCTTTGTTGTATCTGTGCATCATGTCTAGGACGTATATCAATCGTAAAAACTCGGCCATTTTAGTTTGTCTCTGGTAAATACTTCCATTGGATAAAAACGGAGGTGATCAGAATGGGGCGTATATCTTTACGACAAAAGTATTGTTGTTCTAGAATATTGCCACGGTGTATATTTAAACAATTTACTACAACAGTTAATTTACCTCAGTCGCATATATCTGGATACTGTTTGATAGCCACCTCGTTGTCAAGAGTGGAATATATTGATAGCATACTACCAGAGCCACTTCACATGACTTTGTTTGAATGGCTGCTTAAAATATAATATTGCAATGACCGATCTTAGCTAAATATGTCTATAAAACGGACATGCATTGTTGTCATAACATACGACTGTCAATTGTACAATGCAAGAATCGCTTCTCTGCCATTCCGATTCAACATACTATATAAGTGAAAAAAGATCCTGGTGATGAATGTACATTTTTACACCCCTGTTTAAATCTATATAAAACACAAACTATTACTCAACGGACCACTAAGTGTATACTTTCTAGAGTATTTAATTAATGAAAGACATTTATAAGCAAGTACTGTTTAATTGGATGGGCTTTGTCTATTTAGTTAAACTATTGTTTTTCGTGTAGTAATGATTTGATTTATTTCTTAAAATGAAATATTACAAAACAAGCCGCGTATAGAATATATTATAGACAATATGCCGAAGGCAGTATTGATAAATAGAGAAACTCGGGTCCCTGTCCGGTGAGAACAATGTTATCAGGCGAGGTGATATCGTTCGGGTGGCGAGGTTTACCGAGCCATCCCGGGCGATATCGCCAAGCCTGATAACATTGTTCTCACCGGACAAGGACCCGAGTTTCTATTTCTCATGAGGCAACAACGGGACACAATTTAGAGGCATATTTTTTAATTTTAAACCGGAGTTGTCGATCGTTCTTAGACCGCCCGCCGATTAACACAACTTCATTTGCTTCCGTACACAAAATATAGTTCTCAATTCTACGCTGTTCAATTAACAAAAATATTTAAAAAATAAATAAGTTCTATTTCAGTTTTTAGTCAAAACGAGAAATCTAAGCAAATTATAAGTAATACCAAAATAGGAACATCGTGTCGTTAAAGTAGAATAAAATTCCGCTCATGAATTTTGATGTTTTTTTCTTCTGGGTGATGCATCAATGAAACGTCATCAATGACGTAGTGTGTGTGGAGAAGGTCGCTAATTATGTCAAACTTTCTTATGTTATGCATCACACAATGACAAAATACGGATGGATTTAAATACTGGATTGTGTGTGGCAACGGACAGTGCAAAATTGTATCCCGTGAAATGGAAATAACTTCATGAATGAACAGTTTAGACATGCTTGTAGAACCGAGTGGGTGGAGAACAGTTTTCAACAAGATTAACTTAATTCCGACAGAATGCTGATGAAAACAGATGGAAATACACAATGGTGAGTAAGACATTGGTTTGTTGAAGAGTCTATTAAAGTTTGTTCTATTTTTTGTACTAATTGTAGGGTTGTGTACTGAATGTAACAATGTTTTGATTCACAAAAAAAGCTCGGTGTCTCATGGTTTTCGTTTTGTAGGTCAACCTTCGCAAGTCGTGAAAATGAGATTAAAAATTCCTTTAGGCCAGAAAGCTGGATATAGAGTGGCTAACTATGACTATTTTAACGTTTATTTATCTTTGACGATGCTTAGCCAGTGTATTTATCTGTGTTTGTTGGTTTATTTCAAGGCCTTTCAAAACGATCGATCCGTGGGCGACCCGTATGAATTCAAGAACAATTACTGTGGCGTAGCCCTACCTGGCGAAAAAGCATTGCTAATCTGGAGTGTAAAACTAAACATTGAATAAATAATAGCTATTAAATGCACAATTCTGTTGTTTTCAATGATATTTATGACAATTTAGGCGGAATGCCATATTGCAAAATAGTCCGTTATTGGTGGGCGGAGCCAAAAAGTGTTCTCAGGCTATTGACCTGAGAACACATACTTATCTCAGGTCATGTGTTATCAGGCAGTTACCATGGTAGTTGCATGAGAATATTGAAACATTAGCGAAGTATTTATGTTATCAAGGATTATTAGAGAATATACTACTTAAATATAATGATCCAATATTTTATACAAATGATTACGGTTCCAAATTGATTCAGCTGTTGAATTATGCTTTCCCCACTTTCCACGTAAACGTTTCTGCGTCGGTAATCATATAAACATTCAGAAAGGACCTTTTTAAATCAAAGGTTACGTGAGGGGAGCTTGAGGTTCGCACCGTTTCTGCGAGATAGAAAATATAACATAAAATACACTGTACAATTAGCACTGTTTTTAATAAAATATTAATTTATATAACTTTTATGAAGATATTCATGTAAACCATTTTATCTTGATGATTGAGGAAAGGCTGACAGAAATGATTGTAACACTCTAATGCTTACCGAGATGTTCGTTATTTATCGTATAACAAATTGGGTTATATATGAAATACATAACATGCTGTTTCCTGATTCATGTCTAATACATTCATTGCCAGAAATCGGACAAAATTCTCGGAAATGTTGGAGTTATAGTCTAATTATAATGAACTGTAGTATGAACGGATTGTTCTGACGCACGTGTTTGATTAATTGTTCGACGTTTATTTTATCACACCGGTAATGCCGTTGAAGCGAATTCTGAACCTAAATTGAAACGTCGTAAAACAAAAAGATTTCCTCAGGAAACATCTTCCTAATTATATAATCGTGCTAATAGTGTAAGAGCATTTTGTACTAGGTGTAATTATCTGTTGATGTTTCATACATCTACATGATTTATCGACCAATAATTTTTTGTTTTATTGTTCTTTCATGCCAATCAGGCTGGTATGTGAGAGAAAATGGAATAGCGACAGTAAGGAGCACGAAATCATAAATAAGACCTGCTGAATAATACGACCAAATATTACACATGTGAACCTGAGGCTCAATTAAAAACATCAAACGTTATATCGGAAGTTCACAGAAGGGTTCGAGGATCGACATGATCTTTTATATCATCAGCCTGACTGGTTTACTCAGCTAATATAGTAGAATAGTTGGTTTGTACTACCAAAGAGTTCGGTGTCTAGACAGTGATTGGTGTATGTTTTATCCCAATAATGTATGGTGATTTTTAACTGCATGTATCAATTACAGATGATTGTGGGATAGCAAGGTTAATACTGGTTCATAATTAAAATCCAAGTGAAAACTATTTAGGTCAACAGTGCGATGTACTAACATGACTACCATTGTTGGAAATAACAAGATATAAAATCGAAATAATTTCATTATCACTACATAATGGAAAGACGAAGTGGTATTTGTTGAGAAGGCCCCAACGTATAGTCGTTTTCTTAGATTTTATTGTTTGTTAATATATAAGTCATTTTAAACTATACTCTTTATAAACCCTCGAGGGTACTTACTGATTAGTATAAGTTAAAATTAATGCGATATATAACGTAATACATTGTATATACATAATAGCTGGGTAACTTCGAATTTCCGGATTTTATTTGATGGTTGCAGCATCTATACTGAGGTGATAGATACGTACTATTCAATATAGAATATTATATTTTACACCCAGACAGCTTTATGAAAAAAACTGAAGATATTGATATTACAGACGACATACTCGTTGTGAAATAATAGGATGCAATTATGGCATACCCGTATTAATTTGCATATTTTCATCAAATTCGAGCATTCCCTTTTTACAAACCAGGAAATTGATATAAATGACTCAATTACAAGATGTTTATTCTCTCCGACAGTTGACATATACATTGCGTGGTCAAGCGTACATGCAGTTGCATCCGTTACTGAAATATGTTACGCACAATTCGTATTCGGTATGTTTTACCATACGAGACGATTTGGTTTGGAAGAACAGTTGTATAGCCTCGCACGTGCCAGTGATGTTAAGAATCAAATAGTTTCGCAACGAGTAAGGGTATCACACCAAGATTCATTGTGTTTGATTTTCTACAATATAATCTTTCTGATACCACATGGCAAATGATAATATAATAAAAGTTATTATGAATATAATAATAAGCTAATAAAAAATCATGTAAGGTTCCATTTCTCTTTCTACCGTTCCAACCATTTCTGGTGTGTTTTTTTAAATGACCATCGATGAAACAATTATTTTTACGATTTTATTAGTGAAGACCAAATTGTACCTGCATATATACACAACATGATCAAGTTTTATATGATAGGTTGTCCTCTCCGACTGAAATAAATGCACAAAAAAACATAAAACGTGCAATAAGGATAAGCCCTCTTTGTAATCAACAAGCACGGCACTTGTATTTTAGGCCGTCGCCAGACTGTTGCAAACCTCGACCAATGTATCGGACTCCGATGTAGTTTATAATTTTCTTTATACACTTAACACTGGCAATGCATGCAACTTAGAAATGATGACGCAAAAAGAAAGTATACAGCTGCAAACTTAAGTGTATATTGATATGGATTACGTACGATCAAGTCTGACAATAAGCTGATTACGCTGACACTACATTTACTCGAACACTTTATTGACTTTGGTCACGAAACAAGATGATACTTATTTTAAAAGTCGGTTAATAATTAGTTCAGCTCTATATGATAATCGGTCATTACTCGACTGTATAATTACAGTATTCAGTTTTTCTTTGTTTTATCTGTTAGATTTCATGTTTATACAATATTGCTTTGTGCATGTACTTTTATCCCGATGGACAAGATGTTTGTCGTTTTAACTGTTCTGAACTGCTCGTGAATAGAATCTGAGCCAATCATTGCTTTTCCTCGTTAGTAATCAATTAACATTCCACAACCTGTATGAAGAAATTATATTGGTTCAAATTCTTAGAGCGGCCTTAATATCACCCCGAAGCAAATAGTTTATTGTAATCGTATTGTGGTGTCCATTGTCACCAACATAATGTTGATCAATGTCCTTGTACTTCAGTTAGAAATATGAATAACTGCATTTAACGCCTGTCTGGAACAGGCAATGTTAGCAGTATCTTAGATCTAGTAATCGTCGTCACATTACATTAACTACGGCTATAAACAAACAAAGTACAATAAGACAATGCCCCGTCGTTGTACTTCGAAGGCTCCAAATCGTTTAATGATGTCTGTCTCATAGTGGAGGTGACTTGTATATTGTAAAATCTTGAAAAGACGAATTTATTAGTTTGTGCTTTCAATACTCTGAGCAGGTTTTAATATTTTCAACCCTGAATTAAACTGCTGATAATTCATTATAGAAACGCGATTACTCCCAAAAGTGTGTCTGCCTGGTTTGCACTGATAGTTTGTTTACACTGGATGGTTGTGAAGAAACGCTATTCATTCAATGCGTTTATCTGTACATGTATCATTTGAACTGACCAAATTATTCCAAAACGTTGTAGGTCTATATTGTCTGCACTGAGCGATTGTTGATGTTAAACGGGTGTAAACTTCTGTTTTCGAACGCCGATCAATCTGTAAATAAAGGTTGCAATTGGAATTAAATAGCTACCGAACAAAGTATATAATTATGACAGAGACAACTAGTGTATATGTGTATGTAGGTATTCTACGTACTGACTCTTAACATGTGTAGAACTCAGAGGTAATGCCTCTTTCTGTTCAAACTATTCACCCTTGTACCTAGTAGCCAAGGTTTTTGCACGCATCAACAAGGTGACTTTCAAATGTGTTAGCAAATCATTATGAATGTTTTACGGACGCTGTCTCAACGCACTCTCATCCGGACCAATCCGATTCCAGCAACACGCAAAAAATGGTTTAGATCGATATGTTTAAATTCATAAAATGTTAATCTTAACTTGCGCGTGCCCTTGTTCTTTCATATCAATTACCATTGTAAGGCTTAAACCTCTGGTTACCATTCCGGCTTCTTTCTATATGTATAAAATGATTTCGGTATTCATTCTCATCTCTATTAACTCTGATTGAATTTTAATTTACATTTAATGTCTCTACCATCAGTTTGTTCTGAAACTTGTTGATACAATTGCCATAAATGTATGGAAGTATTCTCAAAGAATTCCTCTAATGAAGATGAGTTGCCGATCTATGAATAACAAAGACAAGTACCTGTGTCTCTTCCACCACCACTTGGAATAAACGAACACGTTAGTTACGTGAAATAATTAATGCCTCTATTGTAAGCCACTTTGTTCGGACCAATTTTGTTTCGAATGACAATAAGTCCTAAGGGAGATGTTTTCTCATTACAGTAAATTCATTGTTAATCTTGATGAGACGATGACCGGTTTGTAAAGGAACGTGGTTGATTGTGCTACTAAAACGAATCATTCTCTGTAACCTCGTTTGTTACACTGATTATTTAACCTTGAGTTAATGGGACATACGACCTTTTCATTTTAAACCAGCGAAATGTTCATATGCTAAATCCGTTTATGTCGAAACAAATTATCATTAAACTTGATATACGTATATGATTACAATAAACATGCCTTTATCTTAATGCAATTCAATACGAAGAATGCTTGTTATGAAGAGCGGCCTTATTAATGATCCCTCGTATAGAACAAATGCGAAGGACAACTGTCGAACTGTATCTTTGGTAAATTGTGTTTCATTCCTCATCTCTTTCTGAAAGTATTATAATAAATAATTTTATAATAAAATTTAAGATACCCTTAAGCGCAATAGCTTTAATTCACCTTCCAAATGAATACAATTCAAATACGACAATTTACAGACAAACATCTTAAGTACATATATTTTTACATTTATAAGTAATCTGTCTTTACGGATTGTATTAGAGATAACTGGAATGTAAAATACTATAGTATGGAAAAAATTGTGTTAAACTACAATGTATGGACATATCAAATATAGTAATGCATCTACGTTTTTCAGCAGTATGTCGATTGTATAAAGTTAGCGTGCATGCCCATTTCCGTAAGCGTTAGATCCAATGGTGGATTATATTTATGCAGGTTAAACCTAAACATCATCGCCCTATCGAAAGATACTCCAGACATGTTTTCCCCTACCGAGTACTAGTATTTTGTGTATGCTTTGCCATCACTAGATGTCAGCGTTATTGAAAAATATATGACTGCTGTCTACATCTGGTCGACAAAGCACCATAATTGGATAAATAATCGAGAAGACTGTGTCAGACATATTAAACCAATCCGACAGAACATATATCAGATAGAAAGGACGATTACCTACAACAGGGAATTGCACCATGTACTGAACATTTGATAGTGTTATTTTGCAACAACAGACATAAGATGTGATATCAGTAAAAATGAGTTTTCTATTGCATTTAGTGTCTGATTAATGTTTAACACCTGTGGACGATACGACACTAGGGATAAGAAAGTCGGTTATAATACCATGCCTAAAGGTCAGAATCAGAAAGGTTCCTCGACTTCGAGTCTTAAAATATTTTCTAATATTACACTAGACGTGGTCGATGTAGAACATAAATGAATCAATTGAATTGAAACAATATAAATCAATGTACAGGCAAATACGGCTCAGGTGATAATTTAACATTAATCAGAAATGTATTGAAAGAGATAACACATTGGTATGGATCTAACTTTAGATTGGCTTTTTACTATCACATCTTATCGCTGTTGATACTGTGTGTGTTTAAAACATGACTTAAAGACTCCTCAAGTTAGTCTATGATATGTGTTTTTTCTATAGATATTGCCTATACTTTTATCACATAAACAATACTTCGGAACTTATTTTGTTGTGAATATGAACAAATACAATTTTATCCATGGGCTCTGGTCGTCGATTCCGCTACAAGTGATTTGTATGTCTGTATTTCGGAACATGTCATAGCAACATGGTGTTCGGAACGATATAAGTAATGATACGGTGATACAACAAGTCCTCAATAAGTCAATTATGGAGTTACCCACCATTTATACGTTTAGAACTACTATATAAGTTATCTGATTACACCAGATTATGTGTAAATCATAACTAATACATGAATCAGACAAATCACCCCACTTTGTCACTTGAAAGTCGCCAACATCGATTATTCCTTGTCCTATCTCGTCGGCCAATTTGTTAGCTGTGGAATTCGTCTTTTAAGGGGATATAAATTTGTCAAGACATCGTATTAAGCGATAGACTAATTGACTTTAAGCTCAAGAATGATTTTTGTGCCTACGGGTGTTAGATAAAATACACTTGTGTAGTTTCTATCGCGCTCTCTAAGGATAAATGGTCTCGTAATCTTGACTACATTTAACAAGTAAATATTCTCCATTTCACACACATCTGGGACCTATTTATTCGTGTCATGTTACGTGCCCTTGGGTGCTGTATGGTGATAACATCTTGTAATGAATTATTTGATGACAGTATCGAACAATAAGCTTAGAGTACATTCAGGGCGAAGCAATGTTAATTCTTAATTAGAAATTCTGCATTAAAACGTTGGTTGCACTTTCAAACTAAACCAACGGAATGCGGAACTTAGCTCTTGGTATTGACGAGGCGTTTCCTATAAGTTTGATCGTTTAAATCGATTCAGGAATATTATACATTGAATGAGTAACATTATTGCTAAGATTCCTCTCCTCAAATCGTCAACAAAAATCTCCCACCAATTACCGAGAAAATAATGAAAATATATTTCCGTAACGAGCCAAAATAGTCACGATTTGTTTCCCTTTCACCAGATAATAATAAATCGCTGGAAGCGATAAATTATTATGGTAGATAGATAGATATATTTTATTCCTCCAATAAGGAGAGCAGAACATTTGTACAGATCATAACATATTTACAGGCAATGACATTACAACAGTAAATGTTTTACATGTATATACAATTGATACGAATAATTGTTATAACAATACAGTTACATATATAGCAAAGAAATACAGAATTATATATAAGAGTACAATATTCAATGACCTGGACATTAACGATGTTTATACAGTTAGTGGTATAACATATATTTCTTTCGATGTGTCATACTTAAAAGCTTAAAACTAAGTTGCCTTAAACGAAAGTCGAAAAATTAGACTGTTAAGTACAAGCTACAGTCGCCCAGACTACAGACACACCCTTAATATAAAAGCGTGCACACTGATTTAGCAAGGTTCACATGCTTGAGACTCCTACCATTGTTTTGAGCAGAAATGCTCAATATGAGCCTGCATTGATCAATGCTGTTAGAGTTCATGACTCTAAGATACACATTTAGTTGTATATTTAATAAGGCTTTCCATACTGTCAGTCTCTCGGGCTCTTTAGAGGAATAATCGCAGAATTTACAGCGCTGAACAAACTGTGTGGAGATAAGGCGACCCGCTGTTACTAATAGAGTATTGCAGACAATTTTCATATATCTGTTATTCCTTAAAACGGTCCAGAGGGTTGACCACTTTCCCGGTGTTAAGATGCTAGGATATAGCCATTCATGTTGTAGCATTAAATTATTCATAATTTTTGTTTGAACTTGCACAAATATCGTTTTATTTAATGTATTTTTCCAAGAAGATTTCGGCGGAAACGCGCCGTGTTCAAGGTATGTGCCGAGTACATCTTGTAGGTTTTACTTGTTTAAGATTCTATTAATGTCTTGTATAAAACCTCGATGTTGTTGCTGACCGTTTATAAAGCGGACGAGTCGATGAGTGAATATAACTTTCGCTAGGTATTTCTCTGGTAAACGACATAGTTGTCCAAATAAGAGAAGTTTTCTATAATCAATGTAGTTTTCAATTGGTAACACGTCTAGACACAGGAGAGAGTAATCTACATGCATATACGAAGGTATTTGTTGGATATGTTTCAGGCAAAATCTATGAGCGCGTTCAATCACAAGCATGTCCTTTGTTGAATATGAATTCCAACTTTCACAAACGTATAGCGCTTTCGGTAATATGGCTGATATGTAGATTGTTCTTAGTGTCAGTGGGTGTAATTTGCTCAAGTTTAATCCTGAATTCAGAACGTTTAGATAAGTACCTCTCAGTTTGTTGCACGCGTCACGCATCGCACCTTTGGTAGATAGTTGGTTGCCTGTTATCACCCCTAAGTGAGTATAATTTTCACATGAATATACTCTATCGAAGCCTAGATTAAACTGTTGTTCCATGATGGTATACCTCTTTTCGTTAAACACTAACACTTTGCACTTGTCTGGATTATAAATATACCTCCATTTTCTTGAGTATTGACAACATATATCTAACATTTTGTCCATACCCGACTTGGAAAATGAAAGGAGAACCATGTCGTCTGCAACAGTCGGAGAATTCAAGCTTTGATCAAACATACAAACGCCAAAGTTACTGTTTTCTAATTGTCTAATAAGTCCATCAATAAACACAAGGTACATGATTGGTGAACACTTTCAACCCTGTAGGCATCCTTGTAGAACCGGAAACTTTTCGGACTTTAGGTCCTGATTTTTAACACAGCTGCGGGAATCAATCCATAATTCTTTCATGGCGATTAACGAAGTGGTATCAATATCACATTGTATAAGTTTATAGAGTAGCCCATAATGCCACACGTGGTCGAACGCCTGCCTATCATCCAAAAAACATAAATGCACCGTTGAAGAGTTTTCTCTCGCGAAATGTAGACACTCGCGCAGGGTGATAGATGACCTAATACAGGCTAATCCTTTCTGGAATCCACCTTGTTGTGTGCTGATATTGTTTAAAAGTTTTGATTCACATCGTTGTAACACTATGGATTCGTAAAGTTTTAATATGACTGACGATAGGGTAATAGTGCGGTAATTACTTGGTACATCTTTGCGCTTTTCCCCGCCTTTATGCATAGTTATGATAGTTCCCTTTTGCGTTGCTTTTGAAATGTATCCACTTCTCAGCCTACACGTAAACATTTTTGATTAAACTGGCGATATCGCTTCTTTAGAATGTCTAAGATGTTCATACACAACGCCATCTGTATTTCCTGCTTTTCCATTCGGTAGGGAACGTATAATTGAATACACATCGCTTTCGGATACTACTGCTAGAGGGTCAGGTTCGATTGAGTTCAGAGTGTCTGTTACACTAAGGGTTACATTACGCTCCCAGTCGGAGTCAAAGTTCGGTGAATTAGATGGCGAGTAAAGATCCCTAAAATATAGTCCCCATCGTTCTGTTTGACTTACCTTGCCCCTGTACACTTCTCCATTGAATATTAGACTCGCGCCGTTAGTTCGGGTCGAAGTTCTCTTCCTGGCGTTGACTTGTTTCCAGAATCTCACAGAGTCCCTTTCAGCGTCCTCGTCAATTTTTCTGTCCAACGACTCTAAATATGCAATGACAGTGCGTCTATGCAGTTTGCGGAAGTTCTTTTTACTGTCTTTATATTTATTAAATTCACTTGAATTTGTTGATCTAGGACGACCTGCCTTCTTCCAATCATCACGCAATCGCTCCATAATCGAAAGTTCTGTCGACCAGTACGGTTTAAGATAGGAGCGAAATCGTTTCCGCGGCAGGGACACATTCGCGTGTTTTACCAGTTTATCACACACAAGTTTGTAAACCTGATCTAAATCGCGTTTCTGGAGTTCACGGGTTTTAATTTCATTCAATTGCTCATCGTATTGTATTACGTGTTGATATTCTCATATTTGCCGCGGTTTACATTTTTCCAGTTTACCGAGTTCACTTCATCATCGTCATAGTAACCACTCTGACACACAATATCAGTGTTTAAGCAACATATTATAGGCCGGTGTCTAGACATATTTAAACAATGATCACTTGCAATTTCACAATGTAGTATCAAATCAACATACCCATATGGCAGACATATATAATCAATCATTGTACTATAAGTGTTGTCATAAGAAACGAACGTATCGGCTGGACCTATACAACTAGGTAAGATATTGACAGCAGACAGATTACAATCGTTTAAAAAGTTCATTAACAATTTATCCCGAGAGGATTTGATTTCGGTGGTCAGTCTCGCATTGAAACCACCCATAAACAATGTCAAACCTTTGTCACAAGAAATACAATAAATCAATATAATTCATAAAACTATCAATAGAGTGGTTTGAGCAAGGTAGATACACTTGAAATATATATACAAAAGTGTTAGGTACTATTTGCAACTGAATACCAGCGACTCTATCATCATCAATACTTAATGGAACTATCATATTGTGCAACTTTTTGTTCCACAAAATTGCTACCCCGCCTTTTGCGGTATTCTTGTATTTATACACATTGTTTACATTATTGTCATATGTAGCGTAATAACTATAGTCACTGGAGATACAATCCAAAAAATGGAGATTATGAGATGATAACCAGTGTTCTGAGATACCACAAATGTCTATATCACCTTCGTGTAGTATGTCAGCTAGGTATAATGCACTGGACATAATGCCAGTAATGTTCCATGTCATAATATTTAAAGCACACATTGTCATGATAATATGAAAATAATACAAACACAAACAAACTAATGATAACATTCTGGGTGTATACATTATATCGTGTATACTGTGGGAATCAGTCAATGTTACAGTCACTGTTATATCGACTGTTGTGGGTTGTAATATGCTGCTTAATATGTTGGTTGGCTTTCATCCGTGGTGGTAGATCTCGCATTGGTTTGCGTTGACGCCATGGATCGCATATAACATAATCGGGCCAGAAGTTATTGGATAGCACCCTATCTGCTTTGTCGTCAGCCCAGACATTCAGTCGTAGTAAAACACGGTCAGGGTCATGTCTTAATGGAAAGACTCGAATGTTTGAAACGGTTGGTCCTTTGCTTGCAATAACTGAGCACAATGTATTTAGGTTCACGTGTTTGCTTAGTCCGCGAACAGCGAACCGTTTGGTGTGACGTCGCTTCTGGTGTTGAAATGAAGCGATAAATTATTATGGGTGATTTGAACATATTTTTGACATTATAGAGAAATATTTGCGGACACTTTCGTCTGACAAATTATGATAATTGATAGTGATTTGTACATTTAGCTCATTTAATGTGACAGTAGAGAAAAATATGCTAGTTGTAGGGAATGCCTCTTTCACATAGGTCAAAGAGCTTTCTACAGCGGGTTTTGATTTTTAACAAGAAAACATGTTTATATGTACAAAATTAATGTATATGTATCATGTTAAATTTGGAATTAAATGTAATACGCTATTTTATATTTGTATCTGATTCATGATAAATAATCATACACATACGGCAGTTTTAGCAGCATATATAATTATAGCTGACAGTTATGGCACACGAGGAACAAATGTGTATAAAAAGGAAAAACAAACACTAGTTATCGTGATCGAAGATAAAATATGTACCCATGATTCAAATGTATGGAAACTGAAAAGTAGTTTGCTTGCTTTCCTAACTACAAAACGTTAAGATTCTAGTACACATGAACAGCAGCAGTTGATGACATTGACCAGCCATGTTATACTCCATGTGTGCACCATACTCTGTGATTGTAAATTGTGTTCGTGTGTGACATGTTTGTGTTTTACCTCATGCATGTGTGTCTGTATATCAATTTACATATTTGCACAAGCCGATAGTCATATTATATAGTGAACGCTAAAATAACCAGACATTTCCTTTTGAGAACTGTGTTGATTATAATATGTATGATCTAAATTGAGACATAAAATTATTTTATTGGCATAACAGAGAACTCTTACATTGATGTTGCCAGAGTACAGAAAATGTGTTTATTACATCAGACATTAAAGACTGTACCAAGGCAATGTGTTGCATGCTGGAAGTATTTGGTGAATGTCCATATAGCTTAGTTATACTATTCAATAACGAACAGCAGATCAAATGACTATACACATTGCCATCAATATGGTGGCAACGGCATTAGTTACACTTAACAACTTTGGACAACTCCAGTTCAAATAGTGCACAAATGATTTAGCGCAAGAGGAATGGAGTTAAACTATTTGTTTCCGTAAGCGCTTTCAATTTGGTTTTCTTTACTTTCTTCTTGCTGCTTACATTATAAAAAGTATATTTGATGTGTATGTCCACTTAGTCCTTACCTTAATGTGTTTCACCATAACATTCCTAATATAAGACTTATGCATATTTGAAATCCACATCATATGGCGCTTCTTATGAGCCTATTTTCACGAAAATCGGAACTTGTCATGTTGCCAAAACTAAAGTTGGAAAATCTTATTTTACCATACGTAAAGAGTGATTTGTCAGACAGTTTTCCTTGTTTTCTCAAAATATTGATTTTGTAGTTACGACCTTCTCATTCTAAGACAGCGATATGTCATAGTCTTCAATGGTTGTATCCGCTTACACAACTGATAAACCGATAAATATATTACTCTATAACACATACTTCAGCACAAATAGAAATATAAGTTTGAAAACAATGAAAATATATGACTGTTGATTTGACGAAAAAGTAGGATGCACTATAAATAATGTTGCCATCAACTGCGTTATTTGTATGGAAACATTTACACAGACAGGCAAAGAATTTTTTTTCAATAATATGCATGTCTTATAAATCATATATGTTTAAATAACGTTATTCATTTTATTCTTATTATAAAAATAGTGTACAACAAGTATACTCATGAGTTGGGTTTCTTGGTTAAGTGGCTCGGCTATTGGACTATGCGAGTTAATTTGAAAACTTATAATCGGCCCTCGAAGTGCTCGCACGTCCTCGCCTTCTTTTGAAGATTAAATGCAGATATCGTGTACGTATTTCGGTATTGTTTTAGGGATATTGCTCAATTAATATAATTAACGATCAAAGGATGGAAGTTATTTTCCTATAACTCATAATTCCTGCACGAACTTTTCATTAATGAGTTACAGTATCTTTAATATGAAACAAATCCAATAGTTTTATCGTCGATTATGGTTTGTTCGTGAAAGTGTGTGGTATTAAATGTTATTTATATCGAATATCTGAAAAAAGATAGTTGAACATACACGCCTAATCAAATAATAAATAAAATTAGAAGCATATGTTCGAGATCGTGTTAGTGTTTTTGTGCAATGGAATCGATGGTAACCCCATTGTTTGTTTCCTTTCTTGATGCTTCCACATGACAACCTCAGTGATAATACTGAGCGGATGAGAGGGTCGTTTCTCTTCCACAGTGTCTAGTTAATAATTTTTAAAAAACGCCGAAAGACAATTTAATGCATCATGACCTTCTCAAACCTTTTATGCATTTAGACTGAGTGTCAAAACACAAACTAGAAAACACAGACTATAATCAATTACATTTGTAGTCACGAATAATTCCCAGCAAGAAACATTTGTAAACGGTGTATGCAGTTAGCTGTGTTTGTTGTTTAGACTAGGACGTTCATCAATTGTAAATAAATGAGCCGATCACTCGGTTGACATTAATTAGGATATACAAACTATAACTCGATGCTTGTAATTTGCTGTCTGTTTCAGACTAGTAACATGTTCATAGAGTCGCTGGGAATTGATTACCCTCTTTATATATCACCGGTACACACAAGTGCATGCGTTTTGTGTCAGAGAATTGACACAGTAACTCTCAGTTTCTCTTTATTCGCTAGAGTATATAACTAAAAACAGATATGAGGAAATCAGACAGGGAATGCAGTACCCAACTCAACGAGCCGAGCACAGAATAAAGTAACAACACATCATTACACAACTACACGGAGCAATACTCCCATACATAAGCCTTTATTAAACCACAACGTGCCTTGTAATGAATATGGACTGTGGTACCTGTACACTTAAACGAATTTCTAATTGGCCACCCAATAAACTATTTTAATATGCGATATATTCAATCAATATTTATAAAATTTTGGTAATTTTCATTCCTAGCACTTATCTATCGATTTCAAGAAATAAATTAGGCATACATGTATAAAATCATCCATGCGGAGCCGTAAGTGACGGGAATAAGTAATATGGGGCGCGCTGGGGTCGTTAGAATGTCGAGTTCCAGCACCAAAATCAAGACAACACGTCAAAACATCATTTTGAAAAAAGCGATATTTATAATAACGTGGGGTTGAGCTCGAATTACTGCGAGAAACATATTTGCTATCAATAAAATTGGACAGTATCGGGGTTTCGATTATTTGTATTCTTCTAAATCATTTTTTTAAACTAATTTATAAAAACATGTGGCCAATCAGAAATTCCTTCAATGTATGCATGCATCTGACGACATGAGCACGTTCAAAATGGCTCATTCACACAAATTATAGTGTTTTAAGAAATGTCAATCAACAGGGAACAAATTCATACCAACGACGATAGTATTCCAAGCTGTGTACGTGGCCAACGTGCAAAAAAGCAATTTCGCACCAACCGTTACGCATGGATGATTTTGTACATGAATACGCCATTTCTTTCGGGAAGTCGATAAATTAGTACGTGGAATGAACAAATAACACAACCTAAGATTTATTGATATAATATATCAGATGATATAATATATTTTAGGGTGACCAATTAGAAATGCGGTTAAGTGTATGTGGTATGCGTATTTACACCATTTAGAAATCATACGATGTATGAGTATAGAACTGCAAAACAAATTGACATTTGCAATTGCAATTGAATTACATGTGGATAATGAACAATTTCTATTTCATATGCTATAATTGTAATCGAAACATTGCAGATTAAGGTTGCATTTGCTTTGTTCCCCGTTTGCTGATTATATAAATATATTACAAGAAACAGAACAATTAATTTAACCACACCATCAATATTCCCCTAACGTTAAAAGTTAAGTTTATCACCGTTTCATAACAGTTCAAATGGTACACTAGTAAAGTTGTTTGTTTGTTTATTAACAACTGGAGGGGACATCATGATTTGTGACAGTACACACGTTGAACAACGTGTTTGAAATATATATACTTTCCGTGTCTTGCTTACATGTTTTTGTCATCGGTGATTACACAAAGAAAGGAACAATTCGTGAGATTCGTCTCTTCAATAAAAGCAATACAAGTTTGTATTAAAAATAAGGTCACTTACTCTTCCGGTTGTGTTTTCCTACATTTACGTTTATTCATCTATATTCAGCCAAAATCGATTCAGGAATATTATACATTAATTTTGAACAAATCACACCAATGCAGATGTACCATGGTGTACTGAAATGTCTAATCGACCGGCTACTTGTTCAACATGTGCAAGAATGTCGTCGTAGTTCAATTTCGTTGTTATCGTTTGAACAGCGATTTTCTATCAGCCCAGTTGTGCTCTTATTATATAATAACTCATAATGAAGACAGAAACAAATGTGATATAAGTAATACAACAGGAAAGAAGAAACTAACTGTTATTTGAAAGACATTTAGTTTAAACAATATTTTATTCAATAACTTTTTTACAACATGTGGTAATCAAATACAAGCTATGAAGGATTGGGAAACAAGTTTGAAAAAAACTTATAAATCCCGCTCCTTTTAAAATATTCACATACGTAGAAAAACAACGACCGGGCCGAATGACTGCCAATAAAAGAAGAGGATTAGTTGAGGAAAAGAAATACAAGAAGACTTGGAGACGTAGTAAATAGGAGGGAGAGAAACTGTAGTAAAGATATCACACTGTAATGGAGGGTCTGCTGTCGATTAAGTGTCAAATCGTTTTGTAGATATTATGTAATTTTGAACACTTAGATTTTGATCACCAAACATACGATTATTAGCGGTAGGTGTACAAGGGAGATTTTGCAGGAACTGTTGTCTTTGGTGATTAAAAATAGGACAATGAAGTAAATAATGTGAGGCATTTTCGACAGAATCACACGTGCAAAGGGGCGATTTTAAAATGTTTTTTTCTGCTTAGATCATAATTAAGTGAGCTACAACCTAATCGAGGACGGGTGTGTAGAATTTGGCCTTTTCGGATTCTGACGTTATATAAGATTTGTGACTTTCTTTTATGCGTTGTAAGATTGTTTTTAAACGTTGTAACTGAGCTCGAATTGCGGGTTGTTACCGGTAATGTATTCCAGTTTCGGATTGTTGCGGGGACGAAGGAATTATTATACAGTTACGTTTTTGTCAAGATGCATAGAATATTTGCTAAATTTCTAAGGGCATAACGACATGAAAGACATTTGTCAACGGACTGTATGGGGAATTCAGCACACTACGGTTCGCAACAGAGGAAGCGAGTTACAGTTCCGAACAGTTCGCACCATATTGAGTTTGTAACGGTCTGAAATACTTAGTAAATATATTCATAGAACGTAGCACATTGGTCATGTTTTACATCAATCATAAAGATATAATTACATTTGTTGCGATTCTTTTCAGACAGGTTACTATACAGACAAGTATTCGTGTAACGTGGACAATCCCAATGGAGTCATGATAAAGTTGTTGTCTGAACGATTATGTTTCCATTGTCCGAGTGTGCATTCTCTAACGAAAAACCCGCGATGTTATTTAAAAGATATATACAAAAAATGTAGATGTTGATACAATGAGATGTCACAAATCTTAATTTTCTGTTAACAATGTAGATGAACATTTCAGAGTATGTTAAAAGGAATAAATAAAGGTAATAACTTATAGAATTAAGCTTCTAACAATAGTGCGTTGAAACTAAACCTGTTGTATATCCATTACTGACTTTCGCGAAACCTATTCGTCAGTTATTTTTATCCACACCGAAATGTTCGGCAAGATACATGGTAATAGACTCCGTCGATCAGCGCGTTCATTAATTAACTATTTAGAGGTTACATTGTCGTTCTATCTTTAATTCTATTTATCAATATTTATTGAACAATACCGAATGCGCGTACACGATATCCGTATTGATAATTCTAACAAACGACTACAGAGTAATCTACAAATCAATGTCGTCTGGAAGATTATGTCGAGAATCCGGGCACGATTAAAATCCACACATAGGTTGCATGTAATTCGAACATGCATTGAAATAAATTATTCTTACAAACGTTTAATTTGACCATTGACCGTGATATGTTCCAGAAAATGTTCATATATATGCCTCAATTATTCTATTTAAGTGTTGCAGTCCGTTCCTCGTGTGAAAACGACGCTAAATCAGAACGTATGTTGTTGTATAATGTTATTCTGTGTACCGAGTCTGTGAATGGCAAGAAAATTTCATTATTTACCATGAACCAGTTGGGAAATCAAAGAGTCTTTATTGTCAATTTGTCTTATTATAAATCTACTAGACAGACAGAGGCATGTGTTTGAATAATCGGTTGTTGGAATGACGGACCGACCATAACTTTCTACACTCTATTATACACAGACGTTTCCTGTGTGAATTTATCATAAATACTATATTAGTATACCATCTTGTATAGATCATTGTTGTTGACACTAAGCTAGAATCGTACATATAAATAAGTAGTATACTGACCATAACACATGTAAACACAACTACGTCGTGTAATGTGCTAGTATGTTTTCATACATTCGTGAATTACAAACCTTTGTAGTATCTGTGCATCATGTCTAGGACGTATATCAATCGTAAAAACTCGGTCATTTTGGTTTGTCTCAGGTAAATACTTCCATTGGATAAAAACCGAGGTGATCAGAATGGGACGTATATCTTTACGACAAAAGTAGTGTTGTTCTAGAATATTGCCATGTTGTATATTTAAACAATTAACTACAACAGTTAATTTACCTCAGTCGCATATATCTGGATACTGTTTGATAGCCACCTCGTTGTCAAGAGTGGAATATATTGAATGCATATGCTTACATAGCCACTCCACATGACTTTGTTTGAATGGCTGCTTAAGTATAATACTGCAATGACCGATCTTAGCTAAAATATGTCTATGAAACGGACATACATTTTTGCCATAGCATACGACAGTCCATTGTACAAATACAAGAATCGATTCTCTGTCATTCCGATTCAACATACCATATAAGTAAAAATTAGACATCCGTGATGAATGCGCATTTTACACTTCTGTTCAAATCTCTATAAAACACAAAGTATTACTCAACGGACCACTAAGTGTAGACTGTCTAGAGTATTTAATTAATGAAGGACAATGTCTAAGCAAGTACTGCTTTATTGGATGGACTTTGTCTATTTAGTTAAACTACTGTTTCTCGTGTAGTAATGATTTGATTTATTTTTCATATGAAATATTACAAAACAAGCCACGTATAAAATATATTATAGACAATATACCGAAGGAAGTATTGACAATATTAAAACATTAGCGAAGTATTTGTACGAGTGTTTTCACGGATTATTAGAGAATATACTACTTCATAATATACTGATCCAAGATTTTATCCAAATGATTACGGTTCCAAATTGTTTCAGTTGTTGGATTATGCTTTCCTCACTTTCCACATAAACGTATCTGTGTCGGTAACCATATAAATATTCAGATACAGTTGAAACCCGTCGTGTCGACATCGCTTGTATCGACACTCCGGTTTAGTCGACATACTTTAAAATCCCCGATTTTGGTCACTCTATGTTCTATATATAAACTGATGTTTGACTCGACATGCCTATGTCGACACTCCGGTTATATCGACACGACTTTTCTGGCCGAAATGATATTTTCGCACCTTATTGTCATTGTTTGTGTCGACATCAAGTCAAAGGGAATGAAATAGAAAAGTTGTTAATTGATCGTGAAAATATTTCTGTCTCGACCCATTGTTGGTTAAACAATTAAATTGTTCACACTGAAATTGAATGGTGTTAAATCGAAGTTAGAAAACAACTTGATACCTGTCTCAGCACATAAATTAAATAATTATTTAATCAACAGTTTTGTGTTTAAAATGATATCTGTCACAGCGCAAATTTGACAAATGTTTGCCGTGACACCATGCAAACAAGAATGAGATATTAAGTTGTCTATAAAATAATCATGAATTCGATCTTATTGTCATTATAACTACCAAAACTAATTTAATTATGTTGTCTACGGAAAATATAATATAATACGCATAATTATGTTTACATGTGTCAGTAAAATCAGGGGAAAAGAAACAAACACAAATACACCACAAGTCCAAGAATTTAAATCAATTATACATATAAAATATCACGAATGAATAAGTTGTACAATAAACACACAAAGTAAAAAATACGACTAGTTATTATTACAACACTGCTATAACAGCGAAACGAAAGTATAATGTCGAATCATAATACACGTACATACAATGCTTATACAATTGTATATAAGGTAGGAAAACTTGTCAGTATTGTTGGATCCGGATGTGTCGACCTCCGGATATGTCGACACAACTTTGACGGTCCCCAAAAATGTCGACATAACGAGTGCCGACTGTAGTACCTTTTGAAATCAAACGTTACGTGTGGGGAGCTAGAGGCTCGCACCATTTCCGCGAGATACCAAATATAAATAAAATACACTGTAAAAGTAGCACTGTTTTAATACCATATTAATTAATATAACTTTTATGAAGATATTCATGTAAACCATTTTACCCTGATAATTGAGGAAAGGCTGACATAATTGATTGTAACACTCTAATGCTTACCGAGATGTTCGTTATTTATCGTATAACAAATTGGGTTATATATGATTTGCATAACATGCTGTTTCCTGATTCATGTCTAATACATTCAGTGCCAAAAATCGGACAAAATTCTCGGAAATGTCGGAGTTATAGTCTAATTGTAATGAACTGTTGTAAACACGGATTGTTGTGACGCACTTGTTTGATTAATTGTTCGACGTTTATTTAATAATAACAGTAATGCCGTTTAAGCGAATTCTGAACCTAAATTGAAACCTCGTAAAACATAAAGATTTCCTCAGGAAACATCTTTCTAATTATATAATCGTGCTAATATTGTATGAGCATTATGTACCAGGTATAATAATCCGTTGATGTTTCATACATCTACATGATTTATTCTTATAAAATTAACGACCAATAATTGTTTAGTGTTATTGTTCGTTCATGCCAAACAGGCTGGTACGCGAGAGAAAATGGAATAGCGAGGGGATAGTGAGTCAGTAAGGAGCACGCAAACGTAGAAATAATACGACCACATATTACACATGTGAAGCTGAGGCTCAATTAAAAAACATCAAACACGTTATATCGGAAGTTCACAGACGGGTTTGTAGATCGACATGATCATTTATATCATCAGCCTTACTGGTTCGCTCAGGCAATTGAGCAGACTAGTTGGTTTGTACTAACAAAGAGTTCGGTGTCTAGACAGTGATTGTTGTATGTTGTGGTCTCAATAATGTATGGTGATTTTGAACTGCATGTATCACTTACAGATGATTGTGTGATATCAAGGTTAATACTGATTCATAATTAAAATCCAAGTGAAAGCTATTTAGGTCAACAGGTCGATGTACTAACCTGACTACCATTGTTGGAAATGACCTGATATAAAATCGAAATATTTTCATTATCACAAAATAATGGAAAGACGAAGTGGTATTTGTTGAGAAGACTCCAGCGTATAGTCGTTTAGTTAGATTTTATTGTTTGTTAATAAATATTCGGTGTCTAAGTCATTTTATACTATACTCTTTATAAACCCTGGAGGATACTTACTGATTAGAATAAGTTAAAATTGATGTGATATATAAGGTAATATATACTTCATTGTTGTGTAATGCCGAATTTCCAGATTTTATACAGAGGTGATAGATACGAACTATTCAATATAAAATATGATGTTTGACATCCAGACAGCTTAATGAAAAAAACTGAAGGAAGAAATTGATATTACAGACAGCATAATTGTTGTGAAATAATAGGATGCAATTACACCTTACCCGTCTGAATTTGTATATTTTCATCGAATTCGAGCGTTTCTTTTTTACAAACCAAGAAATTGATATAAATGACTCTCAATTACAAGACGTTTATTCTCTCCGACCGTTGACATATACATTACATGGTCAAGTGTACATGCAATTGCATCCGTTACTAAAACGTGTTACGCACCATTCGTATTTGGTATATTATACCATCCGAGACGATTTGGTAGGAAGAACAGTTGTATAGCCACGCACGTGTCAGTGATGTAAGGAATCAAATAGTTTTCGCAACGAGTAAGTGTATCACATCTAGATTCATTGTGTTTTGAATTTCTACAATATAATCTTTCTGATACCACATGGCAAATTTTAATATAATAATAGTTATTATGAATAAAATAATAAGCTAATAAGAGGTCATGTAATGTTCCATTTCTCTTTCTACCATTCCAACCATCGCTGGTGTGTTTTCATAAATGACAATCGATAAAACAATTATTTTTACGATTTCATTAAGATCAAATGTACCTGCATATATACACAACGTGATCAAGTTTCATATGATTGTCCTCTCCGACTGATATAATGCATAAAAAAACATTAGACGTGCAATAAGGATAAGCGTTCTTTATAATCAACAATCACGGCACTTGTATTTTAGGCCGTCGCCAGACTGTCGTAAACCTC
This sequence comes from Spisula subtruncata, assembly GCA_963678985.1. NCBI lineage: Eukaryota > Metazoa > Mollusca > Bivalvia > Venerida > Mactridae > Spisula > Spisula subtruncata. Next base: position 44,949,441 of record OY787670.1, on the reverse strand, counting down.
CACCAATGTATCGGACTCTGAGGTAGTTTTATAATTTTCTGACAATGCATGCGACATAGAAATAATGAAGCAGAAAGGAAGTATACAGCTGCAAACTTAAGTGTATATAAATATGGATTACGTACGATCAAGTCTGAGAATAAGCTGATTACGCTGACACTACATTTACTCGAATACTTTATTGACTATTATCACGACACAGGATGATAAATTGTGAAAGTCGGTTACTAAAATAGTTCAGTTTTACATGTTGTATATGATAAGTGGCCATTACTCGACTATATAATAACAGTCTTCAATTTTGCTTTGTTTTATCTGAAAGGTTTCATGCTCATACAATATCGCTTTGTGCATGTACTTTTATCACGATGGACAAGATGTATGTCGTTCTAACTGTTCAAAACTGCTCGTGAATAAAATCTGAACCAATTATTGCTTTTCCACGTTAGCAATCAAATACCACTCCACAAGACCACAACCTGTATGAAGAAACTATATTGGTTCAAATTCTTAGAGCTGCCTTAATATCACCCCGAAGCAAGTAGTGTATTGTAATCGTATTGTGGTGTCCATTGTCACCAACATTAATGTTGATCAATGTCCTTGTACTTCAGTTAAATCTGTGAATAACTATATTAAACGCCTGTCTGGAACAGGCGAGATTAGCAGTTTCTTGGATCTAGTAGTCATCGTCACACTGCAAACAAACGAAGTACAATACGACAACGCCACGTAGTACCTCGAAGGCTCAACATCGCTTGATAATGGTAACTCAATGCTATAATAGCGTTATGGTTTCAAACAAATTGTAATTTCCCAGAAAGAGATCAGATTTTATCATTTGAATTCGCTAATAACGATGTCAGTTGCAGTTTATCAGAATTTATGACATAACTGGGCGGTGTTACATGTATGCTGCTAATGTAAAGCATGCAAAAAAACGCCTGCGCTTATCTATTTGGAAAGTCTTCGTACATGATGCTGTTGTAAATGCAATGTAAGCAATAAGTAATTCATATAGACATATATATCAAAAGCTCTAAGTTTTATTGAATGGCCAATGACGATCATTACGCTTAGCTACATATACCGCATTTAAACGACATTCTGTATCAAAATTTCCAACAGGCAGACTAGTCGGCCTTTCAATACCATTTTATGCTCGTCTATCTCATAGTGATGATGACTGCTATATTGTTTTAAAAATCTTGACAATACGAATTTATTAGTTGTGTATTCAATACTCTGAGCAGGTTTTAATTATTTCTACCCTGAATCCAACTGCTGATATATCGTTATAGATACGCGATAACTCCCAAGAGTGTGTCTGTCTTCTATGCACTGAAATGTTGTTTACACTGGTTGGTTGTGAAGAAACGCTATTCATCCAATGCATTTGTTTGTATCATTTGCACTGAACAAATTTGTCAAAAACGTTCGTATATCTTGTCTGCACTGAGAGATTGTTGATGTTAAACGGGGGTAAACTTCGGTTTTCGAACGACGATCAATCTGTAAATAAAGGTTGCAATTGGAATTAAATATCTACTGAACAAGTATATGTGACAGCGACAACGTGTGTAGATGTGTATATATGTATTCTACGTAGTAACTCTGAACAGGTGAACAAAAGTCATTTACTATCTAGTCATTTTAAAGTGTAGAACTCTTTCTGTTCAAACTATTTACCCTTGTACCTGGTAGCACATGTTTTTGCACGCATCAATCAGGTGATTTTTAAATGTGTTAGCAAATTAATATGAATGTTTTACGGACGCTGTCCGGACCAATCCGATTCCAACAACACGCAAAAGAATGTTAAGATCGCTATGTTTAAATACATAAAATGTTAATCTTAACTTGCGCTTGCCCTTTTTCTTTCATACCAATTACCATTGTAATGCTTAAACCTCTGGTAACCATTCCGGCTTCTTGCTATATGTATAAAATGATTTAGGTATTCATTCTCATCTCTATTAACACTGATCGAATTTTAATTTACATTTTATGTCTCTACCATCAGTTTGTTCTGAAACTTGTTGATACAATTGCCATAAATGTATGGAAGTATTCTCAAAGAATTCCATAATGAAGATTGGTTGCCGAGACAAGTACCTTGGTCTCTTCCACCACCACTTGGAATAAACGAACACGTTAGTTACGTGAAATAATTAATGTCTCTATTGTAAGCCACTTTGTTCAGGCCAATTTTCTTCGTATGACAATAAGTCCTAAGGGAGATGTTTTCTCATTACAGGAAATTCATTGTTAATCTTGATGAGACGATGACCGGTTTGTAAAGGAACGTGGTTGATTGTGCAACTAAAACGAATCATTCTCTGTAACCTCGTTTGTAACAATGATTATTTAACCTTGAGTCAATGGTACATACGACCTTCTAATTCTACGCCAGCAAAATGTTCATATGCTCAATCCGTTTATGTCGAAACAAATTATCATTATCATTAAACTTGATGTACGTATACACTTGTATGACTACAATAAACATGACAATATCTTGATGCGATTCAATACGAAGAATGCTTGTTATGAAGAGTTGTTTTATTAAGTATCCCTGTTATAGAACAAATGTGAAGGACAACTGTAGAACTGTACCTTTGGTAAATTGTGTCTTCATTCCTCATCTCTTGGTAGCTGTTATGTACGTTAGATCAACACTTTCTGAAAGTACACGTTGATTAAATGACACTATTATAATAAAAGTTAAGATACGCTTTAGTGCATAAGCTTTAATTCACCTTCAAAATGGATACAATTTAAATACGACAATTCACAGACCAACATCTTAAGTACATATATTTTTACATTTATAAGTTACATGTATCTGTCTTTACGGATTGTATTAGAGATAAAATGGAATGTAAAAGTAGTATGGAAAATATTGTGTTAAACTACAATGTATGGACATATCAAATATATTAATGCATCTATATTTTTCAGCAGTATGTCGATTGTATAATAAATTTAGCGTGCATGCCCATTTGTGTTAGCGTTAGGTCCAATGGTGGATTATATGTATGCAAGTCAAACCTAAACATCATCGCCCTATCGAAAAATATTCCAAATAAGTTTGCCAAAATGCCTACCGAGTACTAGTATTTTGTGTATCGTTTGCCATCACTAGATGCCAGCGTTATTGAAACATATATGACTTCTGTCTAAATCTGGTCGACAAAGCATCCTTATTGGATAAATAATCGAGAAGACTGTGTCAGACATATTAAACCAATCCGACAGACCATATATCAGATAGAAAGGACGATTACCTACCACAGGGAATGCACTATGTACTAAACATTTGATAGTGTTTTTTTGCGACAACAGACATAAGATGTGATATCAGTAAAAATGAGTTTTCTATTGCATTTAATGTCTGATTAATGTTTAATTAACAACTGTAGACGATACGACACCAGGGATAAGAAAGTCGGTTATAATACCATGCTTAAAGGTCAGAATCAGAAAGGTTCGTCGACTTCGAGTCTTAAAATATTTTCTAATATTACACTAGACGTGGTCGATGTAGAACATTAATAAACCAATTGAATTGAAACAATATAAAGCAATGTACAGGCAAATACGGCTCATGTGTTAATTTAACATTAATCAGAAATTTATTGAAAGAGATAACACATTGGTATGGATATAACTTTAGATTGGCGTTATACAATCACATCTTATCGATGTTGATGCTGTGTGTGGTTGAAACATGAATTAAAGGCTCCTCAAGTTGGTCTATGATATTTGTTTTTTCTATAGATATTGCCTATACTTTTATCACATAGACAATATTTCGGAATTTATTTTGTTGTGAATATGAGCAAATACAATTTTATTCAAGGGCTCTGGTTGCCGATTACGCTACAAGTGATTTGTATGTCAGTATTTTGGAACATGTCATAGCAACATGGTGTTCGGAATGATATAAGTAATGATACGCTGAAACAATAAATCTTCAATAAGTCAATTATGGAGTTACATACAATTTAATGCATTAACAACTACAATATAAGTTATACGAATACACCAGATCATGTGTAAATCATAACTAATACATGAAGCAGACAAATCATCCCCCTTTGGCATTTGAAAGTCGTCAACATCGATTAGTCCTTGTCCTATCTCGTCGGCCAATTTGTTAGCTGTGGAATTCGTCGTTTAAGAGGAAATTAGTTTGTTAAGACCTGTTACGTTCGGAATCGTATTATGCGATAGACTAATTGACTTGAAACGCTAGATTGATTTTTTCTGCCTACGGGTGTTAGATAAAAGACAGTTGCCATCGCGCTCTCTAAAGATAAATGGTCTCGTGATATTCTCGTGCTCTCCATTTCACACACATCTGGGACCTATTTATTCGTGTCATGTTACTAGCCCTTGGATGCTGTATGGTGGTTACATCTTGTAATGAATTATTTGAGTACATTCAGGGTTAAGCACGTTCAATTCTTAATTAGAAATTCTGCATTAAAACGTTGGTTGCACTTTCTAACTAAACCAACGCAATGCGGAATTTAGCTCTTGATTTTAAAGAGTCGTTCCCTATAAGTTTGATCGTTTAAATCGATTCAAGAATATTATTACATTAAATGAGAATTATTATTGCTTGGAATCCTCAAATCTCCAACAAAAAGCTCCCACAAATTACCGAGAAAAAAAAATATATTTCCGTAACGAGCCAAAATAGTCACGATTTGTTTCCCTTTGACCACATAATAATAAATCGCTAGAAGCGATAAATTATTATGGGTGATTTCAACATATTTTTTAAATTATAGAGACATATTTGCGGACACTTTCTTCTGAATGATAATTGATAGTGCGTTATGCATTTAGCTCATTTAAAGCGAAAGTGGAGAAAAATTTCTGCAGTCAACAACAAATAACATTTATTGGTAGATCCTAATATCGACTCACAGCATTTGACGGTTATATTCATTTGAACACTTAAAGCGCTCAAGTAATTTCATGATTTTATTTGCTGACATTTCAATGTAAAACGAAAATCAAATAAAGAGAATATTTCCAGTCAATTCTAGGATGCATATTCATAGCATATGCAACACATTTATAGATTAAAAAGTAACTAATGCAGAGTTTCTAAATAAACTGCTTCTCTCTTATATATTTTGTCTCATTGCTATAAATGCTGAATACGCTGGATCAGAAAACAGGACCCTCAATAATTCCAGACAATATTTGTACCATAGCTAGTATTTTATGATGAAACTAGTGATCGTGATCGAAGATAAGAAATGTACCCATGATTCAAATGTATAGAAACTGAAAAGTTGTTTGCTTGCTTACTACAAAACGTTAAGATTCTAGTACACATGAAAAGCAACAGTTGATGACATTGACCAGCCATGTTATACTCCATGTGCACACCATACTGAGTGATTGTAAATTGTGTTCGTGTGTGACATGTTTGTGTTTTACCTCATGCATGTGTGTCTGTATATCAATTTACATATTTGCACGAGCCGATAGTCATATTATATAGTGAACGGTAAAATAACCAGATATGTCCTTTTGAGAACTGTGTTGATTATAATATGTATGATCTAAATTGAGACATAACATTATTGTATTGGCATAACAGAGAACACTAACATTGATGTTGCCAGATCACAGAAAATGTGTTTATTATATTAGACATTAAACACTGTACCAAGGCAATATGTTGCATGCTGGAAGTATTTGGTGAATGTCCCTATAGCTTAGTTATACTATTCAATAACGAACATCAGATAAATTGACTATACACATTACGATCAATATGGTGGTAACGGCATTAGTTACATTTAACAAATTTGGTCAACTCCAGTTCAAATAGTGCACAAATGATTTTGCACTAGAGAACAATGGAGTTAAACTATTTGTTTCCGTAAGCGCTTTCAACTTGGTGTCACATGTTTTCTATACGTTCTTCTTGCTGCTTATATCATCAAAAAGTATATCTGATGTGTATGTTTACTTAGTCCTTAGCGATGTAAATGTACCTTAATGTGTTTCACCATAACATTCCTAATATAAGACTAATGCATATTTGAAATTCACATCATAAGGCGCTTCTTATGAGCCTATTTTCATGAAAATCGGAACTTGTCATGTTGCCCAAACTAAAGTTGGAAAATCTTATTTTACCATACGTAAAGAGTGATTGGCAGACAGTTTTCCATGTTTTCTCAAAATATTGATTTTGTAGTTACGACCTCCTCATTCTAAGCCAGCGATATGTCATAGTCTTCAATGGTTGTATCCGCTTATACAACTGATAAACCGATTAATATATTACTCTGTAACACATACTTCAGCACAAATAGAAATATAAGTTTGAAAACAATGACAATATATGACTGCTGATTTGACGATAAAGTAGGATACACTATAAATAATGTTGCCATTAATTGCGTTATTTGTATGGACACATTTATATCACATGACTTTCCTTGTATCCAGGTTAGTATAGCCAATACTTATAAAGTTATACGTACCACGTGTAGTATAGGTATTGAGTTTTTCCAATAAATCAATGTGTTTTTATTTTGCCTCTACGAATATCCCCCACCAGGTGACAAATCTGGTGGAAAATATCCTTATGGCTAGACATCGGAGTAATGTCATTACCACCCAGCATGACTGTGACCACATCAGGCTTACACCTGAGCAGGTCCTCCAACAGGCGGCAATCATAGCATTCTGCCCTCAGAATGAAGTGGTATAGGGCGGGTACAGCGTGTCCAAATATTCACCAAGTCGCCGCACAAAGCTATCGCCAAATACTGCAATCCTAGGCATGGTAGTGGAAATAATGAGGTCTACAAGTCAATATACAACTTATATACCCAAATGATATATAGCAAAACATTACCCGTCAATAAACAGTAACATGCCAATTAAAACTGCCAATAAGGGTAATGTCACCTAATGCAATCAATTAAGACAGAGCAGTCTGGTATATCCATGACGGATAAACTAGGCGCCGTCACTCCAACACCTGTAATAACAACCCCTCATGAGATCACCCCAGTAGGAAACTAGGAAAACCCGGTAAATCTATAAAATCATGTAAAAATATAATAGATGATAAAAACTAAAAATAAAAAACATAAAAAAAAAAAAAATAGTTGTAATCATAAAAATCAAAACTAAAGTATGGAAAGCCAAGTGTTTTTTTGTGCCAAGCAGCACCCTTATTATTATGAATATTTTTGATAGGAATTGAAATTGTCCCACTACTAGTGTTAGGAGTACTACTAAGTATATAAGGAATATAAGTATTATTGTCAGGAACAGAACAAAAATCACACACATTATTTTTTTTTTTTATTTCTCAAATGTATAGTTAAATATGTATAAGGTGAAGGCACGCCCGGCCCAGTCCGAGTACGAGAACAAGTTTCACTTAATTACTCACTTACTGCATTAAGTTAAAAGACGCCTGTCTTAGCCCGAACAAGAGAGAAGTCTAATTTAATGTGTAAGTTAAAAGACGCATGTCTTAGCCCGAGTAGGAATTAAGTTAGGACAAATAAGTAAGAGACGCACGTCTCAGTCCGTGAAAGAGAAACTGAAGCAAAGAAACTCGAGTATCGCCGGTGTGGGAGGATGAACGATCTCAGCTGTCTGGTTTCTCCAAAAGCACCCGTCCGAACAAGTTTCAATGCCCCTGTGAAACAAGTTTCAACGCCCCTGTGAAACTCAGCCGTGAGCACCTGTCCGTGTCCGTACAAAACAGACAAGTAGGAGTAAATACAAATGCTCTAGATCTCATTGGTCGATTTTTGTATTTACATTAAATAACACAAAAACTAAACGTCCGGCTAACGCTTGCAGATACATTATCTGCAAGACAAATTTACCCTATTTCGAACTTTTTAACTTTCTCGGCATGAAGGGGTACATGCCGGGGTCCTATAAAAAATCCAGATTACCGAAAGGTATGGGACGATACGAGGACCTTATAAACTCATATCAAATCAAATCAAATCAATGTGTTTTTTGCGTTTTTAGTGTCATATGATATAAAGAATCTATCACTCGTTGTCAATTGATATATTTATATTAAACTCGTTCAGGAAATATCTTTAAGCTCGTCAGAGGCTCGCTTAATAAAATTTCCAAAACTCGTTTGATATAAATTGATATCAACTGACAAATCGTGATAGATTTCCTTTATACATATCTCAACAGACGTGACATAGACAGGCAAAGAAAGTTTATTCAATAATCTGCATATCATATAAATCATATATGTCTAAATAACGTTATTCATTTTATTCTTATTATAAAAATAGTGCACAACAAGTGTAGTCATGAGTTGGATTTCTTGGTTTAGTAGCTCGGCTATTGGTCTATGCGAGTTCATTTGAAAACTTATAATCGGCCCTCAACGTGCTCGCACTTCCTCGCCTTCTTTTGAAGTTTAAATGCAGAAATCGTGTACGTATTTCGGTATTGTTTAAGGGATATTGCTCAATTAATATAATTAACGATCAAAGAATGGTAGTTATTTTCCTATAACTCATAATTCCTACACGAACTTTTCATTAATGAGTTACAATATCTTTCATATGAAACAAATACAATATTTTTATCGTCGATTATGGTTTGTTCGTGTAAGTGTGTGGTATAAAATGTTATTTATATCGAATATCTGAAAATTGATAGTAGAACATATACGCCTAATCAAATAATAAATAAAATTAGAAGCTTGTGTTCGAGTTTGGTTCGTGTTGTTGCGCAATGGAATAATGAACCACATGGAACTAGTATGTAGAAATATAAGACAACACCATGTTGAGTTCCACATATCTGGGCGGAACAAACCACGACGGAAAAGGTAATGCACTTGGAGAAATAACCCTGTACCGGGCCGAAATGAAACATAGAATAGAACAGATTTCATTTTCATATTTAGTCCTGAAAAGGACTTTTTACAAAACAACAATAATGCAAATGATTAAATAGCATGGTGATAAATGGCGAGAAAGTATTCATATTATATGATATCAAACATAGAGAAATCGTTTATGTGTGTAACACGTCAGACAAATTTTGGCCCGGGTTCGGGAGAGACATCTTTATTGTAAAATATAACACAACATTATAACATAACATTTAGTTATGTCACTCAGTTATGTTATTATAACTTTACGGATGTGGTATATATGCTCTTCAATTCCACCCTCACGGCGATATACAATGTATATCACCATGGAACATATATATATATATTTAAACATATTAAAGCTATACCATGTGTGATTAATTTGTAAAAAATGATTGATAAAGGTTCAGTCCAAAGGAGACTATTTCGCGTTTTTACATTGAGTATTCTAATCGGAGGTGATTAATAAAACTAATGCTTTAAAGTGAGCTATTTGCACCTAATGTCGATGGTGACCCCATTGTTTGTTGTCTCCTGGGTACTTTCACACGACAACCTCAGTGATAATACTAGTGGATGAGAGGATCGTTTCTCTTCCACAGTGTCTAGTTAATAATTATAGAAACGCAAAATGACAATTTAGTGCATCATGACATGCATCATAACATGCATCATGACATGTGGGATTTTCTTAAACCTTTTATGTATTTAGACTAAGTGACAAAACACAAACTACAAAACACAGACTATAATCAATTACATTTGTAGTCACGAATAGTTCCCAGCCTGAAACATTTGTTAAGACTTGGACGTCCATCAATTGTAAATAAATGATTCTAACACAGTCTATTTTTAGCACCGTGTAAACGTATAGGACTGTACCGTGGTTAAATTTCCGGTATATCACAGTTTTTGCCGTACTACTTTTTGGCTGTTGAATTACCTCACACGTATAAATAACGTTTTTTATGAATGGAATTTACGTCTTGTTTATCAAATGACGTCATGGATTTATGACGTTTATTTGGCGTCAACGTAAACGTGACGTTGTGCGAACTTTTATTTGCGTAGCGTTCTTTCTTAATTTATTTAGTTATATCCGTAATATTGCAGCAGCAATTGCATTTATCGATTCATTGTAGTTTTTATGAAATATATAGTTTGGAATGAGCTCTAGTAATGCCTCTGTTTTAATGAAATGAGCAAAAAACAATATTCCAGGGGTGGAGGTTTTATACTTTAAACAGCGGAAGTTGACTATAGCAACACGACAAACAACGCATCACTCTGCAATAAAAATGAGTCCATATGAAATTGCGCATATTGCACGTGTTAGAATGCAAATAGATCTTAGTTTTCCGTGATATACCGGCCAATATATCACGGTTTGTCGTTCACATGCATAGTTATTAATCACTCAGGCCTACGGCCTTCGTGATTAATTCCTACGCATATGAACTCCAAACCGTGATATATTGGCCGGTATATCACGGAAAACTAAGATCTATTTCCTAAGTCGATCACTGGATTGTCATTAATTATGATATACAAACTATAACTCGATCGTAACTGATGATTGTAATGTGTTGTCTGTTTCAGACCAGTAACATGTTCATAGAGTCGCTGGGAATTGATTACACTCTTTGTATATCACCGGTACACACGAGTGCATGCGTTTTGTGTCATAGAATTGACCCAGTAACTCTCAGTATCTCTTTATTTGCTAGAAACAGATATTAGGAAATCGGACAAGGAATGCAATACTCAACTCAACCATCCGAGCACAGAAAACAGTAACAACACATCATACCACAACTACACTGAGCAATACTCCCATACGAGTATAACTAACTAAATAATTAGAAGCCCAAGTCCCCGTTATACGTAAAAGAGCATGATGACATAGTTTTACAAAGAAATAACAAAAATACGTTGATCCCAAGTGACCGAAGAACGTATCTTAATCACCTCGAACTGGATTATTGCTTCTATCTTCAGCCTAAAGAACAAATCACACCAATGTAAATATACCATGGTGTACTGAAATGTCTAATCAACAGGCTACTTGTTCAACATGTACAAGAAGGTCGTCGTAGTTCTGTTTCGTTGATATCGTTTGAACAGCGATTTCTGTCAAGTTGTGCTCTTATTGGATAATAAATCGCACTGAAGACAGAAACGAATGTGATATACGTAATACAACAGACAAGAAGAAACAAACTGTTATTTGAAAGACATTTGTCAACGGACTGTATGAAGAATTCAGCACACTACGGTTCGTAACAAAGGAAGCGAGTTACAGTTCCGAACAGTTCGCACCAAATTGATTTTGCAACGGTCTGATATACTAAGTAAATATATTCATAGAACGTAGCACATAGGTCATGTTTTACATCCATCATAAAGATATAATTACATTTGTTGCGAGTCTTTTCAGACAGGTGACTATACAGACAAGTATTCGTGTAACGTGGACAATCCCAATGGAGTCATGATAAAGTTGTTGTCTGAACGACTGTGTTTCCATTGTCCGATTGTGGACTCTCTTAGGGAAAACCCGCGATGTTATATAAAAGATATATAGATGTTGATGAGACGTTATCAATCTGTCATTCTCTGTTAACTATGAAGATGAACATTTCAGAGTATGTTAAAAATAATAAATAAAGGACATTACTTATAGAATTAAGCTTCAAACAATGGTGCGTTGAAACTAAACCTGTTGAATATCCATTACTGATTTTCGCGAAACCTATTTGTCAGTTATTTTTATCACACCGAAATGTTCGGCAAGAGACATGGTAAAAAGACTCCGTCGATCAGTGCGCTCATTTATTTACTATTTAAAGGTTACATTGTCGTTCTATCATTAATTCTATTTATCAATATTCATTGAACAATACCGAATGCGTGTACACGTTATCCGTAAACGACGACAAAGTAATCAACAAATCAATGTCCTCTGGACGATTATGTCGAGACTCCGTGCACGATTAAAATCCACACATAGGTTGCATGTAATTCAAACATGCATTAAAATAAATGATCCTTACAAACGTTTAATTTGACCATTGACCGTGACATGTTTCAGAAAATTTTCATATGAGAACGTATGCTGTTGTATAATATTATTATGTGTACGGAGTCCGTGAAAGGCAAGAAAATTTCATTATTTGCCAGGGACCAGTTGGGAAATCATAGAGTCTTTATTGTCAATTTGTCTTATTATTAATCTACTAGACAGACATAGGCATGCGTTTGAATAATCGGTTGTCTGTACTCACGGACCGACCATAACATTCTACAGTCTATTACCCACAGACATTTCCTGTGTGGATTTATCATAAACACTAGATTAGTAAAGCGTTCATCTTGTATAGATCAGTGTTGTTGACCACAAAGGTAGACACATTAATATCAACCCAGGTTACTGACACATACCAGGTCCAATGGCATTAGCCATTCAAATGAAAACACAACTATGCCGTGTAATGTTTTCAAACATTGTGAATGACCAACGTATGTAATATCTGCGTACCATTACGCTGACGTATACTGTTTCTATAATATTGCCATGGTGTATATTTAAACACTGAACTACCAAAAGTTCAATTACCTCAGTCGCATACATCTAGGTATCTGGAAACTATTTCATATCCATCTCTCAGTCAGGATTGGACTATTGAAAGCTTGTTGAGAGACATTTCACATGGCATTCTTTTGAATGGCTGCTAAAATATAAATATTACAATGACCTATCTTAGCTAGGATATGTCTATGAAACGGCCATGTATTTTTGTCATTGAATACGACCCTTTCATTGTACAATTCAATAATAGTTTCTCTGACATTTTGATTCAACATACTGTCTTCGTGAAAATAGGACACTAGCGACCAATGCCATTTTTAATTCCTGCTTAAATATCTATAACACACAAACTATTACAAATATATTCATGTAAACCTTTTTAACCTGATATTTGAGGAAAGGCTGACAGAATTGATTGTAACACTATAATGCTTACCGAGATGTTCATAATTCATATCGTATGACATATTGAGTTATATCAGAAACAAAGCACGTCCTATTTCCTCCACATTCCCTGATTCATGTCTAATACATTCATTGCAAGAAAGCGGACAAACTTCTCGGAAGTTATTGTCTAATTATGATGAATTGTAGCTAGCAGTGATTATTGTGGCGCACTTGCTTGATTAATTGTTCGACGTTTATTTTATTACACCGGTAATGACGTTCAAGCGAATTCTGAAACTGAATTTAAACATCATAAAACATAAAGATTTCCCCATGAAACATCTTCCTAATTATATAATCGTTCTAATATTTTATAAGCATGTTGTACTTGGTGTATTTATTTGTTAATGATGTTTAAATTGACGGGATTAATACACGTGAAATTAAACCTGATTGATTGTTATGTTTATTATAAATTCTTTGTTCCAAAACAGTGTGGAAAATGGTAGTGAAAAGTTACTATACAAGCACTTACTTGTATAGGGAAACATACCGGGTAACATTTTATAACGTAATCGGTCGTGTAAATCAGGTAAAAGCGATCCGTATTTGTTATTCAAATATACAAGTTAACTTCAATTTGTATGATATTATTAGAACAAATAGCATTTAATCTTAAACAGCCGTAATTATATACCTGTACTCGTAAAACCTTAGTTTCATAGCAATAAAACCTCAATACTACGATCATTTATTACATCTTTAATTTTTATCTACTTCATAATTAGACCAAATATCATTTTGCAATTTTGATTGAACAAATAATCATTATCTTTCGATTTAAACACACTCTTGTATTTATTGTGTCATCTGTTGGAGAGTTATTTTATTTATCATGTAATGGCCTCCATATGTTCGCAATACGATTTTATGCTGGGTGTGGGGAAATAAAAATAGTATATAGTGTATAAAATGCAGTCCTCAACATTTTTTACACCCGGACATCGTTAAATAATATATCCGATGTGATAATTAATGTGGTTATGATAAAACTTTGCCAATAAATACAAACATACGAGTACATGACTTCGAAACATCAAAACGTTGGTTTTTCAATTATAAACACTTTTATTAAACACAACGTGTCTTGTAATTTATATGGATTGTGTTAACTGTATAATTATGGTAGGCGTATTCATACAATTCAAAAATCATACGATTTATAATTATGGATTTTCAGGACAAATTGACATTTGTATAGCGATAGTAATATGAACTAAGGCACCGCCTAAACGGGGATTAAATAGATGTTGGGTAATTGCTAAGCTATATTTCAGATATATGGTATAGAATTTTTTGAGGTAAAATACTTAAATAATGTTTCACAAGTTATATTTATTCCAGTGTGCTTATTTATGGGATATACAGGCATCTATGCCAAATATAGTAAATATTTAACAATTTTATTTGATTTTTGCCATACGCTAAAACGTGACGCAGTCCCTTTAAGACTGCATTCGCAGTATATTCATTTCATATTTGATACATGTTAACCGCACACATGTTACACATTTGTCAGAGAGCATATTTCCTGTAAGGGTACCCAGACTTTTCAATTAGCCGTCCGATGAATTGAACAATTTCAGTTTCTGTCCTGGGTACGTTTTTTCCTGGGTACATTATCGCGTGTATTTTTTTCAGGTTTTCCAACGAAAAATCCTGCTTATTAGATTGGGACAATGGGTCCCGGACTAGATGACGGGCAGGCAAACAATTTTTAACTAGGTGTTTCCGGTCAATAGCTTGAAGTTTGGATAGGCTGATCTTAATGATACTTTGTATATAGCAAGCTTGCATGGATACCTAGCTTGGGATTGTATTTGGGGTCATGGTCACCGTTACTAAAAATACATATAAAATGTTTCCGGTCAATAAGTTCAGTTTGCATTGGGCATTTTTCATGAAATGCTATGTTTTGTGCTGGCATATTCATGCTTTCTACACTTTTTAACCAGGCTTCAGAATCCTTCGTTATTAGATTTGGGTATAGCCACAAATGTGTGAGCAGGCAGCGTAAGCAATTAATTCTGTGCTCAACTCCTACGTTTCTCAAGAATTTTCAACCATCATTAGGCGGACACCCGTACAGAAAGACTGGTTTTGCGACAATGCGGTGTCTTGCGTAAGACATATTTTGATTGGTTGATAATAAATTCTTAGGCCAATCGCAAAGCTGAAAGATTTTTCTAACTTGGTGTTTTTGTACTCTTTTTCTGAAGTCTCGATGATTTCGCGAGGGAAAAGGGGAAACTTTGTGCATTAAAACGATTGAATTATTGGTAAATGACAACCGTAAAACAAAGTATTACACTGACATCATGATAAAAGGACTTGGAAACAAGGAAAACCTTCTTTTAATGTGTAAACGCCGCATTTGTTGATTTTAGCAGAAAAAAGTCCGTCTGACAGTCAGATCGACTTTTTTTAGTCCGCCAGATCATCAGTCCCACAGGTTATCAGCGATTATCGGGAAGTCGGGTGGCCCAAAAATCAGGGACCCCGGTCCGGAAGACCTATAATTGAACCTAGATTATAATGAAATAATTTATTCTGCAGAAATTTCATCAAGAAAAGACCAACATTTTTATCTCTATTGTCTACCATGACAAGAAATTTCTAGGACTTGACCTAGTGACACACTTTTTGACCCCGGATGTCACAATATTGAACTTGATTTTTAAAAGAATATCCTTCTGATTAAAGGCTTTGGAATATAAGGCCAAATTTGTGACCTTGTGACTACATTAAAGGCATTTGACCTACTGACCCAAGCGGATAGAGTAAATAATCTACATGTTTAGATGTGACGTTGTAAATGTGGCGATTTATTGTCACTCTTTTTTACAAGTAAGCCTGCTAATGCGACTGTGAGTGAAATTATTTTACATTAGGCTTTGCGGCTGCAGAGATGCAAGTGAAATTTTTGTTTGACGCTGACCGCAGATATGTACGATTTTAGGCAAACATTGCGTGAGATGCACAGTAGTCATGCTATCGAGCGCTATGCTTAGAAACAGCTTCTTAAAATAAGCGCTACTGTATTTCGGAAAAAGTGAAAAATATATTATTATTTCGGCAAGCGCTTGTGGCTAGCTGACTGTTACGAGTACATAGCGCTGAAAAGGGCAACCAAATCACCCCGTTTCTAACGAAATCACTTGGTAGCGCTTGCCTAGCAGTACACTGTAAATATCTTTTTGTACACAACACATTCAAAATGAAATTGTCATAATTTGATTCAATATGAGTAAAATCAATGGCATACCTTTATTGTACTTTGTAGGCCTAACTGTATTCTTGAGAGCAGTTTCAATTAGTCCAGGGGTAATTTCTAAACCTACTGTAACCATATTTCGTGCAGTCCATAGTATCAGATCAGCTTCAAGCCTTGGAAAATTGAAGATATAGCAAACGCGACACCGTATGACGTTAATTGGGGGCCTAGTCAATCTTACAAGACCACAACAAACATCACACAATTGTGCTCCGCAGTTTCATACTTCCACGAACCGAACTCCGGCTACCGATGGTGATCAATCCGGAAACAATCCATTGAAAAAGATATGCGATAGTTATTTGTTTTGGATAATTAACGTCTGAAGTCGGCTTAAGTAAACTTTAGTTGTATGGACGACCTTGAACTGAATGTTTACAAGTATTGTGAATCACTATCTAGAATGACTCTCCTTGGTTGTCGATGTTTAAAATACGACGCTTCGCGTCGTTTATTGAGGGGCCGGTTTTGAGTACTTCTAACTTCCCTTTTTTTTAAATAGTTTGTTTTATTTATTACAATTTTTTTTAAAATGAAAATTAATCGCAAGAGAACGATAGGCTCAATCGTTTACAGCTTACTATTAGCATTAGTACCGGCAGAGACTCGACGAAGATACGCACGTGGACATTATTGGTATGGGTATTTTCAATAGCCTGCGCTACGCGCAGGCAATTGAACCCCCTATTATATGTTGATATAAAATAACTTCTATTCCACATTAAAATTGTCATCGAAAAGTTGCAGATTATCAACAACACATCAATTAACTTTAGATTGTCTATCAGCCAAAACAGAAACGATTGTGATATGTGAAAAGAAGACTGCGTTCAATAAACGCTTATGCACCCGTGGAAGCCATGTCCATAAAAAGCTAAGTCAATTAGGGGCCACTATTCAGTTAAAATGTTTGATAGTGTTTCATGGCTTTGACAATATGAGGGGCTTATGGTGGTAAACGAATATGCCAAATTTGAAAGCAATGCCTTGATGGACTTCATGTATAAGAAAAAAGCATAGAGTTACATCGGATAACTTCGAATGAGCATAATTAACTGTGTGAATAATCAGCGAACCGGAACGTGCCGACAATATGCGCATCTACACTTGGTAGTAAAGCTATAACATCTGAACAGTGACAAATAGCCTGGACAATAATTTAGTATATAGTTATAGTACGAATCTTCCAAGGGGCATCACTGTGTGAATAAGCAGCGAACTGGAACGTGCCGATTATTTGCGCGTCTTCACTTGGTAGTGAAGCTATCCATTAAGTTTTGTTAGAATCTGAGCAGTGGTTTTTGAGAAATATAAGAATTCGGCCTTTCAATAAGTCTAAGTCCAAAATTAGGTCAATGTGAAGGTCAAATTGAGTCAGGTGATACAGGATTGTGGAGAGTGGTCATATACAACAGCCATGCTAGTTTGAAAGCTTTGTAACAAGCCATGTTATTGCTAGAAGAAACTGTCAAATTAGGTTAATCAGGCCGGACGGACGAACAGACGGACAGGTGAATAACTATATGCCTCCCGATCTATCGATACGGTGGCATAAAAAGAAAAGCTGAAAAAAAAACACATTTATTAATAATAATAATAATAACTTTATTTAACGAAGGTTATACACATAAAGTTAATATTTACAACATGGCCTTCTAATTTACATATATAAACACAAATCAGTACAAATAAAAGACACAAATACAAATCAATGAAAAAAAAGTACATGTACACCCGACAAACACTATGAAAAACATACATACATCTAATAATATCTTTTTCAATTTGATAGGAACATATTGATCGTTTTACAACAAATGAATTAACTTTAACCACACCAGCAATACTAGTAGTCCCCTAACGTTATAAGATGAATTTACTACCGTTTCAAAACTGATTAAAATATATGCAAGTTTATTCTTTGCTCATTAGTGACGGAATAAACGTTTAGCAACGTGTTTAGTGTTCCATATACTTTCCGTGCCTTACTTACAGCTTTTTTGTCATTGAGGCTTACACAAAGCCAAGTATAATAAGTTTGATTCATAACATCAATAATAGAGAGCAATATAAGCGTTTACTTTAAACAAAGTCACTTACACTTCCTGATGTGTTTCCTACATTTATATTGTTGTTTTCAAGGAATATTTATTTGAAGTAATGGTACTACTAAATGTACATGGTTTACTTAAAATTAATTGTTCACCCACTGCAAGAAGGTTGTCGTATTTCATTTCATATATCGTTATGAAGACAGAAATGAATGCGACATTAGAAAAATACAACACAGGAAGAAACAACACATTTGTAGTGACAACTATTTTCCAGACAGGAACACTTGTCAACGGTTTATGCAGTTAGATGTACTTGATTTTATGGCTAGTCTATCAATTGTAAATAAATGAGCCGATCACTGGATTGACATTAATTGATACATGTATACAAGCTATGGCTCAATTCTAATTGGTGATAGTAATTGGTTGTCTGTTTCAGACCAGTAGCATGTTCATAGAGTCGCTGGGAAATACTTATTTTCTATAAATCCCCTGTACACACGATTCTACGAGTTGTACGTAAGGGAATTGACCCAGTCACTCTCAGTCTTTTCGTTATTCACTCGATCGCCATGAGTATATAACTATAACATCAAAATCCACTAACATGTATTCATTCGCACTTTCGAACATGTTGTCAAAGATAGGGATCATCAAATTATGGAACTGTCTTTTGTCAAATCTGATTTGGCATATTCAGTGCCACCTCGAACAATGGCTTTCTAGAATATTTATTGTGCAACAACACGAACTATTTAACGCAACAATACATGTACGGATTTATTTCCACTGAAACATGACAAGGCGAGAAATTGTTTTGATAAAGAAAACGATATTAATACAATTGAAATGATAGCTTGAAATATTCCACAGCGTGACTTTTGAAGTGTATATAGATTGTATTACATGTAATATCTACGTGGATAATGAAGAATTCTAACACAATTCGTGGATTAATCCAATAAACAAAGAACGAACCGAACCATGTTTATTGCCCCCATAAAACATACCTATCAAATTGGCTGTTTCTATTTACGCCCAGTATCACTTGACATATTTATGAATGAATGAACGTAAACTTTATAGTACAATTTACTACGAGTCACGATGACAAGGCGAGTTGCACGAGAATCCAGTGTTACATCTATGGCGCATCTATTTTTAGAAACTCCAATATACTCTAGAAACCAAGTTTTATTAAAGCTTCTGATAATCAATCCATTTATATTTTTCATTTTATGAAATAGATACCATATACTCGTGTTATTAAAATTGTTTCAATGTTTAAATTGTGGTATTTCCTTCAGAAAATTACGAAGGTCGTTTTCATTAACGAGGGAGGTAATTGTACCAGGTAATAAGCCACTCAATTTCAGCGTGGAATTATGTTCAATGTCAAATGGGTGAAAATGGAATGCGCGCAGTTAAATAGTGCGGGATATTATCGTATTTAGAATCGAAATAAAAACTCTGTTATTGTATATTGTCGGTGAATAAAACACGGGCACTCGTTCGGATGCGGAAAATTAAATCACTCGTGCTACACACTCGTGATTTAATTTTTCCGCATCCAAACTCCTGCCCGTGTTTTATTCACCGACAAATTTTATTTCTTAAATAATACGCTGAGTAAGGAAATTCAAGACAATTTGACATTTGTATGGAGATATGCAATGAGAGTACGAGAGGTGTTCAACTTATTTATGAACAGAAAATGAACATCCATATTGCGTTACTCTAACAATGAAATTGAATAAAAACTTTTATATTGTATAAAGTAGTGTATCAAGAAGTATATATAATAATTGTAAAATGACAATACTTTATGGTTAAATCATAATCAACATTAGGGTAGAGGGTGTTGTTATTTGCGTTTTGAAGGTCCGAAACTCGTAATAATTACGTTTACATTTTCCTTCTTTAATCGTTGTTTTAGTATCAATCAGATGGAAAATTATATTGTTAAAGCATGAGAAGACGTCGACATCCACTGTTTGGTTATAATATATATCAAAGTTACATTCTTAAGTTTTTCTATTTGGCGTTGTATATGGTGACTTGAAGCTGAATCTGGACGAAACACTATGTTCTTGGAACAGTCACTAGGAACGATACGTAACACGTTTTTGTTGAAAACCTGATTTGAAACGGTTCGTACACAGACCACAGCCTTCAATTTCGTCAATTTGATATTAATTTTGATGTGCGTATTTAAATTACAACAAATCCAATGCCTTTCCATGAAAACGGCCGCGAACACACAATGCTGGACAAACATGAACTTCTCCCTATCACTGTGACCTTTTCTAAAATAGCATACCATAATCTATCATATCATTCTTTAAGATTCAGCATTGCTTCCCCATAATGAAACAATTTTTCCACATAACGTTGTTTATTTCGCATTTCTAGATTCCAAGACTTTTGGCTGCGAGGCATGTTTTTCTTGATTTTCAGCGTAGGAACTTCGCATTTTCCCAGAACTATGCATTAAACTGTTTCGAAATAATGTCACTGATAGTTTCTATGGACAGTCCCAGCTGTGGTACCATTCCACGTTTTGCTAATGGATTCATCATAGATATCATAAAACCAATTTAACTTTATAGTGTAGGTTTTGGCAATGTTGGGCATTTTTCAATTTTTGGTGCTATTTCACAATTACTGGAAACAGAACTTTAATAACGCGTCTTACGACAAATATTACTGATGTTCTCATTAAAAATGCAAAATAAAAAATTACCAACACTTTCTTGATGCTTATAAAAGGGCCATTTTGCCTTAAAAACAGGAAAAACAACAGCATCTACTAAATTGTTGTTTTAAGATTTAACCAAATGAAATATACAATGTATGATGATCATATGTTCAACTTAAAACACTTTCTCGCATGGTTTAAAAAAGATATTTCAATTATTTTCATTCAATATTGCACAATCGGTGTTCATGTTTTGTTCATAAATAAGTTGAACACCTCTCGTATATGATATTGGTTAACAATTTCTATCAAAGATTTATTGTTCATCTAACCAGACGTATAAATAAAATACTAGCACTATGATGCCTTGAAATGTCTACACAAAGTTTTAGACTTTCTGTGCATTTTTTCCCATGTTTATCATGTTTATTTAGCTCAAAGAATCAGTTACAAGCAAAACAATGCTCAAGGCGTTCGTGAATATGTTGTTCCCTACTTCTCATCAGCCGTGTAAAGAAGTCAGTGTCAATATTTGGTGTATGTACCGAATCTATACAGACACCATGTTTCATGTTTGATTGACGTACGCTGGATATTAGCTTTTGTTCTGACTGTGAGACTATATCTATGTTGATAGGGTCAACATATTATATACTAGCCAATATGAAAGACGCCAATGCTGAAATGAAAAAGTCATGTCCCGTTTATTCAGAGCTTCTGGACAATTTATAAATGATTTGCCATACCTTATAAATTAATGTTTTATGCGTTTATATCAAACAGATATGAGTGGATCGGATAGGGATTGCATAACTTAACTTAATCAGCCGAACACATAGAAGAAAAACTACATTACATAACACAAATACATAAAACAATATCCACACATAATCTGACGAGAAAAGGTGTGAATAAGACCCAGTTGTACGAAAGCTGGACAAAACGAGGCTTTACTGCGTTACAGCGTAACAATAGTTTAATGTTCATAGCAACCTGTCTACTAGTATTTCAAATATACGCAAACTATTTAGAAAATATCTACGAAAACCACATTCCCAATGCTAAAGCCTCGTGTGTAAAAAGCACAGATAGTTCCAATCAATTAATAACGTAGACAATGTGCTTGGTTACTGTACAATATACGAATTGAGTGATACAGTGTGATAGAACTACGTAAATTGGGTCTAACAGATTAAGTCACTCACTCAGATAGACAATTTAAGTAATTCTGGTCAGGAGATGGTTTGAAATACAGTCGCATTAATGAATAAACTGGTTTTCACTAATCATTAATATTGTTTTGATTGACCACGTGTCTCGTAGACAACAAGAAGACAACGAGACCGTGGCAAAGTTCCATAGAAACCAGAAAACATTGGTTCATTTCAAGAACAGAGACTCTTTGATTTTATTTGTCCTTGATTTCGTACAATTGATTAGATAATTAATAAATATTTAAAACCTAGTTTATGTCAGTTTTTGTGCAATGGAACATGGGAGTAAATTTGAGTTCGAAACTTGCGTATATATATATCTTTATTTCCCCCGTTTTCCGGAGATATACATTTGAACAATAATTACAAACAGAGACATATTATGTAGAAACATGTATGCAATTTGCAAACAAAAATATACATTCAAGAACATGCATAGACAAAATATTCTTGCATACATACCGACTCACAATACAGATTGTATCTAGACCCACACATTCACGACCGCACGCACGCACACACACACACACGCACACGCATACAAACGCACGCACACACACCTACACGCACAGACATGGACACCAACACTCAAAGCGCCTGTTAGGATACATCTCATGCAATTACTGTAATTGTCTGATAAATATGTATGGTATGATCATCAACAGTACAGAGATTTTACAAATTTTGCACAGCATATGAAAAACATCGGATAAAGTTCGACATCCAATATTTCACACAATTGTAAGTCCACCCTACCAAGTAGATACTGGGTAAAGCGCGGTCTGTCTACATTATTCAACAGGTCGCTTACATTATCATTAAAGTCATTAGATACTTGTTCTAGAAGAAACCTTCGTTTAAAAGTAGCGTTGTTGTTCAGACAGTTGTACATAAAATGTTCTAGTTCGTCAGTATAGTAAAGCTGACATCTAACACACGAAACTGGATGTTCTAAAGCAGTTTGACAACAGAGTTTAGCAATAAATTTCATGAGGGAAAGGCTATTTGGTATTTCCTTCGAGACTTTCCAAATCTTTGATATCGTGAGTTCAGCGTGAATTTCTCGAAAACACAAGAAGTCATTACAGGTCAACATTCTGGCTTTCCAGGCCGACGATTCACAGTCATGCACTCTAGATTTTACTATATTTTTCCACAAGTGTTTAGCAGGGAAAGTCCCTTCTGCAATATATTTCTCAATATATGAACACAGATCATACTTTTTTAGAATTCGATATGTATCCGGAATAAAACCGTAAGTCTTTAGCGTAGTTCGTGATCCATACTGGAAAAGTCTGTATGTAAACAATTTGTTAAGATCGGCACGTGGGTTCGAATTGCACAAAGTACCCAGGAATAACAATTTCTGGGAGTCTATATAGGCTTCAATGGATGTAAAGCCTAAAAGTCCAGTCACCATATCCGACCGGGTTAGTCGCGGCAGACCCTGTGCATGTTTAAGGCAGAAGTGGTGGGTTGCTTCAAGTTTCTGTATGTCAGCTCGTGTAATCGTGTTCCATAACTCGCAGCCGTAGAAAGCACGTGGAAGCACACACGTGGTATATATCCTGGCGATTGTTGTCGGGTTAGCGCCTGAGTTACTGGCTAGACTGTCCGACAGACTAAAGTATGATCCACGTATGCGCTGTCGTATGTCATCTATATTGAATGGATGTTTACCGGTTGTAGATTGTAAAATTCCGAGGTGAGTATATGAAATTGTTTCTATAATAGGAGTGTCACCGTAGACCAACTGCACTGGGGTATTATGTGCAAGTTGCTTCCGGTCCATCGTCATTGTTGCACACTTGACTGCATTGTAGGTATATCTCCACTTGTTTGCGTAGGTATTACAGATGTTTAGAAGTTCCTGTAGACCGTGTCTTGTTAGCGACAACAACACAATATCATCAGCTTGGGTTGGAGCTGACAATGACAGGTCTCCGATATGAAGGCCATGTGGTGAGTTCTGCAAGAAGTGTAGTAAGTCGTTGATGAATACGGTGTAGAAAAAGGGCGCACAAATACTGCCCTGTCTGGTCCCTTGTTGTATAGTAAACGCCTCAGAGAGATGTCCGTTTGATAGAACACGACTTGATGAACCACGGAGAAAGTTGTTGATAATACGGAGAGGTTTTCCTTGCACCCCAATATTGTGTAGCTTGTAGACCAGTCCGGAAATCCATACTTTATCGAATGCAGATTTTGCGCCGAGGAAGCAGGCCTGAAGTTGGCTACCACGTTCACAGCAAAAGTCACGTGTTTCCTGTAGTAAGAATGATACCATCTTGCTGCTTTTGCCTTTCTGGAAGCCATGTTGTTGACTGTTCATTTCAATTTTCGGAATGCTTAAATCCAAGCGACTAAGAGTGAGTTTTTCGAATAACTTGAAGACCACTGGAAGAAGTGATATAGCACGATAGTTACTGGGTTCGGTAAGAGATTTCCCTTTTCCTTTGTGAAGCGTGACAGTTATACCAGTTTTGAAGTTCACAGGAATACGTTCAGTACTGATAATGTGAATAAATAGTTTGGTAAGTGCATTTATAAGTGAGTAACCACCATATTTGATGTGTTCGTACGTTATATTGTCAGCCGAACCGCTTTTATTGTTTGGTAGAATCCGTATTAACTTATGCAGTTCATGAGTAGTCACTGGCGTATTGAATATTGTACATTCGTTTACTGAGTAAACACTGTCTTTATCAATGTAGTCTTTCACAGAGGTCTCTATCAGCCGCTTAAAATCCTTGTCGAAACAGGAGTCATCCGAGTAGGAATATAAAGTTCCAAAGTAGGAATGCCAGCCGGACAGGATATTATCATCGGTTGTCTCCCTTCTTCCATTAAAGTTCATTTCACAACCCTGTTTTTTACGCTGTTTTTTCGACTTGAGCGTTTTCCAGAACCCCGTTTGATCTAGTTCAGATAGTTTGTTGATTCTTTCGAACTCATCTTGGTCAAATTGGTGCGCGGCAGCTCTTAAGTGTCTACGATAGTCCCGTTTGTCTGATTTGTACTTGTCGTATACAGTACCACAACGCGGTTTACCAGCCGTAATCCATAATTGCCTTGATAACGTGAGTGTTCGGTGATGAGTCCGTAGTGTCTCTGACCAGTATGGTTTGAGGAATTTGTTGAAGCGACGGACAGACAGGGAGGTTTCTGCAGCAGATGACAGCAAATTACTACCTTGACAAAAATGTCATAAGCTAATACGGATCGGACCGTATTCAATTTAAACAGTAGATTTGATGTAGAAATTATTGTTTGATCCTAATTGATGATTGTACACTGTAATTTTTTGGCTGTTTAAGATCAGTACCAAGTTCGTAGAGTCACTGGCGGTTGCTGATCCTCCATACATCACCGGTACACGCATGTTAAACTATGTTATGTCAGATAATTAGCAGAGGGTCCTCTCAGCACTCTATTGTCAGCTTGATAATAAATATAATAGAACAATAAAATATCGTCGAAGTCAGCCTCCACATATTGAATATTGAATCAAACTTTCCGACATGTTGTACAAGGTACGTTTCACTACATCCTGGACTGTCCCTTGTCATATCATCTGTCACTCCCCCTCACGCAAATGACATTAAATAATATGTATGTTGTAATTGTTAATGGTGATGCTAAAAATGCCAATATATCAATACATGCAAAAATACATTGCCCCCGAAACACCAAAATATTAGTATTTCTATAATGAAACTTAAATTTAACCACAACGTGCCTTGTAATGTACATGTATATGAATCGTGTTATCTGTATGTGATATGCGTATATAGACAATTCTAGAATCACGTGATGTATATGTATAGAATTTCAAGACAAATTGATATTTGTATAGCGATAGTATTAAATGTTGATAATAACATTCTGTTCAACATGCTAAAACTGTAATCAAATAATTGCAGAATGCAATTGAATTCGGTAAGTGACCTTATGTTGATTTATATAAATATATTACAAACAACAAATCAATTAAGTTAGAAATTTGAACAAGCAGTAGACATGACGAAGGAGCACATTCGTTTACCAACAACAAATCATTTAACTTTAACCACACTATCGATATTCACCTAACTTCATAAGTTAAATTTATCACCGTTTTATAACAGTCCAAATGTTGTTTGTTTATTAAACACAGGTGAGGACATAAATTAATGCAAGTTTATTATTTGCTCCTAAAATTCTTTGCGACGGTATAAACGTTAAACTACTAATTTTTAGCTCCATATACTTTCCGTTTCTTGCTTACTGCATTTGTCATTGAGACTTACACAAAAAGGTACCATTCGTGTGATTCGTAAAATCAATAAAAGCAATACAAGCTTTTATTAAAAACATGGACACTTCACTACCATTTGTGTTTTCCTACATTTATATTTATCTATATTCAGACCTAAAGAATGCTACTTTGATCAAATCACATACTTATAAATGTACCATGGTGTACAGTCATGTCTAATAGACAAGCTGCTTGTTCAACAAGTGCAAGAATGTCGTCTTATTCCATTTTCGTTGATATCGTTTGAAGAGCAAACTTCTATCTAATGTGCCCAGATGTTTTCTTATTAGACAATAAATCGCAATGTATACAGAAACGAATGAGATATCAGCAATACTTTAATTCAAGTCTTCATCAGGGATACATTGAAATTGTTAAGACCAAATGTTCCATAACATTCGTTTCTGTCTTCATAACGATTTATGTATCAGAAATACAATAGACAAGAAGAAACCAAATTTCGTTTCAAAGATATTTTACGACGGACTAGATTAGGAATTCAGCTCAATACGATTCGTAACAGAGGAAGCGAGTTACAGTTCCGAACAGTTCGCGTCATTTTTAGTTAGTAGCGGTCGGATGATATACTTAGAAAATATATTCATAGAAAGTAGCACATTGGTCGGGCTTTACATCCATCATTAAGATATAATTGCATTTGTGGTGATTATTGTTTAGACAGGTGACTATAGAGACCAGTATTCGTGTAACGTGGACAATCCCAATGGAGTCATGATAAAATTGTTGTCTGAACGACTATGTTTCCATTGTCCGATTGTGGACTCTCTAAGGGAAAACCTGCGATGTTATATAAAGATATACATAGATGTTGATACAATGAGACGTTACAAATCTGAAATTCTCTGTTAACAATCAGATGAACATTTCTGAGTACTAGTATGTTAAAAAGAATAAATAAAGGTCATAACTTATAGAATTAAGCTTCTAACAATAGTGCGTTGAAACTAAACCTGTTGTATATCCATAACTGACTTTTGCGAAACCTATTCGTCAGTTATATTTATCCACACCGAAATGTTCGGCAAGAGATATGGTAATAGACTCCGTCGATCAGCGCGCTCATTAATTTACTATTTAAAGGTTAAATTGTCGTTCTATCTTTAATTCTATTTATTAATATTCATTGAACAATACCACATGCGCGTACACGATATCCGTATTGAGAGTTCTAACAAACGAAGACAAAATAATCTAAAAATCAATGTCCTCTGGAAGATTATGTCGAGAATCCGTGTACGATAAAAAACCACACATAGGTTGCATGCAGTTCCTACATGCATTAAAATAAATGATCCTGACAAACGTTTAATTTGACCATTGACCGTCACATGTTCCAGAAAATGTTCCTATATATGGCTCAATTATTCAATTTAAGTGTTGCCGTCCGTTCTTCGCATCAGAACGTATGTTGTTGTATAATGCTATTACATGTATGTGTATAGAGTCCGTGAATGGCAAAAATATTGCATTATTTACCAATGACCAGTTGGGAAATCATAGAGTCTTTATTGTCAATTTGTCTTATTATTAATCTACTAGACAGACATAGGCACACATAGGTTGCATGTAATTCCAACATGCATTAAAATGAATGATCCTTACAAACGTTTTATTTGACCATTGACCGTGACATGTTCCAGAAAATGTTCATATATATGCCTCAATTATTCTATTTAAATGTTGCCGTCCGTTCCTCGCATGAAAATGCTAAGTCAGAACGTATGCTGTTGTATAATGTTATTATGAGTATAGAGTCCGTGAATGGCAAGAATATTTCATTATTTGCCAGGGACCAGTTGGGAAATCATAGAGTCTTTATTGTCAATTTGTCTTATTATACATCTAGTGGACAGACATAGGCATGTGTTTGAATAATCGGTTGTCTGTACTGACGGACCGACCATAACATTCTACAGTCTATTACCCACAGACATTTCCTGTGTGAATTTATCATAAACACTAGATTAGTAAAGCGATCAGCTTGTATAGATCAGTGTTGTTGACCTCCAAGACAGACACATACATATAAACCAAGTATACTGACACATTACAGGTCCAATGGCATTAGCCTTTTAAAATGAAACCACAACTATGCCATGTGTTGTGTTCAAACATTTTGAATGAGCAACGTATGTTATATCTGCGTACCATTACGCTGACGTATACTGTTTCTATAATATTGCCATGGTGTATATTTAAACACTAAACTACCCAAAGTTCAATTACCTCAGTCGCATACATCTGGGTATCTGGTACCTATTTCATATCCATCTCTCTGTCAGGATTGGACTATTGAAAGCTTGTTGAGAGAGCCACATAACATGGCATTCTTTTGAATATTGCAATGACCTATTTTAGCTAAGATATGTCTATGAAACGGCCCTGTATTTTTGTCATTGAATACGACCTTTTCATTGTACAATACAAGAATAGTTTCTCTGACATTCCGATTCAACATACTGTCTTTGTGAAAATAGGACACTAGCGACGAATGCGCATTTTTAATTCCTGCTTAAATATCTACAAGTGAAATGTTGATGCTGGGCATCAAAGATGCCGCTAGTTCTTTTTAAGTAAATCTTTTTATTTAGTAAAAGGTATTGGTAGAAACTTGTAAACAAACTAAAATTCCGGCGTGATGTGTGATGCACAAGGGAAGTTATTCTCATGTGTTGAGTGTACGCTGCAAAAACTTAAGATTGCTGAAAATGGGTATTTTTCACTAATTCAAGGGCAATAACTCTGGTTGTACTAAATTGAAAGGGGAGTGAAACCCCAGGTGCACTAGAGTACATGCTGTCAAACATTTCTATAAAGGTTTCATGATCCTAGGTCAAATACTTTTTGAGTAGCATGTGAAACAAGTCAAAAATGGCTATTTTACACCATTTCAATGGCTAATAACTCTGGATGTACTAAACTGAAAGGGGAGTGAAACCCCAGGTGTAGAGAAAACATCCTGACCATTTCTGTGAAGGTTTCATGACTCTATGTCGTGTACTTTGAGTACCGTGCGACATAAGGAAAGCGGCCAATTTTTTCTGTTTCAAGGGCCATAACTCCGTCAAAATTGGTTGAATCATAAAACCCTGATAATATGCACCAGGTCACATGATGACAATCATTCTCTGAAAGTTTGGTTGAAATCTATGAAGAAATGTAGGAGGAGTTGTGCACAGAAGAAATTGTTAAGGCCCGCCGACATTCAGCAATCTAATAACCAGAGTTTTCCTTTGGAAAACCTGGTTAAAAACTTGAAGGCAGTGAAACACCAGGAAAGAATAGAAAACATGAAAACATTCTATTTTCTATTGAAATATTTATTCAAATGAACATAACATGTTTTAGAAATATGAGCACCATTATGATATTGATTAATGCTTCACAGATGGCATTTAGCATGTTTCATAAAATAACAAAGTGTATTCCAATAACGTGGTATAGCCTGACAACGTGAAACTGACACTAAAGGACATTGTTATTTCGTGGTTTGTGAGCTTGATAAGTAAATTTATTGCGAATTAATACGTTCAACATAGTTTAAAATATGCATAGAACTAGTTCCATTTGGCAGGAGTATAGGAGCGCATATGAATATTTTGTAAATAAGAAGTGTCAGTTCAATGTTGGCAAGCTATATTTACCCGTTTAAATTTTGGCAAAACAAACTATTCTGACATACATAAATAAAGAAACATAGAGATTAAAAAAACACTTGCATTTATCAAATTTAGATTAAGACAAAACCTAAGAACTGGAAAAAATCGAAAATCATAACTAAAAAATATCTGACAGACATGAAAGTATTTAACATGTTCCATAAAAGTTCGAAAGGAAAATCGCCGCTCCGCGCAAATAGTTTTTTTTTACTTTTTAATAGCCCCTGCTAAGACCCGCAAATTGCAACATATGTAGCCGTTATATAAACACCCGTTCCGAACTGATTTGGACTTTAGTACCTACCGAACATTTATCATCCTATTTTACCCCTGACGGGCGAGTCCAACAGCGTTGTAACCAATGAAATCTTGTATCCTCCTGGGACTTGGACTTTAGTACCTACCGAACATTTATCATCCTATTTAACCCCTGACGGGCGAGTCCAACAGCGTTATAACCAATCAAATCTTGTATCCTCCTGGGACATCTGCTTGCACCCTTTCATACTCGATGCCGCCTCCTGGCGGCATCGAATAACACACAAACTATTACAAAGATATTCATGCAAACCCTTTTTATCCCGATGTTTGAGGAAAGGCTGACAGAATTGGTTGTAACACTATAATGCTTACCGAAATCTTCATAATTCATATCGTATGCTATATTGAGTTATATCAGAAACAAAGCACATCCTATTTCCTCCACATTCCCTGATTCATGTCTAATACATTCATTGCAAGAAAGCGGACAAACTTCTTGGAAGTATTAGAGTTATGGTCTAATTATGATGAACTGTTTCTAGCAGTGATTATTGTGGAGCACTTGCTAGATTTATTGTTCGACGTTTATTTTATTACACCGGTAATGCCTTTTAAGCGAATTAAAACATCATAAAACAAAAAGATTTCCCCATGAAACATCTTCCTAATTATATAATCGTTCTAACATTATATAAGCATGTTGTACTTGGTGTATTGATTTGTTAATGATGCTTAAATTGAAGGGATAAATACACATGAAATAAAACCTGAATGATTGTTATGTTTATTATTCTTTGTTCCCTAACAGTGTACTGTACATGTGTGAAAGGAAATGGTAGTGAGAAGTTACTACAAGCACTTGTATAGGGAAACATACCGGGTAACATTTCATAATGTAAACGGTCGTGTAAATCAGGTAAAAGCGATCCGTGTTCGTTTTTCAAATATCCAAGTAAACTTACATTTGTATGATGTTATAAGAACAAATAGCATTTAATATTAAACATCCGTAAGTATATACCTGTATACGTAAACACTTAGTTCCGTAGCAATAAAACCTCAATACTACGATTATTTATTACATCTTTTAAAACCAGAGGCAATTACAAAAACGATTATATTGAATGTTCACAGCCTGGCATATAAACCTACATGTATATTACATGTACCAACCCAACTGCTTGACTCAGTCAGTTAAAAACATTTTCCACTTCAAGACAGTGCGGCATCTTCATTGTATATCGTAATATCCCGCACATCTCTGACAGATGCTTATGGAATAGCCAGATTAGTCCTGGTTTCATTAATTATTCCCGGTGAAAACTATTCAGGTCAACAGGACGATGTACTAACATGACTACTATTGTTACTTACTGATAGTATAAATTTAAATATAATGTGTTCTATTAGGTAATATATATATCATTGTTGGGCAATGCCGAATTTCCGGGTTTAATATGTTGATAGCAGCATCTATATTGAGTTGATGAATACGTACTGTTCAATATAGAATATAATATTTGACATCCAGACAGTTTTATTAAAATAATGGAAGACATTATCGATGTGAAATAATATTATGCGTAAAGCCATATGTATATTTTCATCAAATTATATTGATACAAAGAACTCAATGAAAAATCTTTATTCCTCCGACCGTAGACATATACAGTACATCGCACGGTCATTATTTTTTTAATTATTATTATACCATATTTATATAGCCCTTTTTTCATGCGAATATGTAATTGCACCCTTATTGAAACATGTTACGCATGTTTCGTATTCGTATAGACCACCAATGTATCACCAAAATATGACATAAAGGTACGTGACACATTGGCGAAGATTCGCTGATGTAACGAGAAGCCTTGCCTAGCCTGGATGCCTAGCGGAGGATGTCATCTTGGAAGCATCCCCAATCATAACTCGAGGCTGTGATAAGCTTCGTCTCAAGGATATTTTCAAAATACAATAAAATAGAAAATAAATTCAATAATGGGCACGTCATCTAAAATATAGGTTTAAAATACGTTTGTTAAATTTTGTATTGGTCATTTTTACTTCGCATTTTAAAAATAATGAACAAAGCATTGTACATTGGTACAACATGTACAATAAACACTATCGAGTGAGTGAACTATACGGTTGTGATGAATTTAACGATTTCGCTGTACATCTCATATCGCGATGCTGACTTCATATGTTAGTTTCCACCCGGATTCTATCACGTGACAAGACTTTAGGTGGGGGCAAGTTTCAGTCTGTGATACCAAACGACAACGTCTTCGTCCAATGTCTGTCGACATAGAACTCACGTTATGCTTTTCATTTGATGCTGCTCCCCCATTTTTTGTTCATGGATCCAATGTAGAATAGCCAAAACGTATTTACAATACAGAATTAAGATTTCTAACAATTTGGCATTAAAATTGTCATGTTACGCCACTAAGCGCTTTCACATAATGTTATTGAATTAAAGACAACAACAATAACACTGAATGACAATTCAGTGCGTTAAGATATTCATTTAGACTGAGTGACAAAACACAGACTATTATCAATTCTATTTGTAGAGACAAAATAATTTCCCAGTCAGAAACCGGCTAATGCTGTTTCATGTATTTGTTGTTAGTACTAGAACGTCCATCAAGTGTAAGTTAAGGAACCGGTCACTTTGTTGACAGTTAATTTGATATACTAACTGTTGCTTTATCCTAAGTGATGATTGTAATTGGTTGGATGTTTAAGATCAGTACCAAGTTCATAGAGTCGCCAGCAATTGTTGTTCCATATCCGCATAACAGGAATTTATATGTGGTAAATAGATGAGAATCGAGTTACTATGGATTTTTGAAATGTATACGTAAAACCTGTCAACAATTTTGTTAAAACATAATACACTCATTGAAGTTATTTTGAAAAAATAATTGTGCCAATTGTTTAGTTCATATTTTATTGGTATTTATCAATAGGGTACTTATTGGCAATATGCAAAAAAATGCCTCAATATCTAGTAGGGTAGTGTTACATTTTTATTTTTATCTACTTCATAATTAGACCAAACATCATTTTACACTTTTGATTGAACAAATAATCATTATCTTTCGATAACACGCTTTTTATTTATTGTGTCATCTGTTGTAGAGTTATTTTATTTATCATGTAATTGCCTCCATGTCTTTGCGATACTTTTTTACGCTGGGTGTGGGACTATAAAAATAGTACATACTCTCTTAACTGACAGTAAGAGTGTTTTAAAAAATCACATGCATTTGTCTTAATGGGTTTATAATAGAACAAAAACATATAAAATGCATTCCTCAACACTTTTTACACCCGGAAATCGTAAAATAATATATCCGATGTAATAGTTAATGTGGTTATGATAAAACTTTGCCAATAAATACAAACATACGAGTACATGACTTCGAAACATCAAAACGTTAGTTTTTCAATTATAAACACTTTTATTAAACCACAACGTGTCTTGCAATTGATATGGATCGTGTTAACTGTATAATTATGGTAGGCGTATTCATACAATGCAGAAATCATACGATTTATAAGTATGGATTTTCAAGACAAAATGACATTTGTATCTGGATAGTATCATATGTTGATATAAAAGAACTTCTATTCCACATTAAAATTGTCATCGAAAAGTTGCAGAATATCAACAATACATCAATTAACTTTAGATTGTCTATCAGCCAAAACAGCAATGATTGTGATATGAGAAAACAAGACTGCGTTTAATAAACGCTTATTCACCCGTGGAAGCCATGTCCAGAAAAAGCTAAGTCAATTAGGGGCCATTATTTAGTTAAAATGTTTGATAGTGTTACATGGCTTTGATACTATAAGGGGCTTATGATGGTAAACGAATATGCCACATTTGAAAGCAATGCCTTGATGGACTTCATACATTAGAATAAAGCATATAGTTATATCGGATATCTTCGAATGGGCATAATTAACTGTGTGAATAATCATCGAACTGGCACATGCCGACGATATGCGCATCTACACTTGGTAGTAAAGCTATCCATGAAGTTTTGTTAACATCCGAACAGTGGTTCGTGAGAAATAGCCTGGACAAGAATTTAGTATATAGTTATAGTGCGCATCTTCCAATGGGATTAACTGTGTGAATAAGCAGCGAAATGGAACGTGCCGACTATTCGCGCGTCTTCACTTGGTAGTGAAGCTATTCGTGAAGTTTTGTTAACATCTGAGCAGTGGTTTTTGAGAAATATAAGAATTCGGCCTTTCAATCTTTCAATCAAAATCTAAGTCCAAAATTAGGTCAAGGTGAAGGTCAAATGGAATCAGGTGATACAGGCGTGTGAAGAGTGGTCTTATACAATAGCCATGCAAGTTTGAAGCTTTGTAACAAGCCATATTATTGCTAGAAGAAACTGTCAAATTTGGTTAACCAGGCCGGACGGACGGGTGAATAAATATATGCCTCCCGATGGGTTTCTAGAATATATATTGTGCAACAACACGAACTATTTTAACGCAACAATACATGCACAATTTTATTTCAACTAAATCATGACAAGGTTAGGAATGGTTTAGATAAAGAAAACGATATTGATACAATTGAAATCAAAGCTTGAAATGTTCCACAGCGTGATCTTTGAAGTGTATATGGATTGAATTACATGTAATATCTACGTGGAGAATGAAGAAATAATGCGCTGAGTAAGGAAATTCAAGACAATTTGACATTTGTATGGAGATATCCAATGAAAGTACATGATATTGGTTTACAATTTCTATCAATGATTAATTGTTCATCTAACTAGACGTTTAGATAAAATACTAGCACTATAATGCCTTGAAATGTCTACACCAAGTTTTAGACTTTCTGTGCATCTGTTTTCAATGTTTATCTTGTTGATTTAGCTCAAAGAATCTGTTACAAACAAAACAATGGTCAAAGCGTTCGTGAATATGTTGTTCCCTACTTCACATTAGCCATATAAGGAAGTCAGTTTCAATATTTGGTGTATGTACCGAATCTACAGACACTATGTTTCATGTTTGATTGACAAACGCTGGATATTAACTTTTTCTGACTGGGAGACTATATCTATGTTGATAGGGTCAACATATTATATACTAGCCAATATGAAAGACGCCAATGCTGAAATGAAAAAGTCATGTCCCGTTTATTCAGAGCTTCTGGACAATTTATAAATGATTTGCTATACCTTATAAATTAATGTTTTATGCGTTTATATCAAACAGATATGAGTGGATCGGATAGGGATTGCATTACTTAACTTAATCAGCCGAACACATAGAAGAAAAACTTCAATACGTAACACACATGCATAACACAATATCCACAAATAACCTTGCGAGAAAATGGCGTGAATAAGACCATGTTGTACGAAAGCTGGACAAAACGAGGCTTTACTGCGTTACAGCATTACAATAGTTAAATGTCCATAGCAACCTCTTTATTTTAAATATACGCAAACCATTCAGAAAGTATCTACGAAAATCATGCATTCCCAATACGAAAACCTCGTGAGTAAAAGGCACAGATAGTTCCATTCAATTAATAACGTAGCCAATGTGCTTGGTTACTGTACAATATACGAATTGAGTGATACAATGTAATAGAACTACGTACATTTGGTCTATCAGGTTAAGTCACAAACTCAGATAGACCATTAAATCAATTCTGGCCAGGAGATGGTGTGAAATACAGTTGCATTAATTAATAAACTGATTTTCACTAATCATTATTATTGTTTTGATTGACCACGAACAAGAAGACAGCGATGCGGCAAAGTTCAATAGAAACCAGAAAACATTGGTTCATTTCAAGAACAGAGACTCGTTTGATTTTATTTGTCCTTGATTTCGTATTATTTATTAGATAAGTGATAAATATTTAAAACATAGTTCATGTCAGTTTTTGTGCAATGGAACATGGTAGTAAGTTTGAGTTCGAAAATTGCGTAAGCGTGAAGCTCTTTCACATTGTGTGATTGACAATGTTTAAATGTGATGTTTAATTTAAGACAAAAACAAAAACACCGAATGACAATTTAGTGTATTGTGATATGCATTAAGACTGTGTGACAAAGCACAGATTAGATTTGTAGTGACAACTATTTTCCAGCCACAAACCGGTTAAAGTAGTTACATGTAGATGTATTTGTTATTAAGGCTAGAACGTCCATCAACTGTAAGTTAATGAAACGATCACTTTGTTGGCAGTAAATTTCTATTTCACATGCTACAACTGTTATCGAATAATTGCAGAATGAAGTTGCATTCGGTTAATGTCCCATGCTGATTTATATAAGTCAAATACAAACAACAAATCAATTTATTTAGATATTAGGAAACAGAAGACAAGAAAAAAAGCACATCTGTTTACAAACAATAAATCAATTAACTTTAACCACACTACCGATAGTCCCCTAACGATATAATTGAAATTTAGCACCGTTGCATAACTGATAAAATGGTGCACTAGTAAAGTTGTTTGTTTATTAACCACCGGAGGACACCAATAAACGCAAGTTTATTATTTGGTCATAGAATGATTTGTGACGGTGTCAACGTTAAACTAAGTGTTTAAGTATCCATATACATTCCGTTTCTTGCTTACGGCATATTTGTCATTGAGGCTTACACAAAGACAGGTACAACTGATGTGATTCACAACACCAATCAAAGCAAAAAAGATATTGTTCTAAAACAAGGACACTTCACTACCAGTTGTGTTTCCCTACATTTGATATATATATATATATATATATTGATATTCTGAACTAAACAATTTATTTTGATAAATGTACACTATTACAGATGTGCTATTGTGTACGGAAAAGTCTAATAACTAGTACTATCAAATGGTTGCTTGTTTAACACGTGCAAATTGATCGTCGTATATGTTTAAAGAGCGATTTTCTGTCTAATTGGAAAATAAACCGTAATGAAAACAGACACGGTTGTGACATTAGGAAGAAGAAGAGAAGAAGAAACAACACATTTGTTTAAATGCAATGTGACAACGAACTAGAAGAGGATTTAAGCGTAACAAGGTCTGCGACAAAAGAAGTTTCAAACATTTCGCGCCATATGTAATGTTTGTAACTGTCTGATATACTTAGAAAATATATTCATAGAACGTAGCACATTGGTCAGGCTTGACATCCATCATTAAGATATAATTACATTGGTGGTGATTATTGTTTAGACAGGTGACTATAGAGACAAGTATTCGTGTAACGTGGACAATCCCAATGGAGTCATGATAAAAGTGTTGTCTAAACGACTTTGTTTTCATTGTCCGATTGTAGATTTCTCTAAGAGAAAACCCGCGATGTTATATACAAGATATATAGATGTTAATAAAGTGAGACGTTACAAAGGTCTCTGTTTACTATGAAGATAATTTTAAGGCCGAACATTTCAAAGTATGTTAAAAAAGAATCATCAAAAACCACAACTCATACAATTTAGCTTATATCAATAGGGCGTCGAAACTAAATTAGTCCTGATTTATATCCATTGCTAACTTCAACGGACCCTATTCCTCAGTTTTTATTGTCTTAGGTGTTCATTGAAGCATTACCAATCAATGAAGGTGTGACCTCAATAAGATAAAACCCGACCCACTGATTCACTATTAAACGTATATTTTTGGTCATTTAACCTCCAGATATTATAATTAACTTGTTATATGCATTCTTTATTGCTTAGCCATCAACAGCAATAACGTCAATCATGTCAACATTAATACTTTCAGGAAAGAAATGGTCAGTTCTTCTCTCGGTACTTAATCTATACAGAAACTATGTTTGCAAATTGATTCACAGACGGTAGATATTAACTTTTTTCGAACTGGGAGATGCTGAAAGGGTCAACATATTATATACTAGGCAATGAAAGACGTCAATGACGAAATGAAAATAACTTGTCGCGTGTATCCCAAATATATATGAATGCTTTAAAACCATTTACGAATGTATCACATTGTCTTATAGAAAAAGGTACGAGGAAATCAGACAGGGAAGATAGCACTCAACACAAACATATTAAACGTAAATGATATCAATATACGTATTGACTGACTACCAAACACGACAGGCTAAGCCACATACATATAGAAAGATGATTAAAGCAATTCTGGTCAGGAGATACAGTGTATTAAGGTCGCATTAATGCACATAATTGTGACTTACAATGGAAACATAAAGTCTGGATGATATGGCTGAGTGAAATACTGATTACATACCATCATAATTACAGACATATCAAATTAAATCGAACATAAAGTGTGTGTTGTTATGCCTGACCAAGTACGGCATTGTCAAGAAGAAGGCAATGGTCCATAGAAGATCAATATTATTTTAATTTACTATAAAAAGCGTATGCGTCGAAAGCACATCGTATTTAGATGTTAAACTACAAAAGTTTTAATTGCGTATGTTTGATCTATATACACTGAGCGGCAATGAAAACGCAACACTTACATAGTATAGCATAACACATTTGATAAGTATGTAAGCATCACGAAATTTTGTCATAGAATAGATATAAACAAGTGACACATAATTATCACTTCGAATCGGAAAAAGTTGTTTAGCAACATAGTTTTTACCAGTTGTTTTGGGGTCAGTATTAAACAGAAAGTCGCATTTTTTAGTCTTTTAAAACCACCGTCTGGAGCGATGCATCGTGTGCATCTACGACGTAATAATCGTATGAAACGTTCATGGAATGCTTGTTGGATGCTGTTCCGTTGTTGCAGAAGGGCTATGTGAAGTTCATGTACTTTTAAGGGGCCTGTACACTATTTCGCGCACAACCTCTAAAATAGTAAAATCATAGGTAAATTGAGCCATTGTGCATTGTCTATGGTCAAAGGGAGATAATCGTGGAGTAATAAATTGAGTAAATAATTACCTTGTCAGCTTCAAATGTAGCGGCTCTAAACGCATTTCGAAACTGCTCGTTTTTCGATTAATATAATTATATTATATGCGCCCAAGGATGGTGAGAGTATCACCATTTGTTACTGGAAATAGATTGCATGGACGCTATAGGTATTCTTTTGAGACTGATTATTGCACTCAAAGGAGAATAATGCGCTTTTAAATTGCGTGCTTAATTTTCAAAACACAATTTACGTCTAAATATTAATGAAAATCATAACTTGAGCATGTAGACTAGTTCAGTAATATCCAGTAAAACAATTTAGTGTACAAGTTTGGGGATTCATCTTAAAAAGTGAGGATAATTATCCAAGAGTTATCGCACTTGACTTAAACATGTTTCTTACATCCTATTCTTTTAAATCCATTTTTATCTTTCTCAACAGGTGTATATGTATTCTAACTTGTGATAAATGAATGAAATAATGACTCCCGGAATTCAAATTAACTAAACTTAGATTTTTAGTACATCTACCCAACACTTGAGCATAATGGCCGATCTTTCGGAGTCTTCCTTTGACATATGCACCATGTTTTCTGCTAGTTATTTTGTTTTTCCAACTCATCCATCCATATTCTTCAAAATGCTTGCACAATATGCGAGCAAATCTCTAGACACCTATCAGCACTCGGGAAAATGCAGTTTAAGGCTATTCCGCTATGAACGAGTGATTCTTAAAGTATTTTCATGGAAAAAGCTGAATTCTGTAGATAATATAATAGATCGAAGTGAGCATACAAAATTTCAAGGTTTTAAGTTAACGGATTACGAAAATATTTAAGTTTAAAAAGTGTTGCTTTTCCATTGCCGCTCAGTGTAGCTGTAATATATAAGGTTGACTTTGGGTCGCAATCAAAGAATGTAGAACAACCAAGCGCTAAGCATGTATTTACTCTCAGTGGTAAGATGTACTTGAAAGCTTAAATGCTTAAACAGATATACTAGCATCGTTAAGAACGTATAAAGTAGTTCATTTTCCTCTTTTGTAAGTTTAATTATCAAGTAATTAGATCTTGTTCTCCAGTGCATCATTTACCCAGACGCCAGTAGCATTTTGTTTCCATACAACAATGATGTTGTGTAAAGTAAATATCTACACTCGGCTAGAGGCAACCATCTTGTAAAACGAGAATCAGGAGACATCAATGAATGCGTCTAAATGCACACCAGCATAACTACAAAGGAAATGTAATGGTTTTCATTCAGAACATAAATAGTCCAATACTTATAGTTAGTGTCACTAGACACGTTCAAATGGTGTACACGTTTACTGTCTTATTCACTTTACTATAAGGCATTTAATGAGTAGCATGCTTTTTTCTAAAACTGTTGCAAGTGGTGCCATTTTGTGCAATTTTTTATTGTTGGTACGTATGTGCTCTTCTATCATTTACATTTTAGGTTGATTGCTATTTAATGTCCAAATCGTGTTTCATCAACTCGAATTTGTTATTTGTAGACACTTGATTGAAATAGGATCAAATGTAGACATGCATGTGTTAGATAGAAAACTATGTACAGAGATTTGAGATAGTATTGTTCTTCATCACATTACCTTAGATAAATATACATATTACGTAACTAACAATAAGCTTGATGTAATGAACGCCATTAAATATGTATAACTTCTTTAAATTCCAGGTAAGACACAATAGTTTCAGTCACATCGTGAACATATTCCCGGATGTCTCAGGGAAGCTCTGCCGATGTATCCTCACAAGTACGTTTGCAAAACTGTCGAGATGTATTTTCTATATCATATCAGGAATATCCCTGGAACAAAGCTTATCACATTATCGGGTTATGATTGGGGATGCTTCCACGTTAACAATATCTTCCACAACGCTTCCTAGTGGCTACTCGTTACATCAGCAATGTTCCGCTAATTGTGTCACGAATCTGTAGGAACAGAGTTTTTGGCAATTCAGCTGTTCAGAATGCTATACCGGATCATTTGGCTACATTAGAAAACCTATTTCCCTACTATCCTAGTTTGTGAATAGTCAATATCGAGATACGGTGTCATGGTATATCGAACATGTACAGACTGCGCCCTCAATTTATCTATTCAAACATTGGTATATTCGAGCATTGTGGAATATTTGTACTCATTTTTACTTCACGTGCATCACACCTCTAGTTCACCGCTCCTCTATTGTACACAAAGATTTAAAATGTATTTTTAGAAATATTCTCCTATTTTCGTGACTAACAATACGAATTGTACATGTGTGTGTGTCTGTATCACGTTGGTC
The DNA here is from genome assembly GCA_963678985.1 of Spisula subtruncata. Lineage (NCBI taxonomy): Eukaryota > Metazoa > Mollusca > Bivalvia > Venerida > Mactridae > Spisula > Spisula subtruncata. The sequence continues at coordinate 44,907,785 of OY787670.1, read as the reverse complement.
TCAAGTGGCGTCTTAGTTTCGTGTCAGTTATATACACATATTTAATATAGTATATATAGTCCTTTAAATGCGTCAAACCACATTCCGAAAACCATTTTAGTCAATGTTTGCTAGACAATGTGTTCGGCGAAAATCCATTTCTGAAGTACAATGGTAACAAATAAGCACGCGTTTAGTGAATTAGACGTACAATAATACAATATAAATTACAAAATCAACATATTTATGATTTGTTGCCTCGTTTTCAATACGTCCATTTCGTAAATAGTCTTTGTTTATGAGTTTATCAGGGTGAACTCTTATACGTGATAATTTTAGCTAAATATATAAGTTGCACTGCAGTAATGTTGTTGGCAATCGATATTTATGTAATACTAATGACTTTTTGATGATATTGTTAATATTTCGATGCACAAAAAAGAAGCCCTCCTTGTTTTATTATGGTGAAATATGGTGAATGAAAGCAGAATATCCCTGCACCAATTCAAGGACAACATTATACTGTCATAGTGTTTCTAATCTTTCGATATACTACCAACAGCGTAGGCTAACATTTCATGCGGCATTTATAGGAGAGTTATAAAAGATATTAAATTATTACAAGACTCCGATACCGCTAAAATTAAATACAAATTATAAAAGAAGAGCAGTACTACAAAGACCTTAATTTGATATCAGTTACATAGTTCAGTAGTGTTATATGATCATTTTCTTATGTAATACTTTCTGTTGATGCTGACATAGCAATGTCTGAAACATAGTACCAAGTTGTGTTCTATGATTTTAAACCATTAGATAAAAATGTACCAGTTTGTTTCCAACCAATTCGTCTCGCATTGTATAACATTATATTACAGTAATACGGCATGTGCATTACGTGTTTCAGTAACGGATGCAAGTACATGTACGCGTGACCATGCGATGTATATTAACAAAGTCGGACAGAATAAACATTTTGTTATTGAGTTCTTTGTATCTTATTCCTGGTTTGTAAAACGGAAACGCTCGAATTTGATCAATAAATACAAATTCAGACGGGTATGGTATTATACCATTATAACGCATGATATTCTTTCACATCGAGTATGTCTAATGTGATATCAATTTCTTCAGTTTTTTTAATAATGATGATGAAAGCTCATGTAATATTCCAACGCGCTCGTCTAAGGATGTGCGAATAAATAGCTTTGGTAAGAAACTGTTAACATTGTGTAAACAAACTGGACTATGTATTACAAATGGTCGCCTTGAACAGGGTTTATATACATGCTATAAATTGAACTCAAATAATTTTGCCGCTAGTGTTGTAGATTATGTGATCACTGATTATAAACTGTTCTCCTTATTTCAGTCAATGACTGTTTTAGACATAACTGAATTTTCGGATCACTGCCCAATCGAATTCTACTTGTCTTTAAAAAACGAAAATACCAAAATAGAAAATGAAGAACACTATAAAAAAATATTATGGGAAACTACTGAGCAGGATAAGCTAAATGACTCTTTAAACAACAATAAACATTTTTTTGATGACGCAATCAGTAGTTTAACTAGAGGTGACACTAATATCAATGAGTGTATCGAAAAAATGTCGGATCGTATTTTTGATATGTCGTTTGAGGTACATGGGAAATATTTTAAACGGAATATATCGAAAAATGTAAAGCTTAAAAAGGCTGAATGGTTTAATGAGGGATGTACGCAAGCTAAAGCTGACTTCCTTAAATATAAACGCATACACAGAAATAGCCCAACTGCTGAAAATCGGCAATCATTTTTATATTATAGAAAACTCTTCTGTAGTGAGAAACGTAAAGCAAAGCGTTTATTTCACATGTCGGAAAAACAAACCCTAACTAAACTTAGCAAATCAAATTCTAGGAAATTCTGGAAATACATAAATAAATACAAAAAGAAAGCAAAGTCAAACCAATCTAACATAAACCTAGCAGATTTTGTTGAACACTTCAATAAAGTCTCGAATACACCGCATGATAGTGATTTCGATAGCTCGCAATATGAAAATCTTGATACTAACATCAATATTAACTCATTAGATGCCCCATTCACTTTGAGTGAAGTTAAAAAAACGATTTCTAGTTTGAATAGAAATAAAAGCGCTGATTTAACAAAAAATGTTGCAGATTTTTTCATTGACGCCAATGAATTTATAGCGCCATATCTAGTAACACTATTTAATGAAATCTATGATAGTGGTGTTTATCCAGATCAGTGGAGTAAGGGTTATATTGTCCCGTTACATAAAAAGGGGAATGTAAATGACCCCTCAAATTATAGGGGAATTACTATTATAAACAACCTTTCAAAAATATTCTCATTAACCTTAAGAAATAGACTAAATAACTGGTGCGAATCAGAAAATCTTTTTAACAACTCCCAATTCGGCTTTAGAGATAAACGCAGTACTACTGACTGCATATTCATTCTCCATTCAATCATACAAAATATTTTATCACAAAAAAAGAAATTATACTGTGCATTTATAGACTATGAAAAAGCTTTCGACACCGTCATACATGAAGCCTTATGGATAAAATTAATTGAATTAGGTCTAAGTTGCAAGATGACCACAATGGTCAAATCATTATACCAAAATGTAAAGTCTTGTGTCAAAGATTCACTTAAATTGTCATTTTCAGAATTCTTTGAGGTATCCCTTGGCTTGAAACAAGGTGAACCACTATCTCCTTTACTTTTCATATTATTCATAAATGATATAAATATGATAATTAATCAAAATGAGCTTACAGACGATGATATCAATCTACTAAGTATACACATGTTGTTGTTTGCGGATGACATTGTTCTCTTCACCACAGACCCTTCTACTTTGCAAACCCAACTAAATAATGTACAACAATATTCACGCAAATGGGGATTAAAAATCAATACAGGCAAAACGAAAGTATGCATCTTCGAAAATAGAAAATGTAATTCTGATTTCCGATGGACCATTAATCAGGAACAATTAGAAGTTGTTGATTCTTTCTGTTACCTCGGTATAAAATTTTATTACACAGGAAACATGATATATGCCGCAAAGGCGTTACAAGAACAAGCGCTTAAAGCTTATAACCACCTGTTATTTGTTTTTAGTAGAGTAAGTCTAGATATTAAAACTAAACTATCCCTATTTGATACACTTGTTGTACCTATTCTACTTTACAGTAGTGAGGTATGGGGGGTTTATAAATACAAAGAAATAGATAAACTGCATATAAAATTATGTAAGCGAATTTTAGGAGTACGTACGCAAACATCAAATGCTGCAGTGTTGGGTGAACTGGGTCGATTCCCACTATCAGTAATTTGCAAAGAAAGAGCACTAAAATACTGGCTAAGAATACAAAACAATCCCAACTCATTAATATTCCAAGTTTATAATGAACAGTGTTTGTTGAACGTAAGAGCAAATAACTGGGTATCCAACATAACAACAATCTTAAATAATTTAGGATATGGAAATATGATCAATCTACATACTATAAACATAAATTACTTCAATATATTCAAACAAAGAATGCGGGATCAATATACCCAAACTTGGAGTGATACTCTCAATTCTCAGTCAAAAATGTCCTATTACAAGAATTTCAAAACCGTATTTGAATTTGAAAAATACTTGGGCTTGATTAAAAACGACACTATCAGAAAAGAGTTTTCGAGATTTAGACTAGCATCACACAATTTAGAAATTGAAAATGGTAGACAATCCGGAATAGCAAAAGAAAACAGAATATGCAAATTATGCCACAATAGTTCTATAGAATCAGAATATCATTTTTTTATGTGTTGCCAAACCTATAATGAACTACGATCAAAGTACATAGCACGACCAGCTTGGCCTACATTAAATAAATTCTATAACATTATGGCAAGCCAAACGAACAAAATCATCTTAAACAACGCAAAATTAGTATTCTATGCCTCAAAACTAAGAGAAAATAAACTAGCCCTAATGTAATAATAACATGCCGTCGATGTATAAATATTGAAAATATAAATTATCCAATTTGAATTGTACCGTTTGTATATATTTGTATATTTGTGTGTGTTTAATTCTGTTACTAATCAAGCTTATTGTTTTTGTTGAAACAGTATAATATGTATACTGTATATCACAAAACTGCATTCCTTTTCTCTTTTTGTATTTATTTCTTTATCTGTGCTTGCTTATAATATATGTTATGTACATAATTGTATATATGTTGTCTTGACCATCTAGTTTTTATTGTGTAAATGGTCAAAGGCATTTCACATGCCGATTATACCAATAAAACTGTAAAACTGTAATAAAGCTGTCTGGATGTCAAATATTATATTCTACAGTGAACAATACGTATTTATCACAACAATGTAGATGGTGTTATCAACAGAAAAAACCCGGAAATTCGGTATTACCCAACAATGATGAATACATTACCTTATATAACACATTATACTTTAACTTATACCAATCAGAAAGAATCCCCGAGGGATTTTAACGATAGCAGTATAAAATATAGACACTGAATATTCATTAACAAACAACAATATCTGAATAAACGAGTACACTGTGGAACCCTCCCAACAAATCTCACTTTATCATTCCTTTGTGTTGTGATAATGAAAATATTTCGATTTTATATCAGGTCATTTTCAACAATGGTAGTCATGTTAGTACATCGCCCTGTTGACCTAAATATATTTAGAGATAAATGCATGTAAAAATCACCGTAAACAATTGAGACACAACATAGAACATTTCCTACCCAGACGCCGAACTCTGACTTATTTGGTAGTACAAGCCAACTATTCTAGTGTATATGTTGATCTATGAACCCGTCTGTGAAGGCTTTTGATGGTCGTTAATTGTACCTCGAGTTTTAAAAACGTCATATGAGGTCGTATTATTCAGGCCATATTTTTAAGATGTTATTGTTGTGCTTTACATTTACTCCCTGTCCACACCCCAGCTCTAACGTTTTCTTCCAGACGCCATGCTGTTTGCCAAGAGAGGACACTAAACATAGCACTCATTCGTCGTTATTTCATAAGCATAAATCCTGTAGTCATATGCATCATAAACAGATCAATACACTTAGTACAAAATTATCATCAACTATTAGCACGATTATATAATTAGGAAGATGTTGCATGAGGAAATATTTATGTTTTACGATGTTTTAATTCAGGTTCAGAATTCGCTTAAACGGCAGCACCGGTGTAATAAAATCAACGTCGAGCAATTAATTAAGCTAGTGCGTCACAATAATCTCTTCTAGCTACAGTTCATCATAATTAGACCATAACTCTAATATTTTCGAGCAGTTTGTCCGACTTCTTGCAAAGAATGTATTACACGTGAATCATGGACTTTGGAGGAAACAGACAGTGTTGTATTACCGATAGAACTCAATTTGTTATACGATATTAATTATGAACATCTCGATAATTGGTCTTTTTTCTTTCATTTAATTTGCTGAACCCACTCTGGGGTATTATCGCAAATATTAGAGACAGAGGTGAGAAATACAAGAAATCCGGGTGCGATACCCTAGCTCGTTTCGAATAGATTCCTTTGTTCTGTAGCACCGATACACGCGAGACTACCTCTGGCTTTCCTACCAGGATCATCTCTAGTTGGGTGGGAAACACTAAATAGCGTTTCTGAGATGACCAAGTTGTCCCGGCCGAGGATTAATGGAGTGTTACAAACATTTCTGACAGTCGCTCTTCAATCGTCAGCGTACAGGCAATTCAAATGATAAAATCCGACAGGGAAGGTAGCACTCAACCCAACCAGACGAGCCCAGAAATCAGAAACACCACAACACAACTACCCTGAGCAATGCCCACAGAAACCCATGCCAAAACGGCGACCAAATGAGGCAAAACAACCCCGGGGCGTGACCTAGTTTAAAACACTATGGACAGTGACCTAACGTTATGCGACCTAAAGAGGCACAACTACGACTTGACCTAGTTAAATTCATTAGTTGGTGCGGACATAACACATATGGATTTTTGAGTCATATATTGCTGATTCATCATGATCAGCTCGAGACATTATTCCTGGTTGTAGTAATCGCCCGCAGGTATGAAAGAAGAAACATTTCCTACATTTTAGATAATATACATTGTATTGATTGTCAAACAGAGGAATTATCTGTGGTAATGCAATTATTTTATTTCATATTTGGTTCATGTATCAAGCGACAACGGTGCGAACACATAGCTCCCCACGTACAAATGGCTGTTTTGGACGAACAGTAATATGTATATGACCCATTGACACAGATGTGACTGCATTTTGTAAATTTGATCTGGAGATCGTATCCGCCAACAGTCAAAACAAATGGAAATCATAAGGTTTGGGATAAAATCTCGGATCGGTCTATCTTTACAAGTCCATTTTCTATAACTCCGTGAGAATACATTAAGCCTACTTTGCTAATGGTTCAACATTATCCATACTGTCTTCGGCATATTGTCTAGATATCATTCTTGACTGTATTTGTAATATTTCATATTAAGAAATAAATCACATCATAACTAGACGAGAAACAATATTTGAACTAAATACATAGTCTATCCAGCAGCACCGAATAATCCCGGAACAGATGTCTCGTGTTCCCGACGAAATGCGTTACAGGGGGAACGCTTTCAGAAAAGATGTAGACACTCTCTCACATGTATTTACACATTGGTTTAATTGGTATGGGATCGATTCCGAGTAGTCTCGAGATTCCAAAGCGTACTTCCTACCTCTAGTACATCGCTCCTGCGTGGCACAATTGTTTAGATATACTTATAGATATATTCATCGTGACTTCTGTCTGTACAGGAGGATTTAGTTCGTATCACCTGTTTAGTTTGGTGTCACGTTTGGTCTAGTGTCATTTAAGTCTTATGGTATATATTCAGTTTTGTTTAGATTGTTCTTTCAATGTGTCAAATATAATTCCGCAAATGATATAAATAAATGGTTTTTTTCATGCATTATGCGAGTGCATACATTGATGTAACATATTAATAAGCTGGAATATTAAACCTCGAGTTTAATGCATTTAGCAACCCAGCGTAACCACAACAAGACAAATTAAACCCGTATATCTTAAAGTTTAAATAAACAACTTATGGAACAGGAATGCAATATTATAATATGTCTATTTAGTAGGGTGTGAACATTACTCTTCAAAACTAGGCTATTAGAGACAATACTTTTTGTTGCATTTTTGAAGAATTTTTGTGATGTTATTTAAATGCCGATGCACACTAGAAACCCCTCTTTTGTGAAGTGGTGGGGGACATTGACGTTTGATGTTTAGATCCCGTGCACCAATTCATGGACAACATAATGATGTGGCATGTTGTGTCTTTAAACAAAAGCGTAGGCCAGATTAAAATGACATATAAAAGAGACATTTTTTAAATGTAACATCATTACAATGTATACCGATAACGCGATGGTTTACAATAACATAGTCATAAAACAAATGTTTCATATACATGTAGGTTGAGAATAACTATAACGACACTACTTTTATTTGATCCACATGTATGTGATACAAATTCACATGGTTTTGTAAGGTAATAGTTGATACGTAAAATAGTATCTATTGTCCGCGTAATAATCCGGTGCAATATAATTAACGTCTAACAATTAATCAAGCTAGTGCGCCACGATAATCACTTCTAGCTACAGTGCATCATAATTGGACCATAGCTTTAATATTTCCTAGACGTTTGTCCGACTTCTTGTAAAGAATATATCAGACATGAACCATGGAATTTGGAGGACACAGACAGTGTCGTATTACAGATATAACTCAATTTGTTATACGATATGAATTATGAACATCTCCGTAATTTTTCATTCTTTCTTTCTTCCATTTAATTTGCAGGGCCCACTTCGGGGCATTATCGCACATATTACAGACAGAGATGGGATACAAGGAATCCGGCTGCGATACCCTACTCGTTTCCTTGGTTCTTTAACGTGCCCGGTGTAAAGCACCGATGCACGCGAGAGTACCTCTGGGTTTCCTACCAGGATCATCTCTAGTTGGGTGTGAAACACTAAATAGCATTTCTGAGATGACCAAGTTGTCCCGGCCGAGAATCGAAATCAGGAATCAAGCGTCTTACCACTAGACCATCGTGCCACCAATTAATGGAGTGTTACAAACATTTCTGGCAGTCCCTCTTTAATCGTCAGCGTACAGGCACTTCAAATAGAAGGATTTCTACTTTGCATGAATAACTGCATGATAAATAGATTCATAAATACGCGATTGAAAAACAGTGTCAATTGTTCTTACCCGAAAGGCTTTACTATGCAAGTTCATTAATTGGTTCGGACATATCACATGTGGATTTTTGAGTCATATATTGCTGATTCATCATGATCAGCTCGACACATTATTCCTGGTTGTAGTAATCGCCCGCAGGTATGAAAGAAGAAACACTTCCTACATTTTATATAAATACATTGTATTGATTGTCAAACAAAGGAATCATCTGTGGTAATGCTATTATTTTTATTTCATATTTGTTTCATGTATCAAGCGACAACGGTGCGAACACATAGCTCCCCGCGTACAAATGGCTGCTTTGGACAAACAGTAATATGTATATGACCCATCGACACAGATGTGACTGCATTTTTTTAATTTGATCTGGAGATCGTATCCGCCAGCAGCTAAAACAAATGTAAATCATAAGGTTTGGGATAAAATCTCGGATCGGTCTATCTTTACATGTCCATTTTCTATTACTCCAATAGAATACATTAGGCCTACTTCGCTAACGGTTCAACATTACATCCTATACTGCCTCCGGCATATTGTCTAGGGTTATAGTTGTATTTGTAATATTTCATATTAAGAAATAAATCACATCGTAACTAGACGAGAAACAATAGTTGAACTAAATACATAGTCTATCCAGCAGCACCGAATAATCCCGGAACAGAATTATCGTGTTCCCGACGAAATGCGTTACCGGGGAAGCGCTTTCAGCAAGGATGTCGCACATATGTAGACACTCTCTAACATGTATTTACACATTGGTTTAATTGGTATGGGATCGATTCCGAGTAGTCTCGAGATTCCAAAGCGTACTTCCTACCTCTAGTACATCGCTCCTCCGTGGCACGATAGTTTAGATGTACGTTTAGAAATCTTCTCCGTGACTTTTGTCTATACAGGAGGATTCAGTTCGTATCACGTGTTTAGGTTGATCTCACGTTTGGTCTTGTTCCATGTCAGTCATATGGTATAGATTCACTTTTGTTTAGATTGTGCCTTCAACGTGTCAAAAATAATTCCGTAAATAATATAAATTAATGTTTCTTAAGATCGTTATCGAGTGAATAACACATTAATATGCTGGAGTATTTAAAGAGTTTAGTACATTGAACGGCCAGACGTAAGAAACAAAACATATAAAAACAGTATGATTTAAAGACGCAATATCAAACAGGAATACAATATAATGATATGCTTATTTAGTAGGGTGTGAACAGTAGTTTTCAAAACTAGAATAAAAAGACAAGACGTTTTGTAGCATTTCTGCTTTTTATGATATTATTATTTCGTTATGGAAAACTCTAAAAATGTTAGGATTACCATCCAAGAAAGGCGCGCCTCTTCACAGTCTGGTATAAGTCTAAACATCAATGATACTATATGCTTTGATAAAAAGCACATTGCCCAACACATTTAATTCCTCAAAATAGCATCAAAACTTAGAAAAGCTCTAAACAAGTATGCATGCTTTTGGAAAAGACTTTGTCACCGAATTCTATTCAGATAAAGGTGTGTCTCAGAATAGTTATAAATCCTGTAGTTGTGCATGTAAGCATCATTGAACAAAACAATCACTCGGTATTAATTTCATATCAATAAATCCTTTAGTTGTATGTATCAACAGTTCAAAACATCTAGTGCAAAATGCTCACAAAATATTAGCACGATTATATAATTAGGAAGATGTTTCATGAGGCAATATTTATGTTTTATGATGTTTTAATTCACGTTCACAATTCGCTTAAATGGCATTACTGGTGTAATAAATTAACGTCAAACAATTAACCAAGCAAGTGCGTCACAACAATCCCTTTTAGCTATAGCTTGGTCACATTACCATGAGACTGAGCTATTGATTACCATAATTTAACAGTCGATATTTTGTCTACGTTTACAACACCGATTGTATATTTTCATAATCGGTGAGTATCATACGGAATACCGTTAGGGCCATCGTGGTTACACATTAAAATCCAGAGGGCGACAATGCGATAGTGCGATCGTACGATGGCGACAATGCGATAATACGATGGCGACAATGCGACAGTACGATGGCGACAATGCGACAACGCGATAGTACGATGGCGACAATGCGATAGTACGATGGCGACAATGCGACAACGCGATAGTACGATGGCGACAATGCGATAGTCATATCGTACTGTCGCCATCGTACTATCGCATTGTCGCCATCGTACTATCGCGTTATCGTACTGTCGTCATCGTATTATCGCATTGTCGCCATCGTACTATCGCATTGTCGCCATCGTACTATCGCATTGTCGCATTGTCGCATTGTCGCATCATGGCCCTCTTGTTGAGTAATTGTCCTTTGTTATTTAAAATACTTATTTTTTTGTCCGGAGCATATCTTTAAAAGTATTTGAGATATTGACTTGAAACTTGATACATATATAGATCTCATTGTGTGGAGTTCTAGTTAGCTTTACTATTCAAGGAATAGCGGAGCTCTTCTTACCACGGTGTTGTCGTTGGTTAAAATTTTCGTACCAGTCCAATTTTTAGCACACCTGTTACACTGTGACATTGTGAGCTTTTGAGATTTTGTGGAAACTGTCATCAGACTGTCCATCCATGGGTCCGTCAAACTTTTGCCTCAAATTACAAAATATACTTCTCCTAAACCTCTGGGTCAATTGGTACCAAATTTGGTAGAAATGATCCTTTGGTGGTCCCATTTCAAAGTTGTTCAAAAATGGAATTTCATGAGGAACTCTGGTTTCCATGGCAGCCAAATTTTAAAAAAATCTTCTACGATGCAGCAAGGCCCAGAGCTTGAATATTTGGTGTGAAGCATTGTCTAGGGGACAAGTTCGTTAAAATCATGACCACCGGGTAAGATTGGCCCCGCGGCATATATGGTTTTGTATAGGAAAACTCGAAAATTGTTCTCCAGAACCACAAGAGCCAGAGCTTAGATATTTGACATGTAGCATGGTCTAATGGACCCCTACCAATTTTGAAATTTGATTAAATCATAACCCCAGGGATCAGATAGACCCCTCCTCGGGGCATCTCTGGATTCGGATGGGAAAAACTAAAAATCTTCACCAGAACCACATTTCCTAGACCTTAGATATTTGACATTGTCCTTAAATTCAAGTCCTTCAAGATATTGCCTTGAAACTTTGCATACGTGTTTATGATCACAATCCCCATCAAAAGGCGCGAGTAGATAACTCTGTGAATAATAACTGAAAAGAAGTGGGGGTATACTGTTTTGCAAATGTTGATGGGCCGGTCCGTAGACCTTTTTGTTCTGATCAATAACTAGAGATTGCCTTGACCTAGGGTAGTCAAACTTAAAGGATGGTTGCTTGTATTAAGTAGATGAAGCCTAATGTTTTTGGGATCAGTTGATCAAAGGTCAAGGTCCCTGTGACCTTACATTAAAACACAGTTGCAGCTAAATAACTAATGAACAATTTGACCAATGGAAGTGAAACTTCATAACATTATTGCTTATATTCAGTAGATGATACTTATCAGTCGAAAAGTCAAGGTCACTGTGACCTTATGATAGAAAAGGATTTTGGCTCAATAACTGGAGATTACTTTGACCTAAGGTATTCAAACTTCATAGGATGATTGCTTGTATTAAGTAGATGAAACCTACACTTTGGGGTTAGTAGGCAAAAGGTCAAGGTCACATGACCTTACATTGAGCAAGGTTAGTCAAACTTCACAGGATTATTCCTTGTATTGAGTCGATGAAACCTAGTATTTGGACTCAGTAGTCGATTGGCGATAGTCGACAACGCGATAGTACGATGGCGACAACGCGATAGTACGATGGCGACAATGCGATAATACGATGGCGACAACGCGACAGTACGATGGCGACAATGCGACAACGCGATGGCGACAACGCGATAGTACGATGGCGACAATGCGACAGTACGATGGCGACAATGCGACAACGCGATAGTACGATGGCGACAATGCGACAGTACGATGGCGACAATGCGACAACGCGATGGCGACAATGCGATAATACGATGGCGACAACGCGATAGTACGATGGCGACAATGCGACAGTACGATGGCGACAATGCGACAACGCGATGGCGACAACGCGATAGTACGATGGCGACAATGCGACAGTACGATGGCGACAATGCGACAACGCGATAGTACGATGGCGACAATGCGATAGTACGATGGCGACAATGCGACAATGCGATAATACGATGGCGACAATGCGACAACGCGATAGTACGATGGCGACAATGCGACAGTACGATGGCGATAGTACGATATGACTATCGCATTGTCGCCATCGTACTATCGCGTTGTCGCATTGTCGCCATCGTACTATCGCATTGTCGCCATCGTACTATCGCGTTGTCGCATTGTCGCCATCGTACTGTCGCATTGTCGCCATCGTATTATCGCATTGTCGCCATCGTACTATCGCACTATCGCATTGTCGCCCTCTGGATTTTAATGTGTAACCACGATGGCCCTAACGGTATTCCGTAGTATCACGATGACGCTCAAGATGTAATACAAACACAAATCTAAAATGCCGATATTGCACGATTTGCTTGCGGAAATAAATTCAAAGCAAGAACCTTGTAATATACATATATTCTAGCAGAAAGGCCATGCTCAGGTCAAAATAGCCAAGCTATACATTTCACCATTATTAGACCATAACCCTACTGTTTCATTGAAGTTTGTCGGATTTCTTGCACTGAATGAAGAGTAACGTTTAGACATGAATCAAGAAATGTGGAGGAAATATGCTTTTCTCTATTTCTGATATAACTCAATTTGTTCTACGGTATGATTTATGAACATTGGATTGTTACAAACACTTCTGTCAGTCGTTATTCAATCATCACGATAAAACAGTTCACATAAATATCTTCATAATAATAATATGCATCAACATGATGTTTAAAAACAGCGCTACTATTGCCAATATCAAAGCTATAACAGGGTCATCATTTTTTCTTATATTTTGTATCATGCGGAAACTGTTCTGACCACCCTTTATTTGAACAGGTACTTTCTTAATAGTTATATGCTTATCGAAGCGGATATAATTATGAGGAAAGTGGCAAGTGTCAACCAAGAGCTAACATAAATTTGAACCGTAAACGTTTTATATGAAATTTCGGATCGGTATATATTTAGTAGTACAATACCTAATTATCCGTGCAAATACTTCGCTAGATATTCAATATTGCCCATACTACATTCGGCACATTGTCTAGATGTCGCTCTTGACTGTATTTGCAATATTTCATATTAGGAAATAAATCAAATCATAACTAGACGAGAAACAATACTGTAACTAAATAGACCATCACATAAAACAGTACTTGCTTCGACATAGTTTGCCTTATATTGGTTAGACGTTTTGTGCCTTTTTAATTTGAATACTCTAGATAGTCAACACTTGGTCCGTTGAGTAATAATGGGTGTAGTACAGTGAAATTTCAAGATTTAAACAGGGGTGTAGTAATGCGTTTTCATCAAACCGTTCTTATTTTCACAAAGATACAAATGAAGTACATGTATGTGGAATCGAAATGACAGTAAAACTATTCTTACATTGTACAATAAAAAAGTCGTACGCTATGACCGAAACCCATGGTCTTTTAATAGACATATCGTAGCTAAAGTCGGTCATTGCAATATTATATTTTCAGCAGCCATTCAAACGAGGCCATGTAGGTGAATTGGCTGGTTTAGTATGCTCTCAATAGCCAAATCCTGACAAAGAGATTGCGATGAAACAGGCCCCAGATGTATGCGACTGGGGTAAATAAACACACTTTTCGTAGTTAAGTATTTATAGACATCATGGCAAGATTATAGAACAACCATAACCTTGTATTATAGATACACGTCATAAACATGATACACATACAAAACATATACTGGTCATTAACACAAGTTTGAAAGCATACATTGGATGGCATAGTTTTTTTTTCAGTTGACAGGATAATACACATGAACCTGGTATAGTCAGTGTTTTCGGTTTATATTTATGTGTCTATCTCAGGACATTATACAAATATTGTGTTCATGATAAATTCACACAGGAAATGTCTGTGGGTAATAGACTGTAGAATGTTATGGTCGGTTCATCAGTACAGACAACCGATTATTCAAACACATGCCTATGTCTGTCTTGTAGATGTTTAATAAGACAAATTGACAATAAAGAACATATGATTTCCCAACTGGTCCCTGGCAAATAGTGAAATGTTCTTGCCATTCACTGACTCGGTACACAGAATAACATTATGAACAACACACGTTCTGATTTAGAACTTTCATGCGAGGGACGGACGGCAACACTAAATCTCTGTGAGAATAATTCAGGCATATATACGAAAAAAGTTCTTGGACATAACGGTATGTCTCGGACTTGAATTGCCTTCATTAAGGCCATAATTAAATTATATTCGGACTAAGGGACCTCTCTTGGTACTGCTGATTACAAGGATCATCGAGAACACGTGGTAAAAAGGGTACAAATGTGGAGCTTGGTCGGTGTTATGATCCCCATCACATTTCTGTAAAATATTAGAACGTATTTTCTTACTCAGAAGCCTAAATGACATTGTTCGCGGGAAGGGAGAGAACAATCTTATACGAAGCCGAAACAGTCTAGTCATAGTAGCATGTATTGACCAATCTTGCTTACATTTGGCATAAATAATTAACCCCTACCAATCGGAGTGTCATATACAACCCAGTGTTCTTTCTCCAAGGCAAAAGTCACAGTCCATGACTTGTGTCTGTACAGTCAAATTGTGTTTGTATTACGTGTTTATGTTGATCTAATGTTTGTTCCAGTTCCATATCAGTCATAAGGTATATATTTAGTTTTGTTTAGATTGTTCTGTCCATGTGTCTAACATAAGTCCGTAAATAATCTAAATTAATGTTTCTTCAGACCTTTTATGAGTGAATATAACATTAAAATGCTTGAATATTAAAGCTCGAGTTTAGTACATTTGGTGTAACCTCAATAAGACATATCAAACCCGTATATCTTAAAGAAGCAATACGAATAAGGAACACAATATGATGATATGTTTATTTAGTAGGATGTGAAGAGTTTCCTTCAAAACTAGACAATAGTTTTTGTAGCATTTTTGTAGATACCGATGTACACTAGATGCACATAAGAAACCCCTCTTTTTTGAAGGGGTGGGGGCATTGTGTGATATTTATTTCCCGTGCACCAATTTGTGGACAATACATGATTGCATGATTTGTCTTTATACAATAGTGTAGTTTGAATTGCAAGCCATATGAAAGAGACATTTATTAAAAGTTAATTCATTACAATGATTTCTGGTAACGAAATGGCTTACAATAACATAGTCCTAAAACATATTTACTCTAAAGGTTGGGAATTAGTACAAAGACAATCTTTTATTTGATCTACATGTCTGCGATACACGTTTACATGGATATAGATATCTATAACAGGGTATCACATTGCGTTGAATATGATTTAAAACCATTGAATTATTCTTTAAAAAAATATGTTCTCGAATAACACGTGGTCACAAATCGAGAGTACATTAAATTGCTTGGCCATTGCTATGGAGAAAATATGTTTCCTTCTTTGCTTCTCTTTGCCATTTTCTCTTAAATACCATTCAGTTTGGCATGAATGTACGTTGAACAAAACAATCATTCGGCGTTAATTTCATGTCTATAATTCCTGTAGTTGTATGCACCATAAACAGTTCAAAACGTCTAGTGCATAATGCTTATAAATTATAAGCACGATTATATAATTAGGAAGATGTTGCATATGAAAATTCTTTATGTTTTACGATGTTTTAAATCAGGTTCAGAATTCACTTAAATGGCATTACTGTTGTAATAAGTTTCTCGTAGAACAATTAATCAAGCAAGAGCGTCACAATAATCCCTTCTAGATACAGTGTATCATAATTAGACCATAATTTTAATATTTCCGAGAAGTTTGTCCGACTTCTTCCAATAAATGTATCAGACATGAATCATGGAATTTGGAGGAAACAGACAGTGTCTTATTTCTGATATAACTCAATTTGTTATACGATATGAACTATGAACATCCCGGTAATCATTGCAGTGTTACAAACATTGCTGACAGTCGCTCTACTATGATCAGGGTAAATGCTCTTAAAATATAAAATTGAGGAATTCTTGTTTACATGAATATCTTCATAAAAATGGTATTCATAAATACGGTATTTAAAAACAGTGGCACTTTTTTGTTAAAGCTTTTACAATGTCAGTTCATTTACGTGTGTGGAAATTATACATTACGGATTTTGATAAATGCCAATATTAGCATTGCATATTATTAATTTAACGAGTATTTATTTTGGTTATGCTTCATTCCTTATTACATTAATCATCCTGATGGTATGACAGAACAATCACTTCTTCCATTTTAAATATTGAGGGTCAAACAAAAGGATTTGTGATGCTTTCATCTTAATTTTTATTTGGTATCACGCGGAAACGGTCCGAGACACTATACCGACATAGATAGTGTTGTGTAAAACTTGCTCATCTGAGGAAAACATCCACCAACAGCTAAAACAAATTGGAACTGTTATGTTTTGAATACAATCACATATCGGTATATCTAAAGTAAGATAGTCTCTTATAATCCGTGGGAATACAAATACTTAGCTAATGGTTCATACTCTTATTTATTTAACGTTTCGGCATAAGCCTTTCTCGAAACACACATTTAAAAAACTTATTCTACATTTGTGCTGGCATTGTTGTCGGCCATTTTAAAATAATCTAATTAAATGTGTGTTTCGAGAAAGGCTTATGCCGAAACGTTAAATAAATAAGAGTATGAACCATACTAGTGTTAAATAACTATTCCCTATGGAATTAAATCAGAGACTTAGCTAATGGTTCAATATAAAACATACTACCTTCGACATATGGTCTAGATATTGTTCGTGCCTGCTTTTCAATATTTCATATTAAAGATAAATCAAATCATAACTGGACGGGAAAGATTATTTGAATTAAATGGACAAATTCCATCCAATAAAGCAGTTCTTGTCTAGACATGGTTTACTTGATGTTTGGTGGACGTTACGTGCCTTTCTTTTATCGAATACTCTATATAATCAACAATTAATGTCCGTTAAGTGATAACTAATTTTGTGAGATAAAGTGTTTTATAGGGATTTAACGATGTCTGGGTGTAAACACTTTTTTTTAATGTTGTGGACTGCGTTTTAAGCAGTTTATTCTATTGTATACCCTTTAAGACAACTACATGTATGAATTTAAAAACACTTTTATTATCATTTAAGAGAGTTATTTCTATTTATATCTCCATGCACCTAACATAAGAACGTACTGCAAATTCTAATGGAGTCATCTGTCTGATGAACATAATAAGTCTCCAACAGATGATACAATAAAAACAAGAGTGTGTTTAAATCTAATGATAATGATTATTTCTTCAATCGAAAGTGTAAAAATTATGTTTGGTCTAATTATTAATAAGATAAAAATAAAAATGTAACCCTTGAAAGTAAGGATTTGTTTCGCATATTACCAGAAAGTACCCTATAGATAAATAGCAACAAAATATGAACTTAACAATTGGCACCATTGATTTTTTTTTAAAAAAAATAAAATAAGTGTGTAATGTTTTTACAAAATTTGAAAGGTTTTACAGAGTGGTTTTAAAAATATACATTTCAGAAATCCATAGTAACCCGATTTTCATCTATATACCACATTTTTTACTCCTTTAGAATTAAATATTTTTTTTTCTCCAAATTACACTAAAAAGTGATTTCAAAAAGCCAAAACATTGTCTTATAACTAAAAAATAAAGAAAAAAATAATGAAAAATATTTTGGCTCTAGTGGGGGTTGAACCCACGACCAATACGAAAGCAGTCAAATTGTCATTACATTACTGAACTTGAGAAATCTTCAGGAGGAGATTCTTTTTTACACCCGGATATCCTTAAATAGGGGTGTCATAATGCGCATTTGTCCCTAAGTTCTTGTTTCCACTAAGATAGTATGTTGATTGGAATGACAGAGAAACGATTTTTGCATTGTACAATGGACAAACATACAGAGTCGATTCATAGACATCTCTGAGCTAGGGTGGGTCATTGAACTATTATATTTTGAGCAGCCATTCAAAAATGAAGCCAAATCACAGCCATGTGATTTGGCTCTCTAAGTGTGCTTTCAACAGTCCAATTCTGACAAAGAGATGGCTATGAAACTGGCCCAAGATGTATGCGACTGAGGAAGAAATAACTAGAGTGCTGTAGTTTAGCGTACGCCATTGACATGATACATGGAAACAACATAATTTGGTTCTTGACGAATATTTGAAATGTCATGTTCAGTGTACTATGTTGATATGTATGTGTCTAGCTTCTTGGTCAACAACACTATACAAGAAACTATAAGTGTACTAATCTAGTATTTATAAAACATTCACACAGGAAACGTCTATGTATTATGTACTGTAGAAAGTTATAGTCGGTCCGTCAATACCAACAACCGAGTATTCAAACATATGCCTATGTCTGTCTAGTAGATTTATAATAAGACAAATTGACAATAAAGACTCTATGATTTCCCAACTGGTCCTTGGCAAATAATGAAATTTTCTTGCCATTCACGGACTAGGTACACATAATAACATAATTAACAACATACGTTCTGATTTAGCATTTTCATGCGAGGGACGGACGGCAACACTTAATCTTCGTAAGAATAATTTACGCATATATATGAAAACAGTTCTGGGACATAACGATGTCTCTTAGACATGAATTGCCTTCATTAAGGCTATAATCACATTCGATGTTGACCAAGGGACCTCTCTATGTCCTGCTGATTGCAATGCTCATGTGAGACACGTGGTTAAATGGTTACAAATGTAGAGATGTAATCATCCCCATCTTACTTCAGAAAAAATATTAGAAAGTTTTTTAACCCAAAACGCGAAATGACATGGGTCGTGGGGAGGGAGAGAAATAATGCTTCATTTTAGCCGTAACAGTCTATGCAGAGTAGCATGCTTTGAACAATTATGTAATACAGTGAAGTTCCGCTAATAAGACCAGTCAAAAAGGTGGTCTTATTAGCGAATCGGTCTTATAAGCGGACCTTTTTTGTTCTAAACTAATACTTTGGGACCTTAAACTGGCAAAAATCTGCATGATTTCAAAATAATCAAAGTGGTCTTATTAGCGGAACTTTACTGTAGTATAATTAGAAGCTGAAAAAATTTGACAGTAATGTTTAGTTTTTTAATAAAAAGCCTAGATGTGTTCCTTGTATTTACTTTCTCAATACAACGTCTCATATGTTCATCCTCACAAAGGTACCCAACACACAATTGAGTACTTTTCATTCCTTGTAAGAACCATGCAATTTAAACCTTAACAATATAGGTATACATGAGATCGAATGGAAGTATGAACAATTAAATTTCTTTATTATATCTATCTATTCAACATACTCACAATATATTGCACATGCATGTGCTAATAAGATTTATAATATACATAAGTGAGTATGTATTCATTACATTAAGATACGTGTAATGTGTGTCGTCAGAAATGGCAATTTTGATGGTTTATGCTAATTGATCAAGAAGGACAATTTAGTAAGGATACTTATAAATAGGTAAATACTGACACATTAGGGAATCTACATGTAATAAAAGGATTAGGAAATAAAACAAAATACATACCTAAGGCTTGGATTTTATTTGATTCAAGTATATAATTTTCAAACATTTCGGAAAATAACAGACGTATAAAACACAGATTTTAGACAAAATCATATTCTTAGATGGTAAAGAAATTAAAAAGGTGAACAAATACTAAAACATCACTACAGCACCTAACAGGTTAAATCATAGTAGTGTATGCCATTTCAGATCATCACAACGGATATAAATCAATTTAAAAGATTAATAATCACAGTAAATATTTGATAACGCTACATCAGTTTTTGTTTTAATATTCTTGACTATAAAGCTTAGTACGCTGAATAAATACTTTAGTTATTTATATTATTCGGTTGCAACAAAAACAGATATATTGAATAAAACAGAGGCAACATAAGAAAGTTCATTGAACCTATTACAATAATAAACTTAATTATCTTATCAAAAGATAAATAAAAATAATGAAACATTAAATATTATAATTGTATAAAGAAAAGTAATGTAAGCATGATTACAAAAGGGAGCTAACATTGAAATATATATTATATAAACTAAAATTGATCACATGAATAAAATACGTGATGAACAAAAACTCGTGTGCTTATTGTTGCTATAATTTACATTGTACGAGTATATCAAAATGTAATTACAAATTAGTCAATCAATATATTATATACAAATTGAATTACAAAAAATCGGATACGGATTAAGAAGACGCTAAACAAGCAACCAAATACAAATTTATAGGTTAACATTCAAATACATGCCATTCACTACTACACATTGTCATTTTTCAGATTTAGCTCTCGATGATATACACAAAAATGAAGAAGGTCAATAAAATATCAATAATTACGTCATTTATAATATTTTTAGTACAAAAATGCAATGTAGAAATAGACAAAGTAAAAAAAGGTGCAAGACATGAACGTGGATAGTCTAACTTAGATTTTACCAGAACATGTCAGCGATACTGACATATATTGTCAGTAATACTTGAAAGAGTTTCTCTTAAACTGACAGAGATACCTGACATACCTTACTACGCCTGTCTTTAAAAAAAATCTCTTTACATAACAAAATCAAGACGTCGCATCAGAGTATAGACACTCACTGTTAGAGACGTTGTCGTCAAATCATACGGAACCTTTCATGGCTACGACGTACTGCATTGATGTCGATTAGTCATTATATGCATCTACAAATACATCATTTGAATTCATTTTAAATGCCAAGTTGTTCTGAAGACAATATTACGATTTAGGAGGTTAAGTTTGTGATTATGTTTATTAACGGATATTTTCACAATGATAATTATCTACGAATTTAACGGATGACCCTCGTACTACATAATGAAAATAGTGTATATTTGAACACGTACTACTTAATGAAGATAGGGTATGTTTGAACACGTATCTGGTAAAATAAAACCAAGGTAAAATAGACTTATTTAAAATATAGCAACCATCAAACGTAAAGTGACCTAAAAATAAAACTATTAAAAGAAACCATATCAATTATCAATCACATACATGTAAACAGTTAAATTAAGCAATAAAAAGCGATAAAAATTCACAGAAACAAAATTATCAGTATCAACTATAGTTGACAAACGCACAAAAATTAGCACATACTGATACAGTACACACACACACATAGATTGAATGCTTAACATAATAATATTCAACCAACACTCAACAGAAAAGAAATACTTATACATAGCAGAATAAAACTACCATTTGACAAAATGATACAAAACGATGCCGACATTAAGTAAACCAACTATGCGGAGTGTTAAGTTCCAAAACAAAAGTAAGAAGAATCAATAAATTGGCAGAGTGAAAGGAACGTACAGAATTTAGTAAACAACATCATCAGTCAATATACAATATGACAGTAGACTAGAAAGGAACTCTAACTAAATAGACAAAAAAAGACATACACGTACAATGTAGCTTGCTTAATGACGCCTGGTAATCAATACCGGGTCACTTCTTTGAACTGCGACTGGTATAAATAAGAAGGAGACTAGAGGGAGTCAGGATGTCCCTTATCCGGTCTCCTGAGTTCGACAACGCAAACAAAACATTTGCCAAATGTTAAAGTGTATATAGCTATAGCAGACGATATTTTTAAAAAAGTTTCAAAAACTGAAAAACAATTATGCTTTCATATCACTTAGATCATTTTTCGCTTCAGTTTTAACAGAACTCTCTCTGTGATTTATTGGACATGAGATTTGTCCGTTTTCATACGAAAGTGTTCTAGAACACCCTATGAAATTATAGCAATCGTCTATTTTTCGACGATTGAATCAAAGTAGACGAGACCCATACAAAGTTTTAATTTGCAATTAAGTCTAGTATCATACTAAAAACGATGCAAGTAATTACTTTGACATTAAATGACTGTTAGAGTATAGCTATATACACTTTAACTATGTGACATATTGCATGAGAAACTTGTTTGGTGTCCCTAAAATGATGCTCATGTTACAATGTTGGCGAAAAAATAACAATTAAAACCGTGATCGGGACATCACTACAATGATTCGTTACGTAGGAACATTTGATTACAGGTAAGCGAATCACACACAAAATGTTTGAAAATCTGAACAGTATTATACGAACGGTAATGATAAATAATGTATAAATTACATTAAAATAACAGACGCGTTCTACGTGTCTGAAGTAAATAAGTTAATAGCTAATACATGCACACACACACTTTACGATATTACACAGACAGTGATTTTCTAAAATCTCCCACAAAGCTTGAACACAAAACACACAGTATTGGCCATCTGTCGACGTTACAACATTATTATGCTAACAACAGACAAAAAGAGTGTAAAACATTTGTAAACAATATATAAGATAGAGGACTAAGAGCACTAAAATACAGAAACAAAATTGTCATGAAGCCTCTTAAATACACACAAGGACCTGACTACTGATAAGACCATACCATCGACCACATAGGTACCCAGTCAGATGGTTCACTTTTTCGAATTTTTCCCAAAACCAATTTGCAACATCGAAAACATAAGATTGACAGTGCGGAATATACTAGTAGCAGGAGTCCGAGCGTTCATAAAAGATGAAAAGAAGTTGCTGATGTTTGAAGATCTCAACTCGTCACATTTGTCAACAGTATCGCTTAAACAATCAACGCAAGATTTAACAACACCATTAACAATATCAGATTGAGAACTTTCTACTTCACTAATCTTACATGGTCGACTTGTGCCTTGCTTAGGCTGATCAGACAAACAGCTATCAGTTTTAATGGACTTTGGGGTGTTTGCATTTCTCTTACTACTCTTAGTCGAACCTTTATTTTTTAAGGGCGTAGACGAACAACTAATTCTCCGATTGGATTTAGATTCACGACCTTTACCCTTACACATACTTCCATTACGCTTAACGGGCTTAGAAACACAGCTGTCACTCTTAATATGCTTTGACACACAACTTTCTTTCGTAACAGGCATCGAAGCACAGCTTTCATTCTTAACGGGTTTAGAAACATAACTTTCACTCGTAACGGGCTTAGAAACATAACTTTCACTCATAACGGGCTTAGAAACATTACTTTCACTCGTATCTGGCTTAGAAGCAAAACTTTCATTCGTCTTAGTGGGCTTAGAGACACTCTTAATGGGCTTAGAAACACGGCTTATACTCTTAACGGGCTTAGACACAGATTTATCACACTTGATTGACTTAGATACCGAGGTTTCACACTCATTGGCCAGTAACACTGGATTATCACACTTGAGGCTATCACACCTAGTGGACTTTGACACTGGGTTTATACCTTTGATAAGCTTAGGGGTACTAATTTTACTATTGGCTATCTTCGAAGTGCAGTAACCACTCTTTGCACTGCTTTCAATCTGAAGAGGTTTAGTGGTACCACAGTCATGCATTAGTGACATAGATGTACAGCTATCATTCGTTATGGGCATAGGTACATAATCAGAACCCTTAAATGGTTTAAATGCACCACTATCACACTTAAGCATCTTGGATGAACAGTTATCACTCTTAAAGATTTCACAAACCCCGCTATCGCTCACATGGGGGAACCACGGAGTGCTCATACGAGGACTAGACACACAGCTATTTCTACAGGAGTCGTCAGACACAGAAACTTCTCTCATTAATTTTGTCTTAAATTTCTTAGTATGCTTTCTAGAGGTTGAGTGAATTCCAGAATCTGCCGAGCTTGGTGAGAATCGTGATGGAGATCCGCTGTATACTGACGGAAAACTGACTGAAACATTGCATCGCTCGTATGTACCGTTGCCAGGATTAGTTGATATTGTAAATGAAGACCTGCAAGCCTTTCCTTCTTGAGAACTCAGTTGAATTCCGGAATCTGCACAGCCAAAGAGCATTCTTGACGGAGATCCACATCTTGAACTCCGTTCAGAAGGGTAACCGACGGTTGAACTGCATAAATCAAACTTATCAGCATCAGGCTGGGCAATCGATGGTATCTGAACATTCTCTCGAACAGCCCAGTCGATTTCTTTACATTGTCGCTTACATGATTCGTCTGCAAGAAAGAATGCAATGTTATGACTATCACAATATCGCATTTAAAGAATATTTATGACTTTACTGCTATGTTGATATTACATTTCTTAATAATATTTAACACATTCTAGGTGTAAGATATAAGTAGTTTTACCCTCAGTACTTGAAATGGGTTCTTCGTTCTTTCTTTTCTTGCTTTTATCCAATTCTAGATTTTGTATCCATTCTTTCGTTCGTTCCTTTCGAATATTTTCCATTTCAAGCTCATTGCTCGGAACAACAAGACTATTTGCAGAGTAATCAAGCATGTCCAACTGTTCCTCTCCAAGATAAACGAGCTTGTGGAGATACACTTGTAATGGAGATTCCTCCATGAAATCTGAAATTAATCATAACTGTAATGTAAAACTTACATGACATTAAAGGTAAGATTGCTTGTCTATCACACATCTCACTTATTTTTTTAATTAAACATCAAACATAGATACAAGCCATGAAAACAAAATTAATGACCAACTATTTTAAGGAATATAATATGCGTGTATTTAGTATTATTATACCATATTTATATAGCCCTTTTTTCGTGTAAATAACACTTCCAAAGTGCTCTACAGTCATCACAATTTAGACATTAAAGTAAAACAATATGCACTGCGTGTAAAAATGCTAGTAAAATAATAATATGGGTAAGAAAATAACCAAGTATTGGCCGTTTTAATAACAAAATCAACACATTCATTACTAATTTAAGCTTGAATATAGCTGGGCATAATAGCTCAAACTTAACAACCAAGCTATGGTCTGAAATCAAATCTAACTAGTCACACCCCAATGACTATAAATACCACAGAATTCATCAAATCAGTGATCTGAAAATTAGCAATCTAAACAAGGCATACAAAATGTACCTGATTCAAAATCGATAGTATACTCTCCTTTAAATTTGATGGATTTTTTGCCTTTCATACAAACTTCAAACAGCTTTGGACATTCGGTGTACTTCTCTGAAATTAAAATGGTCAATTAGTAAACGCAGCATGGAATATTAATATCATCATAAATTATTTATTATTACACCTCAACTATGTATTACACACATTTAGTCAAAGTCATATTATTGCTCACACAACTTTGTTCCGATCATCCATTACATACAATGAATTATGGAAACATTAGGTTGTTTCTTAACAAATGACCAATACTCGAAGATAGAGCATTAACAATATCTGTCGTAATAGTAGACCAAATATCGAATTTAGCAACAAAATATCCAATTTAGAAGACTTGCTCCCCTTAGACTTTAAGTCATGCATTTATTGTTCACAAATTGTCATTTTGTCAACAAACCATCTGGATGTTTTATTACATTTCTTCCATTTTATGGTGTTGTCCACATTTGGGAATCAATTAAAGTGCTCCAATTGCATCATTTTGCAGAGAGGTAACAAAGTTATAGCTTGTTGAATGCGCAGTTTAAGGCTTAAGTGTCACACCTAAAAATGGTATAATAGATTTGGTCAGGTATGAGTGTGGATGTGTCCTCCCAAGAATTTCGTCACTTTTTGCTTTAATGTACAAAATGCTATACCAACAAAGGATTCTATCCTACAACAATTAATCATAACTACTATATCAATAAGACAAAAAAAAAGAGGTCTTACTAATAAAAAACATACTTAAGTATTTTATTCAGGAAACAATATGTTGAAATAGTATTTTTTACAAAGCATAAATAACATAACTATTAAATTAGCTCGACCACTATTTTATTTACAACCTTACCCATTTCTTGCTTAACCCTGTTGACCAGCTGCCTGTACCCAGCAACTTGCATCGCATCAATTAAACAGTACACGACTTCAGTGTCTTGCTCTAACACGCGCAGTAAAAGTTGGTTTGCTCTAGCTCTTCTAGATGGAAGTTTACAGATAGCATCAAACTTTTTAGCTTTAATTAGTTTGCGATCGACAAAGGTTTGCCTCAGATTGCGTGGTTCAATTTCATCTATTATTTCAGAATGCTTGACAACCACTGCTTCCTTTAGCTTCACCTCTGAAAAAAAGCATGGCTCAAAAATTTAGTTCACAAAAATGTAACGCGAAGAGTAGTTGTCTGAGGATTAGACGTCAACGATTTACAGATCATGTGCATGTTAATAGAGCATTGATCGGTAAAATTGTTTAAGGTTACAAGTGAGAAATATGTGTATGATATACAAAACAGTCATAAATTATACGTACATGTACATGTCTTCTTTTAGATAATAGAAATCAAAATTACAAATGTAGCATGAACATTATTTGTGTATAAATCATATTACCATCGTGAACTGTGGTCTGCTTGGCAGACAATGCCTCAATGAGGTGGTGCTTTCCATGTCTTTCTAGTTCAGCAATAAATCGACTAACAGCATTAGCTCCCTCTTTCATGATAAAGTTTAGGAACTCCCTGCATCTCTCTTTCCTAGGTGCTGTTGATGTCACCTTTTCTATTATTTCATCAGAATTTCTCATTGCTTGCAGCATATCAACAAACCGTCTGGGTTCTATCTCATCTAACAGTAAAGCCAAGTTTCCCCGAATATCTTTCACAGATAAAGAGGCAGCTGATAATAGTAATAAAATATGAATTAGTTAAATTGATATTACTGTTCAAAGTCACCATCATTGTCTTGTAAACTACAATAACAAATGCTTTCTAATCATTGCAAAAATATTATTCTTCCAGTTAAAACTAAATTAAACAGTTCTATATACCTAATGAACATAGTTGCAAAACATTAAAATCTTGTTCGACCTATCAGGTCATAAATTATTTGTACGTTAAATTTCAAATAATTATTTATATGATATTGTCTTGTATATCCTAAGGAAAACATTTGTACAATAGTAATTGTTAATTTTCTGTACACTCTTCCTGTTTAAGCGACTTTTCTTGATTGTAAATATTTTGATCAAGTACAACAGTATTATAAATTTAAGTAAAATATATGTCAAGTAATGTACAATGTCTTTAACACAACGCACTATCAACCAAACTTTCGTAAACGACTATGGAACTGTTTGTATGAGGTATCTGTTCGAGAAGAAATGTTAGCTTACATACTGAATGAAATATGGGTATTGATTTTGCAACTAATTACAAAAACTATGTGCAGTCTATTTTAAAGTGTTACGGTGCGCACTATTCAGAATACTATTTGGATTAACACCAATTGAATTTTATTAGATTCACAGTTGAAAGGACTTTAAGCTCTCAAAGATATGTTGTCACCAGTGTGACAATCTGTTTGAATGTTATGACTACTCATTGGAACACAATTTAGTGTCAGTCTATTAAAACAGTAACTACTTACCCTTACTATCAACGTTGTTCCTGCAGAGACGTTCAATGAGAAGCGCATGTCCACACTCTCGTAGTTCCTTTTCGAGTAAACACAGATGAGCATCACCATCTGGTAGATCTAAAAGCATGTGCAGAAATTTTTCCACATATTCAGGATCGTCTAGTCCATTCATGTTGTCGAACGCTGCTCGAGTATTAGGATCAAAGCCCTGAAAGGCCGCAAACTTGCCAATAAGTTGTGTAACATTTTCCATTTTCTTAAATTCTTCCAACAGAACCGAGAAATGTTCCACAATCCACTCTTTGGTTATTTTGCAGGCACATTCCACTGAAATGGTAAACACAACACATATACTATAAACTGGTGACATGTTTCTACATTCTTAAGTTTTTCAAACTTCATAACATAGATCATGGTAATCAAACCAAGAGATGTAAAACCACCAATGGCTCAAACAACAGCTCGTCAGGTCACATTCAAAGTCAGTGCGACTATGGCTACTCGTTATCAATCGGAATCGTTGTTTTTCAGCAAAAGAAACCTTAGTTTTTTATAGTATGACCAAATTTTATTCCAGGTAGAATGAGTAATTGATAAATAGAAGATCAAAAATAAAAATAATAAGTGCCACAGTCGTACATGTATACAGTAAGGGCAAAACAGCAGTTATAAAGTGTTTAAGCTTGAAATTACTGATTTTGTTTTATTATATTCTGATTTAAAATCAATGCGTCTATACGTACTAATATGAAATTTCTCGGAAGTCGGAACGCTTTATTACTTGACCAATGCACAATTAAGGTAATGTACTTTTTAAATATAATTTTATGCATGGTTTTCTGAGATCATCACAAAAACATTAAAAAGGAAAGTCAAATGCGTATTACAGATTTTGCGATTTCGTACTTACTCGTTAAAAAAACAATTCATGATTAAAACAGCTGAGATACCAATTATTACTGTAGTATACATGTACAGTATATGCCTAATAAATAGGTAGTAGAATAACCACTTTCGACTGGTATTTACTAAGCTTCTAATAATAATAGGTTTTCAAGCATTAAAATGAAATCCATATAACTAAGAATTTTAAAGCTTTTAAGAAATTCTTCATTTTCTACTATTAAAGATGCATTCTGAATATTACATGTAACCAAAAAGCTGTTGTGATACATACTATGATCTTCCTCCAACGGCGGTAAGTTGATTTTAATTTCAAATGTAACAGTGTTCGTGCCTTTCTCTTTTAGTTGTTTGATGACAGTATCAGAGAGCAAATGTTTGATCCAGTTTTCGAGGAACTTTGGTGATTCCTGACATTTCTTGACCAAATACATCCTAGACTGCTTACACAGACTGGTTAAATTGATCCGAACTGAAGAGAACTTCATTTTGGAAACACGATACCCCAATTCCATCACCTGTAATTGTAATATGTTTGTGACGTTTAATCAAGCAAATCTTCCAATAAAGGTTTAACAGATACCGGTACTATGAATAGTCAGAACGAACATTCGAATTTTCTTCATATGTGCGGTATACATGTAATATATGCAGTTGATTTAGTTCAAAAACAAACGATATGGAATATAATAAGCCTGACAATAAGTGGATTAGGAAAACAGGTAGCTTGGAATACAATTAATCAGTACATTTCCCAAAGTGTATATGTTCAAAACCGGGAGTTCATTTGTGCTAAATTGATGTAACAATACTAAAAGTACTGCACATTCAAAATGTGGAATAGATATGAAGAAAATGTTTACCTCTTGTTGAAAGGCAACATCTTTATCTCCATCGTAATTGTTCACAACAGTTTTCTCTTCAGCTTTACCATCATCACCGAACTCTAACTTCACATATGTTCCATCTTCATCCGAATCTATCAAATGACATGCAAATATATAAAAGATAATGTATAATAATAGTATAATAATAAAGACTTTATTTTACGAGGAAAGTAAGTAAGTATGTGTTCGTCGTAAATAATCTAGATATATGTCATAATAACTCTATTGCATGAAAAATTAGTTTCCAAAAAAACGTAATATAAAATCGGACAAGGAAGGCAGCACTCAACTAAACCAACCAAGCACAGAAAACATAAAAAACATCACATATAAAATATACGCAACAATGTGCAACACACGTGCCAAGTAATACAGAAAGTTACTATACCGTCATGGATAAAATGCAAACACATTACACGAAGAATATGTATAACGCCCTTACTTGAATCACTGTCACTTGATGAATATTTTATACATGCAGATGTGACTGTTACTGTTTCCTTCCAGGTTTGAACTGAAATTTAATCATATATACATGGGACCAAAATACATTTTGTACACTTCCATAACAAAACAGTCCATAAGTATAACATGTAGATTACTATATAATGATCTTAAGTCACCTCAGATGGTAAAAAAGTTAAGTTACCAATTTTCAGATGGTAAGTCTTTGTTATACCTACTCTTCATAAGTTAAACATTTCTTAAAGGATTTGTGAACATCAAATTAGGGATTCAAAAACCAATATCGATCCTAAAATATATTTACAAGCCCAATAGCATAAAAAAACATGCAAATGATTACCTATTGGAACAGGATTGGTCAAGTTCTTTCCCTTTTGACGAAGTAAATTAGCAAGTGCTGTATAGTGATGGTCATCTAAAACTTGGCAAAATACCCAGAACTTCTCGACTTCTTTGCGTAGTATGTATTTGCACAAATACTTTACTTTCTTTGGCTTAAACGATATGTCCTTAATGTTCTGGTGTTCGTCCAGATTCAATACTTCCGCATCCACTAATGAATCTATTATATCCAGAGGACTAAGCTCATCTTCAAGTTGACGCCCATTCATATAAAAGATACCTTTAATATCCTTAGAAGTCCAGTCAGGGTGGACAGGTACTACGACTGAAAATATGAAATAAAGCTGATGAAGCAAGACAATGACATAATTATCACACAAATCACTGCGCGAGAATTTAATAAAGCCATTTAATAAAAAAACATACAACACTACTCACTAGTGTAATAACTATGCAAATGAGGTGGCGCATCACTTTTTATGTATTCATACGCGCTGTCAAACTCTACATAGACCGAATATGAAGATAATAGAAATACAGTGTTGCACTTTGTTCATTTGTTCATTTATTTTAACCGCATTACTAATTGACATTAATCTCGTCTAAAGAGGAAGTCTGTCTATTTTAAGCACATTTAATGGGCTTATTTTGTATATGTGATAAAAGAATCTTACATTCGTGTCTTTCCATATAGAAAAAGCCTCGTATTTTGTTATCCAAGTATGCTAATAAATTCAATATGAAAAGACACTCATGTAAGCCTCTATTTATATTCCTAGTTCATAATTCACGCTTTACAGTTGGCATTTCATTCTCTGCACTTAGAAAAAAGGTACCGAAGTAAAAAGTATTCATTTCACAAAATTAAAAAAAGGTATATTTATGCCTCTTAAATGATGTATGTATGTATTCACAATTTAGATAAACAAGTGATTTAAATGACTACAACGATACAAACCTTGACCCTTGCTTGGTGAATATTTCATTAAGTATCCATATCCCTCATCGTCAAACGCCTTCAACACTTTGTAAGCTGCTGGTATACTTTCTATTTCAGTTGATTTACAGATTGCTTTAATGAGTAAATCGCATTGCTCTCGTCTGGACTTTTCTTCATCGATGAATTCAGTATCTTTACTAGATATTAATCCATGTGAACATAAGATATCAGCAATACCACCAGGTAATATCTCTTCTTTTAACCTAGAAAAGTTATTTCTGAGAAAGGTTTTCAGATGCTGTGGATGACGCAAGTTGCCAAACTTTTTCTGAAAGAAACAAAGTATTAATTATTTTGTTGTGTTTGTTCTAATAATAACAAAATCATAAAAAGACAGAACAAAAAGCATTACTGTAGGGACCCACACCATTATGTTAACAACGTCAGCGTAAAGCTAGTAAAACTTATTTTACCTTTATAATTTTTTTTAATTATTATTTTTCAATTATTGAAACCATCTAGATAATTGTCAATATAATTTTTATGGAGACTAACTATTTTGTCAAAATAGTAGGCTTTCCTGGTGACCAGTTCAAATATCTACAAATGTACATATATACCTCAACATTTCTTGCATCTGGAGAAAATAGCAAAGCCCTTGGTGAGAACAAATCTGAACGATCTGAAAATAAAAAATATATATATTTCAAATGTATTGTAAATGCAAACAGAAAGGGCTCCTTTTGACATCCAAAACGTTTTGAATAGATGCTAATGGGGTATCAACTGGTTTGTTGTCAGGCTATCGTGGGGCAAAAAGTACAAAACAGACGACTGTCGGACAGTCATTGGCGAAGAGAACTAGGTAAGTAAGTATACATGTATATTAAAGAGGTGTTTTAGGTGCCCCATACCTGATGTATATCCACTGGAACTTGGTTGCTGGACTGACTTCAATGGAGCCAGCGAACACGGTGTGTTGCCAACCGACGGATCATACGCTGAATCTGCATATTGAGATACTGTAGCTTCGGAAGTCTCGGTTTTCAGCCCTGTCGTCACTGTTGAATCAATCGTAACTTTCCGTTTCAAATTGGTTTTTATACCTAAAACCAAAAATATGCATAACCATAAACATAAATCTCATATATATTCTTAAGTAGCTAAGTACAACGTAGCATTGAAAAGTCAAAGTTTATTGTCTTGAAAACTCAAGTGACAGCCATGGAAACCGAATTTCATTTCAGACATAATGGTGTTTCTACGTTTTGTCAGCAATAAATAGAATTGCAATAGACTTTAAATTAAAGGATTACCAGTTTTATTTGATCTAAGGATCTCAACCTTTTACTAAAACTTATTTCTGTGGGACTGTTACATAGTCGTCTTACATGTATAATTAATTACTTTAATTAAGTATTGATTATGTATGTATTAGGGAACAGCCTCTTAATATACTCATGCATGGACCAATATAGTGATAAAGTATATATAAGTGTATATCGGCCGTACATGTAGTATACATGCATTTGTTTTAGTTGGAACTCATTCAAGTACAAATTGACATTTACCATATTTGGATCTTTTGGCAATACTTGAAATGAGGACAATGGAAACTTCCAGAACATTCTAAGTTTAATGTTAAGTAATGATAAGTTATGGGTTAGTATGACAGGTTGTTATAACTTGCACCATAATAAACCATAATAATCAACTAAATTTAGTATCATGATTGACGTTTAGTCAAAACAGACAACATCTGCATGAGGGGGCTGGAAACTGCAACGCAGTTGGTGAACAGTATATATACTGAACATCCACCAGGGTAGTTGTTATATCATGAGATAGATCATACCATACTATATTTCTCCATAATAATATTATACGTTTCATTTTTGGAACCTGGATAATTAATATGACAATTATAATATAGCGAACACAACGCGACTTTGTTATAGGGACAAGTCAATTTGATTTTCCAAATAAAACAATATCAACCTGAATTTTATACAAGTTACAATGTTGACTGTCACCAAAAACCAGTGAAAGATTATTGTAATGTTTTATGTAACAATTGACGAGGATGAATTTTGCGTTGTGTGACTATTTTATATGTATATCGAATGTTGGACCTACGTAAATGAAACATAGGATTTTTATTTCTTACTCAGCTTTAACTTGGACGTAAATGAAACATAGGAATTGTATTTCTAACTCAGCTTTAACCTGGACCTAAATGAAACATAGGAATTGTATTTCTAACTTAGCTTTAACCTGGACCTAAATGAAACATAGGAATTTTATTACTAACCCAACTTTAACTTGGACCTAAATGAAACACATGAATTTTATTTCTTACTCAACTTTAACTTGTACATAAATGAAACGTAGAAATTTTAGTTCTAAATCAGCTTTAACTTGGACGTAAACAAAACATAGGAATTTCTAACTCGGACCTGAAACACAGAAATTTTATTTCTTACTCAACTTTAACTTGCACCTAAATGAAACATAGAAAGTTTAGTTCTAAATCAGATTTAACTTGGACGTAAATGAAACATAAGAATCTTATTTCTTACTCAACTTTAACTTGGACCTAAATAAAACATAGGAATGGTATTTCTTACTCTGCTTTAACTTGGACCTTAATAAAAAATAGGAAATGTATTTCTATCTCAGCTTTAAATTGGACCTAAATGAAACATAGAAATTCTATTTCTTACTCAGTTTTAACTTCTTGTGTTTTGCTGTGTTTGGTGGTTCTTCATCCTCTGACGACAGTTCGGTCTCACTAAAACACATAAAAGTTAACCAACTAGAAGCCAAGAAAGGGAACACAACTTAATACAATTTGTATGTTTCATACTATCGCAATGTCACCATTATTACTCTGTTACTTTGTACATATTGTGTTCAATATCCTCTTCACAGAGGGGAATAAAGAATAAAGAATTGAATTGAATGTTTATTTCATCAACGTTGTAATTGACTCATTGAGGTAACTGAACATATCGCTGATGTAGTATGAGAAGGTTTACCTACAAAATTAATATGTTGAGAAAACAAGAATAAACTTTCTAAAATGTACTCTTTACCTATGGTAAAACAAGCTTTTACAACTTCATTTTGATAAACATGACAAGTTCGATTTTCATGACAATGGGTTCACATGAAGCGCCTTATGGTGCAGATTTCAAATATGTATCAGTCGTATAAGGTCGTAAGAAGTAGTTACGACCTTCTTTTTCTAAGCCAACGATATGTTTATTTCATCAACATTGTTAATGACTCATTGGGTTAATCTGGTATATTCCCCATTCAAGGCTAAATATTACATCAGAAGCAGAAATGCCTTTTTAAAATAATCGATTATATTAATTTAAATTATTTCTCCATAAACTAAACCCCTGGACAAACAAAACGTGATGGGTTGTTTAAATGTATGCATTCATTAAAAGTAAATAGCAACACGTGCCATTGTGTAAGTATACAGAAATATAACACTACCTGAGAGTCCTCTTCACTGAACCAACCGCACTACCAGTACATTCCTGAAATATTGGGTTTTCCAAAATTCTATATTTAGCCTACACGTAATGTTATTTTTAGAATAAATACGTAAAAAGCGAAATTTACGATAAATACCCTTAGTAATAACTAAATTTATCCAACAATCAATTCATACATCGTGAAACATTTATTCACACACATAACTTGGACATGAGAGGGTTAATCAAGGTTAATATCTGCCACAATGATCACAAACACATTACAGTAAACACCGGTTAACATTGTGTGACCTAAATCTACGTAAATCTAATAATTATATTACCATCCACTCGGCTTATATTTCTCTGGTCTGACTTAAGGCATGCTACACACAAACAGTATGTTTTAGTTTAACAATAATATATAATTTTAATGACATTTACAAAAGTTAATATCGTATAAAGTAAGAAATTAAAGAGCAAATATACTTACCGTCATTGTCAGCCGCCATAGCCACTTATAAACCCGTCACGTGACTTCTTCACGATCAATATTATTAGGCGCGCTTTTTAAATTGAATAAAAAAAAGTTGCCTATCACGAGCGCATATGTAGATGCGGGTACTGAAATGGTACTCGTGTTTCCTTTTCATCCAGATGCTTTAGATTAATTAATATAATTACTTATACTTATTACTAATTTTATTGACTTGAAGAAGAATATTTCGCGTTTTCGGTGTGATTTATCGCGGGGAATTCCCGATTTTTTCCAAGTCAGATTCGATGCACATAATGAATGCCATCAGCGAATCGATTCCTAACAGTTGTTAGACCACAGCTTACTGTAACTGACCAATCAACGAGCAGAAAAAGTGTTGAATAAATCCCATCAAAAATTTTATACAACACTTTTCTGTGGTATATAGAAAAAGTGTTGTATATAAACTCAATTTAACTTACATTGATTTATCCAATACTTTTAAGGCCAAGCAAAATAATCAATCAAGTCAGGAATTTATAGCTTTATTGTAAACACAATCCATCGACAAGTGTGATTGTAACAGTGAAGTTAAGCATTAACAATCAATAAACATGCATATATCCAATACAAACATCGAACATAGAGTTTAAAGAGGATGAAGCGGCGTTTTCAATGACTTAAAATTGTTATGTTACTTTATATCTATATTTTGTGTAACTAAGAGTAAAGTATCATTAAACTACAGACTAATCTATTGCTAAAGCAGTAGAAGCTGCAATAGTATCGATTATAAAACATATACATGCACTTAAATACTATTTAAGCAGTTAAGTATATCTAAAAAATTATTAAATCATTGTTAATTAATGAACTTTCTGCTCTTTTACAAAATCGGTATGCCAAAAATGAAAAAAAAACTTTCATTGAAATAACATTTTTACATTTTACTGCTGCTAACACAAATGTTTTGACTGGTGATTTTACAGTGTAATCAACATCTTTCTGACGCCTTTGAAAAACTATAATAGCAGATATACAGCCAGGTACTTCTATCCCAATAGCATTTGGGTCTGGCAAGCCAGCAGACTCGGCATTGATAACCGTTGCCGAGACGACTAGTCCAGCTGTAGACTGGGGCGATGGAGGCGTCTTCAATGGCGTTTGTAGTTTGGATGATAAGTTACACTGCAGTGCCTCTAACGGTTGTTTATAATAATACACAGCAGTGCTTCTATGCCCACTGCGTGCCATTATTCTTGTTCGTCAAAATTGTTTTCATATAGACGGATACCCTGTATATTTAAATGATGAAAATGTAGTCCTGGTAATATCTTAGAATTGCGTCATTGTACATATTGCTCGTATGCTGATCATGTCCAAGAATGTTGCTTTCTGGTATATTTCGGCAGACGCTGTTCTGAATGCGGTTGCACTTCCTTAAACCTTTGATTTTCATTCAGATCTTTGACTAAAAGGTCTCAGGTTGGAAGATGATTGATTTGAGTAACCGCGGTTACGTCCTCAAACTCCAAAAACATACTACATGTCGTTGGCTTAGAATGAGAAGGTCGTAACTACAAAATCGAAAATATCATGCATGCAAGAGAAAACTGTCTGTAATTTACTCTTTAACTATAGGAAAACAAGTTTTTAAAACTTCATTTTGGTCAACATGACAATTTTAGATTTTCATGAAAATAGGCTCATAAGAAGCGCATTGTGAAGCAGATTTCAAATATGCATGAGTCTTATAAGGTCGTAAGTAGTAGGACCTTCTTATTCTAAGCCATCGATGTAGTAGTTTCATCAAGTAAATCAAATTCCACTACTTGTGTTTAAAAGCACATGCATGTACACTTGCTTTAAAAAAGATATGTAAAATATGTAACGATACAGAAAGAAAGTTGACCAATGGAATGTTACCAACGAAAACACAAAATACCCGTGCACCAAACATTCCTTGATTTTATTTTATGAATGGCTAATGTAAACGATTTGGGGATATTGTGTTTACTAAGTATTAATGATAATATTGAGTAGTTGATTGTTGTGCAAATTGTATCTGAGAAACTAACATTTTTAGCTGTGGTCTAAGACAGATAGATCTCTCGTAAGTGTTGGGTATGAAAACATAAAATCTCGCAAACTCGATTTAGTTTTCATACCCAACACTTACTCGTGTTCTATCCTATACTAAATGGATGCCATTGAGGTTTCAGTGAAAAAGTGAAATAGAGTTCTTATGCGTAGTAATGAATCACGAATGCCATACATTGTATATTATATATATACCTGGGTAATTTATAATTATCATCTAGGATGGGCCAGGAAAAGAATCCCAACATTTCCTCGGCAGTGCGGGGGGGAAGTTGGAAGGTAAAAACGTTGCCGTTTTCTAGGCCATCCGCGGATGCAACTCACTTTTGCATTAGTCTTTCCCGTCTATCTTCAGATGATCTGGTTGGAAACCCAGTGTTAATCTTAATAATCTTAAGTGTATCAGTGTTTTAGACCTGTCATGTTAAAGAACCAAGGAATCTATTCTTAACGAGCTCAAAGGGTTGCACACACTGATTCCTTGCAAGTTGTATCTCACCATTTTGTCAAGACTCCGGTCCACTTGTCTCTAATGCACCCAGTCAGTTAGGTTGGCACTATATGACACCCAATAAAAGGCGATTCCTAACCCTAACCCTTAACTGATTGGAAGCCTAACCCTAACCCCCTAACCCTTAACTGATTGGAAGCCTAACGCTAACCCTAACCCTTGGGTAGCCAAATACCTGGTGTCATATAGTTTTAATCAGTCAGTTACATTCAGTTCACAGCCCCCCCCCCCATTCCTGGGGATTGGCCTGGAAGTTCTACTTCTCAGTTCCGTGTTGTCAAAACGGTTTAAACCCCCATCCTTCCAAGACCCTGGGGGACAGCTGATAGTAAAATCTCAAGTATTTCCCAAGCCCCTGATAACTGAATATTGTCCCAGTGATTTAATTATTAATTTGGAGAGCAAATACAAACATTTCGGATTCCCTGGCAGTGCGGGGGAATCTTGAAAGTATAAACACGGCTGTTTCCCTGGCTATCCTCCACCCGTCCCGATTGTTTGGCGGACTGTATTGAGAATCCAATCGACTGAATCGAGACAAACTTATTGGGTTGAATCGAATTTCATTGAGACTTTGCATCTCCAGGCAATCTATAAATTAATTTAACACGAAAAACCTGTGTAAAAGCTATTAAAGCATACTCAACATCAGTTTGTTAGTATGCATATTTATGACATTTTCACTGGAAATTTCGTTTTAATATGCTTCATGGTTAGAAATACCAGTCCTGAGGGGAGTTTGGAGTGCCATAAACAGAAATGTGCGGGATGTTATATTATGTCACATGACAGCTTGGTGCACATACTTCCGTTATGAGTTATAAGTTGAGCAATGGAATATATTATATATATGCATTTATTGTATTCATGTGTTAATTTAAAAATACTAGAGGCCAATTGTGTTTTTAAACTGTTATTAAAGCTTTAGTATTCAATAATATTATTTATGCTCACAACATAAAATTAGTTCACAAAATTAATTTTACTGATACATGTTTATAATGTTTACATTCAGGTACCATGGTTAATGTGATAGACTTACTGAATGTAATTGTCAACAGATGAGAACACTCAGCATCATTTGACTGCATTTAAAAGAATTAATGAAGCGAATATATATGGTCCACCTAATGGTTGAGAGGAACATAACAACAAAGGAAAAGATCATGACATGTTTTCATTTGAAGATATGTAGAGAAATTCAATGTTGATAAACTGACCCGGACAAAATTACATGCTTGTCAAGTAGTCACAATGTGGCTCAGTATTAAGGTTGGTGCTTACTTCTTTCTCTGTACTGCATAAATATTGCAATTTTGCAGGGTTGGCAAAGTATTGACCGCCTGGTTTTTCCTGTCCTGGAAAACCCGGTTTTTCCCAGGCTTCCCAGTAATTCCCGCCGGGCTGGGTTTTACGCTTAAACCCCAGGTTTTTGCCATCATTATAATGGGCTCTATAAATGGCAAACTTTACATCCAGATATCAGTTACTATTTGAGCCAAGTTTGCCTATTGCAGAAGCATTGTATACAGTAATGTTAATACTGTTTGCTACTGCTGTAAGTGTTAATGCCTATTGCTTTTGCAAGTGAATAATATACAATTGTTATACTATTACAATGGTTATAATTTATCGCTAAGTTTTGACTACCACAGTTTTACTACATGAATTTGATTGTATTAAATCACTGAAAATGCAGTACATGCCTGCTAAGTTAGGGTTCCCACGGTCAGGGAAAAGTCAGGGGGGATTTTTCAAGGTCAGGGAAAAGTCAGGGAAATTTGGAAATTAAGCAAAAGTCAGGGAATTCTTCATTTAAGATCTCATTCAGTGTCATTTCATATGACGAAAATACCTAAAACTAAGAAAAAATCCTCGCTCGCTATGCTTGCTTGGAATAATCTTAAATTAATTATATATTATTACTTTGTGTTAAACAACAGCACTAAAAGTGCTACCTGAAACATTTTGGTTTCATATAAAGCAAATATAACCTCCTTTTCACTGTTTCTATTGTGCTATTTTGCTCTAACAAAAAGGCCAGATCGCTAAAAAGTCATCTGTCTGGTCAGGGGATTTTGTCTAAGAATATTTTTGGGAACCCTATAAGTCCAAGACATAAACTTGTACATTCTACCATATATCATTCATTGTATTTAAAACATTTCAATTATTGTACAATTTTAAATTTTTTTATATATTGTACTTGTATATAGTATGTAATATGTCCTCATGAGATAAATTCCTGGTTAATTTGAGCACTTTGTACAAAATCGCAAAATTAATTTGTCACATAAAAGATGCAAAGTAATAGTTATACAATTTAATAATTATTTCCTCTTTTGCTTACAGTACATCATTCAAGCTTAGAAACACCACCGTAAAATGACTTGAGAGCTGTTACACACCTGGCAACATGTTCTCTGTTCCATGAAATGTGAATCAAACAATAATGCAAATAAAAAAGTGTGATCAAGACACCGTTCTGCAGAAAGAAGGCAAAGAACAGCTATTATTGGTAATTTGCTGTCTTATTTATGATTTTACTTGCTGCTGCACAGCATACAAGTTGTAATATCATCATTAGCTCCACTTTTCGAGGATAAAAAGAGCTGTTGTCATAGCCTGATCGTCTACGTTGGTTAAGTTGATTGTTAGTAAATGTTAAGCTCAATTTTCTGGAAACTACTGTACGAGAGGTATCTACTTGAAACTTAACATGTGCATGTACCTCCATGCCATCTAAAACCTTTACCTAATTTTAGGTCAAGGTCGCCATGAAGGTCACCATGACCTTAGGTTAAGTTAATTGTTACGGTCAATTTCTTTGAAACTACAAAAGGTATCAACTTGAAATTTCACATGTGCATGTCCTCAATGGCATCAATGCCATCTACAACCCATGCCTATTTTAGGTCACTAGGTCAAGGTCACTGTGGTCTATGGTTATTTATTGTGAAGTTCAATGTCTGGAAAACTGTGAGAAGTATCAACTTGTATCTTCACATGTGCATGTACCTCATTGCAATCTACAACCTCCACCTACTTTTGAGTCAAAGGTCAAGGTCACTATGCCCTTTGGTTAAGTCAATTTATGAAAAACTAAAAGAGATATATACTCGAAACTTGACATGTACATGTACCTTGATGCCACCCACAACCTCTACCTATTTTCAGGTGAAAGGTCACCATGGCCTTTTTAATTCAAAATTTAACCTTGGTGAGGGACACCAACTTTTAAAAGTCCGGTTCCCTCTGGGATGCCAGTTAAAAAAGTTAGTGTCAAGGCCTGAGGATGTAAACCACATACTTAAATTTACTATCAAATTGGATTAAAGTCGAGCATTCAGTACTCATTGGTGGTTACTTACACTAGGTGCTCTTGTTTGGTTTTGGTTCTTGTCTGCACAATTTTGTTGGATCGATTTTAATGGGGCTGTTGACCTAGGTATATATATACTTTAATATAGTTTTGTTTGCACTATTTGTGGTAACTAATAGTTAGACTGCATTGAAACGTTGCGTGGCTAATCTGGGCAAAGGTAGTTATGTGGATACGCAATGATCAGATAAGTTTTGCTAATGAACTTCAAACAGAACTTAGCACTGCCAAATTTAGACGAATTTGAAGCATATGTTGTGACCCCTATATTGTTAACATGCATGACGTCATAAAAGCGATGTGACATCACTTCCATTTCTCATTGGTGTATAGACTTACATACAACAGTGAGTAAGATATGTTCTTAGTCGATGTTGGCAAAATTGTTGATTTTGTTTATTGGTTTGAAGGAATTCTTAATGTATGCATATTATATCATTGCAGATGAGGTGACCTACAATTCTGACCATGTTGTAATGTGGTGAAGCAACTAAAGATGAGGGTGGCACAGCTTTAGTTTGAGGTAATTGTTTGTACCTGTAAAAATGACAGAAAGTATTTTAATCTGTCATTTAAAGTGTATAGAGCTATATTCTAACAGTCATTCAATGTCAAAATAATTACTTGCATCGTTTTAAGTATGATATTAGACTACCTTAATTGCAAATTAAAACTTTGGACGGGTTCCGTGTACATTGATTCAATCGTCGAAAAATAGACGATTCTTATAGTTTCATAAGGTGTTCTAGGAACACTTTCGTATGAAAATGGACAGTTTGCATGTCCAATAAATCACACAGAGAGATTCTGTTAAAACTGAAGCGAAAAATAACCTTATGGATGTGAAAGCATAATTGTGTTTTAGTTTTTGAAACTTACTTGTAAAAAATATGTTCCTATATAGCTCTATACACTTTAAGCAATATTCATTTACAATGTAATTTCTTGACTGTATGAACTGAATTATCATGATAATATGTAACTAGTTCAGTGAAGTAACATGTGTCTCAACACAAACTGGACTTTTGCACTTAAGGTATAAGAATAGATACTTTATGTAACTATTTAGTGTGCTATTAATAAGATTTTTTATTTTTCTAATTGTTATGTATCTTAGTCGTTCAAAGACTGGAATGGTTTATTTAAGATTTTCAATATTTATTGCCCATAATTGACCTATCAATTTCAAATAAACATGCATTTCTGATAAGAACTTGAAAGGAAATAAATTCAATGGATGAAATGCTGGTGAGTCAACATCTTTCCATCAGTCATGGATGTTTATAATCTGTATGTCTTTTTATAGGTCAGATTGCAGATGTTATATCCACCAAGTTTGGGATTCCACGCGTGGAGGTCGAGGCAAAGAAAATGATGCATCGATGATCAATTTAGTTTAAGTGGTTTTTTAAGGATTGTGTGTTTTTTTTGAAGTGCTTGATGTGGATAATGATTTTGTGATCTTACTTACATGTATCTGTGTGTATATATACTGAGTACATCTAGAAACGCAACACAGGTGTTACTGTCAACACTTTTTCAAACTTTGTATGATTGGCCACCAAACGGTATTAACTTGATGATATTTTATGTCATGAACAATGCAACTGTAACATTGTTTTCATATAGTGCTACCGATCCGATTAAACAGTTGTTGTGTGTATAGTGCGGCTAAAAAGTAACGGAACACAAATGTGTAAAATCATAATTTATTCAGAATCGTTGTTCTACGTGAATTGGTCAAATCTTGATTAATTATTGATTGATAACATACACATGACGTCCAACAAGTTGTGTAGCAGTGTATGAATCAGTTTTAAACTTTGCCTGGAGATGGTACACGCGGAGTTACTGGTCCTGTTGGAGAGTTGTTTCACATGGATGACCTTGACATGGGTGGTTGTAAATGGTGCCAAAGTGCTAGTACTGTGTCTCCAGATGAAACATTGTCGGTTCATGACAATTAAGCCAAAGTGAACTTCCCATTTGACATATCCGTCATAGGCACCCGAATGGCCTGATTTGGCATATGTTCGGACTATTCTGACATTTTTATTCCGAAGCCTAGAACTTTTCTTTTGTGATTTTCTTTCCATTGGCAAACCTTACCATTGATTCGAAGCAATTTAATTCAAATTTTATCATGCGTTAATGGCGCACGTGGAGTTCGTGCGTTTTGTGATTTTCTTGATGCACGAGAGTTACGTAACCCGATCGATAAAATTTGGACAATAGCCAAGTTTCTAGGTGATTATACAATATTATGACATAAAATTAAAAAATGTATGAACAATGGAAGTAAGAAAAAATCAAGGATGAAAACGTTGCGTTTCTAGATGTACTGAGCATATAAGTTATGTTTTGTTATTACTTTGTTTGATTTTTAATAGCTTCTTACAAGTATGGAGGTATTAACCTGAACATCATAATTTATTATTATTTTGATATGTTGATTCTTTTTATGCCCCCGTATCGATAGATCGGGAGGCAT
Source organism: Spisula subtruncata (assembly GCA_963678985.1). Lineage (NCBI taxonomy): Eukaryota > Metazoa > Mollusca > Bivalvia > Venerida > Mactridae > Spisula > Spisula subtruncata. The sequence continues at coordinate 44,863,863 of OY787670.1, read as the reverse complement.
ATAGTGATTCACCTGTCCGTTCGTCCGTCCGTTCGTCCGTCCGTCCGGCCTGGTTAACCCAAATTGACCGTTTCTTCTAGCATCAATATGGCTTGCTACAAAGCTTTCAAACTTGCATTGATGTTGTATATGACCACTCTCCACACGCCTGTATCACCTGACTCCATTTTGACCTTCACCTTGACCTAATTTTGGACTTAGACTTATTGAAAACTTATTGAAAGGCCAAATTCTTGGTTAACCTAAATTGACCGTTTCTTCTAGCATTAATATGGCTTGCTACAAAGCTTTTAAACTTGCATGGATGTTGTATATGACCACTATCCAAACGCCTGTATCATCTGACTCCATTTTGACCTTCACCTTGGCCTAATTTTGGACTTAGACTTATTGAAATGGCTCCCACAGGGGGCATAAGCGTTTATTGAACGCAGTCTTGTTATTCCAACTATAAGTTTTTTGTGGGGGGTTAAAGATTATGTGGTGACTATCTCATATGTAGCCTCCCTTTCTAAAATTTGGAAATCAGGTTTATATTCCATGCAATTTTTTATATATATATTGTTTACTATTACATTGTCTTTCATCTTGGGCTGATCTTAATAAATTGGGAGTTTCATTACATAGATTGTCATTCAGGTGACTATTTAGTAAAATAAGGTAGTGGGTTAAACAAAATGAAAATACCTAAGAATTCTCTCATTTTTAAGGTCAGTCCTGATATGCTTTATCTTAATACAGTACAACCTCTCCAGAGGGCACTGCTTTAGAGAGGTTTTACTGTAGTTAACTTTGAGTCAAATGTTGCTAATAATGATTTAAATTTGTATATTTATGGCAAAAAATGTACTATCTATTTATGTGATTTGTCTTTTTATCTGTATTTACACTTTCTTGTCTACAAATCCTAAGTTTTGGTTGGGTTTGACATGTATATATTATGTATTTTTGAATATCAATATGAAATCATTATTTTTTTCTAGTAAATAATTTATTTTATTGTTGTAGTTCTCTTATTGATTGATAAGTGAGTATAAATATATTTTTTATCCAGCTGAAACACCATTCAAACATGGATTGAACACATCTTACATTCTGTGAAAAAGCATACATTAAATTTGCTTTCAAAAGGTATACCATTTAATTTAATTCAAATAAAAGTGAGTTTAAGGCGTGTTTTTACTAGGTTTTTTCATGTTTAAATGCGGGTTTAAACTGTGAAAAACGCACTTTAAATGCGCTTTTAACACGCTTTAAACTCACTTTTAGCTCGCTAAAAACACACTATAAACACACTTATTAAATTGAAAAACACACTTTTTACAGAAGCGAGTTTTTTGTTGGTTAAAAGTGCGTTTTAAAAACCCGCTTAAAACACACTTTCTGGAAAAAAAATTCTTGAAAGAAGCGAGTTTTTAGACTCACAAAAAACACACTTTTAACACACTTCATAAAGAAGATGGCTGAAGCGGGTTTTTTAGACGCACAAAAAACACACTTTTAACTTACTTTCTTGAAAGAAGCGAGTTTTTAGACTCACAAAAAACACACTTTTAACACACTTCATAAAAGATGGCTGAAGCGAGTTTTTTAGACGCACAAAAAACACACTTATTGAGAAAAAACACACTTTTGACACGCTTGATAGAGAAGATGACTGAAGCGAGTTTTTTAGACACACAAAAAACACACTTTTAACTCGCTTCATAAAAAAGATGGCAGAAGCGAGTTTTTTAGACGCGCAAAAAACACACTTATTGAGAAAAACACACTTTTAACACACTTCAAGAAGATGGCTGAAGCGTGTTTTTTAGACGCACAAAAAACGCGCTTCTTGAGAAAAAACACACTATAAACCCGCTTCATAAAAAAGCGAGTTTTTTTGACGCACAAAAAACACACTTATTAAGAAAAAACACACTTTGAGCCTACTTAAGTTGGTTAAAACTGCGTTTTTAGTGTGTTTTAAGCGTGTTTTTTCTGGTTTTAATCCAGAAAAAACCCAGTCGGTAAGCTAAAAGACGCACTTTTAGCACGGTGCGAATACCGCAGCGTTTAACACGCTTTAAACGCGGTTTTAAACCGCGTTTAACACGCTTCTTGGAGAAGGGATACCTGGGTAATTTATAATTATGCGTAAGAAAACAATTGCAAATAACGGTTAACTTAGATGTAGCTAAACGTTCCGAAACGTACCGCTAGCACGATATAATTCAATGTCGATATAATGTGAACAATCTTGTGGCATATTATAGTGACAAAATACTAACTGCAAGCCGTTTTCAAGAGAGGAACTATCAGCTGAATCATTACGGCTGTGTTATAAACTTAAAATGGTTTTAAACATGTGGAATGTATTTTGTAATGGGTCACGGTGGCAGTTTATTAGAGTATATTTAAACGTACAATCTAATAGAGGGTATTGTTTAACGTATTTATTCAATACACATACCACATTCATTGAACAGAAACGTAATCTTTAGATCACCAATTTAACATTTGTCTTCTTAAAAGACCGATAATGTAACTTAAAACCGTTGATATGTTTTAAAAGAGTTTCACAAGGGTATAATGTTGTTTAATGTTTAAGTCTAACCCTATGCGATTCTAGTATACCATTAGAGTATATTGGATTCGTATTCAACACGGACATGAGTGTTTCCAAGTAAAATTAATTAGACCATATAAGTTAACGAGTGGAGTCTAAACTTCTGCGGATAGTGTTTTAGTCGTGTTAAGCTTATCCGAGCAGTTGATCAACATATCCTGGTACTACCCATATAAATGCTTCGTACACATATCAAGGGACAGAACTACCAAGTAAATGTGTTTACCGGTATTCAAACGGACGGAGAATTATAAACCTTTTTTTAAATATCTTTAATTATATAAAATCACAACACGTGAGTTATACCAGGGTCTTGAACTATACATTTCTTATTATGATATCTTTAAAAATACGACCGTTAAATATCAAACATTGCAAACATATTGGAACCATAAGCATTTGATTTCAACTGTGCGTAAATTAATTAGTTTCCTAGTTACCGAAAGACTCCCGTTTTATACCCTGACTCTTCTCGTTAGGGTACAAAACAGGACTATCGGTCACTATGAAGAATAATGAATTAAGGCACAGTTAAATCAAATGCTTATGATTGGAACACCGTATAGTTACAGCATACGAGTATACCCACAATAGTTACCCCTATGCTGGATATATTTAAAATGTTATATATCAGAACCGTGTAGACAACTAAACTACTCGATAAATAAAATAAGGACATTATAACAGTGTAGCATTTCGGTGAGATTTATAAAGTAGCACATGAAGTGGTAAAAATCACAGGTATACCTTTATGTTTATTACATTTTGTTAGAAATAAGTAGTCTGTAAAACCTAGTTAGATTATCAGGTATCATGTCATAATTATGTTAAATATTAAGACATTAGAAGTCTACCTAGGGAAACAATCTGATTCAAGTATTTAGTTCGATGTTATGTGATAGTCTTAATATGAAAGGTGACTATAGATAGAATGTCATTTTTTTTTCAAATATTTTAGTGATTTGTAAGTTTAAGAAGGAATACAAAAATGAATTGTTGAGTTTTTAGTTATGGTAACTATTAGTTTCATTGCAATTTTGTAAGCCGACTTTTTAAACACATTTTGTATAAGAGTATTTCTTGAAAGAGAATGTTTGACGCGCTAGTCAGATGTATGTCTTGATATCAATAGAACAAATAATTACGATTTGATCCTCAGTCGGTCTTAACGGCGGACCAGTTTTTTTCTAGATTTAAAAAGTTGGTTCCTTACTATAGCCGTTTTACGCATGATTCCGTCATAGTTGAAATGGTCTGACTAATAGAAATTTGCTGTACAACTTGCGAGATTGGTCGTTTTAATTGTAAAAGGTCGATAAAATGTAAATAATTTGGACTTGATTAAGGGGCATAGATCATAAAAGTAGAATTGCTATTTTATTTGTACAGCTAGTATGCTACCTTTAGACAATTGAAGTATTGCCTGTATTAAGTAACCAATGACTATAACAACGCTATAATAGGTATCGGTATGTTGAAAGAAAGTACATGTACTATTATTTGACGTCAACCAATAATAAGGTCTACTTATATTTCTTTACAACAGATAATCATTGACATACTTGTATAGTCTTACAATTTTAGTAGTCTTTTTTCAGGCGAATATGTCGACGTACGTGTCAAAGTATAGAGCGACTCTTCCTGTAAAATGTTCGGTGTGTGAGGAACACAATGACAAGAATCCGGTCCAGCTGCCGTGTAAACATCGATACTGCTCTAACTGTGTAGACTACCAGATCACCCGGCTTGTGTCCATGTTGAACAACCATGAACGTGTTACAATCGTCTGTCCATACTGTAGAGAATTCTTCATGTCATCGTTGGAGAGTATGTCTAAAGTACAACAGGTACAAGCGTCTCTCTACGGTTCACCACGTGTAATCAATGGTCACGTCCAATCTTCTAAGAAGGATACTCGTAAAACCGACCTAAAAGTCCAATGTTGCCACCCATGTGCTGAAGGCTCTCATTTTGAGACTGCAGTTTTCTGGTGTAGGAATTGCTCGGAATATATGTGTGCCACGTGCGCAAGGCATCATCTGTCACTGAAAGCATCTAAGGGACACATTGTTCAAACAATTCAAGATAAAGTAAGATATGGGGAGGTGGCACCAAGAATCTACGAAACGGAATCAGCAAAACGCGGACCTGGCAAACTTATACTTCAAGTTGGTACCCGACGAGCATGCGAACCTTGCGGTCTGAGAAGGAAGAGATCCGATGCTGAATATTTGTGTGATACATGCAATGAGCTGTTTTGTGGCGAATGTTCTTTGATTCATAAAAGTATGAAAATGTCGAAATCACATGAGTTGCTGTCTTTGAGAACTATTCTGACTTCACCCGAAGCCAACAATGGTATAGAACTACACTGCGAGAAACACGACAGTGAGATGCTGAGTTTGTTCTGTAAGCGATGCCAAACCTCATGCTGCGCTATATGCGCGTTGACAACACATAACGACTGCGCAAGCAAGTTACCACCAGAAAACAAAGTACGCAAAACCAACGGCATTGTCGATAAAAAGCCGACGACTCAAGATAAAAAGCTGACAACTGTAGATAACGTCAAGCCTATCACTCAAGATAAAAAGCCTTTAATTCTAGAGAATGGTTCGAAATATAAAGCTGATAAGTTTGTGCCAATTGAGAATAAGCAGAAACCTAAAGTGCCAGAAAAAAGTGTGCCAAAATCAATAATTGTACGGAATAAAATGGAAACCAGAAAAGGTCGGATTGCGATAGAATCTAAACATGCCAATGATTGGGTAATATCTATGGCTGGTCTAGCAAATGGCAATATGCTGATTCTACAACTTTACGATTCTCCATTGAAGATGATAGATGCCGGCGGTAATCTTTTGGCAAGTACTACATTCTACGGACATCCATGGTCCGTGGCTGTTTACAACGAATCACTTGGCGTAGTCTGCTTCTCAGACCAGAAGAAGTTACAGTTGGTCAACATTGGTAAGAGAAAACTGGAGCCTGGTAATAAGATCATCACGCGTCATAAGTGCATCGCTGTGTGCTTTTCCCGCCAACTTCTTATCGCCACGTGTTGGGAAGGATGTGTACATATAATGAATATCACAGGAGAAGAGCTCAGTTCCGTAGATAAAGACGCCAATGGTCAGAAGCTGTTCACCAACCCGGAGTATATAACATCCGACACGAAGCGGAACATTGTGTACATCTCTGATTACAAACGTAACTCAGTTACTGCCTTGACTATATATCCACATAAAATTGACAACGATCCTGTTTTTGTATTTACGGATTCCGAACTAAAGGGACCGAAAGGGGTTGCTGTTGATAAAGAAGGCGCCATCTATGTATCAGGAATGGCGAGTAGGAATATATTTAGGATATCACCAGAGGGTGAACTCATACAGGTATACCGACGACGTGAGGACCCTGATCATTACGAGGATATAGCTGTGGCATCGACAGAGGATAAACTACTTGTTTCAGCGTATGAAGATGATAGTATTATTGTTCTTAGACTACGCAAGTAAAATTCCAAAGCCAAATTATATAATAAAACCACTTACCTGTACAAAATATTGAAAACGACTTCAGCTACATGTACAGTACTATACAAACTGTTGGGGTTTTTTTGTTGTTTTTTGTTTTATAATCACCAAAAGGACATGATTATGTCATTATGTAACCGGATCTTCTCCTGCCTTTGATGCAATTAAATATGAACTTTTGGTCATGTGAAGCAGTTATTAAATTAATTGCTGAAGTTAAAACATTAAGTTCTATATTTTAGATTGTTTATTACTGAAATAAAATATTAATTGTTATACTCAAACTACGTATATGTATAAACTGAAAGAAAAACATGAGATGTATAATTTTGTTTTGATCATTTATTAAAAGTCCGTTTATTCTTTGGCACTTGATTATAAATGAATAAACTATTTCCTTACTAATCTTGTGTTTGTGTTACAACACTCATTTAAACTTTTGTTGGGACAGATTGACGTCCAAGAAAAAGTTACATTCAATATTAACTCTAGCAACAACAAGCGTCTAATCAAAGCTAATATCACAGGAAAACTTGACATGTAGATCAACCAGAAGCTTGCACCATGATATTACTGGCTTAGGATGAGTACAATGTAGTAAGTACTACCTACGACCTTATTAGACAAATACAAATTTGAAATATGTATCATAAGTTCTTTAGAACCTAATTTCATGAAAATCAGAACTTGTCATGTTCACCAAAGCTTGTTTTTCCATATGTAAGGAGTTATTTTTAGTTTTCTCAAAAGATCGATTTTGTACTTCCGACTTTCTCATTCTTAGCCAGCGAAGAGTAGCACAAAATAGGGAACACATCCAAAACATGAATTATAGTAAACACAATCAAGTTTGAACATCAACAAAATAAATGAAGAAATAGTTTTTAGACAACATGGTTCATAAAATTAGAAAATATTGAGTTTCCAGTAACACATAATACAGGCAAAATTGGTAATGTACATAATAACATAGAAAATTGATCGTTGGGACATGTTCATTACAAAAGATAATATGTCGTTGTGGTTTGGGATTTTCAAAGACACATGTAGGTGCCTGACCATTCGTTTTTCCTTACAGAAGAACCAATGACAACCGGAATCGAAGTAAGGAAGTGATAGTGGTTTGGTTCATGGCACTCTGGCGAGCTACACTAGCTGATTTCGAATAGACTCATTGGTTATTAAACGTTGCGCACCTTAACATGTTATACCTCTGGGATACCAACCAGACCATAACTAGTTGGGTGGGAAACACTGAAAAACGTTCAGTGTAGAGAATTAGAGGTAATTAATTAATACAAACGAATCGATGAGTCATGAAAAATAGAAATGATAAGCAAAAACATATTGGTACATGTACACGAAAACACTTACCAATTGAAACGCACAAAATTGAAATACATTTGTAGTTCATACTGATGATAATACTAAAGACACCTTCTGGGGGTTGAACAAAACGGACACAATAGAATATGAACAGAAAACATAGAGAAATAGGTTCATGAAAATAAAGATAATTACTTAAAGAGGCGTTCCCTATAACTTTGATCGTTTAAATCGATTCACGAATATTATACATTAAATGAGAATTATTATTGCTTCCACTCCTCAAATTTTCAACAAAATCCTTCCACTTACTACCGAGAAAAGAATGAAAACATATTTCCGTAACGAGTCAAAATAGTCACGAGTTTCCCTTTGACTACATAATAATAAATCGCTGGAAGCGATACATTATTATTGGTGATTTAAATCTATTTTTGACATTATGAAGACATATTTGCGCACACTTTCTTCTGACAAATTATGATAATTGATAGTGCTTGGTACATTTAGCTCGTTTAATGTGATAGTAGAGAAAAATAAGCTAGTTATAGGGAATGCCTCTTTAATTGACACTTGAGACATACATTGATATCACAGACAAATCGGTACTCGAAAAATGGGAAAAAAACGATAGACTAATAGATGATGTGTACAAAAAACAAGATACTAGTAACATGGATGCAACACTGCAGATCGTTTGTTGTCATACTATATAGGCAACATTTTGATGATACTGTTTGGTCTACATCATCATGAAATTTAATCAGAAACATCTTCTCGAATAGTCAGATAATTAAGTCGAATCACAGGAACTTGCAATAATATAATATACATACTAGATTAAATAATTGCAAGGTCCTGTGGTCGAATCCAAGAAAGCCTACGTGAACGCAAATGCTACATTTGCGTTTCAATCGTCTTAAAATACAAATGCGTGTAATCAAGATAATGTCAGCATGGCACTCTTGATTAATGGAAATTCACTGATTACATAATAATTATATTTGATGAAGTCGCTGTCTTGTGAGACTGTGATATCCTAGTCCATCGTGAATATGATAAATTAATGTCAGTGTTTGTTCAAGTATACAGTTTTTTCATTAGCGGTATGTTAATATATCGCTGGCTTAGAATGAGAAGGCCGTAAGTACAAAATCTATATTTTGAGAAAACAAGAAAAAAACTGCATGGTAAGTACTCTTTACTTTTGGAGAACCCAACGCTTTGTACTTCAGTTTGGTTAACATGACAAATTCCTACAAATTTAGTGCGTTTTCTAATGCAGATTTCAAATATTTATTTAGTCTAATGAGGTCGCATGTATGTAGTGCTTTCTATTAGGCAATGTGGTTATGGGGTCCACGCATGCAGATTCACTAATTCAAAAAGTTAAATCTAGCAGATTTAGTATTATGTTCTGCTGCACTTTCCTGTACTTCTACATGTAGCTCAGTGTCACCAAAGCTCATAACTACAGTGATGAGTTCCTTCGTTCTCTCATCACTCCTACCTAACAGACTTATCTCAATATTTCCAACTTTTGAACATCCCGCCTCGTCGACATATTGTGGATATTCTGAGTTGGATTTATATATCTCAACCGTAGCATGAGATGAGCTTACACATGCTGTGTAAAATGAATGCTCATATTTTGATTTATTTGGAATAACGGTCGTTCCTTTCTTTACGAAGGCTTGGAATATGTCCTCGCATTTTGTAATACCGTTTCGTATTACTTGTTTTGATATTGGATCAATTTGATGCCTGAAAGGGCGTGCTACGCTTACACCTGAAAGAAAAAAAGAGCAACGAACCTTTATAACATATTTCAGGTTTTTTTCTGGATAATTACTACCAGTATCATTGACACGGTACTAGGCGAGCCATGTACATTTGTATACGGCTAGATACATGTGCGAATTAAGTAAGTTTTTACCAGATTATAGACATAATTTATTAAACTGACTAGAGAACGATATACTATTTGGAATTATAAATAATTACAACAAGAAATTGAGAAGCGAACATGGAAGACAGTACTCAACTTCACCAGCCGAGCACAGAAGACAGTAACATCAAACACAACTACACGAGACAATGCCGAATGCCAACACACAACCCAAAGAAATGAGGCAGTCAACAACATTTGAAATGCGAGGCCCAGGTACAATTGACATGTAAGTCATTTACAACAAACAAGGCAGGCATTTTTGTACTAAATGTAAACACATAATGAATCAATCATAAATATTGCAAATGAAATATACTAGTATGAAACATGTTTTTAATCCAAACGATGCAACAATTACTGTTATAATTAGTGTATTGTCAGATAAACAAGACGACGTCGGTGAATAAAATGTAATAAGTCTTACCATATGTGCAAGGCAGTTTCCTCGAACTAATAGAATCAGGATTATTTCCGAACATAACAGCTCCTAAAATAAAGATTTTATAAAAGCAAGTCTTAATTTCGAAATATTGTGGTGTCAGTAAGCATTTTTAAAATTCACTAAACATGTCGGTGTCGTTTTAAAGAAATACCCAACTAAAGACTTGTATTGTGCTTGAATAAATGTAAATTTTACTGTTTTTAAAAGTGCGTTTACAGTTATAGTTAACATTCGTAAATATCTAATTACCTTTAACAACTGCGATACCAGCTTCCTCGGGAACAATAACCCTTTTGTTAGGAAATGCATCTTTCACGGCATTTTTCATTATTTCTGACTCAGAAAACCCGCCAACCATTATCAACGTCCGTACATCCCTCAAATTCCGGTTCTTCAATAACTGTTTCACGTGGTCTAACAGTTGGCCTTTAGAGGCATCAAACATCTCAAGGATAGTCGCTTTGTCAATATTGAGTTTGTCCCGTATCTTCTTAATTGTTGAGCTAAATTGGCTCTTTGGCAGCTCTGTCTCCAGTTGAAAACCTTTCTTTTTCTTGAATATGTCATATAGTGTATTGGGAACTCGCATGTACACTTTCTTAGAAGTACCAGCTGTTCTTTTTGTTAGTTCTATGATCTTCTGTAGGTCTAATTCATCTGTCTTACAACTTTTATTAAATTCATCCATGACTGGTTTACTTACAAGGCTAGTCAACATTTCTAGTATGCATTCATCTACCAGTGTACCGCCCCATGGTCCGCCACTTGGGGGAACTATTTCGTCAAGTGAACCACCACGCTGTACCTTATATACTGTTATATCTACAGTCCCTCCTGTAAGGTCTAAACGCAATCCAATACAGGTATTTTAAATAGCTTGATAATTAGTATAACAACATTCATGTGAATGGACCAATTTATCATAATTCGTTTATCAATTAGACAAACCTAATTGTGACCTTATGTTCGTTGATTTATTCGATCATGGCATCATCCCCACATGATTAATGAACGACTATAGGACACTTGTAATCGAAATATGTAAGTATATTTGTATGAAAATGCAAATTGATAAATATACACGTAAATTCAAAGTTACAAAGGGCATTTATAGTTTTGTACATAAACATCTAACTTAAAACACAACACCCACCTCCGAGGTCCAGAATCATAAACTCTGATCCGGGTTGAAATGATTGTAATTCCTCTTGCATGCCACCTTCTTCCTTAGCCTTAGATACAATAAGTTCTTTACAATATATCGCTGCAGCCTCAGGTTCTAATGCCAACTGAAGTTGGTCATCTGGTATTCCAGCCTAAGTAGAAATGTCAAAGTTAGAAAACCAAGACACACGCTTTGTGTATAATAGGTAAAAAGGTAAATACGCCAAACTATGTGCTGATTAAAGTTTCTAAGTACATGGGACAAATTACAAACTTTAAGAAACAGTGAAAAACTCATTGACAATAAAGACCATCGTAGGGACCCTTCATACTTCTTTTAACAAACTCAGTTGGTCGTAGAGTCACAATACCATCGAAGGAGTGTTCAACATTTTGAGATGGGTACCGAAGCGGTTGACATATTTGAATAATATGGTATCATATTTATAAAAGCTTTATGGTCGGCAACTGTTAACATTTAAAACAGATGGGCGAATTCAACATTTGTGCTCATGTGAAAGCACCGTCATTACCCATTTTATTGAAGAAACTATTAGGGGTTCGTTTTCAATAAATGCTCCTCATGCTTTCCTATAAAGATTAACTCACCTTGTCGGCAGCTACTTTCATAAACTGTTTAGCAGCCTCATTCCAGATAGCAGGCACTGTTAGAACCCAGTGTACGTCAGTTTCCTGGATATCACTTAGCCTATCACTCAACCTCTTCATGAGCTTGTCCTTCAAGAACTTTATAGCAGCGGCAAACACATCGATAGCAGGCATTGTTTGTCCTTGATCGTCCGGTAACAGCATTGTGAGTGGAAGTCTCTGTATTATGATAAGAATCAGGAAAATTACACTAAATTAAGGATACAAAACATATCACACAACTCGATCCGTCGTTACATTATTTTTTTCCAAACTAAAATCTCAACCGTAGTCCTGGGCTGGTATTCACAAATTTCTACGGGAAAAAATAAATATTTTGACTAAGTTTAATGAGGTGCACAAGAAACTATGTATAGCGTCGGTCACAACTGTGCGTATGTAAAAGAAGGTGGTGTCAGTTTGCAAAAATGCAGGTGATACGTAGGAATCCGAACGTGGTGTGTACCGCCTCCGTTCGTATTTTTGAGCACACAGACACGGCAAACAAGTTTTGTTGCGTGTTATCTGCGTGCGGTCTGCGTGTTCGTCCCCGTACGTGCGACGCACATGCTTTCCGTTGTCAATATAGCGCGTACGGACAACGCACATTGACATAGATCGTACGCTTTAAGCACGTGGTACGCGTGTTTAACGTACTTGTCATGTGCACTAAGTACGATGTACACAGTCACTCTTGACAAGGGTTAAATGTGCGTGTGACGTGCGTCGATGTTCTCCCTTCGTACTTCCTTCCCATATTTTCGAAAAAAAATATCGCAGCCGTTTACTCCCAAAAAATGAATGTGCTACAACACGCACGTTGTGTTCTGGCCAGGCCTATAATATAACCAACGTTTTGTTTGTGATTAATGTAGCTGGTTATTCTTGCTAAGACCAATTCACCATTGGTCCACGGGAGTTGAACAGGTATAGGTGTATAGGTGGCACACTTCAGGATATTTTAAGATTTTTTGAGAAGTTTTTGCCTTAAGTTGCTTTGTGAATACCACCGTAAATAATTACTTGCTGAACTGAGCAGAAAATAATTGAAATGAACAGTACTAAAATGATAATTCAAATAATTCCCGTTTGTACAGCACATACATTTGCAGTTTATTCAAAACAATCTAGTAAGACACATGCCGCGTAGACACATACTTACCTCTGTATCTAATTTCATCTTAAACCTTCTATAATATCTCCAGCCAATATGTTCGTCCACAGCAGATAAGTCTGCGTACTCCTGTTCTGCCTAGAAAGCCAGAAACATATTTCAAATACTAGTATCAATAATTCTAAATTCGGTACATTGGAAATCGCTGTGTGTTGTTGGTCTTCGGTTATATGCTTGCACAAACTATGCTAAGTACAATACACAATAATTTAAGCAAAGTTTTTTTGTAGTTTGACACAAATTCTAGGTATATGTATAATTATAACTAAAGTTATATAATGTATGTTAATTAAATACAGTACACGCATACGTGTTACACAAACGTAATATTGTAGTAAGTTAAGTACATCTGATTACGGGTATTCTTACCTGAGTAAAAAACTAGAGATAATACCCAGTGTGTGTTTTAAATGTACTGAGTAAAGCAATCATTGTTGGGGTATTTTAAGTACAACTTGCCGGCTTAGAATGAGAATAATTATAAGACTAATGCATAATTGAAATCTACATCATAAGACGCTTCTTATGAGCCTATTTTCATGGAAATCAGAACTTGTCGTGTTGACCAAACTGAAGTTGAAAAAGCGAGTTTTAAAGAGTAAAGAGTGATTTTCAGATAGTTTTTCTTGTTTTCTCAAAATAATGAATTTGTAGTTACGACTTTCTCATTATAAGCCAGCGAATTATCCATATAATGAACTGAGTGATTTTGATTTGATTGTGAGGTGCACAGTATGTACATGTAGATTATGCTATAGCATTCAACATGACGTCAATTTTAAAATACTACGTGTTATATAAATGTATGTATTCCATTTCATGAATGACTATTCTGGTTGTTTCCAACTATTGTCTAACAAAACATTACACAAATTGCTTTCAGGGTTTACAAAGTGAACTTAGTATAAAACTTACATCATATCCAAATGAATGAAACTTTTTATTCGGTTCAAATAATACTATGGTGGGTGCTTTAACCGTTACCAGTCCTATGCCATCTGTCCAGTCAGTATTCGCGTAGATCTGAGAAAAACATAATCATGTTATATATCAATTAGTGTTACATTGTTGTGTAACAGCTGTAACGGTTTCGCAAGTATCTCAGGTTTCTATATCATATACACGTATATCTTTTTTATATGGGCATTTTTTAAAACAAAAAATGACAAACATTTCGTAGTCAAAACAAGGGCAACATACCTCTGGAAATACGAGGGTCATTCAAAAAATACGTAGACAACATCGATTGTTTAACTATCTATCATTCGAATTTCATCGAAAATTGTAGAAATCAGGTTCTACCGGTTAGGAATTCAGTGCGTATATTTATCACGAACAATATATGTTATATTCGAACATATGGTAGTTATAGCAACGTAAAATTGAACACACGGGGCAACCAATCGAATTGGTGTTGATTTCTTCACCCAATCACTTATCTTTAACGGTTGCGAATCCTTTATAGAATTAATGTGTGTATCGTTTGGGATTATGTAGTTTTGTGTTTCAAATTATGATGTCATAATTAACAGGGTTACCGAGATATTGGTTATCATACAAAGCCACTCTTTATAGCAGAAAGAAAACGCGACGTCACGTTAAACCACGGGGGATCAACGCGTAATCCTGAAAATATGTGTTGCGCTTGGTATAAACAGTTTTTAAACACACATACTTACTTGAATCGTGGCCGAAAATTGGATATTTCACCTAAAGGAGGTGCCAGAACATCATGTAAAAGATACAATGCTGGGGTTGTATATATTTCTTGATTTAATCAGCTTAAACATGTCCCATGGAGTCCAAATTTCGCTTTTCTGGAAGTCAAGACTTTGATATGGGTGCGATTTGGGTACGTGAGTATAAAACTCGAAACAACAAATGAAATAATGAATGCTATTTGTTCATTTTTTGAAAGTTTAACCCGCCGTTTTAAATTGGTCATTATACAGAATGGTTGGAGTTGTACAATGAGTAATATTGTGAGAATTTAGAGATATTATGAGGTAACCGAAACCTATTACGTCAATCACGACGTCTGGACTTGCCCCGTTGTCACTATAGGTGCAATGCATAAAACACGACCCTCACTTAACCGTTGGTCCGATTTCTATGAAACTTCTGGATTTTGGCGAATGAAGGGGTGCAACAACATAATAAGTAATTATTGATTTATCTGAAACAATAAGGTAGCAAATTGATTTGTCTACGTATTTTTTGAATGCCACTCGTACACTGTGAAGAGTTATGTGCCTTGATGTAATGGGTGGCCATTTCGATAGTAAACAAGTATGACTGGAAATCATTGAGAGGTTTGAGGCATTTAATAAGACTTTGTGACAAGCTAAAAATTATACACGGACTTATAACGTTACTGATATTTGAATTTATATATCTATCATCGGCATTACAAGGTTAATGCAATAAATACAGTATATCGCAATTTAAGATGTACATGACGCTTTAAGCTAGATCTAGTTCAATCTAGTTGGTGTATACAAAGATAAATATTGGTATAAATAGCATGTACTGTAAAAAAAACATTAATATCAACGGGACAAAATTTCGTTGTTTCGATGATTAAACCATTTCGTGGGGACATAATTTCAAGGATATAGTATCCAATAAGTCATAAACTATTGATTTTTTTAATATTCTTGGAGATTTAATTTCGTGGTTTATATCATCCACGATATCCACAAAATAAACTCCCTGCAATATTAAACATGTGTGTAGGCCTTCTGAATACTAGTACAAAATGTACTTTACTTCAGTACGCTTTAAATGATCACAACTTCATTCAAATATATGTTTTAGTTATAGGCGAATACATTTTTAAATAAAATTATGAAAACTAAATTAGGTATAAATTCAATGTAAGCCGAAAGTAGAATTTTCGAATATGAGAATTGACTGACCTTTAGGGCGTCTGCCTTGTATTCACCTGTGAAAGAATAGGCATATCCAGAGTAGGTTGTCCCAAAGTCGATAGCAGCAACCACTAACTTAGATTTTGAGCGACTCATTCTGTTTTAACAACCATTAACTCTTGTATATTTTAAGTATACTTCTTAATTTGAAATAGGAACTAGGCATATATTTTATACCGGAGAAAAACGTAAAGTGCCGAGTTCTCATGATCGTAGGATGGCACGCGATGTTATACAAAGTACGCAACTGTGAACACAATTGTTCATAAAAACAAAATGATACAAATCTTGATAAAATTGTGTACAGTAGTTTGGCAAATATTTTAAAAAACTATAATCGACTATGGTACGTAGCTTGTTGTATTATGTCGGCTCATAAACGATATAAATTTGTTTTTCAAATAAAATGCAGAGAGCTGGTTCAAGGTAATCCCCTTACTGTTACGCCCCCGTCTTTAAAGAGGGTATATCTGCAGGTCTGTGGCACGTTCGGATACCAAATGGTTTCCGCTCAATGACTCAAGACGCATTGCCTTGGTATATTCACACTTTATATAGGTTAGTCAACAATAACTTCAGGTACATACTCACTCTGACTGTATAATTGATATTTCAGCATAAATTGTCTTCTATCATAGAACAGCACGATTATTATAGTTAAGCTGCTAAATGGGCTCGTCTGCGTACAGACACGGCTTTTATAAACAGTTACCATTGTGTTGCACTGCAGCTTTAATATTATGGATCAGCTTTACATGAACTAGGCGTATGTAATTATGTAACTTATAGAGTATACAAATACTGACCATTGAGTTCAGCTGCATTCTCATCAACTATAACGTTTGTTGCTGACAAACACTAATCGTAAGGGACTCCTTCATATAAACTTCAGCAAGGTTTAGCTGCCTATGGGTACCATGTGCATTGGTCAGCTTTATATAAGTACTAACTGATATCATAATCAGCTGTATAATAAGCAACCAGTAAACACAATATTGTGTTAGGTTTAGCTGCACATTTACACATTCAAATGTAGAGCATAGTCACGTCATTGCATTGGTGGCAGTGGTACTGATTACAAAATGTAGTTAGGTGTTTTTTAAAGCAGTACTCAAATAAGTAAAATACTGTGACATTTTAAACAGTTTTGGATATTTATTATGCGATATTTCAACAACTACTTTTACAGAGAACATCTCACACACATCCAAAAATAATTATTCTGTTTGTTACACCACCTGAAAAACAAATACAATCATGTACTCGTATAGCTCATTATTTCATAATACAATTGGTTTAATCATATATTTATACAGACATACGTATTTCTTGATGTATTTGCAATAGCAATCATAGTGTTTAGTACTTGTGTCAATATGGAGTATTAAAAGTTATAAAGACTCAAATTTTAACAAACCGACTCAGAATTGATCATAAATGAATTGTTCTTATATTTGTATTTAAATGTAACTTAGTATAAGCAAGATATAATGACTATGTCATACCACTGTAATCTCCATGGAGATTGCTTCGACAGAATTCACCTAAAACTCCAAAACAATCATCATCAACATCCTCCTCAATCCGTCTCTGTATATCATCTTTACATACAATAACATCTACTTGTAACGGCAATATTTTGTCCATGGCCATCGTCGAAGTGTTTACATCGTTAGCCATTCTACGACCAGTAGCATCGTCTGAGGTGTCATCTTTCACATCGTTAGCCATTCTACGACCAGTAGCATCGTCTGATAGGTATAGGATTATAGGTGGCACACTTCAAGACATTTTAAGATTTTGTGAGAAGTTTTTGCCTCAAGTTGCTTTGTGAATACCACCGTAAATAATTACTTGCTGAACTGAGCAGAAAATAATTGAAATGAACAGTACTAAAATGATATTTCAAATAATTCCCGTTTGTAAATCACATACATTTACAGTTTATTCAAACAAATTAATAAGACACGTTTGTCGTATACCCCTACTAACATTTTTATCTAATTTCATCTTAAACCTTCTATAATATCTCCAGCCAGTGTGTTCGTCCTCAGCAGATAAATCTGTGTACTTCGGTTCTGCCTAGAAAGCCAGAAACATATTTCAAATACTAATATCAATAATTCTAAATTCGGTACATTGAAAATCGCTGTATGCTGTTGGTCTTCGGTTATGCATGAACAAACTATACTCAGTACATTTAAAAAGCGTCTTTTCTGCAATACGCACTTCTAGCAAAATGATTTTTTGTTGGTTTTTTTGTATTTTGGAACAAATCTTAGGTATATAACCTAAAGTTACATGTCCGTTAAATACAGTAAACGTAAAATTGTGGTAAGTTGAGAACATCTGGTAACCGCATTCTTACATGAGAAAAAAAACTAGATATAATCGACAGTATGTGTTTTTAAATGTATTGAGTAAATACTTCATGTTTGTGTCCTTTTGGCACAATTATACATATCATATGTACTGAGTGATTTGATTTGAGAGTGAGATGCCTAGTATGAATATACATGTAGATTATACCATAACACTTAATCATGTTCAATATGATGTCGATTACAAAATCCTACATATGTGTACTCCGTTTCATGAATTATTATGTTTATTGTTTCCGACTTTTGCCCTACAAAAAAATACATAACTTGCTTTCAGGGTTTACAAAGTGAACTTAGGATCAAACTTACATCATATCCAAATGAATGAAACTTTTTATTCGGTTCAAATAATACTGTGGTTGCTGCTTTGACCGTTACCAGTCCACTGTCATCTATCCAGTCAGAATTCGCATATATCTGAAAATAGACAAACTGTAGCTGCTTTAACTTTTAATGTGGAGAGCGGTGGCCTAGAGGTAGTGCGGCGTTTTGGGATCGAGAGGTCCCGGATTCAACCTCGTCTGTACCACTGATTAATTTCTCTGATCAAATTTAACCTACATGATCCACTCCACAATGGTGTAAATTGGTACCTGTGAGGGCAGTGACTATTCATGGGCGCTGCAGATCGAACGTATGTTTCCATAGGTAACCCAATGACCAGGAGAAGTTAAAATGTCAAAGGGTGCTTGAGCGGCTTAAAAGCTGAAAAGAGCCCTAGAAAATTGATAACTTAACGAACTTAATGAAGTGTTCCAAGTTACTATTAAAGCAATGATTGAATTAACTAGCAATAACTTTAAAATAAATATTGACAGACAAATGCGATAACTAGGAACCAATACACTGTACTTATAAAAAGTGTATAACAAGATCATAGGCAAATGGTGCATTTCATCACCACCGAAGAATTATAACAAGTCAATTACTCCATTCAAATGTGTATTGTACGAGTTACCTCTCATTGCCTAGACTGAAATCACTTTCTAACATCACCCAGATCAAATTTGATGCAAGACAACACCTCCTCAGAATATTGAAACGTTTTACATAAAACAAAGACTCTAAGGTGAAGGGACAATAACTCAATAAAACAAGTATTATCTACTCTAGTGAAAACAGAGCGATCCAAAAGTATCTCAAGTTTCAAGATCATGGTAATGGATTTCGGTCTGTCACATGGACTAAAGGGCCGATACCTCTGAAAATACACATCGATGAGTTATGTGCCATGTTGTAATTGATGACTCTTAGTGAACAAGCACGAATTGCAACCATTGAGAGTGTTTATTCATGTTGTACAATTAACATGACTTTTGAGCCAAGCTCAAAATTATACTCGTTCTTATACTGATAATTGAATTTCCATATTTATCATCGGCATAGTAATAGTACTATCTTTAATCATGATTTTTAACTATATTTGATGCAATAAATAAAGTGTATTGCAATTTATGAAATACATGATGCTTTGAAATAGATCTAGTTCAATCTATTTGGTGTATACTTAGAAAAATATGGTTATAAATAGCATTGTACTGTAATGATTGTTCGGCCTTCTGAATACTAGTACTTTCAAGGTTTGGAATGTAAGAGATTCAATGTACTGACCTTTAGGGCGTCTGCCTTGTACTCAGCTTTGAAAGAATAGGCATATCCAGAGTAGGTTGTCCCAAAGTCGATAGCAGCAACCACTAACTTATATGTTGAGCTACTCATTCTGTTTTAACAGCATTTAACTCTGGTATATCATAAGTATACTTCCTAATTTGAAATCGAAACTAGGCATTGCATTGCAATTTACCCCGCCTCTGACTGATTAGTAGCTAAATCAAGGAATGTGATTGGTCCATCGCGATCACATGGTGACACAATGACATCCCATACCGAATCAGTAAAATAAATACCGGGTACCCCCGAGATCAATACCATCAGTAAATTCAATACGGGCGCCCACGTGATCAATGCCTGTGTTATTCTTAGAATGTTTCATATCTTTGTAAATGTCCATTACAAAACACCTTCCCAATAAGGTTAAATCTCAAAACCAGACAAATTCGCAAGAACAAGTATGAATAACAAAAAAAACTCCAATTAGCTTGATTTTGTAACAAAAATGTCCAAATAATACCAAATAAGGTATCTCAGAGTGCACTATATGGATCTACTGTTTTTAAAATGTTCACGGTGAATATGCCGGATCCCTAATAGAATGACGTCCTAACAGGTATTTTTACAAGCAACGACTTCCTAGATATACGCAATCGTAGGCATTATAAACAACATGTACATACACAAGACATCCACATACGCTTCCATAAACATGATGTTTTATCTATGTGTAAATTGTCACTCCCTCACTCTTCAAAATAAGGTTTGCTATACCACTTGTTATGTTTTGTCATCCCCAATGTTAAAGATGCTGCTACATTCATGCACAAGACTACAGTGTTCAGATACAATACTGGATACGATTTACTAAATGTAGTTTTTTTCATGAATTAATAGGGGAATAAATAGCCAGCGAAGCTGGCTATTGTAAATACCCATACTAATAATTTTCACGTGCGTATCTTCGTCGAGTCTCTGCAGGTACTAATGCTTTCAGAAAAAGTTGTGAATGGTCCGTTGAAAATAAAAAAATAGAAATCTGTAAACGGTTGCCTCCTATCATTTCGAATTATAACCATCTTTAAAAATATTAAATAAATAAAACAAACTATTAAAAAAACAAAGGGAAGTAAGAAATACTGGATACACTGCGCCAATACAAGACGTGATGTCATGACGTCACAAATAACAGGAAATGACGTCATACCAAAAGTACGCCAAATAAAATCATGACGTTACGTTGCAATGTATAACAAATCAGTATAATATAGGTAAAACTCCAGGTTACACTTATTCCAAACATAAACCACATAGCCAATCTAAAATTTTGAATAATTATTATTTCTGGTCTTAAATTTAAAGAGGAAAAGTGATTAGTTGCTGATCATTAACTATCTTTTATAACATCTAAATTCAACTCATATTTAGTCAGTTTCTATCTGAAACATAGCTTATAGGCAGATATCCAATGTGTATTTAATCCCTCATTTAGGCGGTGCCTTAGTTCATATTAATGATAAAACGATGCGTAGTTTGCATTCATAATTAATATTTGACATAGTTACATCGATACGTCGTTAGTTTGCTAAGTTTCAATATTTTTAAATGACAAACAAATGCCTACAGGCTCCGAGTAACGATCAATCAAAGAATAATCGTCATACTCTGGCTGGCATTCTAACACAGATTTGTCTCTTTATAGCATTGGACTGCATGTGAATGTGACACTATTCCTTGCATGTAATCCAAAGCATGCTCTACACGAACGAAGAGTATCCCGAATATCATACAATGTTGTTTTGCATACCCTTTATCTTCTGTGCCTTTTTTGAAATGATTCAAACCATGACTATTTTTATATAAACTATCCCAGTGTGTGTCCTCAGAACGTTCAAATGAATATATACATATATCGGTGACACAAAGCTAATTTTATTTGATAGTCAAGCGTGTATGATTAACCACACGGACTAAGCCTGAAAATTAATCCATATCAACACTATTTGCATACAAAGATGCATACATGTAACGAAAAAATCAAATCAGTAACATTAACTAGGCCTCATACACCCGGCTAGACCCCGAACACTTGTTATGTGAATAAAAACTAGACTCCGTACAGTAAAATGCTAGACCCAGTACAAAACGCAATGCTGTTTTTCTTCAATAACATGCTTGTTAGTGCATGATTATTGACTAGGGTTTCAACATAGGTAAAGAACATGTCAGGTAAAAGTTTAAATCTTAACAGGGTCTTGGAAAATGTATACTTTAGCTGCGATAAAAGAAAAATGTACGTTTTCCTGCACCGTCAGCCAAAAGAGGAACATGTCGGTGTTGTTTGTCAAGAATAATTGAACTTACAGAGCAAACGAGTACATGGGAGCTTTAAAAAAACATTTCACTTCATAAATCAGTTCACTTTGAGTGAATCGCATACATATTTACAGAATATTCCTTAAAAACGTACCGTCGTCCGAAACCGATTACCACTTTTACTTTCTTTTTCGTCCAAAATAGGGGGCTATTTCCGCTGTACGATGTCTACCAGTGTTGTAGGTGTTTTAAGAATCACCAAAAATAAAGGTGAAATTTTCATTTAAATAGCCGATTTATCATGACAGTACTCGATCTCCGAGGAAATTGGTCTTTAATAGATATTTTACGTAGTTTTACAATGATATCAACACTCAGATCATTCTAGATGCTAGAACGTTAGTAGACTTCAATTCGTTCCATGTCAACAATGCGAATCAACAATCTATGTCTCAATGTAGCTTGTCAAAGCAATGTTTATGAGATTATTTTTATACTGTCAGTGTGCATAAGACTTATGTACCAGTCAGTTTCATCTACAGCACCCCGGCCCCGGGGAAGGGCCCTCAGGGATTTTATGTTTTGGGTTGTCAAAACCCCCGCCCTTCCACCGCCTACGGGGAAAGCAGGTGGTAAAATCTTTGGTATTTCCCCTGACAACTAAACATTGTCCCCGGGCTATTGGTTTTCGCAGAAAAAATCCCGAAATTTCCCCTGCCTTGCGGGAGAAGCTGGAAGGTAAAAACATGTCCGTCTCACTGGCTATTCCCCATGGATCCCCGTGGTCGGAGGAGCTGTGGATGCAACTGACTAGTACATTAATTATTTGCGGTGGACAAACTTGTCTACTAGGAGGGTCCACTGAAGGAGCCTGCAACATAAGCTAGCTTTTTCATTGTTGCGAGGTAAATCCTTTTTGTATGCAGCGATATCGTGTATGGTTGCACTGTTTATTTTGTTATCTCCCTTGACTAACGTAGCGTGTTGTACGAGTGTGTTCCCTTTGCTCTAACAGAGTGGTCCTAACTGGAATCTATAGAACTTAGTTACAAAAGCATTTCAGTTTTAGTCCATCCTTTTGTAACATGTTATTTTAAGCAGAGTTGGGCTTAATAGTGCGGATAATTTAAATTAAGACCAATTCCATTGAAATCAGTGGTATTTTTCTTGAGTTGTACTTTTATTGTGGTTATCCGGTTTGAATGGTCATCGACGGGGTAAATTCGTTGCATGGTCATCTAGTGACCTGGTACGGGATGATACCTGGTCAGTAAATTTCGTACCAGGCGAGGCGAATACTTGCATTATTAGTAACATGTATATCCACACAAAATTGACAATGATCCTGTATTTGTATTTACTGATTCTGAGCTCAAGGGACCAAAATAAGTTGTTGTTGATAAAGAAGGCGCCAGCTATGTATCAGGAATGGCGAGTAGGAATATATTTAGGATATCATCAGAAGGTGAACTCGTACAGGTATACCGACGACGTGAAGATCCTGATCATTACGAGGATATAGCTGTGGCATCGACAGAGGATAAACTACTAGTTTCAGCGTATGAAGATGACAGTATTATTGTTCTTAGACTACGCAAGTAAAATTCCAAAGCCAAATTATAAAACAAAACCACTTACCTGTACAAAATATTGAAAACGACTTCAGCTACAGTACTTTACAAACTGTTGGGGTTTTTTTGGTCGTGTGAAGCAGTTATTAAATTAATTGCTGAAGTTAAGACAGTAAGTTATATATGTTAGATTGTATATCACTGAAATAAAATATTAATTGTTATACTCAAACTACGTACATGTATAAACTAAAAGAAAAACATGAGATGTATAATTTTGTTTTGATCATTTATTAAAAGTCCGTATATTCTTTGGTACTTGATTATAAATTAATAAACTATTTCCTTACTAATATTGTATTTGTGTTACAACACTCATTTACACTTTTGTTGGGACAGATTGACTCTAGCAACAACAAACGTCTAATCGAAGCTAATATCACAGGAAAACTTGACATGTAGATCAACCAGAAGCTTGCACCATGATATTACTGGCTTAGGATGAGTACAATGTAGTAAGTACTACTTACGACCTTATTAGACAAATACAAATTTGAAATCTGTATCATAAGTTCTTATGAACCTAATTTCATGAAAATCAGAACTTGTCATGTTCACCAAAGCTTGTTTTCCATATGTAAGGAGTTATTTTTAGTTTCCTCAAAATATCGATTTTGTACTTCCGACCTTCTCATTCTAAGCCAGCGAAGAGTTGCACAAAATAGGGAACACATCCAAAACATGAATTATAGTAAACACAATCAAGTTTGAACATCAACAAAATAAATGTAGAAATAGTTTTGAGACTACATGGTTTATAAAATTAGAAAATATTGAGTTTCCAGTAACACATAATACAGGCAAAATTGGTAAATGTACATAATAACATAGAAAAAAATGGAGAGGAGTTTGATCGTTGAGGCATGTTCATAACAATAGATAATATGTCGTTGTTGTTTGGGATTTTCAAAGACAGATATAGGTGCCTGGCCATTCGTTTTTCCTGACAGAAGAAGCAATGACCACCGGAAGGAAGTGATAGTGGTTTGGTTCATGTCACTCTGGCGAGCTACCCTAGCTGATTTCGAATATACTCATTGGTTATTTAACGTTGCGCACCTAAACATGAGAGACTACCTCTGGGATACCAACCATACCATCACTAGTTGGGTGGAAAACACTGAAAAACGTTCAGTGTAGAGAATTTGAGGTAATTTATAAATACATTTACGAATCAATGAGTCATGAATAAAAGAAATGATTAGCAAAAACATATTGGTACATCTACACTATCCAATTGAAACGCACAAAATTGAAATAGTTTATACTGATGATAACACTAAAGACACCTTCTGCGGGTTTTTTTTTCAACAAAACGGACACAATCGAATATGAACAGAAAACATAGAGGAATTGGTACATGGAAATAAAGATAATTGCTTAATTGACACTTGAAAAATATACATTGATATCACAGACAAATCGGTACTTGAAAAATGGAAAAATGATAGACTTATAATATAAACACAACTCAATAAATAAAAAAGTTGTACACCAGACAAACACTATGAAATACATACAAACATACACATAATAATACATGTATCTCTTTCAATTTGATAGAATCATATTGGTCAGTTTTAACATTCAAATTATACAACACTATTATAGTATAGCATAATAATGTAGGATTAAAACACTTTTCATTGAATTAGGTTAGGTTTGCATCTGTATAAACTAGAAATATACAGGTACACCAGAAAAACACAGTGAAATACATATATACACATAATAATGTCTCTTTCAATTGGATAGAAACATATTGATCAGTTTTAACATTCAAATGATACAATAATAGTATAGTTTAGCATAATAATGTAGGATTTAAATATAGCACTTTTCAATGAATTAGGTTAGGTTTGCATCTCTATAAACAGCAAGTGTCTTTTAAATTATAGATGACGTGTACATAAAAACAAGATACTAGTAATACACATGATACACTGTTGGATCACATCTTCACAAAACATGATCAGAAACATCTTCTCGAATGACCTTCGATATGGGGTCAGATAAATAAGTCTAATCAAAGAAAACTTACGTGAACGCAAAAGATACATTTGCGTTTCAATCGTCTTGAATTATAACATGTGTGTAATCAAGATTATGTCAGCATGGCACACTTGATTAATGGGAACTCACTGATTACATAAAGTTACATGTAATGACGTCGCTGTCTTGTGAGACTGTGATAACCTAGTCCATCATGAACATATAGCTGGCTCCGAATTAAAAGGTCGTTACTACAAAATCAACATTCTGAGAAAACAACTGTCTGACAATCACTCTTTACTTATGGTAAAACAAGCTTTTTCAACTTCAGTTTGGTCAACATGACAAGTTCAATTTTCATGACAATTTGCTCTAGAAAATGAGAAGCGCCTGGTGATGTAGATTTCAAATATGCATTAGTCTTATAAGTTCGTAAGTGGTCATTCTAAGCCATCGATATATTAAAGCCAGTATGAATGCCATTATATAGTTCGTCAGTAAGATAATCCGTAACAGTACATTACTACATATTAGACAGTATGGTAAAAAGGATCCATGCAGATTATCTAATTCAAAAAGTTAAATCTAGCAGATTTAGTGTTATGCTCCATTGCACTTTCCTGTACTTCTACATGCAGTTCAGTGTCACCAAAGCTCATTACAACTGTGATGAGTTCCTTTGTTTTATCATCACTCCTACCTAACAGACTTATCTCAATATTTCCAACTCTGGTACATCCCGCCTCATCTACATATTGCGGATGTTCCGAATTGGACTTATATATCTCAACCGTAGCATGAGATGAGCCTACAAATGATGTGTAAAATGAATGCTCATATTTTGATTTATTTGGAACAACAGTTGTTCCCTTCTTCACGAAGGCTTGGAAAACGTCCTCGCATTTTGTAACACCGTCTCGTATTACTTGTTTTGATAGTGGATCAATCCGTTGCCTAAAAGGACGTGCTACGCTTACACCTGAAAGAAAAACAAGAGCAACGAACCTTTATAACATATTTCAGGGGGGGTTTCTGGATAATTACTACCAGTATCATTGACACGGTACTAGACGAGTCATGTACATTTGTATACGGCTAGATACATGTACGAATAAAGTTAGTTTTTACCAGATGATAGACATAATTTATTAAACTGACTAGAGTACGATATATACAATTTGGACGCAACAGATGATTTAAACAACAAAACAGGAAATCGGACATGGAAGGAAGCACTCAACCAAACCAGCCGAGCACAGAAGACAGTAACATTACAACACAACTACACGAGACAATGACCACACACAACCCAAAGAAATAAGTCAGTCACCAACAGTTGACATGCCAGGCCAAGGTACAATTGATTGTCATATTAAGTTACTTACAAACGAGGCAGATATAAATGTACTTAGCATACACACAATGAATCAGCCGTAAATAATGCAAATGAAATATACTAATATGGAACATGGTTTTAAATCCGAACGATGCAACTGACATTATAAGTGTCCATGAAGATTTTTGTAATACGTCTTACCATATGTACAAGGTAGCTTCCTCGAATTAATAGAATCAGAATTATGTCCGAACATAACAGCTCCTAAAATAAAGATTTCATAAAAACAATTACAAATTTAAAAGAAAATGCGCTTTCCTGAGGATGACCTTTCGTGAGTGGTGTCAGAAAGGACTTAAAATACACCATTAACATGTCGATGTTTTAAAGAAATAACAAGCCAAAGGCTTGCATTGAGTTTGAATAAATGTATTACTGTTTTTGAGTATTTATTAATAATTAAGGTACGTATGTTGTAAATACCTTTAACTACTGCGATACCAGCTTGCTCGGGAACAATGACCCTTTTGTTAGGAAAGGCGCCTTTCACAGCATTTTTCATTATTTCTGACTCAGAAAACCCGCCAACCATTATCAACGTGCGTACATCCCTCAACTTCCGGTTCTTCAATAACTGTTCCACGTGGTCTAACAGTGCACCTTTAGAGGCATTAAACTGCTCCAGGATAGTCGCTTTGTCAATATTGAGTCTGTCCCGTTTCTTCATTATTGTTGAGCTAAATTGGCTTTTCGGGAGTTCCGTCTCCAGTGGAAAGCCTTTCTTTTCCTTGAATATTTCAAATAGTGCGTTGGGAACTCTCATGTTCACCTTCTCAGAAGTACCAGCAGCCTGTGTGTCTTTCAATTTTCTTTTTGTTAGTTCGACGACCCTGTGTAGCTCTAATTCATCTGTCTTACAATTTTCATTAAATTCATCCATGACTGGTTTACTTACAAGACTTTTCAACATTTCTACTATGCCTTCATCTACCAGTATACCACCCCACGGTCCACCACTTGGGGGCACTATTTCTTCAAGTGTACCACCACGCTGTACCTTGTGTACTGTTATATCCACAGTCCCTCCTGTAAGAAATCATATACTCAATTCAATACAGGTACTGAATGTTGCATCATATTTTTTATAACATGATCCATATAAATTGACCCGATTCAACATAATACTGTAATTAATTAGACACATAGATACGGGTATATCTACTCCTTCTAGGTAACAAATTTTGTCCAACAACTCGATCATGTTATTAACGTTAGCCCCATTTCGTAAAAGACTCTTTTCTATAGTTCTGGCGGCTATATTCCGGTCTGGCGGCTATAGTCAATGTTACCTTTTAGCAGTTACCTACCTAAAGCCGCAGCAGAAGTGGTGTTAGGGATAAGTTAAGGGGTTTGGGCTAGGGGCTATGATGAGCTTTGGGGGTTATGGTTTGGGTTAGGGGCTATGGTTAGGGTTTTGATAAGGTTTAGGGATTAGGGAATATTTATGCCCATGATATTTAGTGGTATATGCCTAGGGCCATAGCCAAAGTGTGGACTATAGCCACAGTGTGGACTATAGAAAAAAGTCGCACCCCATATTATTAATGTATGTTTTTACAGTACTTGTAATAAAAATATGTAAACATGTTATTTGAACATGTATAAATATATACGCGAATTTAAAGTTAAATTTAAGTTAAAGGGAGCATATACAGTTTTGTACATAAACATCTAAAATATACCACAACACCCACCTCCGAGGTCCAGAATCATAAACTCTGATCCGGGTGTAAATGATTGTAGTTCCTCTTGCATGCCACCTTCTTCCTTTGCCTTAGATACAATAAGTTCTTTACAATAAATCGCTGCAGCCTCGGGTTCTAATGCCAGCTGAAGCTGATCGTCCGGTATTCCAGCCTACGTAGAAATAATCAGAGAGGCTAGTGAGAAAACAAACAAGAAACACGCTTTTTGTATCACAGCAAAACGATAGATAAGCACAACTAATCGCTGATTAAACTAAATTAGCACACGAGACAAATTACTACCTTGAAACAGTTAGTAAACAGTGAAAATAAGAAACAGTGAAAAGTGAAAAACTCCATAAATAATGAAGACCATCGTAGGGGCCCTTCAAAATTGTTTTAAGACACTTAGTTGGCGGTAGAATAACAATACCATTGATGGAGTCTTCAATGTTTTGAGGTGGGTACCGAAGCGTTTGACATATTTGAATAATACGGTATTATATTTAAAAAAGCGTTATGGTCGGCAACTGTTAACATTTAAAACAGGTGGGCGAGTTCAAAATTTGCGCTCATGTGAAAGCAACGCCATTACCCATTTTATTGAAGAAACTATGGATGTTTTAAACTAAATGCTCTACTGACTGTCATATACGAGTGTGATTGATGAAATAAAAATGCACACACCTTGTCGGCAGCTACTTTCATAAACTGTTTAGCAGCATCATTCCAGATAGCAGGTACTGTAAGGACCCAGTGTACATCAGTTTCCCGGATATCATTAATCCTATCACTCAACCTCTTCATGAGATGGTCCTTTAAGAACTTTATAGCAGCGGCGAACACATCGATAGCAGGCATTGTTTGTCCTTGATCGTCAGACAACAGCATTTTGAGACGAAGTCTCTGTATAATGATAAGAAACGGGAAAATTACACTAAATTAAGGATACAAAACATATCACACAACTCCGTCGTTACATTATTTCTTTCCAAACCAAAGTCCCAACCGTAGTTCTGGGCTGATTTTCACAAAACATATTACGGTAAAACATAAGTACTTGCCATGTGCACAAAGTACGATATACATATTCACTCTTGACCAGGGGACCACGTGCGTGTGACGTGCGTCGATGTACTCCCGCCGTATGTCCTTCCCATTTTTTCGAACAAAGTATGTAGCTTAAAAAACTCAAAACAAGTATTTCCAGAGTAGGTGGCACACTCAAAGAATTTGTAAGATTTGTGAAAATTCTAAGTTTTTCTTTAAGGTACTTTGTGAATATCACTGTGCGTAAGTACTTACTGAACTGAGCAAAAAGACTTGAAATGAACAGAACTAAACTGATAATTCAAATAATTCAAGTTTGTAAACCTTATACATTTACAGTTTTTCAAACAATGTATTAAGACGCATGCCGCGTAGACCCCTATAACTAACCTTTTTATCTAATTTCATCTTAAATCTTCTATAATATCTCCAGCCAGAGTGTTCGTCCTCAGCAGACAAGTCCGTGTATTTCTGTTCTGCCTGGAAAGTCAAAAACATATTGTAACTTTGGTACCTTGAAAATCGCAGTGAGCTGGTTGTCTTTTGAGCTGTTTTAGTTCAATTATCCATATATCGCTGGCTCAAAATGAGAAGGTCGTAATTGTCCCTTACAACCTTATAAGACTAACCTTATAAGACTAATGCATATTTAAAAACTACATCATAAGGCGCTTCTTTTGAGCCTATTTTTATGAAAATCGGAACTTGTCATGCTGACCAAACTGTTAAAAACGCTTGTTTTACCATAAGTAAAGAGCGGTTGTCAAACTATTGCTTTTGCAGTTACGACCGTCTCATACTAAGCCAGCGATATGTTCTGAGTGATTTTGATTTGATTGTGAGGTGAACAGTATGAATAAACATTTAGATTATACCATAATACTTGAACTTGTTGAACATCATGTCATTTTAAACATCCTAGATATGTGTACGCCATATCCTGAATGACTATTTTTATTGTTTCCAACTATTGCCCTACAAAACACTACATAAATTGCTTTGAGGGTTTACAAAGTGAACTTAGGGTCAAACTTACATCATATCCAAATGAATGAAACTTTTTGTTTGGTTCAAATAATACTATGGTTGGTGCTTTAACCGTAACCAGTCCACTGCCATCTGTCCAATTAGAATTCGCGTAGATCTGGAAAAAAACACAATCATATAATATGTCAATTAATTAGTCTTCCATTGTTGTGTAACAGCTGTAACTGTTTCGCAAGTATCTCAGGTTTCTATATCATATACACGTATATCTTATTGATAAGGGCATTTTTTAAAACAAAAAATGACAAACATTTCTTAGTCAAAACAAGGGCAAATACCTCTAGTAATACACAGTGAAGAGATATGTGCCTTGATGTAATGGATGGCTATTTCGATAGTAAACAAGCATGACTAGAAATCATCTAGAGGTTTGTGGCATTTAACAAGACTTTGTGACAAGCTAAAAATTATACACGTACTTATAACGTTACTGATATTTGAATTTCTATATCTTTCATCTGCATTACAAGGTTAATGCAATAAATACAGTTTATCGCAATTTAAGGTGTACGTGACGCTTTAAGTTAGATCTGGTTCAATCTAGTTAGTTAGATTCGATTTATTTATCTAGTTGGTGTATTCTTAGAAAAATATGGGTATAAATAGCATGTACTGTAAAAAACATTAATTTCAATGGGACAAAATTTCGTTGTTTCGATGCTAAAACCATTTCGTGGGGACATAATTTCAAGGATATCGTATCCAATAAGTCATAAACTATTGAAATTATTACTATTCTTGGAGATTTAATTTCGTAGTTTAGATCATCCACGATATCCACAAAATGACCCCTTCGAATATTAATCATGTTAATGCTTTTAAGTATCTGTATGCAGGCCTTCTGACTTTACTTCAGTACGCTTTAAATGATCACAACATCATTCAAATATTATGTTTTAGTTATAGGCGAATTAATGTTTTGATAAATTCATGAAAACTAAATTAATTATAAATAGAATGTAAACCGAAAGTAGGCGTTTCGAATATGAGAATTGACTGACCTTAAGGGCGTCTGCCTTGTATTCAGCTTTGAAAGAATAGGCATATCCAGAGTAGGTTGTTCCAAAATCGATAGCAGCAACCACTAACTTAGATTTTGAGCGACTCATTTTGATTCAAAATCCATTAACTGTGGTACATTTTGAATATACTTCCTAATTTGAAATCGAAACTAGGCATTGTATTGTAATATTTCATACCGGAGAAATACGGAAATTGCCGAGTTGTCATGATCGTAAGATGGCGCGCGATGTTATACAAAATACGCAATGGTTCATAAAAACGTAATGATAAAAATGTTGATAACATTGTGTACGGTAGTTAGGCAAATATTTTAAAAACTATGATCGACTATTTTGCCAGGTAAGTAGCTTCTTGTATTACTAGTATATATGTCAGCACATTAACGGTATATATGTTACGCACACGTCTTTAAAGATGGTATATTACTTTTCACACGTCTGCAGGTCTGTTGCACGTTCGGATACCAAATGGTTTCCGCTCAATAACTCAATGACTCATGACTCATGACTCAAGACGCATTGCCTGGGTATATTCACACTTTATATAGGTTAGTCAGCAATAATTTCAGGTACATACTCACTCTGGTTGTATAATAAAATATTTCAGCATAAAATGTCTACTATCGTAGTACAGCAATACTATTATAGTTCATCCCCTGCGTACAGACACGTACTTTATAAACACTAACCATTGTGTTGCGCTGCAGCTTTATGGATCAGCTTTACATGAACATGGCGTATGTAATTATGTAACTTATAGTACAAATACTGACCATTGAGTTCAGCTGCATATAGACACTAGATGTTTAACCAAGCTGCACTTTCCATTGCTTTCATCTGCATTTTCATCAACTATAACGTTTGTTGCTGACAAACACTAATCGTAATGGTCTCGGAGGTCTCCTTCATATAAACATCAGCAAGGTTTAGCTGCCTATGGGTACCATGTGCATTGGTCAGCTTTATATAAGTACTAGCTGATATCATAAAAATCAGCTGTATAATAAGCAACCAGTAAACAAAATAATGTGTTAGGTTTAGCTGCACATTTACACATTCAAATGTAGAGCATAGTCACGTCATTGCATTGGTGGCAGTGGTACTGATTACAAAATGTAGTTAGGTGTATTTTAAAGCAGTACTCAAATAAGTAAAAAACTGTAACATTTTAAACAGTTTTGGATATTTATTATGCGATATTTCAACAACTACTTTTACAGAGAACATCTCACACACATCCAAAAATAATTATTCTGTTTGTTACACAACCTAAAAAACAAATACAATCATGTACTCGTATAGCTCATTATTTCATAATACAATTGGTTTAATCATATATTTTACAGACATACGTATTTCTTGATGTATTTGCAATAGCAATCATAGTGTTTAGTACTTGTGTCAATATGGAGTATTAAAAGTTATAAAGACTCAAATTTTAACAAACCGACTCAGAATTGGTCATAAATGAATTGTTCTTATATTTGTATTTAAATGTAACTTAGTATAAGCAAGATAAAATGACTATGTCATACCACTGTAATCTCCATGGAGATTGCTTCTACAGAATACGCCTAAAACTCCAAAACAGCCATCATCAACATCATCCTCAATCCGTCTCTGTATATCATCTTTACATACAATAACATCTACTTGTAACGGCAATATTTTGTCCATGGCCATCGTCGAAGTGTTTACATCGTTAGCCATTCTACGACCAGTAGCATCGTCTGAGGTGTCATCTTTCACATCGTTAGCCATTCTACGACCAGTAGCATCGTCTGATAGGTATAGGATTATAGGTGGCACACTTCAAGACATTTTAAGATTTTGTGAGAAGTTTTGCCTTAAGTTGCTTTGTGAATACCACCGTAAATAATTACTTGCTGAACTGAGCAGAAAATAATTGAAATGAACAGTACTAAAATGATATTTTACATGAGAAAAAAAACTAGATATAATCGACAGTATGTGTTTTTAAATGAATTGAGTAAATACTTCATGTTTGTGTCCTTTTGGCACAATTATCCATATCATATGTACTGAGTGATTTGATTTGAGAGTGAGATGCCTAGTATGAATATACATGTATATTATACCATAACACTTAATCATGTTCAATATGATGTCGATTACAAAATCCTACATATGTGTACTCCGTTTCATGAATTACTATGTTTATTGTTTCCGACTTTTGCCCTACAAAAAATTACATAACTTGCTTTCAGGGTTTACAAAGTGAACTTAGGATCAAACTTACATCATATCCAAATGAATGAAACTTTTTATTCGGTTCAAATAATACTGTGGTTGCTGCTTTGACCGTAACCAGTCCACTGTCATCTATCCAGTCAGAATTCGCATAGATCTGAAAATAGACAAACTGTAGCTGCTTTAACTTTTAATGTGGAGAGCGGTGGCCTAGAGGTAGGGCGGCGTTTTGGGATCGAGAGGTCCCGGATTCAACCTCGTCTGTACCACTGATTAATTTATCTGATCAAATTTAACCTACATGATCCACTCCACAATGGTGTAAATTGGTACCTGTGAGGGCAGTGACTATTCATGGGCGCTGCAGATCGAACTTATGTTTCCATAGGTAACCCAATGACCAGGAGAAGTTAAAATGTCAAGGGGTGCCTGAGCGGCTTAAAAGCTGAAAAGAGCCCTAGAAAATTGATAACTTAACGAACTTAATGAAGTGTTCCAAGTTACTATTAAAGCAATGATTGAATTAACTAGCAATAACTTTAAAATAAATATTAACAGACAAATGCGATAACTAGGAACCAATACACTGTACTTATAAAAAGTGTATAACAAGATCATAGGCAAATGGTGCATTTCATCACCACCGAAGAATTATAACAAGTCAATTACTCCATCCAAGTGTGTATTGTACGAGTTACCTCTCATTGCCTAGACTGAAATCAGTTTCTAACATCACCCAGATCAAATTTGATGCAAGACAACACCTCCTCAGAATATTGAAACGTTTTACATAAAACAAAGACTCTAAGGTGTAAGGACAATAACTCAATAAAACAAGGATTATCTACTCAAGTGTAAACAGAGCGATCACATAAAGTATCTCAAGTTTCAAGATCATAGCTTTGATAGTTTTTGGGGAAATTAATGACAAACGACAAATGACAAACATTTCTTAGCCAAACAAGTAGTCCATATCCCAGGTCTTGAAATTGAAGATCCATTACCAAAGAGGTGAACAGATCCAACAATGATTTTCGGTAATTTACCAATTTGGTAATGGATTTCCGTCTGCCACATGGACTAAAGGGCCGATACCTCTGAAAATACACATCGAAGAGTTATGTGCCATGTTGTAATTGATGACTCTTAGTGAACAAGCACGAATTGAAACCATTGAGAGTTTTTATTCATGTTGTACACAAGACTTTTGAGCCAAGCTCAAAATTATACTCGTTCTTATACTGATAATTGAATTTCCATATTTATCATCGGCATAGTAACAGTACTATCTTTAATTATGATTTTTAACTATATTTGATGCAATAAATACAGTGTGTTGCAATTTATGAAATACATGACGCTTTCAAATAGATCTAGTTCAATCTAGTTGGTGTATACTTAGAAAAATATGGGTATAAATAGCATTGTACTGTAATGATTGTTCGGCCTTCTGAATACTAGTACTTTCAAGGTTTGGAATGTGAGAAATTCAATGTACTGACCTTTAGGGCGTCTGCCTTGTACTCAGCTTTGAAAGAATAGGCATATCCAGAGTAGGTTGTCCCAAAGTCGATAGCAGCAACCACTAACTTATATTTTGAGCGACTTATTCTGTTTTAACAGCCTTTAACTCTAGTATATTTTAAGTATACTTCCTAATTTGAAATCGAAACTAGGCATTGTATTGCAATTTACCCCGCCTCTGACTGATTAGTAGCTAAATCAAGGAATGTGATTGGTCCATCGCGATCACATGGTGACACAATGACATCCCATACCGGATCAGTAAAATCAATACCGGGTGCCCACGAGATCAATACCATCAGTAAATTCAATACGGGCGCCCACGTGATCAATGCCTTTGTTATTCTTAGAATGTTTCATATCTTTGTAAATGTCCATTACAAAACACCTTCCCAATAAGGTTTAATCTCAAAACCAGACAAATTCGCAAGAAGAAGTGTGAATAACAAAAAGAACTCCAATTAGCTTGATTTCGTAACAAAAATGTCCAAATAATACCAAATAAGGTATCTCAGAGTGCACTAGATGGATCTACTGTTTTTAAAATGTTCCCGGTGAGTATGCCGGATCCCTAATATAATGACGTCCTAACAGGTATTTTTACAAGCAACAACTTTCTAGATATACGCAATCGTAGGCATTATATACAACATGTACATACACAAGACATCCACATACGCTTCCATAAACATGATGTTTTATCTATGTGTAAATTGTCACTCCCTCACTCTTCAAAATAAGGTTTGCTATACCACTCGTGATGTTTGGTCATCCCCAATGTTAAAGATGCTGCTACATTCATGCACAAGACTACAGTGTTCAGATACAATACTTGATACGATTTAATAAATGTAGTTTTTTTTCCTGAAATAATAATGATAAAACGATGCGTAGTTTGCATTCATAATTAATATTTGACATAGTTACATCGATACGTCGTTAGTTTGCTAAGTTTCAATATTTTTAAATGATAAACAAATGCCTACAGGCTCCGAGTAACGATCAATCAAAGAATAATCGTCATACTCTGGCTGGCATTCTAACACAGATTTGTCTCTTTATAGCATTGGACTGCATGTGAATGTGACACTATTCCTTGCATGTAATCCAAAGCATGCTCTACACGAACGAAGAGTATCCCGAATATCATACAATGTAGTTTTGCATACGCTTTATCTTCTGTGCCTTTTTTGAAATGTTTCAAACCATGACTATTTTTTTATAACCTATCCCGATGTGTGTCCTTAGAACGTTCAAATGAATATATACATATATCGGTGATACAAAGCTAATTTTATTTGATAGTCAAGCGTGTATGGTTAACCACACGGATTAAGCCTGAAAATTAATCCATATCAACACTATTTGCATACAAAGATGCATAAATGTAACGAGAAAATCAAATCAATAACATTAACTAGACCTCGTACAACCGGCTAGACCCCGAACACTTGTTATGTGAATAAAAACTAGAGCTTTATTACACCGTCAGCCAAAAGAGGAACATGTCGGTGTTGTTTGTCAAGAATAATTGAACTTACAGAGCAAACGAGTACATTGGAGCTTTAAAAAAACATTTCAATAAATCAGTTCACTTTGAGTGAATCGCATACATATTTACAGAGTAATCCTTAAAAACGTACCGTCGTCCGAAACCGATTACCACTTTTACTTTCGTTTTCGTCCAAAATAGGTGGCTATTTCCGCTTTAAGAATCACCAAAAATAAAGGTGAAATTTTCATTTAAATAGCCGATTTATCATGACAGTACTCGATCTCCGAGGAAATTGGTCTTTAATAGACATTTTACGTAGTTTGATATCAATGATATCAACACTCAGATCACACTAGATGCTTGAAAGTTAGTAGGCTTCAATTCGTTCCATGTCAACAATGCAAATCAACAATCTATGTCTCAATGTAGCTTATCAACGCAATGTCTATAAGATTATTTTGTTACTGTCAGTGTGTATAAGACTTATGTACCAGTCAGTTTCATCTACAGCACCCCGGCCCCGGGGAAGGGCCCTCAGGGATTTTATGTTTTGGGTTGTGAAAACCCCCGCCCTTCCACCGCCTGCGGAGAAAGCTGGTGGTAAAATCTCTGATATTTCCCCTGACAACTAAACATTGTCCCCGGGCTATTGGTTTTCGCAGAAAAAATCCCAAAATTTCCCCTGTCTTGCGGGAGAAGCTGGAAGGTAAAAACATATCCGTCTCACTGGCTATCCCCCATGGATCCCCGTGGTCGGAGGAGCTGTGGATGCAACTGACTAGTGCATTAATTATTTGTGGTGGACAAACTTGTCTACTAGGAGCGTCCACTGAAGGAGCCTGCAACATAAGCTAGCTTTTTCATTGTTGCGAGGTAAATCCTTTTTGTATGCAGCGATATCGTGTATGGCTGCACTGTTTATTTTGTTATCTCCCTTGACTAACGTAGCGTGTTGTACGAGTGTGTTCCCTTTGCTCTAACAGAGTGGTCCTAACTGGAATCTATAGAACTTAGTTACAAAAGCATTTCAATTTTAGTCCATCCTTTTGTAACATGTTATTTTAAGCAGAGTTGGGCTTAATAGTGCGGATAATTTAAATTAAGACCAATTCCATTGAAATCAGTGGTATTTTTCTTGAGTTGTACTTTTATAGTGGTTATCCGGTTTGAATGGTCATCGACGGGGTAAATTCGTTGCATGGTCATCTAGTGACCTGGGCACTGTTTTATCAAAGTACTTACGGAAATCGTAAACTTACGTTCAAATTTAAATTCTTTATACTTCTTTAACGACTACAAACTGGGGCCAGATATTTTTGTAGGAGTTTATTAGCTGAATATTCATTAGTATTTCAGCTCCATTTACCTCACTTTGCAGTTGTTAAATTATTATAAAGAATTTAAATTTGACCGTAAGTGTAGGATTTGCGTAAATGCTTTGATAAAACAGTGTCCTGGTACGGGATGATACCTGGTCAGTAAATATCGTACCAGGCGAGGCGAATACTTGTATTATTAGTAACATGTATATCCACACAAAATTGACAATGATCCTGTATTTGTATTTACTGATTCTGAGCTCAAGGGACCAAAATGAGTTGCTGTTGATAAAGAAGGCGCCATCTATGTATCAGGAATGGCGAGTAGGAATATATTTAGGATATCACCAGAAGGTGAACTCATACAGGTATACCGACGACGTGAAGATCCTGATCATTACGAGGATATAGCTGTTGCATCGACAGAGGATAAACTTCTTGTTTCAGCGTATGAATATGACAGTATCATTGTTCTTAGACTACGACAGTAAAATTTCAAAGCCAAATTATAAAATAAAACCACTTACCTGTACAAAATATTGAAAACGACTTCAGCTACAGTACTTTACAAACTGTTTTTGCTGTACACACTTTATACTCCACCAAAAGGACATGATTATGACATCTTTTCCTGCCTTTGATGCAATTGAATATGAACTTTTAGTCATGTGAACCAGTTATTAAACTAATTGCTGAAGTTAAAACATTAAGTTCTATATGTTAGATTGTATATCACTGAAATAAAATATTACTCGTAATACTCAAACTACGTACATGTATAAACTAAAAGAAAAACATGAGATGTATAATTTTGTTTTGATCATTTATTAAAAGTCCGTATATTCTTTGGTACTTGATTATAAATGAATAAACTATTTCCTTACTAATCTTGTGTTTGTGTTACAACACTCATTTACACTTTTGTTGGGACAGATTGGCGTCCAAGAAATAATTACATTCAATATCTACTCTAGCAACAACAAACGCTTAATCGAAGCTAATACCACAGGAAAACTTGACATGTAGATCAAGAAGTTTGTACCATTATATTACTGGCTTAGGATGAGTACAATGTAGTAAGTACTACCTACGACCTTATTAGACAAATACAAATTTGAAATATGTATCATAAGTTCTTTGGAACCTAATTTCATAAAAATCAGAACTTGTCATGTTCACCAAAGCTTGTTTTTCCATATGTAAGGAGTTATTTTTAGTTTTCTCAAAAGATCGATTTTGTACTTCCGACTTTCTCATTCTTAGCCAGCGAAGAGTAGCACAAAATAGGGAACGCATCCAAAACATGAATTATAGTAAACACAATCAAGTTTGAACATCGACAAAATAAATGTAGAAATAGTTTTTAGACAACATGGTTCATAAAATTAGAAAATATTGAGTTTCCAGTAACACATAATACAGGCAAAATTGGTAATGTACATAATAACATAGAAAAAAATGGAGAGGATTTTGATCGTTGGGACATGTTCATTACAAAAGATAATATGTCGTTGTGGTTTGGGATTTTCAAAGACACATGTAGGTGCCTGACCATTCGTTTTTCCTGACAGAAGAACCAATGACAACCGGAATCGAAGGAAGGAAGTGATAGTGGTTTGGTTCATAGCACTCTGGCGAGCTACACTAGCTGATTTCGAATAGACTCATTGGTTATTAAACGTTGCGCACCTTAACATGTCATACCTCTGGGATACCAACCAGACCATAACTAGTTGGGTAGGAAACACTGAAAAACGTTCAGTGTAGAGAATTAGAGGTAATTAATTAATACAAACGAATCGATGAGTCATGAAAAATAGAAATGATAAGCAAAAACATATTGGTACATGTACACGAAAACACTTACCAATTGAAACGCACAAAATTGAAATACATTAGTAGTTCATACTGATGATAATACTAAAGACACCTTCTGGGGGGTTGAACAAAACGGACACAATAGAATATGAACAGAAAACATAGAGGAATAGGTTCATGAAAATAAAGATAATTACTTAAAGAGGCCCCTTATAACTTTGATCGTTTAAATCGATTCACGAATATTATACATTAAATGAGAATTATTATTGCTTTCACTCCTCAAATTTTCAACAAAATCCTTCCACTTACTACCGAGAAAAGAATGAAAAACTATTTCCGTAACGAGTCAAAATAGTCACGAGTTTCCCTTTGACTACATAATAATAAATCGCTGGAAGCGATAAATAATTATTGGTGATTTAAATCTATTTTTGACATTATGAAGACATATTTGTGCACACTTTCTTCTGACAAATTATGATAATTGATAGTGCTTGGTACATTTAGCTCGTTTAATGTGATAGTAGAGAAAAATAAGCTAGTTATAGGGAATGCCTCTTTAATTGACACTTGAGACATACATTGATATCACAGACAAATCGGTACTCGAAAAATGGGAACAAAACGATAGACTAATAGATGATGTGTACAAAAAACAAGATACTAGTAACATGGATGCAACACTGCAGATCGTTTGTTGTTATACTATATAGGCAACATTTTGATGATACTGTTTGGTCTACATCATCACGAAATTTAATCAGAAACATCTTCTCGAATAGTCAGATAATTAAGTCGAATCACAGGAACTTGCAATAATATAATATACATACTAGATTAAATAATTGCAAGGTCCTGTGGTCGAATCCAAGAAAGCCTACGTGAACGCAAATGCTACATTTGCGTTTCAATCGTCTTAAAATACAAATGCGGGTAATCAAGATAATGTCAGCATGGCATCTTGATTAATGGAAATTCACTGATTACATAATAATTATATTTGATGAAGTCGCTGTCTTGTGAGACTGTGATATCCTAGTCCATCGTGAATATGATAAATTAATGTCAGTGTTTGTTCAAGTATACAGTTTTTTCATTACCGGTATGTTAATATATCGCTGGCTTAGAATGAGAAGGCCGTAAGTACAAAATCTATATTTTGAAAAAACTGCATGGTAAGTACTCTTTACTTTTGGAGAACCCAACGCTTTGTACTTCAGTTTGGTTAACATGACAAAATCCGACAAATTTAGTGCGTTTTCTAATGCAGATTTCAAATATTTATTAAGTCTAATGAGGTCGCATGTATGTAGTGCTTTCGGTCTTCTCATTCTAAGCCAGCGATTTATTAGGCAATGTGGTTATGGGGTCCACGCATGCAGATTCACTAATTCAAAAAGTTAAATCTAGCAGATTTAGTATTATGTTCTGCTGCATTTTCCTGTACTTCCACATGAAGCTCAGTGTCACCAAAGCTCATAACTACAGTGATGAGTTCCTTCGTTCTCTCATCACTCCTACCTAACAGACTTATCTCAATATTTCCAACTTTTGTACATCCCGCCTCGTCGACATATTGTGGATATTCTGAGTTGGATTTATATATCTCAACCGTAGCATGAGATGAGCTTACAAATGCTGTGTAAAATGAATGCTCATATTTTGATTTATTTGGAATAACGGTCGTTCCTTTCTTTACGAAGGCTTGGAATATGTCCTCGCATTTTGTAATACCGTTTCGTATTACTTGTTTTGATATTGGATCAATTTGATGCCTGAAAGGGCGTGATACGCTTACACCTGAAAGAAAAAAAGAGCAACGAACCTTTATAACATATTTCAGGGTTTTTTCTGGATAATTACTACCAGTATCATTGACACGGTACTAGACGAGTCATGTACATTGGTAAACGGCTAGATACATGTGCGAATTAAGTAAGTTTTTACCAGATTATAGACATAATTTATTAAACTGACTAGAGAACGATATACTTTTTGGAATTATAAATAATTACAACAAGAAATGGAGAAAACGAACATGGAAGACAGTACTCAACTTCACCAGCCGAGCACAGAAGACAGTAACATCAAACACAACTACACGAGACAATGCCGAATGCCCACACACAACCCAAAGAAATGAGGCAGTCAACAACATTTGAAATGCGAGGCCCAGGTACAATTGACATGTAAGTCATTTACAACAAACAAGGCAGGCATTTGTGTACTAAATGTAAACACATAATGAATCAATCATAAATAATGCAAATGAAATATACTAGTATGAAACATGTTTTTAATCCAAACGATGCAACAATTACTGTTATAATTAGTGTATTGTCAGATAAACAAGACGACGTCGGTGAATAAAATGTAATAAGTCTTACCATATGTGCAAGGCAGTTTCCTCGAACTAATAGAATCAGGATTATTTCCGAACATAACAGCTCCTAAAATAAAGATTTTATAAAAGCAAGTCTTAATTTCGAAATATTGTGGTGTCAGTAAGCATTTTTAAAATTCACTAAACATGTCGGTGTCGTTTTAAAGAAATACCCAACTAAAGACTTGTATTGTGCTTGAATAAATGTAAATTTTACTGTTTTTACAAGTGCGTTTACAGTTATAGTTAACATTCGTAAATATCTAATTACCTTTAACAACTGCGATACCAGCTTCCTCAGGAACAATAACCCTTTTGTTAGGAAATGCATTTTTCACGGCATTTTTCATTATTTCTGACTCAGAAAACCCGCCAACCATTATCAACGTCCGTACATCCCTCAAATTCCGGTTCTTCAATAACTGTTTCACGTGGTCTAACAGTTGGCCTTTAGAGGCATCAAACATCTCAAGGATAGTCGCTTTGTCAATATTGAGTTTGTCCCGTATCTTCTTAATTGTTGAGCTAAATTGGCTCTTTGGCAGCTCTGTCTCCAGTTGAAAACCTTTCTGTTTCTCGAATATGTCATATAGTGTGTTGGGAACTCGCATGTACACTTTCTTAAAAGTACCAGCTGTTCTTTTTGTTAGTTCTATGACATTCTGTAGGTCTAATTCACCTGTCTTACAACTTTCATTAAATTCATCCATGACTGGTTTACTTACAAGGCTAGTCAACATTTCTAGTATGCATTCATCTACCAGTGTACCGCCCCATGGTCTGCCACTTGGGGGAACTATTTCGTCAAGTGTACCACCACGCTGTACCTTATATACTGTTATATCTACAGTCCCTCCTGTAAGATATACACGCAATCCAATACAGGTATTTTAAATAGCTTGATAATTAGTATAACAACATTCATGTGAATGGACCAATTTATCATAATTCGTTTATCAATTTGACATACCTAATTGTGACCTTATGTTCGTTGATTTATTCGATCATGGCATCATCCCCACATGATTAATGAACGACTATAGGACACTTGTAATCGAAATATGTAAGTATATTTGTATGAAAATGCAAATTGATAAATATACACGTAAATTCAAAGTTACAAAGGGCATTTACAGTTTTGTACATAAACATCTAACTTAAAACACAACACCCACCTCCGAGGTCCAGAATCATAAACTCTGATCCGGGTTGGAATGATTGTAATTCCTCTTGCATGCCACCTTCTTCCTTAGCCTTAGATACAATAAGTTCTTTACAATACATCGCTGCAGATTCTGGTTCTAATGCCAACTGAAGTTGGTCATCTGGTATTCCAGCCTAAGGAGAAATGTCAAAGTTAGAAAAACAAGAAACACGCTTTGTGTATAATAGGTAAAAAGGTAAATACGCCAAACTATGTGCTGATTAAAGTTTCTAAGTACATGGGACAAATTACAAACTTTAAGAAACAGTGAAAAACTCATTGACAATAAAGACCATCGTAGGGACCCTTCATAATTCTTTTAACAAACTCAGTTGGTCGTAGAGTCACAATACCATCGAAGGAGTGTTCAACATTTTGAGGTGGGTACCGAAGCGGTTGACATATTTGAATAATATGGTATCATATTTATAAAAGCTTTATGGTCGGCAACTGTTAACATTTAAAACAGATGGGCGAATTCAACATTTGTGCTCATGTGAAAGCACCGTCATTACCCATTTTATTGAAGAAACTATTAGGGGTTCGTTTTCAATAAATGCTCTTCATGCTTTCCTATAAAGATTAACTCACCTTGTCGGCAGCTACTTTCATAAACTGTTTAGCAGCCACATTCCAGATAGCAGGCACTGTTAGAACCCAGTGTACGTCAGTTTCCTGGATATCACTTAGCCTATCACTCAACCTCTTCATGAGCTTGTCCTTCAAGAACTTTATAGCAGCGGCAAACACATCGATAGCAGGCATTGTTTGTCCTTGATCGTCCGGTAACAGCATTGTGAGTTGAAGTCTCTGTATTATGATAAGAATCAGGAAAATTACACTAAATTAAGGATACAAAACATATCACACAACTCGATCCGTCGTTACATTATTTGTTTCCAAACTAAAATCTCAACCGTAGTCCTGGGCTGGTATTCACAAATTTCTACGGGAAAAAATAAATATTTTGACTAAGTTTA
Source organism: Spisula subtruncata (assembly GCA_963678985.1). NCBI lineage: Eukaryota > Metazoa > Mollusca > Bivalvia > Venerida > Mactridae > Spisula > Spisula subtruncata. Next base: position 44,819,016 of record OY787670.1, on the reverse strand, counting down.
ATGAGGTGCACAAGAAACTATGTATAGCGGCGGTCACAACTGTGAGTATGTAAAAGAAGGTGGTGTCAGTTTGCAAAAATGCAGGTGATACGTAGGAATCCGAACGTGGTGTGTACCGCCTCCGTTCGTATTTTTGAGCACACAGACACGGCAAACAAGTTTTGCTGCGTGTTATCTGCGTTCGGTCTGCGTGTTCGTCCCCGTACGTGCGACGCACGTGCTTTCCGTTGTCAATATAGCGCGTACGGACAACGCACATTGACAGAGATCGTACGCTTTAAGCACGTGGTACGCGTGTTTTACGTACTTGTCATGTGCACTAAGTACGATGTACACAGTCACTCTTGACAAGGGTTAAATGTGCGTGTGACGTGCGTCGATGTTCTCCCTTCGTACTTCCTTCCCATATATTCGAAAAAAAATGTCGCAGCCGTTTACTCCCAAAAAATGAATGTGCTACAACACGCACGTTGTGTTCTGGCCAGGCCTATAATATAACCAACGTTTTGTTTGTGATTAATGTAGCTGGTTATTCTTGCTAAGACCAATTCACCATTGGTCCACGGGAGTTGAACAGGTATAGGTGTATAGGTGGCACACTTCAGGATATTTTAAGATTTTTTGAGAAGTTTTTGCCTTAAGTTGCTTTGTGAATACCACCGTAAATAATTACTTGCTGAACTGAGCAGAAAATAATTGAAATGAACAGTACTAAAATGATAATTCAAATAATTCCCGTTTGTACACCACATACATTTGCAGTTTATTCAAAACAATCTAGTAAGACACATGCCGCGTAGACACCTACTTACCTCTGTATGTAATTTCATCTTAAACCTTCTATAATATCTCCAGCCAATATGTTCGTCCACAGCAGATAAGTCTGCGTACTCCTGTTCTGCCTAGAAAGCCAGAAACATATTTCAAATACTAGTATCAATAATTCTAAATTCGGTACATTGGAAATCGCTGTGTGTTGTTGGTCTTCGGTTATATGCTTGCACAAACTATGCTAAGTACAATACACATTAATTTAAGCAAAGTTTTTTTGTAGTTTGACACAAATTCTAGGTACATGTATAATTATAACTAAAGTTATATAATGTATGTTAATTAAATACAGTACACGCATACGTGTTACACAAACGTAATATTGTAGTAAGTTATGTACATCTGATTACGGGTATTCTTATCTGAGTAAAAAACTAGAGATAATACCCAGTGTGTGTTTTAAATGTACTGAGTAAAGCAATCATTGTTGGGGTATTTTAAGTACAACTTGCGGGCTTAGAATGAGAATAATTATAAGACTAATGCATAATTGAAATCTACATCATAAGACGCTTCTTATGAGCCTATTTTCATGGAAATCAGAACTTGTCGTGTTGACCAAACTGAAGTTGAAAAAGCGAGTTTTAAAGAGTAAAGAGTGATTTTCATATAGTTTTTCTTGTTTTCTCAAAATAATGAATTTGTAGTTACGACTTTCTCAATATAAGCCAGCGAATTATCCATATAATGTACTGAGTGATTTTGATTTGATTGTGAGGTGCACAGTATGAATATACATGTATATGTAGATTATGCTATAGCATTCAACATGACGTCAATTTTAAAATACTACGTGTTATATAAATGTATGTGTACTCCATTTCATGAATGACTATTCTGGTTGTTTCCAACTATTGTCTAACAAAACATTACACAAATTGCTTTCAGGGTTTACAAAGTGAACTTAGTATAAAACTTACATCATATCCAAATGAATGAAACTTTTTATTCGGTTCAAATAATACTATGGTGGGTGCTTTAACCGTTACCAGTCCTATGCCATCTGTCCAGTCAGTATTCGCGTAGATCTGAGAAAAACATAATCATGTTATATATCAATTAGTGTTACATTGTTGTGTAACAGCTGTAACGGTTTCGCAAGTATCTCAGGTTTCTATATCATATACACGTATATCTTTTTTATATGGGCATTTTTTAAAACAAAAAATGACAAACATTTCGTAGTCAAAACAAGGGCAAAATACCTCTGGAAATACGAGGGTCATTCAAAAAATACGTAGACAACATCGATTGTTTAACTATCTATCATTCGAATTTCATCGAAAATTGTAGAAATCAGGTTCTACCGGTTAGGAATTCAGTGCGTATATTTATCACGAACAATATATGTTATATTCGAACATATGGTAGTTATAGCAACGTAAAATTGAACACACGGGGCAACCAATCGAATTGGTGTTGATTTCTTCACCCAATCACTTATCTTTAACGGTTGCGAATCCTTTATAGAATTAATGTGTGTATCGTTTGGGATTATTTATTTTTTCGTTTCAAATTATGATGTCATAATTAACAGGGTTACCGAGATATTGGTTATCATACAAAGCCACTCTTTATAGCAGAAAGAAAACGCGACGTCACGTTAAACCACGGGGGATCAACGCGTAATCCTGAAATTATGTGTTGCGCTTGGTATAAACAGTTTTTAAACACACATACTTACTTGAATCGTGGCCGAAAATTGGATATTTCACCTAAAGGAGGTGCCAGAACATCATGTAAAAGATACAATGCTGGGGTTGTATATATTTCTTGATTTAATCAGCTTAAACATGTCCCATGGAGTCCAAATTTCGCTTTTCTGGAAGTCAAGACCTTGATATGGGTGCGATTTGGGTACGTGAGTATAAAACTCGAAACAACAAATGAAATAATGAATGTTATTTGTTCATTTTTTCAAAGTTTAACCCGCCGTTTTAAATTGGTCATTATACAGAATGGTTGGAGTTGTACAATGAGTAATATTGTGAGAATTTAGAGATATTATGAGGTAACCGAAACCTATTACGTCAATCACGACGTCTGGACTTGCCCCGTTGTCACTATAGGTGCAATGCATAAAACACGACCCTCACTTAACCGTTGGTCCGATTTCTATGAAACTTCTGGATTTTGGCGAATGAAGGGGTGCAACAACATAATAAGTAATTATTGATTTATCTGAAACAATAAGGTAGCAAATTGATTTGTCTACGTATTTTTTGAATGCCACTCGTACACTGTGAAGAGTTATGTGCCTTGATGTAATGGGTGGCCATTTCGATAGTAAACAAGTATGACTGGAAATCATTGAGAGGTTTGAGGCATTTAATAAGACTTTGAGACAAGCTAAAAATTATACACGGACTTATAACGTTACTGATATTTGAATTTATATATCTATCATCGGCATTACAAGGTTAATGCAATAAATACAGTATATCGCAATTTAAGATGTACATGACGCTTTAAGCTAGATCTAGTTCAATCTAGTTGGTATATACAAAGATAAATATTGGTATAAATAGCATGTACTGTAAAAAAAACATTAATATCAACGGGACAAAATTTCGTTGTTTCGATGATTAAACCATTTCGTGGGGACATAATTTCAAGGATATAGTATCCAATAAGTCATAAACTATTGATTTTTTTAATATTCTTGGAGATTTAATTTCGTGGTTTATATCATCCACGATATCCACAAAATAAACTCCCTGCAATATTAAACATGTGTGTAGGCCTTCTGAATACTAGTACAAAATGTACTTTACTTCAGTACGCTTTAAATGATCACAACTTCATTCAAATATATGTTTTAGTTATAGGCGAATACATTTTTAAATAAAATTATGAAAACTAAATTAGGTATAAATTCAATGTAAGCCGAAAGTAGAATTTTCGAATATGAGAATTGACTGACCTTTAGGGCGTCTGCCTTGTATTCACCTGTGAAAAAATAGGCATATCCAGAGTAGGTTGTACCAAAGTCGATAGCAGCAACCACTAACTTAGATTTTGAGCGACTCATTCTGTTTTAACAACCATTAACTCTTGTATATTTTAAGTATACTTCTTAATTTGAAATCGGAACTAGGCATATATTTTATACCGGAGAAAAACGTAAAGTGCCGAGTTCTCATTATCGTAGGATGGCACGCGATGTTATACAAAGTACGCAACTGTGAACACAATTGTTCATAAAAACAAAATGATACAAATCTTGATAAAATTGTGTACAGTAGTTTGGCAAATATTTAAAAAAAATATAATCGACTATGGTACGTAGCTTGTTGTATTATGTCGGCTCATAAACGATATAAATTTGTTTTTCAAATAAAATGCAGAGAGCTGGTTCAAGGTAATCCCCTTACTGTTACGCCCCCGTCTTTAAAGAGGGTATATCTGCAGGTCTGTGGCACGTTCGGATACCAAATGGTTTCCGCTCAATGACTCAAGACGCATTGCCTTGGTATATTCACACTTTATATAGGTTAGTCAACAATAACTTCAGGTACATACTCACTCTGGCTGTATAATTGATATTTCAGCATAAATTGTCTTCTATCATAGAACAGCAAGATAATTATAGTTAAGCTGCTAAATGGGCTCGTCTGCGTACAGACACGGCTTTTATAAACAGTTACCATTGTGTTGCGCTGCAGCTTTAATATTATGGATCAGCTTTACATGAACTAGGCGAATGTAATTATGTAACTTATAGTACAAATACTGACCATTGAGTTCAGCTGCATTCTCATCAACTATAACGTTTGTTGCTAACAAACACTAATCGTAAGGGACTCCTTCATATAAACTTCAGCAAGGTTTAGCTGCCTATGGGTACCATGTGCATTGGTCAGCTTTATATAAGTACTAGCTGATATCATAATCAGCTGTATAATAAGCAACCAGTAAACAAAATATTGTGTTAGGTTTAGCTGCACATTTACACATTCAAATGTAGAGCATAGTCACGTCATTGCATTGGTGGCAGTGGTACTGATTACAAAATGTAGTTAGGTGTATTTTAAAGCAGTACTCAAATAAGTAAAAGACTGTGACATTTTAAACAGTTTTGGATATTTATTATGCGATATTTCAACAACTACTTTTACAGAGAACATCTCACACACATCCAAAAATAATTATTCTGTTTGTTACATAACCTGAAAAACAAATACAATCATGTACTCGTATAGCTCATTATTTCATAATACAATTGGTTTAATCATATATTTATACAGACATACGTATTTCTTGATGTATTTGCAATAGCAATCATAGTGTTTAGTACTTGTGTCAATATGGAGTATTAAAAGTTATAAAGACTCAAATTTTAACAAACCGACTCAGAATTGGTCATAAATGAATTGTTCTTATATTTTTATTTAAATGTAACTTAGTATAAGCAAGATAAAATGACTATGTCATACCACTGTAATCTCCATGGAGATTGCTTCGACATAATACACCTAAAACTCCAAAACAATCATCATCAACATCCTCCTCAATCCGTCTCTGTATATCATCTTTACATACAATAACATCTACTTGTAACGGCAATATTTTGTCCATGGCCATCGTCGAAGTGTTTACATCGTTAGCCATTCTACGACCAGTAGCATCGTCTGAGGTGTCATCTTTCACATCGTTAGCCATTCTACGACCAGTAGCATCGTCTGATAGGTATAGGATTATAGGTGGCACACTTCAAGACATTTTAACATTTTGTGAGAAGTTTTGCCTTAAGTTGCTTTGTGAATACCACCGTAAATAATTACTTGCTGAACTGAGCAGAAAATAATTGAAATGAACAGTACTAAAATGATATTTCAATTAATCCCCTTTTGTAAACCACATACATTTACAGTTTATTCAAACAATTTAATAAGACACGTTTGTCGTATACCCCTACTAACATTTTTATCTAATTTCATCTTAAACCTTCTATAATATCTTCAGCCAGTGTGTTCGTCCTCAGCAGATAAATCTGTGTACTTCGGTTTTGCCTAGAAAGCCAGAAACATATTTCAAATACTAATATCAGTAATTCTAAATTCGGTACATTGAAAATCGCTGTATGCTGTTGGTCTTCGGTTATACATGAACAAACTATACTCAATACATTTAAAAAGCGTCTTTTCTGCAATACGCACTTCTAGCAAAATGATTTGTTGTTGGGGTTTTTTGTATTTTGGAACAAATCTTAGGTATATAACCTAAAGTTACATGTCCGTTAAATACAGTAAACGTAAAATTGTGGTAAGTTAAGTACATCTGGTAACCGCATTCTTACATGAGAAAAAAAACTAGATATAATCGACAGTATGTGTTTTTAAATGTATTGAGTAAATACTTCATGTTTGTGTCCTTTTGGCACAATTATACATATCATATGTACTGAGTGATTTGATTTGAGAGTGAGATGCCTAGTATGAATATACATGTAGATTATACCATAACACTTAATCATGTTCAATATGATGTCGATTACAAAATCCTACATATGTGTACTCCGTTTCATGAATTACTATGTTTATTGTTTCCGACTTTTGCCCTACAAAACATAACATAACTTGCTTTGAGGGTTTACAAAGTGAACTTAGGATCAAACTTACATCATATCCAAATGAATGAAACTTTTTATTCGGTCCAAATAATACTGTGGTTGCTGCTTTGACCGTAACCAGTCCACTGTCATCTATCCAGTCAGAATTCGCATAGATCTGAAAATAGACAAACTGTAGCTGCTTTAACTTTTAATGTGGAGAGCGGTGGCCTAGAGGTAGGGCGGCGTTTTGGGATCGAGAGGTCCCGGATTCAACCTCGTCTGTACCACTGATTAATTTCTCTGATCAAATTTAACCTACATGATCCACTCCACAATGGTGTAAATTGGTACCTGTGAGGGCAGTGACTATTCATGGGCGCTGCAGATCGAACGTATGTTTCCATAGGTAACCCATGACCAGGAGAAGTTAAAATGTCAAGGGGTGCTTGAGCGGCTTAAAAGCTGAAAAGAGCCCTAGAAAATTGATAACTTAACAAACTTAATGAAGTGTTCCAAGTTACTATTAAAGCAATGATTGAATTAACTAGCAATAACTTTAAAATAAATATTAACAGACAAATGCGATAACTAGGAACCAATACACTGTACTTATAAAAAGTGTATAACAAGATCATAGGCAAATGGTGCATTTCATCACCACCGAAGAATTATAACAAGTCAATTACTCCATACAAATGTGTATTGTACGAGTTACCTCTCATTGCCTAGACTGAAATCACTTTCTAACATCACCCAGATCAAATTTGATGCAAGACAACACCTCCTCAGAATATTGAAACGTTTTACATAAAACAAAGACTCTAAGGTGTAGGGACAATAACTCAATAAAACAAGTATTATCTACTCTAGTGTAAACAGAGCGATCACATAAAGTATCTCAAGTTTCAAGATCATAGCTTTGATAGTTGTTGGGGAAATTAATGACAAACGACAAATGACAAACATTTCTTAGTCAAAACAAGTAGTCCATGTCCAAGGTCTTGAAATTGAAGATCCGTTACCAAAGAGGTGAACAGATCCAACAATGATTTTCGGTAATTTACCAATTTGGTAATGGATTTCGGTCTGCCACATGGACTAAAGGGCCGATACCTCTGAAAATACACATCGAAGAGTTATGTGTCATGTTGTAATTGATGACTCTTAGTGAACAAGCACGAATTGAAACCATTGAGAGTTTTTATTCATGTTGTACAATTAACAAGACTTTTGAGCCAAGCTCAAAATTATACTCGTTCTTATACTGATAATTGAATTTCCATATTTATCATCGGCATAGTAATAGTACTATCTTTAATTATGATTTTTAACTATATTTGATGCAATAAATACAGTGTATTGCAATTTATGAAATACATGACGCTTTCAAATAGATCTAGTTCAATCTAGTTGGTGTATACTTAGAAAAATATGGGTATAAATAGCATTGTACTGTAATGATTGTTCGGCCTTCTGAATACTAGTACTTTCAAGGTTTGGAATGTGAGAAATTCAATGTACTGACCTTTAGGGCGTCTGCCTTGTACTCAGCTTTGAAAGAATAGGCATATCCAGAGTAGGTTGTCCAAAAGTCGATAGCAGCAACCACTAACTTATATTTTGAGCGACTCATTCTGTTTTAACAGCCTTTAACTCTAGTATATTTTAAGTATACTTCCTAATTTGAAATCGAAACTAGGCATTGTATTGCAATTTACCCCGCCTCTGACTGATTAGTAGCTAAATCAAGGAATGTGATTGGTCCATCGCGATCACATGGTGACGCAATGACATCCCATACCGGATCAGTAAAATCAATACCGGGTGCCCACGAGATCAATACCATCAGTAAATTCAATACGGGCGCCCACGTGATCAATGCCTTTGTTATGCTTAGAATGTTTCATATCTTTGTAAATGTCCATTACAAAACACCTTCCCAATAAGGTTAAATCTCAAAACCAGACAAATTCGCAAGAACAAGTATGAATAACAAAAAGAACTCCAATTAGCTTGATTTCGTAACAAAAATGTCCAAATAATACCAAATAAGGTATCTCAGAGTGCACTAGATGGATCTACTGTTTTTAAAATGTTCCCGGTGAGTATGCCGGATCCCTAATATAATGACGTCCTAACAGGTATTTTTACAAGCAACAACTTCCTAGATATACGCAATCTTAGGCATTATATACAACATGTACATACACAAGACATCCACATACGCTTCCATAAACATGATGTTTTATCTATGTGTAAATTGTCACTCCCTCACTCTTCAAAATAAGGTTTGCTATACCACTCGTAATGTTTGGTCATCCCCATTGTTAAAGATGCTGCTACATTCATGCACAAGACTACAGTGTTCAGATACAATACTTGATACGATTTAATAAATGTAGTTTTTTTTCATGAAATAATGCTGATAAAACGATGCGTAGTTTGCATTCATAATTAATATTTGACATAGTTACATCGATACGCCGTTAGTTTGCTAAGTTTCAATATTTTTAAATGACAAACAAATGCCTACAGGCTCCGAGTAACGATCAATCAAAGAATAATCGTCATACTCTGGCTGGCATTCTAACACAGATTTGTCTCTTTATAGCATTGGACTGCATGTGAATGTGACACTATTCCTTGCATGTAATCCAAAGCATGCTCTACACGAACGAAGAGTATCCCGAATATCATACAACGTAGTTTTGCATACGCTTTTTCTTCAGTGCTATTTTTGAAATGCTTCAAACCATGACTATTTTTTTTATAAACTATCCCAGTGTGTGTCCTCAGAACGTTCAAATGATAATATACATACAGGGTGTCTCAAAATACATGTCCGCTTGTTGAGGACATATCTTCTTCTTCTTCTTCTTCCATGTAATTTGCAGGGCCCACTCTGGGGCATTATCGCAAATGTAAGAGACAGAGGTGAGATACAAGGAATCCGGGTGCGATACCCTAGCTCGTTCCGAATAGATTCCTTGGTTCTTTAACGTGCCCGGTGTAAAGCACCGATACACGCGAGACTACCCCTGGGTTACCAACCAGGATCATCTCTAGTTGGGTGGGAAACATTAAATAGCGTTTCTGAAATGACCAAGTGTCCCGGCCGAGAATCGAACCCGGGACCTCTCGATCAGGAGTCGAGTGTCTTACCACTCGACCACCGTGCCACCCATGTCACTCCGTAATGTATTGCTTTACATATCTGATTCATATGTATGATCAAGGGGCATTCAAATCAATGTAGAAATTACGAAACAATTATCCAAAACAATGCATACGAAACCTATAGAATGCATTTTGAGTAACTAACCCCAATTCGGTAAAAACCTGCGTTTGACGTAGTTTGACGATTTTAATGACGTTCATATACCTTTAAGTCAGATGTGATGTTTCCTTTTTCTCCACAAATTAATATTTTGAGTTTCGACGTAGTTACATAACTTTCAAATAGTATAAGAAGGAATAAATATTTAGGATGTTTTAGTAACTTTTGCCTGATTTCAATAAAAGCAGCATAACCAAATGCATTCTCCTACCAAGGCAGTTTTTTGTGATTGATACTTCATTAAGTACTATTTTATACTTTCAAATTACATTATATGACTATGTTTGGACTGTTGGAGATATACTGCTTTACATTCAACCCATTATGTTCATTGAAGGCGATTGGTGCATCTTTTATGAATACGATATGCCTAGAAAATGTGTGAATATCAAATTTTTCGTCCTAATTGTTTTTAAAATGTGTTCCTCCCTTATATACGTCCGATTTCCGATATCAATTTCTAATGAACTCCGACCAGTTTATCAGCCAGTGTGTGCATAGAATGGTACAATGTATGACTGACTATTACTATGCCCACATATGATATAAATTTTGCCAATGTGACCGTACAAACTATGTTATCTGCCTCTTTGGACATTTTAGAACGTCCGTTGCTAATGACGTTAGTATAACGTATGTGACGTCATCAACTGTTCGAGTTTTGACACATGATATAATTCACCCCACAATTTTTAAATTTAGCTTTCATATGAGACTATGATTATCAATTTACTAACTCGTTTGGCAAAGTTATGACCCTTCAACAAGCGGACATGTATTTTGAGACACCCTGTATACATGTATCGGTGACACAAAGCTAATTTTTTTGATAGCCAAGCGTGTACGGACTAAGCCTACAATTTAATCCATATCAACACTATTTTCATACAAAGATGCATAAATGTAACGAGAAAATTAAATCAATGACTTTAACTAGACCTCGTACTCCCGGCTAGACCCCGAACACTTGTTATGTGAATGAAAACTAGACTCCGTACAGTAAAATGCTAGACCCAGTACAAAACGTAATGTTGTTTTTCTTCAATAACATGCTTGTTAGTGCATGATTATTGACGAGGGTTTCAACATAGGTAAAGAACATGTCAGGGTAATAGTTTAAATCTTAACAGGGTCTTGGAAAATGTATACTTTACCTGTTATAAAAGAAAAATGTACGTTTTCCTGCACCGTCAGCCAAAAGAGTAACATGTCGGTGTTGTTTGTCAAGAATAATTGAACTTACAAAGCAAACGAGTACATTGGAGCTTTAAAAAAACATTTCACAACATAAATCAGTTCACTTTGAGTGAATCGCATTCATATTTACAGAATAATCGTTAAAAACGTACCGTCGTCCGAAACCGATAACCACTTTTACTTTCGCTTTCGTCCAAAATAGGGGGCTATTTCCACTGTACGGTGTCTACCAGTGTTGAAGATGTTTTAAGAACCACCAAAAATAAAGGTGAAATTTTCATTAAAATAGCCGATTTATCATGACAATACTCGATCTCCGAGAAAATTGGTCTTTAATAGACATTTTACGTAGTTTTACAATGATGTCAACACTCAGATCATACTAGATGTTTGAACGTTAGTAGGCTTCAACAATGCGAATCAACAATCTATGTCTCAATGTAGCTTGTCAAAGCAATGTTTATGAGATTATTTTGTTACTGTCAGTGTGTATAAGACTTATGTACCAGTCAGTTTCATCTACAGCACCCCGGCCCCGGGGAAGGGCCCTCAGGGATTTTATGTTTTGGGTTGTCAAACCCCCGCCCTTCCACCGCCTGCGGAGAAAGCTGGTGATAAAATCTCTGGTATTTCCTCTGACAACTAAACATTGTCCCCGGGCTATTGGTTTTCGCAGAAAAAATCCCAAAATTTTACCTGTCTTGCGGGAGAAGCTGGAAGGTAAAAACATATCCGTCTCACTGGCTATCCCCCATGGATCCCCGTGGTCGGAGGAGCTGTGGATGCAACTGACTAGTGCATTAATTATTTGTGGTGGACAAACTTATCTACTAGGAGGGTCCACTGAAGGAGCCTGCAACATAAGCTAGCTTTTTCATTGTTGCGAGGTAAATCCTTTTTGTATGCAGCGATATCGTGTATGGTTGCACTGTTTATTTTGTTATCTCCCTTGACTAACGTAGCGTGTTGTACGAGTGTGTTCCCTTTGCTCTAACAGAGTGGTCCTAACTGGAATCAATAGAACTTAGTTACAAAGGCATTTCAGTTTTAGTCCATCCTTTTGTAACATGTTATTTTAAGCAGAATTGGGCTCAATAGTGCGGATAATTTAAATTAAGACCAATTCCATTGAAATCAGTGGTATTTTTCTTGAGTTGTACTTTTATTGCGGTTATCCGGTTCGAATGGTCATCGACGGGGTAAATTCGTTGCATGGTCATCTAGTGATCTGGTACGTGATGATACCTGGTCAGTAAATATCGTACCTGGCGAGGCGAATACTTGTATTATTAGTTACATGTATATCCACAAAAAATTGACAATGATCCTGTATTTGTATTTACGAATTCTGAACTAAAGGGACCGAAAGGGGTTGCTGTTGATAGAGAAGGCGCCATCTATGTATCAGGAATGGCGAGTAGGAATATATTTAGGATATCACCAGGAGGTGAACTCATACAGGTATACCGACGACGTGAGGACCCTGATCATTACGAGGATATAGCTGTGGCATCGACAGAAGATAAACTACTTGTTTCAGCGTATGAAGATGACAGTATCATTGTTCTTAGACTACGAAAGTAAAATTTCAAAGCCAAATTATAAAATAAAACCACTTACCTGTACAAAATATTGAAAACGACTTCAGCTACAGTACTTTACAAACTGTTTTTGCTGTACACACTTTAAAATCCACCAAAAGGACATGAAGGACATGTAACCGGATCTTTTCCTGCCTTCGATGCAATTGAACTTTTGGTCATGTGAAACAGTTATTAAACTAATTGCTGAAGTTAAAACATTAAGTTATATATGTTAGATTGTATATCACTGAAATAAAATATTAATTGTAATACTAAAACTACGTACATGTATAGACTAAAAGAAAAACATGAGATGTATAATTTTGTTTTGATCATTTATTAAAAGTCCGTATATTCTTTGGCACTTGATTATAAATGAATAAACTATTTCCTTACTAATCTTGTGTTTGTGTTACAACACTCATTTACACTTTTGTTGGGACAAATTGACATCCAAGAAATAATTACATTCAATATTAACTCTAGCAACAACAAACGTCTAATCGAAGCTAATACCACAGGAAAACTTGACATGTAGATCAAGAAGCTTGTACCATTATATTACTGGCTTAGGATGAGTACAATGTAGTAAGTACTACCTACGACCTTATTAGACAAATACCAATTTGAAATCAGTATCATAAGTTCTTATGAACATAATTTCATGAAAATCAGAACTTTTCATGTTCACCAAAGCTTGTTTTCCATATGTAAGGAGTTATTTTTAGTTTCCTCAAAAGATCGATTTTGTACTTCCGACCTTCTCATTCTAAGCCAGCGAAGAGTTGCACAAAATAGAGAACACATCCACAACATGAATTATAGTAAACACAATCAAGTTTGAACATCAAAAAAATAAATGTAGAAATAGACTACATGGTTCATAAAATTAGAAAATATTGAGTTTCCAGTAACACATAATACAGGCAAAATTGGTAAATGTACATAATAACATAGAAAAAAATGGAGAGGAGTTTGATCGTTGAGGCATGTTCATTACAATAGATAATATGTCGTTGTTGTTTGGGATTTTCAAAGACAAATATAGGTGCCTGGCCATTCGTTTTTCCTGACAGAAGAAGCAATGACCACCGGAATCGAAGGAAGGAAGTGATAGTGGTTTGGTTGATGTCACTCTGGCGAGCTACCCTAGCTGATTTCGAATATACTCATTGGTTATTTAACGTTGCGCACCTAAACATGAGAAACTACCTCTGGGATACCAACCATACCATCACTAGTTGGGTGGAAAACACTGAAAAACGTTCAGTGTAGAGAATTTTAGGTAATTTATAAATACATTTACGAATCAATGAGTCATGAATAAAAGAAATGATTAGCAAAAACATATTGGTACATGTACACGAAAACACTCACCAATTGAAACGCCAAAAAATTGAAATAGTTTATACTGATGATAATACTAAAGGCACCTTCTGTGGGATTTTTTTTTCAACAAAACGGACACAATCGAATATGAACAGAAAACATAGAGGAATTGGTACATGGAAATAAAGATAATTGCTTAATTGACACTTGATACATATACATTGATATCACAGACAAATGGGTACTTGAAAAATTATAATATAAACACAACTCAATAAATAAAAAAGAAGAAATATACAGGTACACCAGACAAACACAGTGAAATACATACATACACATAATAATGTCTCTTTCAATTTGATAGAATCATATTGATCAGTTTTAACATTCAAATTATACACTAATAGTATAGTATAGCATAATAATGTAGGATTTAAATATAGCACTTTTCATTGACTTAGGTAAGGTTTGCATCTGTATAAACAGCAAGTGTCTTTTAAATTATAGATGACGTGTACATGAAAACAAGATACTAGTAATACACATGATACACTGTTGGATCACATCTACACAAAACATGATCAGAAACATCTTCTTGAATGACCTTCGGCATGGGGTCAGATAATTAAGTCGAATCAAAGAAAACATACGTGAACGCAAAGGATACATTTGCGTTTCAATCGTCTTGAATTATAGCATGTGTGTAATCAAGATTATGTCAGCATGGCACTCATTAATCAATTAACTCACTGATTACATATTGTTGATGAAGTCGCAGTCTTCTGAAACTGTGATAACCTAGTCCATCATCAATATATCGCTGGCTCCGAATGAGAAGGTCGTCACTACAAAATCAATATTTTGAGAAAACAACAAAAACTGTCTGACAATCACTCTTTAATTATGGTAAAACAAGCTTTTTCAACTTCAGTTTGGTCAACATGACAAGTTCCGATTTAGGCTCTCGAAAATGAGAAGCGCCTTATGATGTAGATTGCAAATATGCTTTAGTCTTATAAGGTCGTAAGGGGTACTTACGACCTTATAAGACTAAGCCAGCGATATATTAATGTCAGTGTATGTTCCAGTATATAGTTCGTCAGTATAATAATCACTAACAGTACATCAAGAATTATTAGGCAATATGGTAATATGATTCACGCTCGCATATTCACTAATTCAAAAAGTTAAATCTAGCAGATTTAGTGTTATGTTCCGCTGCACTTTCCTGTACTTCAACATGCAGTTCAGTGTCACCAAAGCTCATTACAACTGTGATGAGTTCCTTTGTTTTATCATCACTCATACCTAACAGACTTATCTCAATATTTCCAACTCTGGTACATCCCGCCTCGTCGACATATTGTGGATATTCCGAATTGGATTTATATATCTCAACCGTAGCATGAGATGAGCCTACAAATGATGTGTAAAATGAATGCTCATATTTTGATTTATTTGGAATAACAGTTGTTCCTTTCTTCACGAAGGCTTGGAAAACGTCCTCGCATTTTGTAACACCGTCTCGTATTACTTGTTTTGATAGTGGATCAATCCGTTGCCTAAAAGGACGTGCTACGCTTACACCTGAAAGAGAAAAAAAGAAAAACGAGGCTTTATAACATATTTCGGGGTATTTTTTTTGATAATTACTACCAGTATCATTGACACGGTACTAGACGAGTCATGTACATTTGTATACGGCTAGATACATGTACGAATTAAGTAAGTTTTTACCAGATGATAGACATAATTTATTAAACTGACTAGAGTACGATATATACAATTTGGACGCAACAGATGATTAAAACAACAAAACAGGAAATCGGACATGGAAGGAAGCACTCAACCAAACCAGCCGAGCACAGAAGACAGTAACATTACAACACAACTACACGAGACAATGACCACACACAACCCAAAGAAATAAGTCAGTCACCAACAGTTGACATGCCAGGCCAAGGTACAATTGATTGTCATATTAAGTTACTTACAAACGAGGCAGATATATATGTACTTAGCATACACACAATGAATCAGCCGTAAATAATGCAAATGAAATATACTAATATGAAACATGGTTTTAAATCCGAACGATGCAACTGACATTATAAGTGTCCATGAAGATTTTTGTAATACGTCTTACCATATGTACAAGGTAGCTTCCTCGAACTAATAGAATCAGAATTATGTCCGAACATAACAGCTCCTAAAATAAAGATTTTATAAAAACAATTACAAATTTAAAAGAAAATGCGCTTTCCTGAGGATGACCTTTCTTAAGTGGTGTCAGAAAGGACTTAAAATACACCATTAACATGTCGATGTTTTTAAGAAATAACAAGCCAAAGGCTTGCATTGAATAAATGTATTACTGTTTTTGAGTATTCATTAATAATAAAGGTACGTATGTTGTAAATACCTTTAACTACTGCGATACCAGCTTGCTCGGGAACAATGACCCTTTTGTTAGGAAATGCACCTTTTACAGCATTTTTCATTATTTCAGACTCAGAAAACCCGCCAACCATTATCAACGTGCGTACATCCCTCAACTTCCGGTTCTTCAATAACTGTTCCACGTGTTCTAACAGTGCACCTTTAGAGGCATTAAATTGCTCCAGGATATTGGCTTTGTCAATATTGAGTCTGTCCCGTTTCTTCATTATTGTTGAACTAAATTGGCTTTTCGGGAGTTCCGTCTCCAGTGGAAAGCCTTTCTTTTCCTTGAATATTTCAAATAGTGCGTTGGGAACTCTCATGTTCACCTTCTCAGAAGTACCAGCAGCCTGCGTGTCTTTCAATTTTCTTTTTGTTAGTTCGACGACCCTGTGTAGCTCTAATTCATCTGTCTTACAATTTTCATTAAATTCATCCATGACTGGTTTACTTACAAGACTTTTCAACATTTCTACTATGCCTTCATCTACCAGTATACCACCCCACGGTCCACCACTTGGGGGCACTATTTCTTCAAGTGTACCACCACGCTGTACCTTGTGTACTGTTATATCCACAGTCCCTCCTGTAAGAAATCATATACTCAATTCAATACAGGTACTGAATGTTGCATCATATTTTTTATAACATGATCCATATAAATTGACCCGATTCAACATAATACTGTAATTAATTAGACACATAGATACGGGTATATCTACTCCTTCTAGGTAACAAATTTTGTTCAACAACTCGATCATGTTATTAACGTTAGCCCCATTTCGTAAAAGACTCTTTTCTATAGTTCTGGCGGCTATATTCCGGTCTGGCGGCTATAGTCAATGTAACCTTTTAGCAGTTACCCACCTAAAGCCGCAGCAGAAGTGGTGTTAGGGATAAGTTAAGGGTTTGGGCTAGGGGCTATGATGAGCTTTGGGGGTTATGGTTTGGGTTAGGGGCTATGGTTAGGGTTTTGATAAGGTTTAGGGATTAGGGAATATTTATGCCCATGATATTTAGTGGTATATGCCTAGGGCCATAGCCAAAGTGTGGACTATAGCCACAGTGTGGACTATAGAAAAAAGTCGCACCCCATATTATTAATGTATGATTTTACAGTACCTGTAATAAAAATATGAAAACATGTCATTTGAACATGTATAAATATAAACGCGAATTTAAAGTTAAATTTAAGTTAAAGGGAGCATATACATTTTTGTACATAAACATCTAAAATATACCACAACACCCACCTCCGAGGTCCAGAATCATAAACTCGGATCCGGGTGTAAATGATTGTAGTTCCTCTTGCATGCCACCTTCTTCCTTTGCCTTTGATACAATAAGTTCTTTACAATATATCGCTGCAGCCTCGGGTTCTAATGCCAGCTGAAGCTGATCATCCGGTATTCCAGCCTATGTAGAAATAACCAGTGAGGTCAAAGTTAGAAAACAACCAGGAAATACGCTTTGTGTTACAGCAAAACGATAATGTATAAGCCCAACAAAGTGATGATTAAACAATCTAAATGCCATGGACAAATTACAAACTTCAAGAAACAATGACAAAACTCAATAAAAAAACCAACGTAATGATCCTTCAAAATTGTTTTAACACACTCAGTTGGTCGTAGTTTATCGATATCAGTGTTGAGGTTGGTACAAAAACAGTTGACATATTTATATTTGAATACAACATTTAAACCAGATTTGCGCTCATGTGAAACAACGTCATAACCCATTAATTGAAGAAACTATCGGGTTGTTTTAAATAAATGCTCCTCTGACTGTCCTGAAATGTATGTTGTTTCTAAATATAAGATTAACTCACCTTGTCGGCAGCTACTTTCATAAACTGTTTCGCAGCATCATTCCAGATAGCAGGCACTGTTAGAACCCAGTGTACGTCAGTGTCCCGGATATCATTAATCCTATCACTCAACCTCTTCATGAGATGGTCCTTCAAGAACTTTATAGCAGCGGCAAACACCTCGATAGCATGCATTGTTCGTCCTTGATCGTCAGACAACAGCATTTTGAGACGAAGTCTCTGCATAATGATAAGAAACAGGAAAATTACACTAAATTAAGGATACAAAACATATCACACAACTCCGTCGTTACATTATTTCTTTCCAAACCAAAAGTTCAACCGTAGTTCTGGGCTGATATTCACAATGTACACAAAGTACGATGCACATATTCACTCTTGACCAGGGGACCACGTGCGTGCGACGTGCGTCGATGTACGCACGCCATATTTCCTACCAATTTTACGAACAAAGTAGCTAAAAAAACTCATAACAAGAAATTCCTGTATAGGTGGCACACTTAAGGAATTGGTAAGATTTGTGAAAATTCTTTAAGGTGCTTTGTTAATACCATTGTGCATAAGTACTTACTGAACTGAGCAAAAGACTTGAAATGAACAGAACAATACTGATAATTCAAATAAACTCAAGTTTGTAAACCACATACATTTACAGTTTATTTAAACAATGTAATATGAACTAAGGCATTGCCTATATGGGTATTTAATAAATATTAGATAACCGCTAGGCTATGTTTGTAGATATAGACACGGGCCCCAGTTGCTATGCATTATCCAAGGGAGATAACAAATGCATGCAATCATTGTGAATTGTAATCTTTATACAGCACACAAGTCAATCAATCAAATTGTCATAATTTGATTCCAATTCAATAAAATCAAAGACGTACCTTGTTGTACTGTATTGTAGTATTGTAGGCCTACTTTAAGATGGTTTATTTATATTCCGAATATAGATAATTTACAGCCTCCGATGTTTGTCTTTCGTCCTTATCCGCTTGGAAAATCGAAGATGTTATTACATAAGCAACAACATATGGACCCTCCTAGTACACAAGTTTGTCCATCACAAATAATCAATGCACCAGTCAGTTGCATCCCCAGTTCCCCCGACCACAGGGATCCATGGCGGATAGCCAGGGAGACAGCCATGTTTTTACCATCCAGATTCCCCCGCAAGGCAGGGGAAATTTAGGATTTATTATGCGAAAACCTATAGCCTAAAGACAATATTTACCGGTAGATGTCCGGGGAAACGCGGGAGATTTTACCATCAGCTTCCCCCGCTGGCCGTAGAAGGGCCGTTGTTTTTGACAACTCAAAATTCCAGAGCGCCCTTCCCCCGTGGCTGGGCTGCTGTGGATGAAACTAACTGGTACATATGTCTTATACACACTGACAGTAACAAAATAATCTCATAAACATTGCTTTGACAAGCTATACATTGAGACATAGAATTGTTGATTTGCATTGTTCAGTTGTTGACATGGAACGAATTGTAGCCTACTTACGTGCAAGCATCTGGTATGATCTGAGTGTTGATATCATTGTAAAGCTACGTAAAAATGTCTATTAAAGACCAATTTCCTCGGAGATCGAGTACTGTCATGATAAATCGGCTATTTAAATGAAAATTTCACCTTTATTTTTGATGTTTCTTAAAACATCTTCCATGTGAAACGGGCGCTTGGAAATCTCGCAAACGCTTGCAATGAATTGGCTAGTGACACGGTCCACGGTCATGGGGAGTAGAGGTATTTCTTACTTCCCTTTGTTTTTTTTAAAAATAGTTTGTTTTATTTATTACACATTTTTTTAAAAATAATAATTAATTGAAAGAGAACGATAGGCTCAACCGTTTACAGCTTACTATTTTTTTATATTCCAAGGACCATTCACCTCGGAAAACTGCCTGAAATTTTTGACCGGAAATAACTTTTTTTGAAAGCATTAGTACCTGCTGAGACTCAACGAAAATACGCATGTCACTCGTATTACCGGTCTGGGTATTTTCAATAGCCTGCGCTACGCGCAGGCAATTAAATACCCTATTAAGACACATGCCGCGTGGACCCCTACTTACCTTTTTATCTAATTTCATCTTAAACCTTCTATAATATCTCCAGCCAGTGTGTTCGTCCTCAGCAGATAAGTCAGTGTACTTCTGTTCTGCCTAGAAAGCCAGAAACATATTTCAAATACTAGTATAAATAATTCTAAATTCGGTACATTGGAAATCGCTGTGTGTTCTTGGTCTTCGGTTATATGCTTGAACAAACTATGCTCAGTACATTTAAAAAAGCACCTTTTCTTCAATGCACAATAAGTTTAGCAAAGCTTTTTTTTGTTTTTTGACACAAATTCTAGGTACATGTATAATTATAACATAGGTTATCTACTGTATGTTAATTAAATACAGTACATGCATACGTGTTACATAAATTAAACCTTGTAGTAAGTTAAGTACATCTGATTACGGGTATTCTTATCTGAGTAAATAACTACAGATAATTAGACAGTTCGTGTTTTTTAAAAATGTTATATAGAAATCTATGTGTACTCCACTTCATGAATGACTATTCTGGTTGTTTCCAACTATTATCTTACAAAACATTACACAAATTGCTTTGAGGGTTTACATAGTGAACTTAGGATCAAACTTACATCATATCCAAATGAATGAAATTTTTTATTCGGTTCAAATAGTACTATGGTTGGTGCTTTGACCGTAACCAGTCCACTGCCATCTGTCCAGTCAGAATTCGCGTAGATCTGAAAAAAATCATAAGTTATAATAAAACAAATGCCGAGCATAGCCTTTATTTGCTCTATTTCTACTGAAACATGACATGCATATATATGTACCTCCCCCTGGGTTTGAACCCGGGTTAACGGTCAGGTTAACGGCAAGCACACTAACCACTAGGCTACGGAGGCACAATATGTCAATAATATGTCAATGAATTATTGTTACATTATTGTGTAACTGATGTCACAGTTTAGCAAGTATCACAGGTTTCTATATCATATACATGTATCAAGGGGTATAACCTAAAGCATGGAGATTGGTGGTTTAAGTAAGACTTTCCATGGAGATTGGTGCCAATGGCCGATATTTTGATGTTTTTTTGTCACTTGACGGACACATTTCCACCAAAGTAAGTTCATTGTCTTGTTTTATATGCGGCGTGTATGCGATAACCACCTAGCTATAAGTTTAAGCCACCTATCGGCGGTCTGTTCTAGTCTGTCAGTGCAGCGATAAAAGCCTGAAAGAAGGGATGGTGACATCGGGTGTCCGTAGTCCGCATCTATTTTTATTAATTCTGAGGTATCCGGGGCATTCTGGCTGGTTTTATTGTGTTTGCTAGGTACATTATGCATGATTTTATGGTTAAAATACTGTTTCTGCTTATTTAGGAGGCTCCATGTGCATATTTTTAACGTTTAAGACGATTTCATGGAGATTCGTCAACTTTAAGATCCAAACTGTGGAGAATTAAATCAATGTAAGTATTCTGTTCTAAAATGTTTTGCACCATAGTTTGTTATCTTCATTGATTAAAAATATAGTTTCTATTTATTTTTCAGACTCCTGGTTTGAAGAATGCGTACCAAAAAGACGTTACTTTATTCAAGGAGGAAGTGGGAGAAAAGAAAACGAAAGATAAATTTTAATGAAATATCTTTGCCTAATGAAAGTGTAACTAAAAAGCTTTGTGTCGCAAATTAAATACGCCGTCACCATTTAGATATTCGTCATCAAAAAGAAAACGACTAACTTCAGCATCACCTTGTCATTTGTATCGGCACGAAGAACCCCAGCGAAAAGCCAGGAAGTAAATATAGAGTAAAGTCTCATGAAAACACTTTATTCACGTAATTTAATACATGTTCAAGGTTATGATTCTATAAAATTATAAAAGAACATGAAATAATATGTCTATTTTGTTTTGTTGGAAAGATCCAATAGCACAGATTTTGGTTGTATTTTTTGTTTTTGTTTATTTTAAAATTAATGTTATTGTTCAACAAAGCTTGCTGAATATGTTAAGAACATTTTCGTTCACAAAGCATCAGATCAAACTGCCTTTATAACATTGATCATCTGCGCTAATGAGCCTTTAAAACTACAATTTGTTAATAAAAATATCAAACAAATTTACGTAATTATAACTATATTGGTTGCACAAAAAGTGACCATCGGTCTACTATGACCTCTCGGCAATGACCCCTTTATAAATACAAATGTAGAATACAAAGTATTTACTAGGGTGGCACTGTGGTTGAGCGGATAGCCCGCTTGACTGCTGATCAATAGGTCCCTGGTTCGAACCTCGGCCGGTGCACTTTGTTATTCATGGAACGCTTTTCCGTGTTTCCCACCCAACTAGACATGATCTATTTGGAAGGTAACCCAGAGGTAGTCTCGCATGTATCAGTGCTGTACCAGGTACGTTAAAGAACCAATGTCTGAGGGACAGTGCGCCCATATACCTGGTAACACCATACTGTGTTCTCTACTTGCTGCCTCTTAAGCAAAAACAAATGACCCAAGGTACAATGCATTTAACAAGATGAATGCATTATAGAGATGAGAGCGAATATTGAATTTCACTCTTATGAATGTAGCAAACAATAAAACTTAAAGACCACCTTAAAATTAAACCTCCAGTTCTTAGTCAGTTCCTATGATTACATTTTGTACTCTTGATTTATAATACAACCAACTCTAAAATATGACAGTTTCAAGTATGATAAGCCTTTACTAATATATAAACAGCGATGATAAGTATGTTTTGAAATAAATAAGGGTGGTCGGATAAGTGAGGTTTCATTGTGATGTTTTGAACATTGACATGCCACTTATAACCTGCTGCAATGGTTAACGCGCAGTGTTTGTAGCCACCAATATTGGTTTGATTCCTAGTTGCTTCAATTTGTCAATGCTGGTTTTTACTCCACATGTTGAGAAGTTGTTGGTTCCTTGTGGATTGTACGTAAGTGCTTGAAAGAATACTGATCCGAAAACTGATTCCAAATCCTCTATATCATAAATGCGATCAGAAAACGGTGGGTGTTTCAAATACATGTATATTTGAAACCACAATCAACCAAATTGATGTTGCCTGTAGCATACACTTCCGAAAAAGATAATATCCATCTAGTAGAGAAGACGGCTACTACTAGGCCTTTTGTCAGTTCAACTGAATATCATTACAGATACACAATGCACCAGTCCATTGAAACCCTTAGCATGGGGAAAGGAGGTGTTGACTTTTTAAACTATGGTAAAATCCCTGCCCGAGAACCTTAAAAAAGGTAAAAATACCGCCCTTATCAGTGAAACATATTCCCGGTCTACGTACTTAGGTGCGGAGCAAAAGTCCTGCTCTCATTCACCAGTGAGGGGACACCAAAAGTTAAAAACTCGTGTCTATAACCCGGTGTTGGGGAGTCAGGGTTTGATTTGACTTGTGCATAAAAAAACAGAGCACACAATTATAAAAAAATCATCCTTTATTATTATATGCATATCTTTGAAGTACAAATAAGAAAATCACAACAATTATTGCAGCCAGGTGGTGTTGTCACTGTATACTATTTGGTTCCAATAATATGTTACTCGCCAATTCAAGACCCTCTGTAAGACAGTAGCCCTGAAATTGGTACAAAATAGAGATTACTTCCATGATTATAATACCATCACATGTTGTTTACAAAGTAATAACAAGTCTCCATGGAGAGGGTCTTAAAGTTGACGAATCTCCATGAAATCGTCTTAAACGTTAAACATATACACATGGAGCCTCCTGAATAAGCAGAAACAGTATTCAACCATAAAAACACGCATGAAGTACCTAGCAAACACAATAAAACCAGCCAGAATGCCCCGGATACCTCAGAATTAATAAAAATAGATGCGGACTACGGATACCCGATGTCACCATCCCTTCTTTCAGGCTTTTATCGCTGCACTGACGGACTAAATAAGACCGCCGATAGGTGGCTTAAACTTATGGCTAGGTGGTTATCGCATACACGCCGCATATAAAACAAGACAATGAACTTACTTTGGTGGAAATGTGTCCGTCAAGAGACAAAAAACATCAAAATATCGGCCATTGGCACCAATCTCCATGGAAAGTCTTACTTAAACCACCAATCTCCATGCTTTAGGTTATACCCCTTGTGTATATCTTATAGATATGGGCATTTTTTAAAGCAAAAAATGACAAAAATTTCTAAGAAGAGAGGTTTGAGGCATTTAACAAGACTTTTTGTCAAGCTAAAAATTATACACGTACTTATAACGTTACTGATATTTGAATTTCTATATCTATCATCTGCATTACAAGGTTAATGCAATAAATACAGTATATCGCAATTTAAGATGTACATGACGCTTTAAGTTAGATCTAGTTCAATCTAGTTAGTTAGATTCGATTTATCTATCTAGTTGGTGTATACTTAGAAAAATATTGGTATAAATAGCATGTCCTGTAAAAAGAAACCATTAATTTCAACGGGACAAAATTTCGTTGTTTCGATGATAAAACCATTTAGTGGGGACATAATTTCAAGGATATCGTATCCAATTAGTCATAAACTATTGGAATTCTTACTATTCTTGGGGATTTAATTTCGTGGTTTAGATCATCCGCGATATCCACAAAATGACCCCTTCGAATATTAATCATGTTAATGCTTTTAAGTATCTGATGTATGCAAACCTTCTGAATACTAGTACTTTACTTCAGTACGCTTTAAATGATCACAACATCATTCAAATATCTGTTTTAGTTACAGGCGAATTAATGTTTTGATAAATTCATGAAAACTAAATAATTATAAATAGAATGTAAACCGAAAGTAGGCGTTTCGAATATGAGAATTGACTGACCTTAAGGGCGTCTGCCTTGTATTCAGCTTTGAAAGAATAGGCATATCCGGAGTAGGTTGTTCCAAAATCGATAGCAGCAACCACTAACTTAGATTTTGAACGACTCATTTTGATTCAAAATCCATTAACTGTGGTATATTTTGAATATACTTCCTAATTTGAAATCGAAACTAGGCATTGTATTGCAATATTTTACACCGGAGACAAACGGAAATTGCCGAGTTTTCATGATCGTAGGATGGCGCGCAAAGTTACACAAACCCAATGGTACATAAAAACAAAATGATAAAATGTTGATAACATTGTGTGACATTCTGCGAGCAAATCGTGCAATATCGGTAGTTCAAATTGTTCTTTGTATTACATCTCGAGCGTCTTCGTGTTACTCCCCAATCATGAAAACATACAATAGACTATTAAGTGTTGTAAACATGGGCAATGTACCGACTGTTAAATTATGCTAATCAAAAGGTCAGACTCGTGTCAAATTAGCCAAGCTATAACTACAATCGACTTAAAGTACGTAATTTGTAGTATTATATATGATTGTGACATTAAGGGAACTTGGGAGTTGTTTTTTTTTCAAATAAAATGTGAGCTGGTTCAAGGTAGCCCCATACTGTTATTGACAGCTTATAAACCAAATTACTGTGTGGTTAATCCAAAGACCTAAATTACAATTTAGGTCTTTGGTTAATCGGATGAATAAAAAATTCAACTTGTATCATTTACTGCTGTTGTAAAATCTTATCAATGTTATCCTTATTGTAATATTCTATAACTCAACGTGTACTCATTTTTTGCAATTGTCGGAAATCGGCTCGTTTATACGCAGTGGTTATCCCCCATCTTTGATAAGGGTATACTGCTTTTCACATGTTGGTCGGTTGCACGTTCAAATACCAAATGGTTTCCATTCAATGACTCAAGAATGCATATCCCTAGGAAATTCACACTTTACAAAGAAGTTAGTCAGCAACAATAGATGACCCCTTTTATGTTCATGACAGTTGTTCAACTGTCAAGGTCACTGTCGCCTTAACCATTTCCTACTATTGGGCTGCTAAGGGGCTATATGCATGTATGTTTCATACACAACTCTTGAAATCAGTCCCTTGCAATGGACAGACAGGCCATCTCTGAACCTGTTAGTCTCTAATGGACTACCTCAGATTTAAAATACAACACGATAACGTAAAGCCAACATGTTAAAGACCATTGTGACCTTACACAATTTTTTTGTAGGGTTAACGCATGCTTTTTCGTGCTATTACATCTGCAGAGTCCCGAGGGACGGTTGGTGCCAAAGCCCGTTATGGCGAGGGCACCAACACTCCAGAGGGACTCTGCAGATGTAATAGCACGAGAAAGCTTGCGTAAACGCTATAGTTATAGCATAAAAGCAACAATTTATGGTGTTTTTTCAAAAATAAGACACTTTGGCGGGAAATTTCGGGCGACGTCGGGAAAACAAACGCGACATCGCTTAGCAAACGTTACGTCACATACAAGTTTTTGTTATGAGCGTCGACTTCCGGTATCGGCAAATACCAAGAAAACAGTGACATTGGGGGTTTGTTTACGTTTATTATTTTATTATTATAGATAATTGATTATTAGTTTCAATTAGAATGTGAATTACAGTTCATATAACGCTGTAAATCATTTATTTTCGTCGGCTTGGTCCTGAAATGAGCATACTTAAAACTGAACACCAACAGCGCGTGCGCGCGAGAAATCTTTACAATAACGTACCTTTTATAGGCTATAATGTGTAAATGTACCATTTGTTGACTGGTAATGATAACAAAATGTAGTCAGGTGTATTTTAAAGCAGTCCTTAAATAAATATAAAAAACGGTGACATTGTAAACAGTTTTGGACATTTATTATGCTACATTTCAATAACTACTTTTACAGAGAACATCTCACACACACCCAACAACCATTGTTCTGTCTGTTACACCACCTGGAAAACAAATACAACCATGTACTTGTATAGTTCATTCTTTTAGAATGCAATTAGTTTAACTATAAATTTCTTGACTTATTCGCTATAGCAATCATAGTGTTTAGTACTTGTGTCAATATGAAGTAGTAAAAGCTATAAAGACTCAATTAACACACAAACTTGGAATTTGTCACACATGCATTTTTCTTCTAGTTGTATTTTAATTTAACTATGTATAAGCAAGATAAAATAACTAGGTCATACCACTGTAATCTCCATGGAGACTGCTTCGACAGAAAACGCCTAATACTCCAAAACAGTCATCATCAACATCTTCCTCAATCCGTCTCTGCATATCATCTTTACATACACTAACATCTACTTGTAACGGCAATATTTTGTCCATGGCCATCGTCGAAGTGTTCACATCGGTAGCCATTCTACGACCAGTAGCATCGTCTGAGGTGTCATCTTTCACAGCGATGTCCATTCTACGACTAATAGCATCATCTAAGGGGGCATCTTTCACATCGTTAGCCATTCTACGACCAATAGCATCGTCTGAGATGTCATATTTCATAGCTATAGACTTTCTTATGCAAGTAGATTGGACTGCAAATGAGAGATAAGTAAAGTATAATACTTGGATGTTTACATTATACGATAATTTTATGACTTACTTTCTTAAATTCAGCTTGTGAAGTTTGATTAATATTTGACTTACATGTAGAATACACAAATCAGTAGGTTACCCACCTTTGTCATTGTTCAACTGCAACCATCCTTTGGTCCTTATAATATCGTTTGGTTCATCAGCTAATACATCACCAGTGGATAAATGAGGCTGTGTTATTTGGACAGGCAATGTTATGTGAACCTGTAGCAGCCAATCAAATGATTGTACCAGTTTCCGTATTTGTTGACACTGCTCAATGTTCAATCCTGAAAAGAAACCAGAAAAAGGTAATATAATTTCTTCTTTATAAACATCTCTATGTATAATGCATATTGCATGATCTAAATGTTGAAAATGTAAATCGGTTCAAGTTCAATCTTGGGGAAAATAGTTTGAATAGATTCTAAAAGGTATTGTACTTAAATATGCTAAAACATTTATAAATGTTCGAACCTGCAATTGCAACCTTCACTCCAATCAAAGTTTGTGTAATATCTGACAGCAGTTGTGCACCATGTTTATATTGTCCATGCAAACACTGAGTAATGAATCGTAATGTGTCGGTTTCTGGTCCAGGTGACTTCTTGAAGTATTCGCCTACTGGTACTAGGCTGCCAGCCATGTCTGTGTGTACCGGTGTGTTGAGACCACTATGTGATTTATCATCGCTCACGTCTTGGACATCCTTCTTGGAGTTTGATGATTTGCCGTTTAAAGAAGCAGCTTTAATTGAAAATGAGCGATATAAGTCAACAGTCAGATTCGGAATAGAATATGGCGGTGTTAGATTTGTTTTGCAAACACGGACGTACTAAATTATCACAGCTAGTCTACTACATCGTCGCTGTTGTGTATACTGGGTTGAGGATATTTCGTAATTAGTATTTTATCGATTGGCGCAAACGAGTTTAGCTCAATTAGCAAAAGTTGCATGTGTTTAACTGAAAGCATTATACATCGATTTTAAATGCATTAATTATACAAAATTATGGAACATTACAAAGATATTTAGCTTTTATGTTGTGATGAACACCAAGTAAAATGAGCATACCTTGTTTAGTTGCCTTCAAATGCTTGGCCTTTCGTCCCTTATGTTTGTTTCTCGACTTGCCTTCTGGAATGTTTGTATTCCTCTCCGTGTGCTCTGCAACATTATCATGTTCACAACATCAGGTATGATAAATGATTCATATAAAAAAGAAATACTATGTTATAGGCTATGTGAATTTAAATACGCATTTACTACTGTATTTAACAACCAACATAGTCATGATCATAATCTGGAAACGGGCCGTTTATCCCGAAGTTTACTAACGGAGTTTTGTATTATTTTATAGTTTATAATTTTGATTCCGTACAGTAATTGTTCCACACTGAAAACATTACGTACAAAGTGTTACAATTCAATACTTACCGATTACATTCAAGCTCTTAAAATACTCTTCCCGCTGTCGGTTAGCAAACTTCAGCAGTAGTCGCTGTTCTGCTTTTCTGTATTGCTCAGTAGTGATCGGTCTCCATGCGAGTAAAGCTTTGACTACTTTAAAATCTCTGTCAGGATTTTCGGGGAAGGCTACACCTGAAAACGAAAGTACATATATATATATAAATAATACTAAAATTAATTAAGCAGGATACATGTACATTTTAGTTTGAAGAGAACTCTTTAGATTACAGAATAATTCTGCATGCTCTTTTTCACAAGTACACTCGAGTAATTACAAGAGCAGAAGTATGAACTTTACTGATTTTACACAACAATACTGAATAGTTATAGTTTAAACATATTTATTCCCAAAATTTACAGCAGTACACACATTTAACAATAAATAATTACAATAACATTGAACTTGAATAGTTATATACGGCAGATAAAGGGCGCTTCGCATTGGAAAGAATTAGCTTACAAGATATAAGATGACAATTGTAAAGAATCATAAAAATAGGACAATAAACAATGTTGGTTTTTTGTGACAAGCTGCTAGAATATCAATCCATTGACTGGTTAGTCAGTGTAACAATATTTGGCCACTTATGGTAAAACATCTAAGCTGGTGATGGTGTACAGGATAGTACATGGGCTTGTCGATATCCCATGTACATACTACCACCCCTCAACCCTGAGCACTCGAGGCCATTCTCTGAAGTTCCTGGTACCTTTCTGCAGACTAGACATTTACCGGCACTCCTTCTTTCCCTCGGGCATACGACTGTGGAACAGCCTACCAGAGTGCATCGCCACGGTCGACTCCCTAGAGGCCTTCAAGGGAGCACTGGCCAACATGCTGTAGAAGGACACCCAGATTTTATTTGCTTTTAGCCCATGTAAATATTTGCGTCACATTTTAACCTAAATTGTACGACGATGCCCCAGAGGGGATTTTGTACTTCATCGGAAGAAGAAGAAGAAGAAGACATCTTACCTCTTGGACGCTTGACTTCCAATTTATAGAAAATGCCCATAGGGACGACTGCATCCAAGCATGCCATGATTGTGTAAAGAACGCCTATATGCGTATATTGTCTCACTGGCATCTTGACCATGTTATGTTCGTCAATATCAATTGCTGGTCCTGAAAGTTAAATTACGGTGATGAATAAATGTATCACAATAAGGAAACACGAGTACAATAATTACTAAAGTAGAATTAATCACGATATCCAGTCATTAATGTATTAATTTACACCGAAATTAAACAACATTTACCTCGTAAGTGCCAGCACGTTGCATCAGGGGAGTACAATAATGTATCCGTCATCTTAAAGCTGTATTTTCATAAATTCTGCCTTCTCGTTTTAAATGCTTGCTCAACTAGAAATATTTCCGCCCGTAACTAAGGAAGTGACGTCGGGCGTATTGTAAAGGATTTGACGTCATGTGACGGATTTGACGTCATTTGATGTATTTAACGTCAATACTCTGTAAAACACCGGACGACGCTGTGTTCGCTTTTTATACAATCACGGTATGCATTCGTCCGACGAGACCGGTACAAACGCGAAGAAGCTTATCCGTTTGGGGAGCATGTATCAGCCTCTTATGTGCTTGCTCTTGTAAGTGCGAGGAAATTCCTGAGAGTCAAATCATTTTTATTGACGCTTTTTTTTCGGGGTTTTTTTCTAGCAATTAAACACTGACGTAAGTAATATTAAAGCGACGCTATACATATACTTTGTTATGTTTTGACACTAGATGAAAGTATAGATCTACAACAATCACTCGGGCGTAAACGTACTTTTAACTTTCGAGTAATCCAGGTTATAGGGGTGTATTTATCTAATAAAGCATGCATTAAGAATTGACATATCAAGTAGAGCGCATAGCGCAGTCGGCTAAACTACTGTGAATACGTAAACTTCAAAACTGAACGAATGAGTTCGAATCCCATTCCACTATATTTTTTTTAATTTTGCTCGGCAAACATTTTTCGTACTAGTCTATTTACAAAGAGATGCATACTTAAAAGTTTCAGTGCGTAAAAAACACATAAGAAATATGTCATAGCTGGTACATAGATATAGCAACGACGCGAATGATCTCATCGAGAACGTACATCGGATTTGTATGGATGAGAAGGAAATAGGACTGAAGTTTTCGCTAGCCATTGTGTTGGAGGGGGTTGTCAGACTGACAAGAGCTAACATATAGACTGCATATAAGGTTGTCTCAGCGTGGTAACTTGTAATTCAATTGATACTTACACTGATTCTGACACATTGCATAATTGATATAAATGAATAGTTGAAAAAAGAATAACGCAAACTATGAATAGAAAAAATATAATGATATGTGATCATAATCAGGTAATACAATGGATATATATAGCATTACATGTAAGTATTAGTATATTAAATAAAAAAAAACTGTTCGTTAGTGGGTCCGAACTCACACTGGAAAGAACAAAATAGACGATTGATAGCGATGTACTATGACCGCTGCACCACACAGACAACTGACAAAAAACACCATTAGTTAATTCTGACGTTTCTACTGAAATTCTTAATTTGGTGATTGCAGCGAAGCCAATGACGCAATAAATACAATATCCAGACTAAATTAATGTAAAGGAAACAAAGCGTTTTTTATTAGTTATAAAACGTAAAATTAATCAAATATTTAGAATTAAAATATGAACGTAAAACGATAAAAATATTGAAATAGAAATTTAATTGTTGAAAATGAGTATCGCAGCGGACTCGAACCCACAGTCTATATATTAGTATGTTTCTGACAAGAGAACGGTTTATCCACTAAGCCACGTTGCCAAGTAGAAGTAGAGTGAGATTTTCTCAAATCTATCCGTATTTGTTTCATAAAATAACGGTAAATATCGTTTCAACCTTGGTATATGGACTGGTCCAGGGGTCATATTTCGAAGGTCGTTGTAGATCTATATATAACACAAGGTTTTTACCCTTTTACGCCTCGCAGGGCGTGGTATATTCCAGGGATATTACGATAGGGCGGGGAAACGGCGGGAGTTTGACAACACGAAAGAAAAAAATCCCCGCCCATCCCCGGGAGTATGGGGCTGTAAATTCAACTGACTGATGCATTATTTGTGCACGCACAGTGACTTATTGAAAAGTATAATCCCGTTGAATTACAATACATGCGATCGTAAAATACATGCGATCGTAAAATACATGCGATCGAAGGTCATATCCGTGTTACCAATCAGCTGTCCATCAGTGTGGATATAGTACACGCGTTCGTGTTTACTGATTTGAGACGAAAGAAATTTATGTTACACTAAAGTGTGTTAAATAGTGCGTATATAGTTTAAAATTAAGTAAGTTAAAACCGTTTAAATGTGTTTGAGAAAACAATCCTAGACGGAAGTTGTTTTTAACATTTCGTTACTGACACGGATTTTGTATTCAAAGGAGTTGAAATCGAGCTCTAGATCTTTTACCTGACCCGTTCTCGTCCCAATTTTTTTAAGGATACTACACGTTTTGTGTGAAAATAAACCATGTGTTAAAGTTCTAATGTATTGAATGTTTCGGAATAGATGTGTAAAATACATTGTGTATAAACGGACAGGTACAGGATTAAAAAATATTTGTAAACTTATTTGTCAACTTGTGACTTTTCCAACGCTAATCACGTGACGTTCGTTGCGCGTGCTGTGTAAAGATGTCGTCTGCTGAAGATTTTGGAGAGTTCGATAGTTCCCTGGACATTGATCCAAGTGAAGCTAAGGAACATCATGACGAAGGGGACACTCATGATAGAATGATCTTGGATAATTTCAGCTCTATCGAGGAAGTCCGGGACGCTATCGGGAAACAAGGCCTCGAGACATGCGATCTTATATTTGGTAAATATAATTTTGTATACAACGCTCATCCATGAATGATTTCAAATTGATGGATCATTCAATTACTAATTAAAGTAACGCAGAGTGTTATTTAAATTGTAAATTACGTTTTTTTATGTCTTAACACGAGTGCTTAATTTTATACGTATAAACACTGAATAATCAGTTAAAAATTTTATGAAAATTCGCTGAAGTAAATTTCATTTTGAAAATATAATCTTTATCAACATCACATTTTCTATTAACCACACCATACTTTTGTATAATATTATATAACAATTGTAGTATACTCAAACTACATGGTCAATGTAATTTATAAACACACTCGATGTGAATATTGCATCGACTTCGGCTATAAGAAGCAAGAAAGGATCCCAGCCACTGACATATATCAAGTTTTAAACCCCCTTAGCACACATAGTCACATACAGACGATCTGGGTTCGATTCCCAGTTGGATGAGCTTTATGATACTGACTTTTTGAACGAATGAACCCACTACCAGTTCTAGTTCACGTAGTAATGACTATATAACATAATTATAATAAAAAATACTTTAAAAATATTCTTTGTAGGTATGTTCGACACACTATCTAGCATTGAAAATCGGGTTAAAACTTCCTATTCAACATCTACTTAAAGTCATGACTGTTACATCTGCCGTGGTGTGCTGTGAAAACTTAACATGATATTTTGTGAATAAAATGAAATTGTTGATGAGAATATCTTGGACGACTTTAAACGCATCATCAAGTTTGGGGTATTGTACATTAAAACTGCGGGTATAAAATTTCTCCACGACTATCATAAAATGGCGAACATGATCTGGTACAGTGGTAGGGAATATATTAGATTACATCTCATAATTTGACTTGACAGTTCGATGGCTTAGAACAAGAAGGTCGTAACTACCAAGTCGATATTTTGAGAAAACACGAAAAAACTGTCAGACATTTACTCTTTACTTATGGTAAAACAAACTTTTACCACTTCATTTTGGTCAACATGACAAGTTCCGATTTTTATGAAAATGGGCTCATAAGAAGCGCATTGTGATGCTTATTCTGTATATGTATGAATCTTACGACCTTCTAATTCTAAGCCATCGAGTTGTAACTGGTGATAGTATGAAAGTATGAGACTCAGTGTATAGTTGATATATATTTGGGATATTGTATACTAGGCAAAGAAGACATGCCTACAGTAAACATATCTCTGGCTTAGAATCAGACGCTCGTAACTCCTAATTACGACCTTATAACACTGATACATGTATAAAATCTACATCATAAGGGGCTTCTTATGAGCCTATTTTCATGAAAATCGGAACTAGTCATGGTGACCAAAATGAAGTTTCAAAAGCTTGTTTTTTCAATAAGTAAAGAGTAAATTGCAGTCATTGTATTCTTGTTTTCTCAAAATATTGATTTCGTACTTACGACTTTCTCATTCTAAGCCAGCGATATGGTAAGTGATACCTTTGCAGCTACTATAACCCAATAGCTCAACTATGTACTACCACAGGTACTATACATATTCATTCACGTCTGCAGTAAATAATGATTGGTGTGCATCAAGTTTTTATTCATATAAATTAAGGAGTGGCGTCCACAGGGATCGAACCCGAGTCGTGTTTCCCTCACTAACTCTAAGTGGACGTACTCTCTCTAGACCATCGAAACACGTTTGTGATGTGGATCGAGTGTGAAGTTCTCATTCAAACATATTTGCTGATGTCCTCTATATCCAGGAAACCTATCTCATATAGGGTTCCTGTTATATCCAACTGTATTGTTTGATGCTCGCGAATTTGTTGTATCTTAAAACTTGACAAATCAAACATGTCTTCCGTTATTTTCAGGAATAGATTACACAATGAGTAATAAAGCACAAGGGAAAAGGACGTTTGGCGGGAAAAATCTTCATACACTATCTGATGGAGAACTCAACCCTTACCAAAAGGTAAAGTTAACATTGAAAGTCAATTACCTGGTGTATCTATCATGTAGCGTCTTCTTCAACTCGGCCGTCAACCAACAGAACGAACCGAGTTTCATCACCGTGTCTTGTTAGACAGGTTGGCTAGCTCTGCGACGCCAAGAACCTCCGCTCGTAGAGAGGAAGAGCGCAGGTCCGTGATTGAGAGGTAGAGTAATTTAATTCTGGGTGATTTCTCATCGAAAGTTCGACAAGTCACATCACACAAATTATTGTAATTCAGTTCACATTTTCTGGTTCATAAAGATGTAGCTTACTCGTGAACATGTTGTTCCCCACATGTAAAAGTATTTATTCAATTTAAGTACATGTATTATAAACATTGTGTTTGTCCGTCCGTAATGCAGATCTTGTGTATTGAACTCCTTACTAGGCTATACGAACTGTTGAGTGGAATTACAATGACGGAATTTACGTACTAGCCTATGTTATGCTTAACAGTACATGACAATCATGAAATGCACAGTGTTTTGAAACCAATCGGGAAATGCCATTCCGGATGTAGGCTTATTTTGCTGCTTGTGAAAGGTGTGTGTAAGATGTTAGATGGACAAGGAATAACAGCCTGTTCTATGTACACTTTTGTCACCCCTTGTTTGTATGGTTGCAGGTTATCTGTATACTAGGTGAAACATTGGACTCATTTGATGATGATGGTTTAATTCCTGTGTATGGATTCGGTGACATGAAGACAAGAGATCAAGATACGTTCGAGCTTAAACCCGGTGTAAGTTTCCCATAGAGTAAACTTAAAACAACTTCTTCCGCAATGGATTCCTTCTCGTAAGTTTCGTGGATAAACTGAACCCAATTTGCACGGTGGTCGAGTGGTAATACGCTTGACTCCTGATCGAGAGGTCCCGGGTTCGATTCTCGGCCGGGACACATGGTCATTTCAGAAACTCTATTTAGTGTTTCCCACCCAACTAGAGATGATCCTGGTTGGTAACCAAGGGGTAGTCTCGCGTGTATCGGTGCTTTACATCGGGCACGTTAACGAACCAAGGAATCTATTTGAAACGAGCTAGGGTATCGCACCCGGATTCCTCGTATCTCAACTCTGTCTCTAACATTTGCGATAATGACTCAGAGTGGGCCCTGCAAATTACATGGAAGAAGAATCTCATTAAAATCAACTCCTTGTGTACACCACTGTGCTATAGAAAGATCAGTGTACTTCAGTCAGATGAATTTGACCATAAAAATCAATACCTCACGACCATTCGACCTTACATTCGGAGCATGTGTTTATGTCCATTTACTGTACTACGAATTTACAAAAGTGAGGTCGACCAATTGTCTGCAAGGAATAATGGTAAAATGTTTTAGCAGTACAAAAAATACACACAAGGTAATAATTTGAAATACCAACTTGAAGATACTTGTCCATATATGCGAGGAAACTGACAATTGTATGCTCATAAATGCGAATTCCAGAGAAACTTTCTACATGTAGGTGACAGTTGTTGTTTGAATTGTACAGTTCTTTAGACAACCGGTAGTTCCTTAACAGGAAGTACTTCAAACTTATTTTTACAAAATTGAATATTGAGTTCTTCTTTTATTTTCAGGCAGTTTGTGAAGGGTTCAGTGATGTGTTGGACGTCTACAACGAGGTGACACCAACAGTCAGACTCGGAGGTCCTACAAACTTTGCACCTTTAATTTACAAGGCAATTGAAATTGTAGAGAAGACGAAAAAGGTATCGGTCTAAATGTATTTGTATAATTGACTTTAATAGTACATTTTGTATTATCAAATCGATGACTTAGAATTAGAAGGTCGTAAGTGCCACTTACGACCTTTAAGATTCATAATATTGAGAATAAGCATCACAAGGCGCTTCTTATGAGCCCATTTTCATAAAAATCTGAACTTGTCATGTTGACCAAAATGAAGTTGTAAAAGTTTGTTTTACCATAAGTAAAGAGTAAATGTCAGACAGTTTTTCCGTGTATTCTCAAAATATCGATTTGGTAGTTACGACCTTCTAATCCTAAGCCATCGATATGTGTTCTATCAACTATTCTGGCTACCATTTGAGCAGGAATGGACGAAACTGTTTGGTGAGTTTATACAAAGCTACAAATCCTAAGCAACGCTACGAATATGTAGGGTACTTAGAAACAGTAATTAGTTTGATGACTGGACGAAGACTCAGTCTATCACTTTCGAACGTAGGAATCAATTAAGTAGACAGGCATGCGTATATTAACTTTTGTTTTAACGTACAGTTTCTAACAATTTCACAATATTGATAAAGCAAGCTATAGAATTGTTCACTTTATATATTTCAGTACCATATTCTGGTTATAGTTGCCGATGGTCAAGTATCATCAGAAAAGCCGACACAATCAGCTATTGTTGAAGCCAGTAAACATCCACTGTCTATCATAGTTGTTGGGGTAGGAGATGGACCATGGGGGTCTATGAAAACATTTGATGATGGTCTTCAAGACCGAAAGTTTGATAACTTCCAATTTGTTAATTTTTATGACGTCATGGAACACGCAAATAATCCAGAAGCGGCTTTTGCTCTGCAAGCATTGATGGAAATTCCTGCTCAATATTTGTATTTGAAACGAGAAGGTTTGGTGTGAAAAATCAATCTTGTCCGGTAGATAACCCGTGTACATGGATGAACACATCAGTGCACAGGTCACCTAGCGCATGTATATTTAATTGACAATTATTGTTTGTCGATGATTTTCAATTTAATTCATTGATTCAATTTGAATGGTGCCCTTCAATATGTTATAATATAATCATATGTACCACTAATACATGTACATAATTATATTATTAGATAACTGAGCCATTGATAACTGGTACCAGCTGATCAGTGCAAAGATTAATCAATTTGTTCGGCATCTCATGCAAGGACATGGAGGGGCCTGTTGGGGGTAACTTAGGGGGCAAAATGTGGTATATATTTACACTAGTTGTACAGTGCTAATAGTCTGATCAAGAACCCTCCAAGAAAAATAACTGGTTGAAACCTCAATGAGTTTGTCAGAATCTCCTCGTCGCCATGTGTGGCCTATATCCCAATTAAGGTACGAGGCTTACATGCCTGTTAGTCTCCATATCTGAGTTTGTTTTGAACCTTCTGGAAGTATGGTTGTCATCCGGTGCCATAATACTTTCAGACGTTATAATACGTTGCAATTATCAGTTAATAAAACTTCCAAAGATTATCACTTGAATTACGTATAATGTACTTCTCACCTCAATAACATGCATGGACAAATTGTGCAAAGGATGAGGGCACATACAGATTGTCTTAGCATACAAAATATATTGTGCATGCCACTAAACTCATGCACACTAAACTTGAAAGTGTTGTCACAAATGGAAGCTTTACAGATACGTTGACGTAATTTTGCTTGCATCTAATGGAATTGTGTTCAGACAAAACTCGTCTAGTCATCATATTCAGCTCGAAGTTGTGTTAGTGCGGACATACCTAGTTATGTGGTGCAATTTTTAGTTGATACCGCAGATATCTGTCATATCGGTGGAGGGGGGTTCAAGAGCACCACCTACCGAAGCTGGGCGCTCGAATTTCTCATACTTTATGTACCCTTACTCGCGTGCGACAATTCGAAGAAAAATAAGGACAATTAACTCCATAAATAAAGGTCACATGGTTACCAACTTTTTAGTATGGACTCCTCTTGTGATGGCGAACTACCATGTTGAGCTGCAAGTGGATACCTTTGATAGTCTTTAGAAACAATTTTCTTTAGGAATTATAAACTATTTGTATTTTATTACACACGATCCAGTCACTATTATAGCTACTTTTTTCTTTGAAAAGTCGAAGTAAGTTTAATCGATTATGACACGACGTCCTTGGTGCGCAACGCTCAAGCCATCTGCGCTAAAGCTACATTCGGTCACTTGGGTCACCGTTTTGGTGTTTTGTGAAGCTAGGTCATCCTGCGCTTTTACAGCGAGGACTTGGCTTTTAACTTTTTTCGTTAGGTTATGCATGGACATTGCTCAACGTTATTGTGTGATGTAATGTTGTTAATGTTTTCTGTGCTCGGCTTGGTTAGTGCTACCTTCCCTGGTCCATCCGATTTCCTCACATCTTTTCAACTGCTATTTAGGCAGTTGAGATCGTGGTGTATTGCTGAAATCCCCGACTTTTGGCAGAAAGATATGAAAGTGCGTCAATTTCAATTTGTTCTTAGTCGTCTCATTAAAATGCGACAAAGACTAAAATAATTACTTTTTTTCTTTGACACCATGCTGCTGTCGTGACAGGATCGTCAGCATTGTACTCGCGTGAAACTCAACAGTTATTCACCATTACATGTACAATGACTCGTAGGCAGAGCTCTTGTTTTAACGTCATTAGACAGATATTTCTTGTGGTTTTAGTCACAAAAGATTTCCTGGAATGCATTCTTACCAGTACTATCTTACCTTTCCACATGAGTTATCCACCTTTGAACAAAAGCCAACATTATTGTGACATGTTCTTGAAGTGTTTTCTTGATCAATTTGTTGAGTCAAGGAGTCAGAACAGCAGTATCAGTAAGATTACCCTGGTCAAATTTTATAGTACTGGGGCCTTATTTACCAACGCTGCAAGTCTAAAACTCAAGACTTTATATAGCCATATGTTCTATTCGCTCTTGTGTTGTTATTAGTGTACCGATTTTGATATAAATGGGTTTACATGTTCAATGGGTAACAACAAAGAATCAGATAAAATTTCATTACAGTATGGTTAAACCGAATTGCAAAGAAATGGCAGTGATTATAAATGTTTGTCAATTTTAAGTCTCTAAGTCTTGCATTGTTGGTGAATAACGCCCCTGAACATGAAGCAAAATTTGCACAGTAAAAATGACATAGAACACAATATTCCCACAGAGTCTTTATTTGTCATTGCTGACAGATAAATAAACAACAGTAAGATGACAACATATTAGAATGTAGTATGTGGTCTGTTTGTGGTGAATCTTGGTGTATGTTGTCTACGCTCAATTCTGTGGTTAAGTGGGAACCTGATCTTAGAATCCTGAAAACAGAAAATGATAAAATTTAGTCAAACTCAACACAAAGATACTCAGTGTCACTTACTAGATATAAACAGTTGAGCAGAGAATATCTAATCCAACCAGCAACATTAACAAGAGCTTGTTGGTTTTAAGATGTGTCAACTTATGGGACTAACATGTAACACATTTAAACTGGCCAAACAACTTGCAAACTAACCAGATTTGAATCATTCAAATGTTTAATTTCCCTATTCATTCAATATTGATGTAATTGACTGCTGAAAAATAAGGAATGAATATAATAAGCTTAATGTTTATTTTGTTGCTGCCTTGATTCACTTCACAAGTCAACTATATTCTGACAAGAAAGGCGACAGGCTACATAACTTTTATATAGCACTCCATATTTGTGTCTGACAACCAAATGTTGACAACACTGCAAGTAAGTGCACTTGTTTGTAAATACATACAACAACTGAAAAGACAGGGCAAAGATAAAATGAATCGATGTTTCTGACTTTCAGTATCTTACAAAATACAGTACCAAAATGTATTTAATAGGCGTACTGTGGTCATTTAGCCTACTCTCAATCAAGAATGTCTGAACCGCATTGGAAACATAAAATTTCTGGACAAAGACAAGTCCCAGAGATGTTGATAAGATTAAAATGTTGAAACCTTGATTCAATTCACGAGTCAACTAAATTCTGACAAGAAAGGCGACAGGCTACATAACTTTTATATAGCACTTCAAATTTGTGTCTGACAACTAAATGTTGAAAACGCAGAAAGTGAGTGCACTTATTTGTGGAAGAATAATTGCAAATGTAGGGCAAGGATACGAATTTCGCATATTTTCATCAAATCACTTATTTTGACAGCCTTCCAGTATTAGCAGCAGTCTTCGAATTTGGCCACTAGCCCGAAGCCCGAGGCTAGTAAAGTCTGGGTTGGGCAAGTAATTGTCTCTAGGTGACTAGTCCGAGAGGATAGTTAAAAAATCCTGATAGCACAAATCAAAAGACAAGAAAAATCCAAAGTGCAACTTTTTTACTAACAATTTTGAGTCAGGACAATGATAATTCTGCATTGTAGTCATGAAAATAGTATTAAAATGTTTACAGATATTAAAATCTACTTTTGATCATTTAATGTTCGGACAAGTAAATTTCTTCTCGGGCTAGTAAGTTCTGCCTTGTTGGTAGCCCGACTGGCTAGTTCTTCGAAATGTTTTTCGTGAAGACTGTTATCAAGATAAATCAACCATTCAACAGGTAAATCAGCAAGTTTACAAGACACAAGCAGTTTGCAATGTTGCTGCCTTGATTCACTTCACAAGTCAACTAAATTCTGACAAGAAAGGCGACAGGCTACATAACTTTTATATAGCACTCCATATTTGTGTCTGGCAACCAAATGTTGACAACACAGCAAGTAAGTGCACTTGTTTGGAAATGGATAATTACACATATAGGACATCGACACAAAGATGTTTTGCAACACTTGTTATCAAAAGGTGAAGTATGAATATGAAGAACAGACCACTTTAACTGCACAAGATATTCATCACTGAAATGAGATTTATTTAAAAGTTGAAACTCCATAAAGTATCATTTACCCAAGATCAAGGGGTGTCAATTGAACCAAATTTAAAATCCGGAAAATCATATACCGTCATCCATTCTTGACTAACAAGAGGCCTTCAACCACATTGTTTCCATATCTAAATCGTTTTTAATTAAGAAATTCCTTCAAAACAGATTCAATTGACCTTAGTTTTGCCATTTCTCATGATATTTTCATCAAATAACTTTATTTTGGTCAGAAATCATGGCTCTTATAGGATAATCAGACAATTGAAACCCCTGCTAAGATTGTCATGGATAATAATGAGTATCATTAGAAACAGCCTTCCAGTATTATCAAGATAAGCCAACCATCCAACAGGTAAATCAGCATGTTTACAAGACACAAGCAGTTTGCAATGTTGCTACCTTGATTCACTTCACAAGTCAACCATATTCTGACAAGAAAGGCGACAGGCTACATAACTTTTATATAGCACTCCATATTTGTGTCTGACAACCAAATGTTGACAACACAGCAAGACAGTGCACTTGTTTGGAAATGGATAATTGCACATGTAGGGCATGGAAACACAGATGTTTCACAATATTATGAATTATAAGATGAAGGACTGAGGGAAGTAAAACACACAAAAATTAAACACG
Source organism: Spisula subtruncata (assembly GCA_963678985.1). Classification (NCBI taxonomy): domain Eukaryota; kingdom Metazoa; phylum Mollusca; class Bivalvia; order Venerida; family Mactridae; genus Spisula; species Spisula subtruncata. The sequence continues at coordinate 44,776,816 of OY787670.1, read as the reverse complement.
GAAATTGACACCTCAGCACATTAACTATACAATCTGTAGTACAGTACTCGACCATGAGATTGGATTCATTATTAAAAGTCAAACTTCACCAAGTATCATTTATCCCTCATGTATGAATATTTTGAAATGGCTAACAGGCAAATCATCATCACCAGAAATACAAGTTAGAGTTTGCAATGTTGCTGCCTTGATTCACTTCACAAGTCAACTATATTCTGACAAGAAAGGCGACAGGCTACATAACTTTTATATAGCACTCCATATTTGTGTCTGACAACCAAATGCTGACAACACAGCAAGTAAGTGCATACATGGCATATATAGAGGCCCATCTGACATCAATAAATCACTTATGAGAATAGTTTGTACGTTTATATGATATGAGATAAAGCTTCATCAGCCTAGTTCATAAAATTTAGAATCCAGGGGTTCAAATGGACTAGGGAGAGGCTGAGCAAGGGTTTTGGCCCGAAGAACTTCCAAGAAGCCACATTTTGATCCAGAAGACTTTGTTTCAAGGGTCATTTTCTCTTAAAAGCATGGGTATTTTGCCTATAAATGGTAAAATTTATTTGCCAATAAGCTTTCTGCTGAAATATGGCAGGCATTCGAGTGTCACCACCCTGATTTGAACCAGGGTCGGCAGATAAGGCGGCAAGCGCACTAACCACAGAGCCACGGTTCAGTATTCAAGTATTTGAAGTAAAATAATATAATTACATGGAATTGTTTGATATTTGGCCGTCTGGTCTTGCTGGCCTCAATCTCTTCAACTCTCATGATCTGAATAGTTGATGCACGTGCTCTGTGTCTAGCTCCCATATCACGATCTGAAATATCAACCATACACAAGTAAGCAACAATAGACCACAGTTTAGCAAGTCGATACTAGTATTGTGAAATCAGAATAATATATTTATTATATTATTGTTCACATTTATATAAATTATAGTGTGTTTCAAGTTTTGGTCAAGCAAGTTAGGTTGAAATTTTGCATCAATTTCAACCAATTACTACATGCATAAATTATATAACAATGACTTGACATGATAGCACGCTTAGTAAATCAACAAGGTACCAAACAAAGTGGCTTAAGCCTGCTTGTTTTTTTAGTGCAATGTGCATCCACATACAATGTTGCAATACCAAGTGACATTGACATCACTAAAGGCTACAAAATCCAAGAGAGAATGGGTAAATATAGGAAATTGTGATGTCAAAGTAATGTGGTATTGCTACACTGTAAGACTGACCTAGAAAATGTTGGCCTGCTGCTAAAACGTTTAATTTTCAGAAAACACAATAATACATGAAGTTACAGGTGGCACATATTGTTGGCTAGAATACTTACAGCACTGTGTGACTGCACCAGCAGCTGTAAGATCACGGTACTCTCTGTACATATTGTGGGTTCCACTTCGTGATACATAACGAAGCCAGATTCCAATATTCTTGATTTTCAAAGGCTTCTTTTCATACACCTGAAACCACATACAAATATTTAAAGTGTTGACAAGTTAAATAGAGTGCAATCTTTTCTTTTCTTTTCTTCAGGTAAATTCCAGCACTGGTACTGCTGCACTCACATTCGTGTATGAATGTGATGTTTAAATCCAATACAAATGAATGATAGATCCAGTATAACTGGTAAATCCAACGTGAATATGAACACTATAACACTATAACGCTACGTAAACATTAACGTTGCAACAATAACTTATTTACAGTTTTACTGTTTATAGTTTATTTTCGTATGTAATCTACAGTCTTTATCAATAATGTTCATTCAAAACTATAGTCTATTTCAATTATTCATATTAACTCAAGGTGAGATACAAATGACTCTGAATACTTAGAACTTCAAAACTTACATATGTCACCATGTGATGGTATTAGTCTAACATTCATGTTATAGTTAATTTGTTTTATTCAACCATCAATGTATATGGCATACAATATACATTTCCCCGGTCATTGAAAGTAGCTTTTGAATATGACCAGTCACCTGTCATTCTGGCGAGCAACATAATTAAGTGTTTAATGGAAAAAGTTACATGCCCAATCAGAAGTTTGGCTAAAAAATACTCATCAGGGCCGTTATAAGGGCGAGTGTTTATTTTGATGAATGTTTGTTTTCCTTGTGCAATTTCAAACTAAACTGAATTTATATAACAAACAAGACTGCGTTCAATAAACGCTTATGCCCCCGTGGAAGCCATGTCCATAAAAAGCTAAGTCAATCAGGGGCCATTATTCAGTTAAAATGTTTGATAGTGTTACATGACTTTGAACTATAAGGGGCTTATGATGGTAAACGAATAATGCCACATTTGAAAGCAGTGCCTTGATCGACTTTATGTGTGATCTGGTGATACAGATGTTATGGTTCTTTGCACTGCACTTCTCCAAGTTGCCATCTATTCATATACCAAGTTTCAAGTCAATATCTTAAACACTTTTGAAGATACACTCCTGTCAAAATTTGATTCTGAAAATACTAAAGGGGAGATATTTCAAAATTTAAGACAGACAGAGTTATGGTTCTTGGTCATTGCACTTCTCCAAGTTGCCATCTATTTATATTCCAAGTTTCAAGTCAATATGTTTAATAGTTTTGAAGATATACTCAGAGCAAAATTTGACTATAAAAAAACACTAAAGGGGAGATAATTCAAAATTTAAGACAGACAGAGTTATGGTTCTTTGTCAATGCACTTTTCCAAGTTGCCATCTATTTATATTTCAAGTTTCAAGTCAATACGTTAAATAGTTTTGAAGATACGCTCCTGTCAAAATTTGATTCTGAAAATACTTAAGGGGAGATAATTCAAAATTTAAGACAGACAGAGTTATGGTTCTTGGTCATTGCACTTCTCCAAGTTGCCATCTATTTATATTCCAAGTTTCAAGTCAATATGTTTAATAGTTTTGAAGATATACTCAGAGCAAAATTTGACTATAAAAAAACACTAAAGGGGAGATAATTCAAAATTTAAGACAGACAGAGTTATGGTTCTTTGTCAATGCACTTCTCCAAGTTGCCATCTATTTATATTTCAAGTTTCAAGTCAATACGTTAAATAGTTTTGAAGATACGCTCCAGACAAAATTTTATTGTAAAAATACTAAAGGGGAGATAAGTCTAAGTCCAAAATTAGGTCAAGGTGAAGGTCAAAATGGAGTCGGGTGATACAGGCGTGTGGAGAGTGGTCATATACAACATCCATGCAAGTATGAAAGCTTTGTAACAAGCCATTTTAATGCTAGAAGAAACGGTCAATTTGGGTTAACCAAGAATTTTACCTTTCAATAAGTCTAAGTCCAAAATTAGGTCAAGGTGAAGGTCAAAATGGAGTCAGGTGATACAGGCGCGTGGAGAGTGGTCATATACAACATCCATGCAAGTTTGAAAACTTTGTAGCAAGCCATTTTAATGCTAGACGAAACGGTCAATTTGGGTTAACCTGGCCGGACGGACGAACGGAAGGACGGACGGACGGACAGACGGACGGACGGACAGACGGACGGACGGACAGGTGAATTACTATATGCCTCCCGATCTATCGATACGGGGGCATAAAAACAAGGCATACCTGCTGACAGGAAACAATTTCTCCTTGAGTCCTCTTCATCTTTTTCAACTGACAGACGAAGTACCAGTACCTAGATTTAGCTGTACATTTGTCTGATGCGAAGATTTTCATCTGATAAAGAGGTGGAGTCCTGTTTTTATCTGTGGGCATGGACCGCCCAATGACCTTGTACTGCTTCAACTGAAGATAACAAAAAGACATTTGTTCAAGTTCATTAAAACTAGACATTTATAATATATCCTTGCAAAAAATCATTTTCAATTTGAAATTCTCCTCTGCCAGAAAGTAAATTGATCAAGCAGATTGTCCAGGAAATAATGTATCAACCAGTACCAGCTGGCAATTTCTACTTGATGCTGGCAACATTGCTAAGTAAATTCCCAATAGATAAACATATGATAACCTGTTGAAAATGGGTCAGCTCAACCCACTGAACTACTCAGTTGGGCTCCCCAGCACACAATTCAGCAGCTGACAATTCATTTTTAGTATATTATAGTTAATACAAAGTAGATAGAAATGTTGCTACCTTGATTCACTTCACAAGTCAACTATATTCTGACAAGAAAGGCGACAGGCTACATAACTCTAATATAGCACTCCTTATTTGTGTCTGACAACCAAATGTTGACAACACAGCAAGTCAGTGCATACATCATGTAAGATTGATACAAACCATAGTAATAAAAAAAGTACAAAACTCATTTTTGTCTGAATTGACAAAAGTCCCCCCTCCTCCCCAAAAAATGTATTTGGTAATATACCTTTAGGCTTTACCATGGTTCATACAGAACTTCCCTCAAGATTAAAGTATTTTTCAAGCCTCAAATAAAATGGTTTGAACATTAGGCTTAACCTACCAGCCCAATAAATTTTGACATGACAATGTCCCCGCCATGCCAGGAGCCTGATGCATAAATGTGTTTTTTTCTCCCTATTTTGGGAACATAGCCCATGCCTTTGGGATTGGGAATTTTAGCGGCATTTGGTCTGAATTGCAATTTGGGAAAAAACAAATATAATTCCGATACCTCTTCAAGCCAATATGTGTACAATAACTTAATTTTTATGTCTAACTTGCTTAGTTGTGTTGGCGAATTTTTACAGGAAAATTTGGCAATTTTTCCCCAATTTCTTTTTCACTTTGAAATGAGACTTTTTGGCTACTAATTGGGAAAAACAGATGTGATTTTCAACTGGGACCCTAGCCCATATTTGGCTATAAAATCACCTGAAAAAAACTGCATTAGCAAGGGGCTATAGAGTGCTCGGCACCGAATACGCCAAGAAACAGGAGCCTGTTGCTTAGCCAAGCTGCTATCGAGCGCTTTACTACGTCTAGGCAACGACATGCTATTAGCTAACATTTTAGCCGATAGCTAACTGTTTTAACACTTTGCAAGACTAGCGATACTGAGCGCATTCTCATGCAACCGACCACTAGCATGCTAGCCCTCACTGCTAGAGTAGTAGTATTTTGCTTCGTCTACTACGAAGCGCTTTTTTTAAGCAAGCCATTTCTTAGCGCTCGAAAGCACCTTGCCTATGCAATGGCCTCCAGGTTGCTTAAAAAAAGCAACATGTAGCGAACTAAACAAAACATTTGTATGCTACCGGTGAGCGCTTGTGGCTAGACTGTTGCGCAGCAAAGTGCTACCGAGCGGAAAGGAAAGTTTTGTAGCATTAGATTAAGATATCGCTCGCCTAGAGCAAAATACTGAGTAACGGTTTACTGTCGGCAAACGCTGCTCGTTTGTAGCATGTCGTTGCATGGACATAGTAAGGGCTACAAAATAGCGCTCAATAACGCCTTGGCTATGCAAACGGGCTCCATGCGAGTGCCGTAAAACAGAAAAGTAAAAACCCAGCTGTACTTCTCCCTCCCCAGGGTTTAAAATTGCAATATTCTGTAGAAATGTTGGAGAGTGTCACCTGGCTTTGACAGTCAAGGTTGTTAATAAAGGTAATCCAATATTGAGAGTTTTAGGCATTGAACAATAATTGCCTTGAATAATGCGATTCGACAAGTTAGAAAGTTTACATTATCGGAGCAACGGTCAAACTAACGGAGTGGATAACCAATATATGCTACAATCATATGTAGATGACAGGGCTTTAATATGATGGCACACAACGCAAGTCATGAATTACACACCATTAGTCGGCAATTTGTACTCGCGAAAACACATGACAAAAATTTTGACAACGGATTTTCTTTCACTATCCAACATTAATACCAAAAATAAATTGAATAGTGTGATTATCCGTGGATATAACAAACATATTAACATGGAATAATAACCCATTTCATTTATACTAAAGCAGAACCAAGAAAACAAGTATGACATACATCGCCACGGGCCTTCATGTTGACTACACGAGGAAAAAGGAAAGGTCACGTGACCAAATTTATTTTTTGGATTTGGCAAACAGTATTCAATCAGCAATATATTTCTATTAATTTTGTTAAAAACACAAAAAAATCATCCGTATTTAATTAATATATCATAAATGTGGAATTATGTTTTTATTAATAACCATAGACTGTGTCAAATTTAAGAGCCAAAGAGACGAAAAGATTTACAACTAACCGAAAGATATAAAAGTACTCTAGTTTTACGTAAATATACGTGCATGTATCGGAGATTAACACTTTAACAGTAATGTTACTAGGGATATAGGTATATGCTGGTGATATAATGTGGGTCCATGTACTGGGGATATATGGAGTCCTGTACTTGGTATATATGAGTTCTGTTCTGGGGATATATGGGTCCTATACTGGGGATATATGGAGTCCTGTACTGGGTATATATGGGTCCTGTACTGGGGATATATGGGTTCTGTACTGGGGATATATGGATTCTGTACTGAGGATATATGGGTCCTGTACTGGGGATATATGGATCCTGTAGTGTGGATATATGGGTCCTGTACTGGGGATATATGGGTTACTGTACTGTGGATATATGGGTCCTGTACTGGGGATATATGGGTCCTGTACTGGGGATATGTGGGTCCTGTACTGTGGATATATGGGTCCTGTACTGGGGATATATGGGTTACTGTACTGGGGATATATGGGGTCCTGTACTGGGGATATATGGGTCCTGTACTGGGGATATATGGGTCCTGTACTGGGGATATATGGGTCCTGTAGTGGGGATATATAGGGTCCTGTACTGGGGATATATGGGTCCTGTAGTGGGGTTTTATGGGTCCTGTACTGGGGATATATAGGGTCCTGTACTGAGGATATATGGGTCCTGTAGTGGGGATATATAGGGTCCTGTACTGGGGATATATGGGTCCTGTAGTGGGGTTTTATGGGTCCTGTACTAAGGATACATGTGTTCTGTACTGGGGATATATGGGTCCTGTACTGGTGATAAATTGGTCTATGTACTGGGAATATGTGGGTCCTGTACTGGGGATATATGGGACCTGTAGTGGGGTTTTATGGGTCCTGTACTGGGGATATATAGGGTCCTGTACTGGGGATATAAGGGTCCTGTACTGAGGATACATGTGTTCTGTACTGGGGATATATGGGTCCTGTACTGGTGATATATTGGTCTATGTACTGGGGATATGTGGGTCCTGTAGTGGGGATATGTGGGTCCTGTACTGGTGATATATTGGTCTATGTACTGGGGATATGTGGGTCCTGTAGTGGGGATATGTGGGTCCTGTACTGGTGATATATTGGTCTATGTACTGGGGATATGTGGGTCCTGTAGTGGGGATATGTGGGTCCTGTACTGGGGATATGTGGGTCCTGTACTGGTGATATATTGGTCTATGTACTGGGGATATGTGGGTCCTGTACTGGGGATATGTGGGTCCTGTACTGGTGATATATTGGTCTATGTACTGGGGATATGTGGGTTCTGTACTGGTGATATATTGGTCTATGTACTGGGGATATATGGGTCCAATACTGGGGATATATGGAGTCCTGTACTGGGGATATATGGGTTCCTGTACTGGGGATATATGGGTCCTGTACTGGGGATATATGGGTTCTGTACTGGGGATATATGGGTCCTGTACTGGGGATATATGGGTCCTGTAGTGGGGTTTTATGGGTCCTGTACTGGGGATATATAGGGTCCTGTACTGGGGATATAAGGGTCCTGTACTGAGGATACATGTGTTCTGTACTGGGGATATATGGGTCCTGTAGTGGGGTTTTATGGGTCCTGTACTGGGGATATATAGGGTCCTGTACTGGGGATATATGGGTCCTGTACTGGTGATATATTGGTCTATGTACTGGGGATATATGGGTTCTGTACTGGTGATATATGGGTCCTGTACTGGGGATATATGGGTCCTGTACTGGGGATATATTGGTCTATGTACTGGGGACATGTGGGTCCTGTACTGGTGATATATTGGTCTATGTACTGGGGATATATGGGTTCTGTACTGGGGATATATGGGTCACGTACTGGGGATATATGGGTCCTGTACTGGGGATATATGGGTCCTGTACTGGGGATATATGGGTTACTGTACTGGGGATATATGGGTTCTGTACTGGGGATATGTGGGTCCTGTACTGGGTTCTGTACTGGGGATATATGGGTCCTGTACTGGGGATATATGGGTCCTGTACTGGGATATATGGGTTCTGTACTGGGGATATATGGGTCCTGTACTGGGGATATATGGGTCCTGTACTGGGATATATGGGTCCTGTACTGGGGATATATGGGTCCTGTACTGGGGATATATGGGTCCTGTACTGTGGATATATGGGTCATGTACTGGGGATATATGGGTCCTGTACTGGGATATATGGGTCCTGTACTGGGATGTATGGGGTCCTGTACTGGTGATATGTGGGTCACTGTATTTGGGATATATGGGTTCTGTATTGGGGATATATGGGTTACTGTACTGGGATATATGGGTCCTGTACTGGGGATATATGGGTTACTGTACTGGGATATATGGGTTACTGTACTGGGGATATATGGGTCCTGTACTGGGATATATGGGTCCTGTACTGGGGATATATGGGTCCTGTACTGGAGATATATGGGTCCTGTACTGGGGATATATGGGTTCCTGTACTGTGGATTTATGGGTCCTTCAGTGGGGATATATGGGTCCTGTACTGGGGATATATGGGTTCCTGTACTGTGGATTTATGGGTCCTTCAGTGGGGATATATGGGTCCTGTACTGGGGATATATGGGTTACTGTACTGGGGATATATGGGGTCCTGTACTGGAGATATATGGGGGCCTGTACTGGGGATATATGGGTCCTGTACTGGGGATATATGAGTCTCTGTATGTTTGCTTTATTGGTCCCTTACTAGTAATATTGGTCCCTTCATGTGTAAAATAAAAAGGTCTTTATTTATCACAGTTTTAAAGTTGCCTGTAAATTACTGATCTCCAAACATTCAGGACCTCTAGATAATTTATATCAATTATTGGAATTCAAATTGTATACTTAACCCAGGTTTTTCCATTACTGTTAAAGCTGTGTTCCCTTTGTCCGGTCTTCCCAAAGATGATTTGTTCAAATGCATATTCACTCAATCCTGATTGTCAAAGGGATACTGTACATAAATTTATTATCGAGGTCTGTTATTTTTAGCTCACCTGTCACATAGTGACAAGGTGAGCTTTTGTGATCACTCTTCGTCTGTCGTCTGTCCGTCAACAATTTGCTTGTGTACACTCTAAAGGCAACAGTTTTGATCCAATCTTCATGAAAGTTCTGGGTCATGTGGGGTCACTAGGTCAAATCCTAGAAAACCCTTGTGTACACTCTAGATGTCATCAATTTGATCCAATCTTCATGAAACTTGGTCAGAATGTTGTTCTCCATAAAATCTAGGCCAAGTTTGAAACTGGGTCATGTGGGGTCAACAACAAGGTCACTAGGTCAAATCTTAGAAAAACCTTGTGTACACTCTAGAGGTCACGCTTTTTTATACAATCTTCATGAAACTTATTCAAAATGCTGTTGTCCATGAAATCTAGGCCAAATTTTAAACTGGGTCATGTTGGGTCAAAACTTAGAAAAACTTGTGTATACATTAGAGGTCATTGTTTTCACCCAATCTTCATGAAACTTGGTCAAAATGTTGTTCTCTGTAACATCTAGGCCAAGTTTGAAACTGGGCCATGTGGGGTCAAGAACTAGGTCATTAGGTCAAATCTTAGAAAAACATTGTGTTCACTTCAGAGCTCACAGTTTAGATTCAATCTTCATGAAACTTGGTCAGAATATTGTTCTTCGTGAAATCTAGGCAAAGTTTGAATTGAAAAGGGTCATGTGGGGTCAAAAACTAGGTCACTAGGTCAAATCTTAGAAAAATCTTGTGTTCAACCCAGAGGTTACAGTTTTTATCCAATATTCATGAAACTTGGTCAGAATATTGTTCTCCGTGAAATCCATACCAAGTTCAAACTAGGTTATGTAGGGTCAAAAACTAGGTCATTAGGTCAAATAGAACAACCTTGTGCACATTCCAGAGGTCGCCGTTTTGATCCAATCTTAATGAAATATGGTCAGAATGTAAGTTGTATTGATAACTAGGCTAATGTGCAACAGGTGAGCGCCTAGGGGCCTTTGGGCCCTCTTGTCTTTAAATAACATCATGTACATAAACATTGCAATGTCTATTATTAATGTCTTATTTTTATAGATATTATGTGTATTAGCATGTTGCTTAGAGAATAAGGTCTTATGCCCAGCAGTGACTCCACCACCGAACTCACTCCATCAATGTAGCGAGTGCAGGAGTGGAGTGTCTCCTGGGTTTGCGAGGATGAGATGTTCTCAATGTAGTATAAACTAAACAGAACTCTGTGCCAACGCTAGTTCCTTACTGGAGAGCTACACATAGTAATGGTTTATGCTTACAATACCAGACACTGACTAGGTCACTTCACTTCTAACTACATCAGGTAAAAATAAGACGAGTCAACACATGATATAGGCCATCATTTTATTGTAAAAATGTATACAAAGATGACAAATTTAATGCAACAGTTAATTAGAAATTTCAAGCAATACAGAAGTCCCCTTCAAGGTTTCTAGGTTGTCAATGCTTCTGTTGCCATGGCAACCACAGTTTTTGTCCTAATAAAAAAGGTCATGCATAATCTCCTTATTGGTCCCTATACACATACTAAATTTCATAAACATAGCTTGTAAACTGTTTGAGTTATGGCAGGATCCAGATTTTCTTGACGGACGGACTGCGAGTAAATCTATAGTCCCCTCTGGTTGGAAACCAGTAGCAGACCAATAAAGATTATCAACAGAAAATCAACAATAGAGCTCTTCATCATGATTATACATATACAATATATTAATGAAATATATAGTAACTAGTATTCAACATCACTAATTAACAATACTGTCTTATTTAATCCAATTCCTCAAATCATGTAGTACAAAATGGAATTTAGTCAGTAAGGGGTAGTGGCCGAGGGCTGGTCACTGGACTGGTCGAGGGTTTGGCTCCCAGCTTTATCACTTATGTGATGGGTAGATGTTCAAGGCTGCTCACTGAAGTTTGTCTCCATCTTTCATCACAAATATACCGGTAATACCTGAACATGGAATTGATAACTGATTGTCTGTAATTCAAAGGGATGGTTGATCACATGCCTAAGAAATTAATAAAATTATAACACAAAAATAACAGAGTGATAACATCCCCCCATTCATTAGAAAAAAGCCTTGCATCTAATGAATGAGTGAACATTTGGGGATGTTAAAACTCTGTTATTTCTGTGATATAATTTCTCAGGCCGGTGGGTTGATATACTACACTACACAGGCCTGTGGGTTGATATACTACACTACACGATCTACACCAACAGGTTTCATCGTTGAAGTATAACAAGAAAGCATAAACTTACAATAACATCTTTCTCATGATTTCTTGTAGAAATAATAATAGGTTGATCACAAAACTGCAGAAATTGCTCTTAAATAATAAGCAGTTTAAGTGAGTTACAACCCTCATAATATCATGATTACCAGTATAACAAAATATAAATTATATGGAGAGTATAAATAGCATTAATAAGTCTTATTAAGAGTAATAACATAGGTTTCTTATTCAAACACAGGGCAAAAATAGCAAAATCATTGGAATTTTGTTTGCAAAAACCCTAAAAATATAATTATAGGGTCATGGCACATTTTCAGAGGGCATGATATGGAAAATTAACAAATTCTTATAAACTTTGATTGATACAAACATATACAAGGTTGTCTTAATATACTGTATTTTGCCATATGTTAAGGATGAATGTTCATTGAATGTAAGGATTGAACACAAAACCACAATTTTTTAACAACAAAATTAATGTACTTTTTTCAATCCATGAAATGTAACTTTTCCCCACAAATATTTTAAATAATTTATTCATATATATGTACATAGAGAATATAATAATTCCATCTAAAAGAACTGTCAGCTATTTTATGATAGATAAGGTTTAATACCTATACATATGCAGTCCAAATAAATTCACCTGTTCCTTATACATTCTGTTGGCATTATTTAATTTAACTGTTGATATAATGGCTATAATATAAATCCAGCCAAGAGTATTACAAACACTAATCTAAACAACCGACAAGGCACAATAATCTTACAGAAATTGATATATTTTGCATAAGAATCTTGTAATGAAATCATCAAGTCACTATGTTACATGCCGAGCATAGCCTTTATTTACCAGTCAGCTTTCTTCTGAATATAGCAGGCATATGTGTGCCTTCACCCGGATTTGAACCTTGGTCGCCAGATTAGGCGACAAGCGCGCTAATCACAGAGCTACAGAGGCCAAACATGCAATATATTTGATAAAGTCAAGGACCAGGATAATTTGATTGGACTATACAATTGTTAGATTTGATCTGTCAACCAATACAAATAAAATAAATAATCACAAAACAGAAAACAGAACCGTAACACATGGTTACACAATTATAATGTTTATATATTCTTGAAGTAACTATGGTAACATGTTTCTAGTTATGAGCCAATGGATGTGTAGCAGCGTAACCATGGTTTTGGAATATGGTATCAGCAATCTCGCATGTCAATGTATCACCATTTTTACCCGCTCCTGAAAGGTAAATCAACATGATTATATCACTCAGGAGTCACTTTTATCATCATAACATGGCATTGCTTGATGGACAATAAAACAACACACAGGCCCGACAGGGTAAGTTTCAATGAGATTGAGTTAGGAAGACTATGTAGGAAGTTACTAGGAATCTAATTAATAATTAACCATGTGCAGGGTCGTACATAATAAGAAAAGACGAAAGAAGATCTCAGGAATTTCTCTAACAATAAAATACAAAGACATTATCAACTCCCTGCACAATTCAGATGATAAAGAGGAGAGATTTTAACTGATGATTATGTAAAATGGTGTTTAAGATGAAACTTACCAAGTTTAAGTTGTGCAATATTCTGTTGTATTCTAGTATTGGCCTGGTCACAGAACACCTTAGTTAGAGATCTCTGTAATATCAAACATTATCACACATCATATCTGGCTCTAGGGTATAAATGACATAATGACATACAGTAACTGTTAACAGATATGAGGAAGTCGGACAGGGATGGCAGCATTCAACTTAACCAGTCAAGCACAGAAAACATAAATAAACACAAATAACCAGCATAATGACTGCACATAACTGAACCAGAAATTGGAATACCGGCTGTCGAAAAGCTAAATAACCTAAAATTTCATAAACTTTTAAGATAATATTATGGCAAAATGGTGTCCTCAAGTGACCTAACAAGACATTACTATGGCTTACTATTACTATAAACACTGAGACAATTAAAATATAATCATGGAGGCTGGCGATTCCAATTCTATCGGTTAGATGGCGATAAACTAGCAAATAGTTACTATCATTCAAACATAACTTGTCATGGTAGCAGTAAAGTTATTTGAAGAGTAAGATGTGCTATCTAACAAAATGAAAATATTCTGTATAGATATATACACATTGTATAGAAAAAATGCAAACTAAGCAACACAAAATGAGAAAAATTGATTATAAACTGTGTACAAATTTATATACATTTTGTACTGTAAAATCATTTAATTTCGATGGGACAAAATTCTGTGGTTCTGGTAAAAAATACCATTTCAATGGGACCTTAATTTGAGGATTCAGGTAAAAAAACTTGTTTGATGTTTTAGATTTCGTGGTTAAAGGTGAACCACAAAATCCACTAAATTTTATCTCCCACGTAAATTAATGATTTTACAGTATGTTTCAAATCGAATGATACTCACCTCATGATCACAATGTTTTAATCCTATACTGATAGATCGTGAGGTACGTGTTATACAGGCAGTCATAGCATATAAGTCTATCACAACATTAGCTACTCTTTCTAACAATAACTGCTCATCTCGAATTTTCTGTAAATATCATAATCATCATAATTATGTCTCTACAAGACAAGTGCCCATGGGACATAGGTGTCCCTCATTGGGGTATATAGTTAAAGAAACAAAGGACCATAACTCTGATTAAAAATTATTCATCTATGCATTTGGGTTGATCATTTGCAGAAGTTTGAGGCAATTCCAACCAACTGTTTGTGATGAGTTAAACACAAGATTTTTGTTACACACAGACAGACTGTCAGACTGACAGACGGACAGCACCGTTGCTGTAAGCCCCCCCCCCCACTTATAAATAATTGTGGGGAGCACAAACATGGACCAATATCTCAGGATGTGACCCAAGGATGGCCATTTGACCTCTAATTTTGACTGAAGGGTCATTTTTTTCTGCATAATATTAGTATTTGACCATAAATAGTAAAATTAAGTACACGATTATTCAAATGACCTTTAACATTCAGTTACTCGTAAAACCTCTAGTTTGAATAAATCATATTGACTTATAGCAATAAACTGGCAATGTCTCCAACATCAATGCATACTAGCTGCAGGGGCCTTATTCACCAATGTTGTAAGTATGAAACTCAACATTTATAATCACTGCCATTTCTTTGCAAGTAGATTTAACCATGTGAAATTTTGTCTGACTATTTGTTGTTACCCACTTAAATTTTTTTATCAAAATCGATACATCTAATTCTGAATTTAACAAAGGTTACCAGATTACGGATGTAGGGATTAAAGTATCAAGTAAGAACCGTCCCTACATTCATATATATACTTACATTACCATATTTCATCAGTAATCGTGTAACAATATCTTTGAGACCTCGGGTCTGATCCTCCACCATCCCTATCTGAATCTGCAATAACACAACAGATGTTTGTAAAATGTGATCGGTTGTATTTTATACTTGAGTTTTACTGCTTTTTACTGAAGTCACCCAAGGTCAATAAGAGAAAGCAAAAATTAACTGTATTAGTAACAGTTGATGATAATTATTCAGTGATATAATGATTTAGATAGCTACTGTTACACTGAGGGTACAAAAAACGTACACACCAGAAATGAGGAAATTTAAAACAGATAATCAAACAAGGGCCATAACCTGCATGTTTGTTACTTAGTGTAACTTCACTTGAAGATAGAAACATTCCTGTTTCATGACCATCAATAGGCTAAGAATCGTTTTGAGCAACAATTAAGTGTGGATGCATGCACGGTGCACCCCTTCTACTGAAAACAGGATTCTGATACTGAATTTTAGCATCCCAAGAACCAAGAGAAAACACACTATATTGTATGTTATACCATACCTTTAAAGATGGATGAACTTCTTCATAAAGGTTATTACTCCTATAATTGAATTTCCACTTGAGAGGATTCAAAGCATTCCTGTAACAGAATAAATAGATATTTAGCAATATTTACAAACTCTGTTTACACAAAAACAAGAGATGTTTGTAATGCCCAATGTTTGTAAATATGTATGCCCCAAGGCAGCTCAATAGTCAGAAATGGTTAAAAGTCACAGTAACCTTTGACTTACTGACCTCAAAATCAATGACCGACGGTCAACCTCCATGTAAAGTTTGAAGATCTTTTGACAAAGTGTTCTTGAGTTATCGAATGAAAACTATTTGGTCTATAGCAATATACCCCCTCATCAATGATGGGGGTGAGGAATAAAATAACAAAATAAGATTAACTGCACAAACCCTAAAGCAGCTTTAAGTTCTTTCCCAGCATACTGCATGCCCATCAATGATACAAACAGTCGCAGGATTTCATTGGTCCCTTCAAATATCATCAGTATTCTAGCGTCTCTGAGGTAACGTTCGTAGGGGTATGTTTTCATATAGCCAAGACCACCTAGAACCTGTAGACATTCACTGGCACAGTCCCAACAGCCTTCAGAACTAAATATCTACAATAACAAACAATAGAAACATACATTATTCTAACCTCACTCTAAGTCCACCTCAATAATAACATTAAAGTTATTAACAGTGAATAATGGTAAAATTATTTGTTTTCATGTTAAACTTTTTAGTCCTTTGCACGAATAAAGATATTGCAGAAGGGTCAATGGCCACTTATATAGTAGAGTGTCATACCTTTTTTATTTAACATTTTTCTTTTGGTGAGAGTGTCATGATAATGTGACTGTGTGGTCTTCATATGACTGAAATACTGCTAGTTGGACTTAAAACAGTATGTTTACAAACATGTATATCAGACAGTAAAAGGGATAAGGACAAACCTTCACTATAGCTGCTTCCACTGAGGTATCTGGTTCCTGGTACATATCCATAGTTAATGCTGTATAATATGCCATACTCTCCATAGCATATGTTGTCACAGCCATCTTGGCAAACTTTTTCTGAACAAAAAAGCATTAGAACATTTGATTTATAGATATACAGTCAACACAGTTTGCTCCCAAATTTGTTTAATACTAAAGTTGTCAAGACACACCATCAGGATTTTTGTTAGATGAATACTCCCTCATAGGGACCATTATTGAGTACTTCTGTAGTTATATTCACCCCAATATTGAAATGTACCCACAGACAGACAGATGGACAGACAGACAGAGACCATTGCGATAGTTCCCTCCCACAATGTACAAGTTTTTACAACTTATATCAATCAACCTCAACACATCATTCCGGGGGTATCCATCACTACAAACAATCACCACTTCCTTAATAACTTCCTCACCATCCATAGATTTCAGCAACCTCAACAAAATAAAATCTGGTCACTGAAATCATTACATGAACATCAAATGAATGAGCAGTTAAGTTACCAGTAGATAACTTTAATATCCGGGAATTTGTTTTACCTATGTTATAGTACAGTGCGCCCAGGATAATGGGATATTTACCAACATTGACTGAAGTTGCCTACTGTTGAAAAATAGGTTTCTGAAATAAACACCTATGGTCAATTCTATATTAAAACAGTGCTGAAAAATTGTGCATAATTGTTTAAACCACCTATGTGGTCTTTACCAATTTTTTCCACCTTTCATGTTTATAACCAGGCATACTATAACCACACATGAAATATGTGTTTGGATTATTTTTTATTAGATCTCAATAAAACACAATGACAAAATGCATGCTCAATCATGAGTGAACAAGTGGAGGACGCCCAAAAATCTATCAATACTTGTGACAAGATTATGTAGTAGTGTGGTCAAATGACTTGTTCTATAAAACCATTAATTTTCAAGTGGGATAAAATTTTGTGGATTTCATGGTTCATTTCCAACCTCTTTCAATTATTACCTAAAATGCTAAATCCACAAATTAAGTCCCATCTAAGGGGTCGTTTTTACCCAAACCATGAAATTTCCTCCCATCATTAATTAAATGATTTTACAGTATGGTGATTACCTTAATAAGTTCAAAGTCCTTCAATTTTGTATTAAATTGTGCTCGTTGTATAGCATGCTCAGCTGTTAGACCTGAAAGTGGAATAATATACTGTGCAATCAGTGAATACAAGTACAGCCTATCACAAGTATAACAAATGCAGGACTTAAGAAGTTAAGTCATGCATGCTAATAGGGGTGTGAAAAGTGATGAAAATAAAACATAATTATTTTTGTAAAAGGGTCCCATGAATTTGAGTTTCAGAGTTTTCTCTGGTTGTTCAAATGGGATTCAATTTCCTTTGACATCACAAGGTTGTATGCCACTATATAATATACTATATAATGAGATACAACTTGGTAGTGCTAAAGGAATGATTTGTGTCGTTTTTGAAGTCTCTATTGAAATGTTATACTCCCAACAGTTCATTTTCATTATAAAGGCATACGGAATGTATAATGAAATGTGCACCACAACGATACTTGCTTACATAGTATGATAAGATTTGTAAAACTGTAGTCATGAAAAATTCAGAGAGAAATCTGTTTGTGATTTACTAATGCATGCCCGTGTATCAATATGGCTCTTTATAGCCTGAACTATAATAATTTAAACATAGCTACACCAAGATATATACAGATATGCAGACATGTTTTGTATACAGTACAACCTCTCAAGAGCAGCCCTCTGTAGAGAAATTATATAGCTCTATACCAAAACCTTCAAAATTTTCCAGAGCTTATATTTACAATAAATTTAACCTCTGTAGAGAAAGAACCTCAAAACAAAAGCCAATATTTGCAGCTCACACAGGGTGCTGCTCTACGGAGGGTTGTACTGTATAACAACTTTAACAATAAATATTTTACCAATAAGTTTTTTAAGAATGCCTGCCCCCGAGCTTCCCATGCTAAACCTTCCACTGTTCAATATATTCATAGCAATCTGAAAATATAAGCCAGAAACAAACAATTTATGATGAGAGCCTACATGCTTTGATTGCAATAAAAGGGGCCAAAAGAAGTTTTCATATAATTTTTTACCCCTAGGAAAGCAATGAAGATTGTGAGGTAGATATATTATATTACCACCATGTATAGCTTAGACAAGTTTCTTTTAAGAATAGATGAATAAAGGACATTGATTTATAATGATGGATATGAGATTGATAATTTTGGTAAACAAGTTATAAATATCAAAAATTCTTATTCTTTCAAATGAACACATTCATAGATTTCAAATTTCCAAAGACAATTCAACAGAAATCTAATTAAGAAGTGTGTGGACTTGATTTCAAGGATGAGTTCATTAATTATAAATCTGAGATGCATTCTAAGAGAATTAAACACATGTGTAGTTACCTTAAATCCTCCACCTACTTCACCGATCACATTCTCTATAGGTATAGGTGTATTATCGAAGTGTACTTCACACGCTGCAATAATATAATCAAATCATGTACTTACATACAAACACAATTCTTAATCACTCCAAATGAATAGGAACCAGAAGGAGTTGAGATACAAGCATGTGAAATAAGCAAGCATTAAATCATGTCTTCTACAAAGTGTGGTAACCCCGGCAAAAATAATCTTATTATTATAAATACAAATTTCGGTGAACATGCCAAACTAGGCTTTGTACAAATTATTGTCTATTCAAAAGAAGTTGCATAGAAATCTGACTTATGGTTATAAACACATAAAATAAAACAATTACTATTTGAGCCACGAATGCCTAGTTTGTCTTCTGGTTTTCCACTGGTTATCCCTCCAAACTCACGTTCTACAATAAAGGCTGTCACTTTGGATTGCTTATCACCCTGAAATAGAAACAATGTTCAAATGTTTTAATTCTATTAATAAATGCCTAAACAATGCCATTTTAGCAACTCTACATATTTCGTTCCTTGTAGTACTTGTATGATACTTAAATAGGTTAACTTTCCACAAAACACTAACAAGATTTCCTGGATTATTTTCCTAATTTGTCCCATAGGTGCAACAAGTTTGAATCTCCTTATACATGTACTATATACCATTATTTATAGTTGCAATAATTAAATTTTTCACCTAGGAGAAACAGTGAAGCCGGGTTTCCTAATGAGTGTCTACCTTAGGGATAGAAGGTTTTATCCCAAGCTGGGGCATACCATGCTGTCCAAAATGTTATATTATTGTGTGTCACATATGCAGGGTAGGCCATATGACCATCCATTGCTCTACAAACTTGTATAGCCAGGTGAGTAACAACGCTAGAACAAATACAAAGCTTTGTACAGATAATAGAAAAGTTCCTACATTTTCATCTGTAACTTCAGTTTTAGCAAATACTGTAAACACGTCTGCAATGCCACCATTTGTAATCCAGATCTTAGCACCATTTAAATGAAATGTCTGACCATCTTCAGATAATGTAGCCATTGTCTTAATGGATGCCGCATCACTGCCACTGTAATAAATATAAATACATGTATCAAATCACATTGACCTTGAAAATATGCAATAATGTAAAATGATTTGATTATGTGGATCAACTTTATAGTAAATCTCTAGAAACTGACGAATTCTCCACATATGGAGATCATGACTGTAGCCCGCTATTACCATGACTGTAACCAAGGTTACAGAAGAACATGACATATTGAACTAGGACCTCCACACAGGCTGGCTCTCTCACTACAAATTACTGACCACTGCATGACTTAGAGATCATAGGAAAACAAATGCACAAAATGTGAGAGAAAACAAAAGCAACAGTTAATCATAAATACCTCGATGGTTCTGTTAGACAGAATGCAGCCATTTGTTCACCAGTTGCAAGTTTAGGAAGATATTTTTCTTTCTGTGCGTCAGTGCCTGCTATCAGTATACCCTGAAATAACAAGAGAATTTCTGCACATAAGAACATATTATACTCATATACCTGTAAACAATGGACCTTTCGATCAGCCTTTACAAAACAGAGAAGTTAACACTTCAACAGTATCCTTACACATTCAAACTGTTAGCGTTGTTTTGTCTATTCATGCTTAATTCTGTTTCTAAATAATTTTTAGTAGCAACAAATTCATCAATCGCATAAGGAATCAGACCCTTATTACCATTCACTACTTCACACTGATATAGCCCTACCAGCATAAAGGAACGAAGCAAATATTAGAATCTGATTTTGATGAGATTTCAAATTCACATATTAAACCAGTTTTCTATGACTATTACATGATGTTACATCCCAACCAGTACTACCTTACCTTTCTACAAAGATCCAGCAACTACTACACATGTGGACGAAAATTAACATTAATAATATTAAATGTTCATGTATGGGTATGACTTGCCCAGCTGGGATATGTAACCAGTCAATATGGGTTTAAGCATACTATTCACTAGACCATGGCTGCAGGCATATTTATAAAGGTAAACTTAATCAATGTTAACAACTTTGGTATTCCCAACAATGATTTCTGTGCCAGACTTATTAACACACACATACAGTACCTTGAGTCCAATAGACTGATGTCCAGCTAATGTTACAGCTATGGAACCATCCAATGCAGTCACCTCAGACAGTCTGGCAAACTTTGTATTATCCAACGCTAGTCCACCTGTAGTATATAATAAACAGTGAGAGAACATACAAAAAAGATATGAGCAAATCAGACAGGGAAGGTAGCAATCGCAGCACTCAACTTCACCAGCCGAGCAAAGAAAGCAGTAACATCACAACACAACTACACATGGAAAAATGCCCACATGCAACCCAAATGCCGATTTTAAGTCATAAAAGATGAGAAATACATGATACCCACAACAAATGATTAGGATTGGAATAACTATCGAATTCAAATATCAAAATGCTTGAAACATGTGACTGACTGACCAATAGCAAAACTGATATTTGAGTAACCAAATAAGATGATATTGAAAGCACGGAATGATTAACCTGAGACTGACAGTCATGGTATACTACAAATAATCCACATGGCTTTATAGAATCTGATGAGGAAAGGTAAATTTGGGGCGGTATTATTAAACCATCTTAAATGAAAACTTATAATTTCCTTTAAAAAAAAATAGAAATTTGATCAAGTGCCTCAGTTAAAACAGACAAAACCGATCTTATATTGATTGTGTACAATGTTATCAAGCATCATATAGAGAACTACCATAATCACTATGCAAACATGAATGTTTTTTCTAATTGCAGGAAATATGTGCATCGCAAATTTTGAACTTAAGTCAAAATTTTTGAGTTTTCCACTAAGATGCTTTATAAAAACAGGTCCTGTACAAAGAAAGTCCCTTATAATTATGAGCATGGCTGTAACACAATGAGAGTTTACCAACCATATTCTTAGATTATTAATAGAGTCAGATGAGGGTCAACTTATACTATATGTTGAGTATATCATGAGCATGGCTATAACACAATGAGAGTTCACCTACCATATTCCTCTGGTACCTGCATACCAAATAAACCCAGCTGACCGATCTGTTGAAATATTTCATCTGGAATTTTAGCATCAATATCAATCTGTGTGGAATCAACTACAAAATAAAATCAATGAAAGAATGGTTGAGTTTTTTAATGTCATACAGTGAAGTGAGATATTTGAGACATATGAGGTCGCTAGGGCATAGGTATGAGTAGGTACCTTGCCCTATTGCATAGTTAGTGCATGAGTGAGGACATTTATATCCCTTTATAAGCTATCAGTACATAAATAATATATATAACAGACACATTTATAACTTGACAAAAGTAGCATAATTCATGTCTTCATTTCAATTCATTTCATGTATTCAAAAATATGAAACTAGATCACATTTTAAGCTACATGCCTCGTTATAATTTAACTATCCTTAAAAAACTATATATCACAATAAAAATACTTGTCTGCCTTATCAATCCTAATTATAAATCTTACACCACAATCAGGAAGTACATTTTTCTATCTTACCGGCCTCATTGAAGAACCGTTCAACTGGTGCAGCAATCTCATTCAAATGATCATAATCCTCTGGTGATTCCAATTCTGGGAAAACCAACGCTTCCTGCAAAACAAAATAAAATTATAAGTTTCCATTCAATTTTAAGATGTTGTTTTGCAATTTTCTGTTGTACACAACATATGGCTTAAGTTACCAGTTTTCAGTTGGAAAAAGCGCCTCTTTCCAAAGAACTGATAAATTCTCTGCATGCAAATGATACCTTAGCTTCAATAAAGGAAGAAGATGTTCCAAGACTGTCTAATGTCCTGGAAAGATTCAGAGTCACTTCAACCAAAATACAAACCCAGCTACGTATTCAAACCAGGTTTGTGAAACAGTCACATAGACATTTACCCTGGAACATAGCGAAAACACTCAAAATGAGGAATGTGATTATTGAAGAATCAAGATGTTCAGCTTGAAATTACTGATACACACAAGTTGATGTTCAGTCATATGTAGTGCTACCAGTATAGACAAGATCCCGATGATACTTATAATTACAAGCTTGGCTAAATGCAAAATTTAATTGAACGCCCCTAACCCCAGTAGGGGTATGTTATTTTCCTTTGTTTTTACCATTCTGAAGTTCTGTGTGGAGTACTGGCCTAGAGGTAGGGTGCACGCCTCGGGATTGAGAGGTCCCGGGTCAACCACCATCTGGACCACTGGTTAATTTCTCTGAAAAGAATAACCCACATGCTCCACCGCCCCAAGGTGTAAATTGGTACCGGTAAAGACAGTGTCTATTCTTTGGCATCAAGATCGATGTTGGCTGCCAGATCAACAGGAAAGAAATAGTCTCTCTAGGTAGACAGGAATGTAGGTTTCCGTCAGAAGCCCAATGACTAGGGGAAGTTAAAATGTCAAAGGGTGCTTGAGTAGCTTAACAGCCGAAAAGAACCCTAGAAACTTGGTGACTATATTTATATGCTTCACGGCCATGCAAATGTGGGGCTATTGTTTAACACCAATATACTGTCTTTACCGGTACCAATTTACACCTTGGGGCGGTGGAGCATGTGGGTTATTCTTCTCAGAGAAATTAACCAGTGGTCCAGATGTTTAACACCAATATACTGTAGTGTGGAAATATTATTACAGTGCTGTCGGGTAATTCTGCGCACCTAACGGTTATTGGCTTTCTACATTTG
This sequence comes from Spisula subtruncata, assembly GCA_963678985.1. NCBI lineage: Eukaryota > Metazoa > Mollusca > Bivalvia > Venerida > Mactridae > Spisula > Spisula subtruncata. The sequence goes on along the minus strand of OY787670.1, from coordinate 44,753,255 downwards.
AGATTATTTTATTTTTAGAATAAATTATGGTGCTGTTTAGATAGACTGAACCTTCATTGACAAATGTTAACAATTCAAAACATCGTACCTGCGCTAAACTAGGTCAAATGTCGTCACAAAACAAGATGACTTTCGGTTTTCATGACGTAAATTTTTTCGGCTAATTCTGTGCAGGTGGAATTGTTTTTTGTACTGCATAGTATGTTTTAAAGATTTGTTTTACTAGAAATTTATCACAGTATCGAAAAAATAAGTCATTAAGACAATATTGACAAAAAAAGAAAAGTCATCATCCATTACAAAGGGTCCTGGGACCCTCGTATGAAAAATCCTAGGGAAAACACATTGTGTCACTTTGTATATCAAATTAACAAAAATCGCCGTTGACACTCATTTTGGTCAATTTTTCGTAGAAATACTTGTCCGATTTTGTTGATTTGATTATAAAACTTTGCATAAACAACACACATCTTCAAAAACACTCGAGGACCGAAGGAAAGCAACCCAGCAAAGTCTGTAAGAAATAGAAAGTTAAGGTGCGCAGAATTACCCGATGCGCAGAATTACCCGAAACGACTGTAACTGTAACATGCCATGATGTATTTCATCAGTCTAGGGCAATTGATCGGGTCTTAGCATGTGTAGGGCCTTGGGAGGAGACAGAATTTATCCGGGGTTTGAGAGAGCAAAAGTAAAAAAACATTTCACGCCTTTTTGGGCTTGATTCCAATTGACTAATGCATCCAAAAGTCAACAGGCGCATGCGCTAACAACATCTTGAGCTGTTGAAATGTTCAAACTTCAGGATGGAGTTGAATTGAGAATTCATGAATTGCAATTGATACTGTACTCACTGTACAAAAACTCGACTTTACTCACCTTGTCAATTCGTCCAAGAAAAAGTTCTTTCACGAAGGATTTGTTTTTTAATGGTCTTTGATCTTTGTAAGGCTCAACTTGATGATGTTGACCGTCCGCTCTGGTCACCGCGTCCGTGGATTCATCCGAACCTGTCAGTGATTTCTCGTATTTACACTGCCCTGTGTGGAAATGACAACGCATAGAAGACAATGCAACATTTCCATTATACACTTGTTTACTTAACCGCTGTGAAATTATCTGATAAACTTTCTTTTTAGAAACGTTTATCGCACTTTGAGTGAACATGTTTACGTACGTTCCGTTTACGTAAAGTGAAAGTCAACCACTCTTAGAAGCCAATAAATATGCCGGTGTTTAGCAAACGAAGAATTTCCACATTTATGCGGGTCCACGTTCGTCACTCATCTGTATATTGTTAAACTAATTGTCTTACTGTAAATCTTCATGAGACAAATATCATGACTATTTGTAAAAGTGGAAAGATTTCAAATGAACAATACTATTTTTAATTTGAATAAATATAAGTATCTTGGTATTGTATTTGCATCTTCTGGTACTTTCAGTTTTTGTCAAGTAGATCTTTACAAAGGGGCTTTGAAAGCTGGTTTTAAAATAAGTAAAACAATTGGTCAGCTACACCAAAATGTTGATAGTATTTTTCATCTGTTAGATCATACAATGAAACCAGTCCTGTAGTATGGGAGTGAGATCTGGGGAAGCCTTAATACCAATTATACTATTTTGAGAAAACCCGATTACACAATATTAAAATCTTATGAAAATATGTACTGTGATAAGTTGCATTTAAAATTTATGAAATATGTTTTTTGCGTCCACAGAAAAGCAACTATATATCAATGAAGCTGTATGTGGTGAGATTGGAAGAATTCCCATTTATGTAGATGGAATATATGTAATTTAGTGAAATATTGTAAAAGACTTGCCTCTGGTAATGTCAGTAACCTACTGCCTGCTGCATATGAGGAAAGTAAACTATTACATCTTAATAACAAATCTTGGTGGTTAACCTCTGTTAAACAGTGTCTTAAATCCACATATATATCTGTTTCTGATTTGTTCAAGAAAGTTTAAGATATAGTAAGAACTGTTAAATCTAAGTAAATTGCATTATACAAGACCAACTGGAGCTCAAACCTGTTTAAAACAGATGGTAAAGTAAGAACTTGTGCCTTGTTTAAACAAAGATCTTGTAAGGAACAATATTTGATGCATATTAAAGATAAATAGGTTAGGAATTTTTTCACCAATTTAGAATAAATGCTCATTGACTTAATATAGAGACTGTAAGATGTAGAAAGGTACCTGTTGATCAAAGATTTTGTAACTGTAGTTTATCAGGTTATGAAGAAGATGGAAAACATTTTCTAGGTTTGTACAAGTTTTCATAAAATAATATCGCTGTGTAAAAAATTCTATGTTCTGAATGAAAACAGAAAGATTTGTTTGGTTAATGTCCTCTGAAGATCCATTCGTTTTAAATATATTTGCTTAGTATCTACTTGTCAGGCTGTTAGGATATATGTTTATTATTTTGTAAAATGTTTCTTTGTATGAAACTTGATAGTTGTAAATATCATACTTAATTTCATCTTATGTTTTTTTTCTTTATCACCATATTTTTGTTAATTGCTTTAACCCCAAGTCCAATACGAATTGGGCTTCAGTCTCATTATCATATTCTGTTATGCATTTAAGGCTAGGTTTTCTCTATTTTCTATAAATTTTTACTGTTTTATGCTGTAATTATACATGTCATGTTTTGTATAACCCTTGCTTGGAAAATAAAATTATTCTATTCTATTAGCAGATTCTCACGAATTTTTTAAAATCAGTATGGTGATTCCATGTTATTTGGTCTATAAGATACCTTAGAGAACATTCATTCATTTATTAGTTAATTCAAATACCTAAAATACATGCAATTTACGTATTTGGTTAAGTAATTAGTTCATTCATTTTACTTTATTTCATCCTTGACGTGTTTTATAGTTATTTACAAAGGTCTAAATTACATATAATTTAGGTTTTTGTTATTTACGACGTTTTCACGATGTCTATCCTTCTATTGACCATATATGTGTTTATTTAAAGTGTATAGAGCTATATCTTACGATTTTTTTTAAATAAAAAACTGAAAAACAATTATACTTTCATATCCATTAGATCATTTTTCGCTTCGGCTTTAACAGAAACTCTCTGTGATTTATTGGACATGCAAATTGTCCATTTTCATACGAAATTGTTCTAGAACACCCCATGAATTTGTAAGAATCGTCTATTTTTTCGACGATTGAATATAAGTACACGGAACCCATCCAAAATTTTAATTTGCAATTAAGGTAGTCTAGTATCATACTAAAACGATGCAAGTAATTATTTGACATTAAATGATCGTCATATATAGTTCTATACACTTTAAACTAATACCTAAAACGTAAGTTATGTATTTGATTAAAAGTAACTAATTTTGCAACAGTAGACTTACCAGGTCAATGTTAGTAAATACAACATTATCTCGGGCATACTATAAATATTGGATTATGCATTGGGTCGCATAATATTTCTACTAAACGGCTTTTTAACAAATCTAGCCCATTGGCTACTAGCTTGATTATTCGTAATTTTAACACATCGTGAGATCTGCAATTTTACTAAAGAGTTACGTCCCTTGCCAAAACAGCGCGTTAATAAAATCAGAAGATATATGCAATAAATACACTATTTAGCAGATTCGGTAACAATGCATGCCTAATTTATGTTCCTTTTAGTTATGTTTTGCATTTTTCGCATGATTTGTTTGTTGTCATTTGTTCTAAAGCTTGTTCGTTTTCTTCTTCAACTTTCACAACATTTCTTAAATCGGATAATTACAAAATTCGGATAATATTAGATTGGCATGAATAGCTTGATCTCATTCTTTGAATGGTGTATATGTTAAATAATGATAGTGTGAGCAGTGGAGTATAACTGGCAAAGAGGTTGAATGAAAGGAATTGCAGGTCATTGATTTGAGGAATACCATTGATCCATAATGCATTGCGCACGCTTCGGTAATTATCGGTCGTTGTCGCTAAACTTGGATTTTAAGACATTCAGTTAACTCTGTTAATTTCAGCCAATATTGTTTACGAAAACAGCCATCGAGTTAATCGAGTTGACAGGTGGTTTAACTGTCTAATAAATCAACTATTATTGAGGCAAATTAGCTATTAGATATCTCGCTACAGCTTATCAGAAATGCTGTATATTTGAGGTGACCTTCCTATCCTTTCTTTGGTCTATTTCATATGGAAGAGCTCGCCTAGTAGTGTTAAGAAAAGATAGGCTATCAGCGAACACGCTCGCTGGTAGCATGTTGTTCCATAGACATAGTAAAGCTCTTGATAGCACCTTGACTATGCAATGGGCTCCAGGAGTTTAACGTTTGGTTGTCATGGTTGTCCCTCATGGGGTATGGGGCGAATATCACCCCCTGGATGCCAGAAACTGCTCAACCGAGAAAACTTAGTTATTGCTAATGAAATTATGTTACCAAAATAAATACTGATTAATAATATATACCTTAAATAGATCAATTACTCCCTTTATAAACGACCTATCTATCCATTTAAACATTTTCACAATATTGGCCGATTTGTCTGACAAGTGCAGACTTTAAATCAATGAAGAGACAGAGCTGTGATACAAGTAACTTAATTATCTGGGTGTGTTATGCTAACTCGCTCCAAATAGTCTTTTATACTCATTGATTTGTGGAGTGTGTGCGTGATTTGGCTTCATTATAAGTTCATTGCATGTGACACACGTCATGTGACACACGTCATACCCAAATTGCCTTGTTTCATTTTGGAGAAAGTCCCTAGTCACCGACTCACAAAATTGGCTTAGACCTCATAACAGATGGGAATTTTCCTTAATGGAACTCATTGATTTTTAAATTCAGTGGGAAAAGGGCTCTTGTCAACTTGTAGTTGTAAATATTAATAAGTTCCGTGGAAGACTCATTTTAAAAATTTTAGTAGGGTTTCTAACGGAATCACACTAAAACAATCAACTCAAGACAGAACATAATGTAATTTCTGTATTTGATACACTTAGAGACCTAAAATGAATGGTTGTTGAAACATGTTGTATGGTGACTGCGGTTTGTTTCAAATACAAACACAATTTCAATTTAGTGTAAAGGTTGGAATGTAGTATAACAAACACTGTTAGGGTTAATGATCAGTTCATGATGGACACTTATTGTGATTCTATGGTGGGAACTTCCGCTGAACAAGACTCGGCTGGTAAGTATATACATTGTAGTGTGTAGTTGTAGTAATAATAAATTATAATAAAGTAGATGTATTTATGGAGGTAGCATAGTTTGCCCAATCTTCCCTACGAGCCCTTTAAAACACATTTTCCTGTCGTATATACATATACTTATTATCAGGTTTTTTTTCGACAACTAGGGAAGGGGCCATTTCTTTAAATTTGGGAAAAAATAACACAATTTTTTTTGCAAAAGGGAAGAAAAACCCTGATGCAAATTGAATTTTAAGGGAAAACTAATTCAAAGGATTTTTCTGAGGGGAAGGGGCCTGTAAACAACCCTTGCTATAGAAGAAAAAAAGCCCTGTATGTATATATTTATATGAGTTACAAGTTTGTGTGGCTGCTGAAAGCAGGCAGATTTCTTACTATATATTTAATATAATGTTACTGACAGCTAAGGACATGTAACCAGAGGTAGTTGCTTTATGAAAGCAGGTTTGTATGTAATATTTTTGTTTGCTTCAGTTGTCAGACCTTTTTAGATCGGAAAAGGGTTTGTTGATTTTTTATTTGATGTAAATTGGGGGGGGGGAATTCACTAGACTTCATCATGTAACAAAATGTTATATTAAAAGTTACAAAATATTATAAATTTGCTAACTAAGTATACATTTGTACATGCTATGACCAGAAGGTCTGATTTTAATTGTTAGTTAGATTATGCTTTCTTGTTTTCAGTTACATGAGTTATGCTTGTAACTTCTAATGGCTTGCTTTTTTCTAATTACAACATCGGACAAATTAAGGCAAACTTAATGTTCAACTCTGTTAATTAATTTATTCTCTGCCATCTCAATGTCACATCTCCCAAGTCGATGGTTTGAGCCTTTGTTTTCATGTATGTTCCTTATTTTATGATAGAAACTTGCTGGATGAATTTTCATGATTTAAGAAATGTAAAATGCAAATCTGCGTAGACAACATGTAGACACAGCTTTTAAATTAAACTTCGCAGCATCTAGGTTTGAGTCTTTGATTTTGTGTTGGCTCAATTAGTTTAGAACCATGTGACAGATTTCCATGAAACTTTTACGGAAAATGTAACCAACGGTGATAGTCGATGTCATAGTTGATTATCCATTTATGTGTTGGCTTTGTCTTTTAGACTGTTAACTGTATATACATATGCTTCACTTCATGAACTACAGTAAAAATGGCAATGAAGTCACGCCATTCACAGAGAGTGAAGCAGAAATTGGAGGAAAAACTGGAAAACCTAAAATCTTTGGAAGACAAGTTGCATTCAACTATTAGAAATCATGTGTCCAAAGTAAGTATTGAATTTCTTCATCAGTTTGTTGACATTTTCTTTTTGGTCGATGAATTATGTACAGCAAAAACAATTTCTGTTTACCCACAAAGTAAAACAACCCCTCAATGTTGAAGTTCTGTTAAAATTCTTAAATTTTGAATCTGATTCAAGAAAATACAGATTTTATGATATTTCTAAAATTACCAAAAATATGTTCATCATTACAGGCTGAGTGGAAGTGTCATCAGATGCTGAATATTGACAATACCAGTGAGTTTATGAGTCAGTATGGTAGAGCTGCACAAATGCTTGAAGCAGCCACTAACACGATAGACCTCCTGACAATATCAGCAGAGGAACTCATTGGTAATATCTTCACCATGTACAGTATTCACAAAGAATTTTCTCAAAATCTTACAATTTCCTTAAAGTGTATCAGCTAAACAGAATAATCAAGATGATCAATTCTTTACATAGCTTTACAAGCTTTATGTAAAGTGTTACAAAAATCACCAAGAAAATTTGCGCTATTGTTAAGTTTCTTGCAAAATATTAGCTGTTCAATTTTTAGCTCACCTGAGCACAAATGTGCTCAAGGTGAGCTTTTGTCATACCGAGTTGTCTGTCGTTCGTCTGTCGTCGTCGTCAACAATTTCTTCAAACGACATCTCCTCCCAAACCGCTTGGCCAATTTCAACCAAACTTCACAGTAATAATCCTTGGGGGACCCTCATTCAAAATAGCTAAAATCGTTCCGCTCCAATAAACAAGATGGCGGCCAGAGCTATAAATAGAAAAAACAACTTCTTCTCCTTAACCACTTGGCCGATTTCAATAAAACTTTACAGGAATGATCTCTGGGTGACCCTTAACCAAAATAGCTAAAATAGTTCCGCTCTGCTAAACAAAATGGCTACCACAGCTAAAAATAGAAATATCCTTTAAACTACTTCTCCTTAACCACTTGGCCAATTTCAATAAAATTATACAGGAATGATCTTTGGGTGACTCTTAACCAAAATAGCTAAAATTGTTCCACTCTGCTAAACAAGATGGCCGCCAGAGCTAAAAATAGAAATATCCTTTAAACGACTTCTTCTCCTTAACTGCTTGTCAAATTTTGATAAAACTTTACAGGAATGATCTTTGGTTGACCTGTAACCAAAATGGCTAAAATTGTTCTGGTCGGCTAAACAAGATGGCTGCCAGAGCTAAATATAGAAATATCCTTTAAATGACTACTTCTCCTTAACCGCTAGATGGATTTTGATAAACTTTACAGGAATGATCCTTGGGTGACCCTTATTCAAAATAGCTCAAATAGTTCCGCTCCAATAAATAAGATGGCCGCCAGAGCTAAAAATAGAAACAAATCTTTAAACGACTTCTTCTCCATAACCATGGCCAATTTTTATTAAACTTTACAGGAATGATCTTTGGGTGACCCTTAACCAAACTAGAATTGTTTCACTTCGCTAAACAAGATGGCTGCCAGAGCTAAAAATAGAAATATCCTTTAAATGGCTTCTTCTCCTTAACCGTTTGACAGATTTTGATAAAACTTTATCAGAATGATCTATGAGTGAAGTCATACCAAGTACTTGGCACAAAACTGAAATTTCCCCACATGACTCAGGTGAGCGTTACTGGCACCTCAGGGGCCTCTTGTTTAACTTAAGTAAGTAAGTAAGTAAGTAAGTAAGTAAGTAAAGTCTTTATTTTACGAGGCTAACATATTTACAATAATGCAATCTTCCATATGGGCCTCAACATATATACATTAAATATAAAGGGTACATAACATGAAAAATAAGTATACAAATATAATCAACAAAGTAATTAATTGTTACAAAGGTTAGATATATTAACAGGATGAGTCGTGTGTTGTGTCAATGTTGGTTTATGGGTATTGCCATTTAATGTATGCATTTTGGAATTTATTTCTTGTGTTTGATTTTCGTACTGCTTTTGGTATTTCATTCCATATTTTTGGTCCTGAGTAGGCAAGTGATTTTCTGGAGAATTCAAAATTTGGTGATGGTACATATAGTTCTTCATTGGTTATGGATCTGAGATTACATGAATGAACTTGGTTTAGTTTTTTGAATTTTTGTTGCATGTATGTTGGAAATTGGTTGTCATTGAGTGATTTGTACACGAGAATTGATTTTTATATTCAACTCTTTTGTCAAATTTCATCCACTGAAGTTTATTGAACAAAACGTCAGAGGGAGTGTCAAAGTCTTCTACATCAAGAATAACACGTGCTGCCCGTTTTTGGAATTTAATTATTTCGTTCATTATCTTTTTGTCTGTATTACCCCAAATTGAACAGCAATAATCTAGGTGCGGGAGGATGTAAGCATTAAAAAATAATTTTCTTGTTGGAACATCTAAGTATTGTTTGATTCGCATGAGTAGGAAGAGTTGTGTATTGCATTTTTTTATGGTTTTGTCAATACCAGTTTTCCATTTTAGTGTATTATCTATATTGATTCCAAGAAATCTTTCACTTTCTGAAAGTTCTATATCATGGTTCTGTAATTTCAATTTGATGTCTGGGATGTTCGGTTTGTTTGTTTGTCTACAAAGGTAAGTCAATGTATCTAAGTTTTCTTCTAAGATGCTTTGTGAATGCCGGCATATAAACATCTTCTTGTCTAAAACTACAATGCCTAGAGCTTTGATATTTGGTATGTAGCATCATGTAGTGGTCCCTGGGTTTTCACTAGGATTTCATGTAGGAGGCTTTTTGTACATTTTAGGAGGCCAAGGTGCTTGAGCACCGAAGGTAAAAGGCAGCTGGGGGTAAATTTGAGGCGGTCCAAATATCATTTGAGGCAGTCAAAATGGCCTCCTGTCGCCTCCTAATGACAACCCTAGGTCCTCTACAAAGATTGTACGAATGGTTTTGTTTTGTTGATTAATATAGCCATGAGGCCCTAAAAGTGGTTTTTAAAATCCATCCAACTTTTTCTATTTTGTATGTACCATTATTTATTTCCATTGCGCTATTTTGTTCTAATAGAAAGGCCAGATTACTTTAAAAGGTCAGGGAAACTGCTGTCTGGTCTGGGAAAAATCAGGGAATTTTGTCTTAGACTAATTGTGGAAACTGTGTCAGTTAATTCAGGTTATTGTGGTTCACAATAAGTCCAGGTTAGTGCGGTGCTCAGTTAGATCAGGTTGGTGGGATGCTCAGTTAGTTCAGTGCAGTGCTCGGTTAGTTCAGTGCGGTGCAAAGTTAGTTAAGGTTAATGCAGTGCTCTGTTAGTTCAGGTTAGTGCAGGTTAGTGCAGTGCTCAGTTAGTTAAGGTTAATTCAGGTTAGTGTGGTGCTCGGTTAGATCAGTGTGGTGCACAGTTAGTTCAGGTTAGTGTGGTGCACAGTTAGTTCAGGTTAGTGTGGTGTTCAGTTAGTTCAGGTTAGTGCGGTCCTCTGTTAGTTCAGTGTGATGCACAGTTAGTTCAGGTTCGTATGGTGCTCAGTTAGTTTAGGTGTGGTCCTCTGTTAGTTCAGGTTAGTGTGGTGCTCGGTTAGTTCAGGTTAGTATGGTGCTCCCTTAGTTCAGGTAAGTGTGGCCATCTGTAAGTTCAAGTTTGTGTGGTGCTAGGTTAGTTCAAGTTAGTGAGGGACTCAGTTAGTTCAGTGTGGTGCACAGTTAGTTCAGTGCTCAGTTAGTTCAAGTTAGTGTGGTGCTCAGTTAATTCAGGTTAGTGTGGTGCTCAGTTAATTCAGGTTCGTGCGGTGCTTGGTTAGTTCAGGTTAGTGTGGTGCTCAGTTGGTTCAGGTTAGTGCTGTACTCAGTTTAGTGTGGTGCTCAGTTAGTTCAGTGTGGTGCTCAGTTAGGTCAGTGTGGTGCTCAGTTCAGCGCTTGGTTTTTAGTTCAGGTTAGTGCTGTGCTCATTTAGTTCAGTGTGGTGCACAGTTAGTTCAGTGCTCAGTTCAGGTAAGTGCGGTGCTCAGTTAGTTCAGGTCAGTGCTGTGCTCAGTTAGTTCAGGTTAGTGCTGTGCTTAGTTAGTTCAGGTTAGTGCGGTGCTCAGTTAGTTCAGGTCAGTGCGGTGCTCAGTTAGTTCAGGTTAGTGCGGTGCTCAGTTAGTTCAGGTTAGTGCGGTGCTCAGTTAGTTCAGGTCAGTGCGGTGCTCAGTTAGTTCAGGTTAGTGCTGTGCTCAGTTAGTTCAGGTTAGTGCTGTGCTCAGTTAGTTCAGGTTAGTGCTGTGCTCAGTTAGTTCAGGTTAGTGCTGTGCTCAGTTAGTTCAGTGTGGTGCTCAGTTCAGCGCTCGGTTTTTAGTTCAGGTTAGTGCTGTGCTCAGTTAGTTCAGGTTAGTGCGGTGCTCAGTTAGTTCAGGTCAGTGCGGTGTTCAGGTCAGTGCGGTGCTCAGTTAGTTCAGGTTAGTGCGGTGCTCAGTTAGTTCAGGTCAGTGATGTGCTCAGTTAGTTCAGTGTGGTGCTCAGTTAGTTCAGTGTGGTGCTCAGTTAGTTCAGTGTGGTGCTCAGTTCAGCGCTCGGTTTTTAGTTCAGGTAAGTGCTGTGCTCAGTTAGTTCAGGTCAGTGCTGTGCTCAGTTAGTTCAGGTTAGTGCTGTGCTCAGTAAGTTCAGGTTAGTGCTGTGCTCAGTTAGTTCAGGTCAGTGCGGTGCTCAGTTAGTTCAGGTTAGTGCTGTGCTCAATTAGTTCAGGTTAGTGCTGTGCTCAGTTAGTTCAGGTTAGTGCTGTGCTCAGTTAGTTCAGTGTGGTGCTCAGTTCAGCGCTCGGTTTTTAGTTCAGGTTAGTGCTGTGCTAATTAAGTTCAGTGTGGTGCTCAGTTAGTTCAGGTTAGTGCGGTGCTCAGTTAGTTCAGGTTAGTGTGGTGCTCGGTTAGTTCAGGTCAGTTAGTTCAGGCTAGTGTGGTGCAATTTATTACAATTTTTATTTAACATACATTTATTATAAACAACTTACCTGATATGGGGGTTGAACTCACAACTTCCAGCTTACCAGTCAGACACCTTATCCACTAGACCAATCAACCCCAGACATTTGTTACTCTCATTTTATCATATATAAATTTACTATAGAGTTTCACACCTTTATGACCAACAATGGTCAATGGTGGTTATGGATACTGCCTATAAATAGAAGTTTACATTCAGATAGTCTGGGTAGCCAGCCAGCTTAGCTCAGTCGGTAGAGCACGAGACTAGTAGTCACTACTGATCTCGGTGTTGTGGGTTCGAATCCCGGGCTGGCCAACTAAAATTAGTAATAGTCTTTCGGATGAGACTTTAAACCGAGGTCCCATGTATGGTGCTATACACTGGCATGTAAAAGAACCTGGGATGCTTCTGGAATTGGGGCATCTTCTGTATCATGCGCTTTCCCCCAAAAACTCTTAAAAGTACTAAAACTCTTCTGGGGGCCTCGCCCATATGGATTATCCGGTTGCGAGGATAAATAAGACCATTAAATAATAAGATAGTCTGGGTATATTATACTGATGCCTGGTGTGATCATTATTATTTCCCCTATGCCATCTATGATGTGGGGTGTATTTCTGTGCACATGTTGGCCATTCTGCATGTCAGTCGGTTGATCAAATCACTTCCTGTCAATATTTCGACAATGATGGTCCCTAGGATCCAAATGCTTCAGATGTCTTTTGGTCAGCAACCAAATCAACATGATGAATTTTCATTTCCTGGGATGAAAATTGGCCCTACCCCGGGGGTCACCAGTTTTACATAGACTTATATCTAGAGGAAACATATGAAGATTTTTTTGTCTTAAACTACAATGTCTAGAGCTTTGATATTTGGTATGTAGCATCTTCTTGCCTTACTTGTTAGAAGGTGTAAATGATTTCTTAGGTCACCATCTATTGGACTGGACCTGGTGCATTTGGACAGGTGAGCGACCTAGGGTCTTATGGGCCCTCTTGTTTCACGTAAATTACCTGTTCGAAAGTTCTGTACAATCGTGATTTAGACATGGTTAGAACAATATGTAATATATACACACATGCCAGTTAAATTAAAATGGGTAAATATAGACAATTATGTACAGTTTATAAAAAATTACGGTAGTTATCTTGCTTCTACAGTAAAACTCACTTATAACGAAATGCCAGGGGGTATAAAAAGTATTTCGCTGTAACCAAGTTTTCATTGTAACCGAGCACACGCTTATAGTGAAATTTCACTGTAAGTTGCTCACATATAACGAACTTCGTTATAACCTGTATCGGAGGTATAATTCTCCTAGATCTATGTAAATATATGTCATGCAATAAATGAATAGAAAACCTTGATGCTTATGTATTTCATTCGTTTATTACATTTGATATTGTGAGAAATGTATTTAATTTGAATAAATAAATAAATAAACAACTGTGAGTCAAGTATGATTCAGTTTTATTATTTTTTTAATTTAAATGTATTTCTAATCTCTTGTTTCACTACGCACAAACAAATCCTTTATTGTCTTCTGTTTAATATCGCTAGTATGAAGCACAATGTTTTCCAGAGACTGCAACTGATGGAATGCGGATTCATCTATATCAGACTGCGATTCCAAATACCGTCTAAGATTGATAATGTTCTCAATTGCAGCAGTCCTGCTGACAGGTTCCGCCCGTTCAAAGGCTTCGTCATAAATATTTCCTGACTGACTAACGCAAACAAAATGAGACTTTTAAAATGTATGCAATTTTATTTTGTAAATCCTTTTCACTCAATCAACATGAAATAATTGACCGCGAAAACATTGAGAACTTACTCAAACAAAATAATTTAAATTGATACACTCCGGTAATCGGTATTTATCACCCGTGAAAACGCTATTGAATTTCATAACAATGGAAAGCTACGGGTCAAATTTATCCAACACGTAATTATCACGGTCAATAATAGATTTTGCTTTGATGTTTTAAAAAATTTAGTTTCATTGTAACCGAGCATATTTCCTCTAAAACATGATTCTGGGGCCAAAAAAATCATTTCACTGTAACCGAGTTTTCACTATAACCGAGTTCACTGTAACCGTACATTTTTATATAGAATAAAGAAGGCCTCAGTCGGGCCAAAAAAATCTTTTCACTGTAACCGAGTTTTCACTGTAACCGAGTTCCCTGTAAGTGAGTTTTACTGTATTTGTATATTTCAGAGAATGCTGGGTTTGATGAGTCAGAAGAATATGAAGTTGTACCTTGGTCAGCTGATCATACATTGTTTTCCTCTACAATTCTACACTCAGAAAGTAAGTAATTATCTCCCTTTGTAAAAACTTTGAGTTTTACGGACTTTGCAATAAATTGTTGTTGTTTTTCGTACACTTAGTAAACCATGCCATAGAATGACAATGATGAAAGATGACTATGTATGTAGTGATATAACTAGAAACCCATTAATTTTTAACGTCATGAATAGCTAGAGTGAGAGTGAGATTGACACTATTGGACATGTTATTCATAAATACAGTAACCAAGCACACAAATAAAAAGTGCAGGTATTTTCTGGTTTATATTTACTACTTGCTCTTTATTTGACTTTTAAAAGTGATGCTTGATTAGACTGAAGACTAGTTTTCAAAGTCCCATTGATAGGTGTGACAGAGTTTTAGCCTTTGTAAATTTGTCAGTTTGAATGTCGGAGGAAATGACATGAGGGCAAGATTATGTCTTCAGCATCAATTTGTGAAATATGTTGATTATGTGCTGGATGGATGTCACAGAGTTTGTCTGCACATGAAATCCTAAACGTTGGCAGATTTTAAGCTGGTTGTTCATATTGTCAGGAATTTTAGGTGAGTTGATTTTTGCCAAAATAATGGCCCTTAATGGGAGACATATATTTTTTGTCGGAAACTGTTCCAGTTGGTTTTCTTTTTAAGGTGATCTTTATATTTTATGTTGAGTAAACATTGATGAAGTTTAGATATAATTCTATGATTGACTGTCGGTTTCAGGTACCTTACATATCAGTATGAAGAGTGATCAGCCAGAGATGAGAGCGGACACTTCTCATACTACTCAGACAGACAATGAGACTGTGAAGGAACGATCTAACTCGGTCAGCTGTGATACACAAACGGAACATGTTGATAGTTTAGATGACAATGTATGTAGTGATACAAGAACTGAGAATGTTACATGTGACCCGCTAGGTAAGATCACAGATACCATGGTAACCACAGAACAATTTAACCATTGTAATAACACAGGCGAGGAATCAAGTGGTATATCATCACGACATGAAGATCTGGAATATAGTACACGGAGTAGAACAAGTGGTCTTAGTGAAAGCTGTGATAGTGTTGAATCAGGGGGACCAAATATTAAGACAGAAGACAGGTTAAACAGCAATGTTAAACCTAGTGTAGCGGACAGTAGTGTAAAAGGTCATGTTGTACCTATGTGTGTAAAGAAATCGCTGAGTCGTGGACTCTCAGAAACTGATAAATCAGACAAAAATGATCTAAAGGATAAAACTGTAAAGTTAAGTAACTACCCCAAAGTACAAGCATCTACCCCAACTAAGAAAAAGAAGTCAAAGAAAGGGAAAGGAGAAAGAACACGTTCACAGTCTAGCTCCAGTGATGTATCCCAAACATGTGATAATAAGAATGAAGACAAATACATTAACATTAAGGACAAACTAAGTCAGAATAAGAAAAAACTCTCTAAAACTGGAGACAAATTTGGCACGGTTGAGACAAAAGTAATTAAGAATGAGGAAAAACAGAGAACTAAAGAGGACCAAAAAAGTAAGAATGCTGACCAACTTGATGTGAGTGTAACAAGTGTTGATAAAGCAGCTGTTAAACAAGCTGAAGTTAAGTATAGTGAGTTTGAGGAGGAATTATGTGGAGAACTGAACAGAGAAGATGTAAGTAAGGTTAGAGTGAAAACAAGTAAACAACAAACTGATGAACATGTTGATGAGGTTACTGGTGAGATTACGAAAGAGGTAGACTGTGTGAGTAGTTTTACTACCCATCAAACTAACTCTAGTAATGAGAAAAATGTTCTTAATAGTTCCAAGTCTGGAGATTCCTCAGATTTACAAGACAACTTGAATAATAAGACAAACTCTGACAATGAAAGTAATAGTGGATCAGCTAGTAAAGACAAGTCTGATGTAACACATGCTGCTTGTACCAGTGAAACTAGTGATAAAGTGTCAACAACAACTAGAGGTCTCACTACCGGTAGCTTACTATCTGGAAAGATAACTCCGGTTGTTGTCAGCGAGATTGTCTCCCCTTGGTGTTTCTTTGTTTCCAGGAATGGACCACAATTATCTCAAATGATGGAAAACATATGGTAAGCGATACACCAATATCAGAGGATTCAGATTCTGGAGGGGGGGGGGATTGATAACAGCTTGACAGAAGAAAATAAAACGAAATAGTTGAAAAACGAACCCTGATAACTATATAATTTCAATCAATGATTTTTATCATCTAATGGTCAATAATGAAAATGCTGCCTAAAACTAACAGGTGCTGGCCACCTATCCATGAAAAAGCCTTTTTGTGGTTTTAAATTCCTTGATTTAAAACAAACCCACAAGATTTTAGAGACCAATTTGTCCTTAAAAGCAAAAAAACACCCCCATGAGTATCAAAAATGTATATTATATGAGTGTTTATATTACAGTGAGTATATGGGAGAGACTGGACTGAAGGAAGCACCATTACAAGATGCAGATATTGGTGCTATATGTCTAGCTAGATACTATAGAGATGGTACTTACTATCGTGCTTATATCACACAGATCTATAAATCTTCAGGTAAATCTTACAATGTATTATATACCATTGTCAGTCCATATAGTATCACATATAGTCCACAGTTATCTAATGGTTAGTGCGCTGGATTGGTAACCTGGCTTTCAAGGTTTCAGCAAGAGTTATTTCCCTTGTTTGAAAACGTTGTTATTGTACATACAGTATCCAAGTTTATCATGTAATTCATCATGAAAACTGTTGATAGACAGTAACTGTTAATTGATAATAATACAAATACATGTCATTTGTATAGCGCAAAAATTATGAAATCATATTCCATTGCGCTTCACACTTATATACATTCACTTAAAACATTCAATTTAAAACCTGGATTCTAGAAACTAGATTCACTCATTGCCAATGAAACTCTCTATACCAATAAGTTTTCAAATATGCTCTGAACCTGGTTTCACTTTTAATGTCTTTGAGATAGTTTGGTAGATCGTTCCACCATTTTGGACCAGTGACGGTCATAGATCTGTCTGCTAATTCTGTTCGCCGTCTAGGGATGTGAAAGTTAGTGTCATTTTGTGATCGTAGTCTGTACCCTTGCCGAATAGAAAATAGGGGTTAACAGTTAGTAAGTTTGACTGTAGCTGCTTAAAACTGTTCAGTACAAGTGTGTTACTATGAAAATGTTCCATAGAATTTAGGGTGCTTAATTAAGACCAGTCTTCAAAATGAGCACTTGTCTGGTTGTCTGGGATTTTAGCTTTTGATTCAGGCAAGTGACTTCTATGTAGGATTAATGCAAGCTTTTTTATGCTATTATGTCTGCTGAGTCCCTCAGGACGGTTGGTGCCCAAGCAGATGTATTAACTCGAAAAAGCTTGCGTAAATGCTATTGTGGCATAAAAACAACACTTTATGGGTATGTTTTTCAAAATGATGACTTTCTTGCGGTGTTTACTTATTGGTGTTACTTCCTATCAAGTGATAACTTTAATCAGAAAATCACTAAGACATGTATAAATGTTTATCGTCACAGATTGTCGTGTATCAGAAGTTGATGTACTGTACGTGGATTATGGTAACAGAGAACGTGTGAAGACGAAGGATTTACGTGTTTTACCAGACAAGTTTATGACCTTACCATCACAAGCTATATGTTGTGCACTAGCTGGGGTTCGTCTACTTTCTGTACCCCCTCACTTATTTATAAGTGGGGGGTATAGCATTGGTGCTGTCCGTCCATCTGTATGTAATGCAAATCTTGTGTGTTTACTCCTCACAAACCAGTTTGTGGATTTTTTTCAAACTTTCACAGATTAAGGACATTGATGTGTAGTTAACAGTAAAGGATTGAAGTAAATTTTGCTGTGGCAATTATTACCAGAGTTATGGCCCTTTGTTACTTTTACTTATACCCCAATGGGGTTTTACAAACATCTTGTTTCTAGTTTATCATCACCTGTCCTCTGTCATGTCCCTTTTAACCTTCATTATTTATTTTAAAATAACAAATAGCCTGTTATACTCTTAACAGGTTCAGTTTCCTTAGGTTTAAAACATTTCCCAGTCATTTGCAAAATTCAAATGTTTGTAAAAACTGTTCATTGGATAATATTTGTCAATTGTTTGTAAAACCTGTTTTCATTGGCTAATATCCTGTAAGTTTGTTTGCAATCAATCTGAAGTACATACAGACTATGTAATCACTATGATAATGTAAAATCATTAACTTTTGTGGGGGATTAAATTTTGTGGAGTTTGTGGTTCACCTTTTAACCACAAAATCAAATGTTATTACTTGAAATGCAAATTCCATGAATTAAGGTCCCATCAAAATGGTATTTTTACCAAAACACAAAATTTTGTCCCATCGAAACTAAATGACTTTACAGTACATGTTTATATTTCTGTATTGTAGGTGATGCCATGTAACAAGTACTGTGTATGGGCAGAGGATGACGTCAACTTGTTCCGGCAGTATGTGACAGGTCAGAATCTGAACTGTGTAACATCATCAATACGTACGAGTGCAGTGAACATACCACAGATAGTTCAGCTATCTATCACCTATCCTATACCATCCATGAAAGCATTACCTGATGGAACATACTACATGAGTCAGTTTAGCATAGGTAAATCATTCAAATATAGTCTAGAGAATTTGACAGGATCCTGACCTTTAATTAGCATAATTTAACAGCTGATATTTTGTTCATATTTATAACCTGGAGTGTATGTTTTCATAAGCAGGGAGTATCATGATAATCGAGATTTTATATGAACGCAAATCTAAAATACCAGTACTGACAATTTGCTTGAGGAAATAGATAAATTCAACACAAGGAGCTTGTCATATATTCTTGCATCAAAGTCAGGATCAGGTCAAATTCTCCAAGCTATATCTTCTTCTTATTAAAGTGTTGATATTTATAAGTTATGTTGGTGAAACCTTAGTAAAATGATTAAGGAGGCTGTGGGTCCAATGATTTGTGTGCTTTAATTGTAACCCAGCAATTGAAATTATGCTCCCCTTTTTTGGCAAAGGTATTTGGAGAAAGTATTCAAGATAATCCCTTTGACCATGTGATTATCACTTTAAACACTTTAAAATTAATTTGAAGGTTCCTACTTGACCACTGTCATAATGTCAATCCAGGGAATCACATTTTCATATGACCTGTCGTGACTGGGCATCAAACCTGGATAATCTCATTATATTAGTTCATCATCACAATAATATAAATTATTGCTGTGGCCAAAGAACCTTTGTGCAGGGATGTCAATTTTCCTGATTAATCCAGAATTTCAGATATCATTCCTGAAAGAGCAATGACTTCTGACCAAAGTATATGTTATTTAATTAATGAAAATATCTATAAAAAAATGGCAGCATTATGGTAAATTTACTCTGCACGGAAGGATTTTCTTTAATTCCAAATAATGTTATTGAAGGCCTCTTGTTTGCAATATATTTGACTGCATAAAATTTTCCTGATTGTGAGGTTTCTAGGGTGTTCAAGCCAAAACTGTTCGATACATTAAAGCTCTACCTGTATTAATCATTAACGTTTCTAGGGGAGTTGTTGATACAAGCCAAGAGAGCTAGACAGGTTGATCTACACGAGCAGCTCGGTCTGTTAGTGAAGTCTGGAGAGGGAACCGAAGAAGTGGCTATATTAGGACAAAACATGGAAACTGGCTCCGAGTCTAGTCTACATATTACAGAAATTGTAGAATCTAAGAGTGATTCTGTGGATACTAGTGGTGAAAACATTAGCCCCGGTCAGCATAAGGAATCTGAAGCTACAGAGAAGAGAAAGGAGGATGGTATAGCACAAACCGAGAGTACGAAAGCAGATGGCAAGGAAAAAGATAATAAGGAAACAGGGTGTGTTAAAACAAGTGTTGAAGTTAAACATGAGTGTAAAACATCTGCACATATGAATGGTGATAGTTTGAAATCTGAAACGTCGGAGACTGAGAGTCAGATGGCAGAGAAATTACCTGATAAAGATGTTGTTGGTAGTCGAGGACAACTAGATAGAATCACAGAGGAAATCAATGTAAGTTTGGTGGGTTTTTTAATGAGGGTTAGGGTTTTGGCTTGTTCTAATTTTTCAATATTTAAATCTATTGGTCTTTACACTTTAAACAAATCTACATTTTAGGGCTTATAATAGTTACTTGACATTAGAACTAGTTATGACGTTATGATTCATTGATCATTGATCCCCTTTTAGGGGATATATTGTTACTACAATTGTGTATGGTTAGAATTTCTGGAAAGAAGCACTGTAGAGTTTTACTGTCTTGCCACTTAGTTTGAAAATGTCAGACTTAGTATTAAACCTAATATGAGGCTGCGCAGGCAGTATTTAAAAAATTATAATAAGTCGTGCAGAGGCATATAGGGATCATACAGGGGCTGAGGTCATCCATCTTTTCTTATCTTTAGGCAATGATACTAAGAACAGTCTAAATTAAAAAGTGATACAAAGTTAATTTCTTTTTTTATTTTGTCATTATACATTGTCATAACCAAGTTAATCCAACCCTTTCAATACAATTGTTTATCTTGTTGAAATCAGAAATCATATTAATTTTATAAATGTGAATATTCATTGTTGGTTTAATAAAACTTAAATTATTATATCAGTTCAGAGATCCCTGCCATATTGATTTGTTCAACGATAGCAGTGTATTAAATTTAGGGGTCTGGAAATCTTCAAATTTTTCCCTTGACCATGGGCAAGTTGGGAATCAAAATCCCCTTGCCCGAAGTTTGAATCTACTTGCCAAGGAAAACATATCATGATCATTTTGCACTTGCCCATGGGCAAGCTGGGTGGAAAAATTCACTTGCCCACAGTCAAAAAAGCGTAAGTCGGGCAAGTCGGACACATTAAATTCCGCACCCCTTGTTAACTTTTTTTTATTGTAGGAAGCACAGTCTGTGGATGCCAAGTCTACCGGAACGTCATTGTCAAATGATGCAGACTTTCTAATGGACCAAGACGCCTCCATGGCTGACCTTCATTATGATATTACTAGCCTTCAGTTCAACCCTCAAGGTCAAGAGGTCATGTTATCCTTTGTGAAAACACCCAAAGAATTCTATGTACATATCATCTCCCAACAGTGTGGGGAAGCCTTAGACAGCCTGATGAAGAATCTCAACTCTGTGTTTGAGAAAGCCAATCGCAGGAAACTTGCACGCCTGAGTAAAACATTCAAACTGTCTATCAACAAACTATGCTGTGCACAATTTCAACAAGACAACAACTTTTACAGGTATTTATTTAATACTGTCAGTCAGAAACCCAAAGATCTGGGCTAAATTATGAGTAATACATGTAGAAAGTCATATATGTTGACGATGTTAAATTTACCTCAACATGTGAAGAAGTTGTAAGTTTGTTATCTCAGGGGAAGTTATTGCTGGTTAGGTGAATCTTCCATTGTATATAACTGAAGTGTTACTGATAAACAAGTGTTAAACCAATGAACAAGCAGGCAGTCAATGGTGCTGTTTCAAGAAAATATCTAATATAGCTTGACCCTTCATTATTGAGCTGGTCTTACTAATCAGCTTGAATAAAGAATAAAACATGGAATGTGCACTTAAAATTCTGGTGATTTTCATATGAGGTTTCAAATCACACTTTAGGCTCAAACTTTATTTACTGTATTTAAATGTTATTCTAGGGTCGAGTTGATAAATCCCTGGTTGAATCTTGGCTGGGGCACTTGGTAGAGATAAACTGGTTGGCAACCCAGAGGTAGTCTTGCATGTATCAGTGATATACACTAGGCATGTTAAAGAACCTAGATGTCTCTTCGGATATCTTGTATCTCACCACTGTCTCTTCTACTCAGCAAAAACTCAGGACCCTATTTGAAATAAGGGCTTGCAATTGTATGAGTTATCCTTGACCAAAGGTTTATATAAATTAACAATTCCTGAATGTTATTTTGTAGGGGTGTAATCAGAGGTATCCAGTCAGTGAAGCAAACCTTGGATGGTTATGTTCTCGTCCATTACATAGACTTCGGTGATGAAGAATGGTTACCAAGGAAACGAATCTTTCCATTACCTTCTCAGTTCTGTAAGGTTCCCAGACTGGCTCTCAAATGTAATCTTGTGTATATAAAACCAGTCTCAGATAACGATGAACCAGTCAAATGGTCGTCACAGAGTATTAAGACATTCACAGAGATTGCTGGATTAGAGAAAACATTACACATGCATGTGATGAATGGTAGTCTGGATGAGACTAAACACTGGTAAGTTTACATGTATGTAAAATCATTAAATTTTGTGGGGATTAAACTTCGTTTTTACTAAAACCATGAAATTTTTAAGCAGCCAGTCAGAGAAGGCGTAAAATTAGGCAGCCATTTAGTATAAGTGAATGTTGATATAAACAATGGTTGTGTTATTTAATCATATTGACTGCTATGATCGACAGTTGTTGTATTCAGGTGTCCACTTAGAGGATTTACCTCACTGTGCAACCTATCCAAAGCGACTTAATTTAGAATCTACCTAGGAAGGTTAACATGACTCCGTCTGTCTGTCTATTACACTACCTTTCTATCTAACTCATACATGATAAGTTTTGCAGACCCCTTTGCATGAGATTATTGTTGGAAATGCAGGAGATTTCACTAAAATGCAGGAGATTTTTCTAGCTCAAACTTCAAACTTAAATAGAGTTTGTATGCAGTTTTCACTCATTTAACTTGTAAAAGAATGCCATGCACGCTCTTTGAAGTCATTTAAACTACTAATTGTAGTCATTTTAATAATGTTCACAAAAATATCCTGTTCCAATAATCCACAAAATGCATGAGATTTGCCTCAAATTTGCCTCAAATCATGCAGGAGTGTCAAACGCAGGGACCCACACATGATGCAGGAGATCTGGCATGTGTGCTAACTCTATATATGCCGAGTGAGTAGATAAAAGGACAAGGGGGAGGTTGTATCAAGGCTTCAAACATTAATCCACTTACAAGAGAAATCACTAACTGCTTAGAAAGTGTTAAACTAATGGAATGAGGTTTTTAGAGGGGATCAATCATTAGAGTACAACTTGCTAAATGTGGTACATTTAACTTACATATGGGGACTTGCACTTTTAATAATTTTCTTGGGTTATGTGTGGCCATTGCTCAATGTAGTTATATATGTTGTATTATTACTGTTTTCTGTGCTTGGTTGGTTAAGTTGAGTGCTGCCTTCCCTGTCCTATTTCCTCATATCTTTTTTACCATCAATCAGTATATAAACATTATATTGAATGATGTTGTATTGTGTACCATCCCGTTTACAGTGATCCATCAGATGACATGCCTTCACTTGGTGTACTTCTGGTAGATTATACCGGACCAGAGGAAGTCTGTATCAACATAGATATGATCAATGAAGGCGTGGCTACTCTCGATACTACACCAGCCAAAGGAAAACTCGATCAACATTCAATCAAAGGTACTGCCACACGGCTTTTAAACACTAAGTTTTTCATTATTGTCAAATACTTTGACCACAAATTTCCCAGATGCTGGACAAAGTCCGTATGTCTGATATCGCTAGACCAAAGCCTCACCATCTGGCAATTACATATCTGATGTGTACCCAATATCTAGCATTCACATGTTGGCTAATTAGTGGCAGAGGATTCAAAATAACTCTGACCTGCTAAACTAAAGTATGCGGTCTGACCATCAGGCAATCAAATTGGATTATGACCCAGGAGTTCTATACTATGAGGATACTAGATAATAACATGTTACTACCCTGGCAAAGTGGTTAGTGCATCCACCTTGGAAGCTGGAGGTTGAAGGTTCGAATCTCAGAATCCGGGTTAGAACTGATGCACGGTTGGTGAGCCCCCCAGCTAGTTAGATAATGGTTTTTTTAAGCTGTTTCTGTCAGGTGCCTGGCAATACGATAAGGGATTCAGGAGGTACTGTATGTGTGAAAGGCAAATGTGTCATAAGTCAAATTTAACAGGCCATTTCAATAGGGGTGACACTCTAATACACAAACTTTACTTTACCTTTTTGTACCTTTTTGTACGCCCAAAGGGGTCGTATTATGTTATGGTCTCCATCGTCCGTCTGTTAGCAATTCCGTGTCCGGGCTGTATCTTTCTCCCTTGTGATAGGATTTTAAAATATCTTGGCACACATGATTACCACATGGAGATGATGTGTCATTCACATGACCCAGGTCCCTTGGTGAAAGGTCAAGGTCACAGGGGGATTTTGAAATTTTGCACTGCTATTCTGTGTCTGGGCTGTATCTTCCTTACTAATGGTAGGATTTTAAAATAACTTGGCACAAATGATAACCACAGGAAGACGATGTGCCATGCACATGACCCAGGTCCCTCGGTGAAAGGTCAAGGTCGGAGGGGGACTTCGAAGTTCTCCACTCATGCTATTCCGTGTTCAGCTATTGCATCATTGTTTTTGCTTCGGGCGTATAATGTGCTATCACTCGTAGATGGACACTATGTCTGTTGCAATTTTCTACAAATTTTAATCATAACAAACAATTAAGCAGAAATTGCAGTTGAATATACATGTACGTGGGTGAATCAGAAAGTTCGTAGAAAAATATCATAACTAACAAACCACAGCTTCAAATGCTTTCAAATTTTAATATAACGTGATCATAAGTATAACAAAACAATTTGTCAAATTCCATCGAATTAGTCAAAACTATATGATTTTTACATTGAAATGCACACATGCTGTGACAGCATACCGGAGCACGTCAACCTCATTTGATGTACGACGTCAAACTTACGCCACGTTTGTCAATACTTACGTTAACGTTTTGACTCATTTTCCCTGCTCGAGTGACTAATATGTGGGTATTTTTGGATAACCACCGTGATAATACTTTCTGCATTTTCAATTGTTTGTTTAATATTGTGTACGCTATCCTATAAGACTTATCTAAGTGTTTTGCTATACCCGCTATTATATAGCGCTGGTCCTCTTCAACGACGTTGCAACAGACGTCACCAATACCGGGTGTATTTTATTTGGTTGTCAAAATCTGTCGGCCTACATGAAATCACTAATTCCATTCATAAATCGATGTCTATTTATTTGAGAATACGTACCTGCACGTTTCAAACCATGTATTGGCTCTGATGCCGTACGTATATTCCAGTTTCACGCAGATTTTGATAGCCGCCTGTGGTTCCGTAAATTCCAGTAGACCCGTTTTACGCGGATATTTCTATGTTGTGCGATTATGTAAATGTTGATTAAAGCATTATTTATCGGAGATGACGTCTGAAATTTTAACTGACTCTATAAATGACATCATGCAATCAGACATAACATTTTGACGGTTTTGGGAGGTCCTACAATTGAGATATATTAGAAAATTTAATAAAATATGTTTCAAATTATCAGTGTGCTCCGGTATACGTAATCGCCCTTATTTAATATATAAATATTTTTAAAACGGTTATCATCAGGTCGCTACCAATCTTTGTATGTAAAGAAACTGCCGATGTTTTCATTCAGCATAAATATGAAGACAATAACTCTGAAAATAAAAAAAATATGGCAAAATTCTACGAACTTTTTTATTCACCCACGTATACTTCTGGCTCATACTAGTCATGTAAATAGATTAAAAGGCCAGTATGAGATTAATATTAACTCTCTATAGAATGTTGTACACATATACATCTTGTTTTACAGAGAGCGGACCACGAGAGGGAGAAGTAGGTACATGGAATCCTATGGAAGAAGATTTCTTCTCTAAGAGAAACAGCTATAATATAGATACAGATGATGTTGGTGTGGCTACCACAGGATATAGTAAGTACATTTTAGTACAGTACAACCTCTGTAGAACAACACCCTGTGGGAACTGTATATATTGACCATTGTTTTGATGTTTATTGCTTTTTTATCCTCGCCACTGGAGGTGTACTCGTTTGGTTTAAAGTCTAGTTATGCCATCCGAAAGGCTATTAGTAATTATACCCCCGCAAACAAAGTTTGAAGGGGGTATACTGGAGTCACCATGTTGGTCTGTCGGTATGTTGGTCTGTCGGTATGTTAGCATCGTGTCTGCTCTGTAAATTTGTCATTTCTTACTGGATTTTAAAATTGCTTGGTACAAACGTTCACCACATCAAGACGGTGTGTCATGCGCAAGACCCAGGTCCCTACTTCAAAGGTCAAGGTCACACTTACAGGTCAAAGGTTATATAGTCATGCAAACCGTGTCCGCTCTGTAACTTTGTCATTTCTTACTGGATTTTAAAATTGCTTGGTACAAATGCTCACCACATCAAGACGGTGTGTCATGCGCAAGACCCAGGTCCCTATCTCAAAGGTCAAAGTCACACAAATGTGTTGTTTAGACTATAATTTTAAATAATATTCCAGGGGTCGAATTTAGCGATATTTTCTACTAGCTAAAATTAGCATGTGCCATTTGGGTTCACTTGCTAAAAGGAAAAGCTACTAGCTAAAAAAATTATTAACCAATTTAATTGAAAATTAACTGCTAAAATGGGCTAAGCCTTGATCACTGTGCCTGAAGCATGAAACAGATAAACAAAAAATCAAGATACATAAAAAAGGAAACTTCAGTTCACATATGTGTTAAATCATTTAAAACTTAAAGCTTCAACATTCATGCATCGATTTTTGCTTTGTGCGAATGTCGGGTACGAAAATTGTAAGTCTGTTACGTCGATTTCCATCAGTGTCGCGGAAACAGGTGACATTTCGACTTGTTGCTATTATTGCATGTTTTGATGCTCCTCTTAGTCATAAATCGATTCATTGAATTTATTACTAACTGTAACAAACTTGTTTTCGATGATTGTTGCTGTATTTTAGCGGATATCTGCGATACCGATAAAGCAAATGGCATAAATAGAAAATCGCAATATCTTGGTCATAGAATATCAAGTAAAAGTGCCGAGCCATTCGGAATGTGGATTTCCTGTTTACTCGTTTGACAGATCAGTGCAAGTTTCACCGATAGTTAGCGACAGAAAACACGTTGTTTTGTTGAAATTTATATTTGACCATAAGCAATTTGTTAAGGAGGACTTTTATTGGTGTTTGCTCCTTGTTTTCATACTCGCTAGAATATGCGAGTGACTTTAAATGTCACTCGCTATTCTGAATTTCTACAAGCTATTAGCGAGTATGCGAGCCTAAATTTGAACCCTGATATTCCTGTGTCAAGGCGGTGCTGCGGGGGTATGATTCATGACTCCTGTGATAGCTCTAGTTTTAGTTGGTCAGCCAGGGATTCGAATGCTACAACCCCAAGATCAGTAGTCTTGTGCTCAACCGACTGAGCTAAGTGGGCTGACGTTAGGTTGTTGCTCTACAGAGGTCACATTTATAGTACTAATATGTTCTCAAGGAAACTCTGAATGTGATGTTATAGAGAGGTTGTTGCTCTACATAAAGCTGCTCTGGAGAGATTGTACTGCATTGGGATACCTTTGTGCATTAAAGAGGCGTTCCCTATAACTTTGATCATTTAAATCAATTCAGGAATATTATACATTAAATGAGAATCATTATTGCTTAATTTCTCAAATCTTCAAAAAAAAGCTCCCACCATATTACTGAGAAAAAAATGAAATATATTTCCGTAACGAGCCAAAATAGTCAAAAGTTGTTTCCCTTTGGCTTCATATTAATAAATCGCTGGAAGCCATAAATTATTATTGGCGATTTGACCATATTTTTGACACTATAGAGACAAAATTTGCGCACACTTTCTTCTGACAAATTATGATAATTGATAGTGCTTTGTACATTTAGCTCATAAAATGTGATAGTAGAGAAAAATATGCTAGTTATAGGGAATGCCTCTTTAAAGTGGATTGAGCAAAAACACTGGTGTGTATCAGTAACTATCAAAACAAAAGCACCATATCGCTAAAAATAAATGTTGTTATAACTATTGCATCATAACAAATATAGTGAGTCATGTGATACCACCCTTGTTATATAAATATAACATTTCCAACATGTTTAACACGCTTGCACTTTAGTTCATCTCACTATCACACCTTGAAGTCTTCTCTCAGTGATATTAAAATAGTTGTGTCTCACTAGGGCTGTTACGGTACGCTCACCTCACGATATGATACGTACTGTAAATTTTTCTAACGGTTCGGTATATTTGGGTATGATACAATATTTTCTAACAGCAGCTTAAAAACTAAAATTTTTAAGTGACAATGAATTTGTTGATTCTATAAAAGCAATTATAATGTTGCTATCAACTATTTTAAATGAATTTCGGCAGTATGAGGCATATCTCAATACAATTAAAACGAGTGATTCACAGTAATTTTACATAATCATAGGACTTTCAGACATTTTTTACTCTTAATATTATTTTGCTCATTAAAAAGCTTATATCGGACCGTACCGAAATTTGCAATTCTTGTACCGTGAACTGTGTAGGACAGAAGTGGGGATAGCAAAATGATTTCTTGAAATACAATGTAATAAGTACTTCTGTTTGTTTGAATATCAGTTTAACTGATAGCAACTTGTCACATTTGAACACATGTAATACATATAATTCAGATATATATACAGTATGCATAATACACATTATTTAACAAAGACGTTTAGAAAGTTTCAATATATATAAGACCCCTATAAATGTTCAGGTATACTTGTTAACTGAATTGACACTTTCATATAAACACAATGTAACATGATTTAAGAATAATTCTACAGAAATAGTTGTCTGGTAACATTGGTATTAATGACCTGTAGTCACGTTGTTGTATTATAATTGCTACGTATTTTCACATCTTTCGTGAACAATTGTAGTTATTTTGTAGTTATTTTCAGTTCTGATCATGAATTATTGGATTAAAAACAGACAAAATTGTCATCATCAGGTTGAAGTTAGCTGATTACATCTCACTACTTTACACTGTATTTTGCTTATAAGTCATAGTAGCAGGTATATTTTCTATAAACATTCAGATGTTTAAGTAATAATTACTTTATTCTATTGAGAAGCCACACAATTATAGTAGATTCAATAAGTAATAATGATGAGGGAACTATCCCAATTGAAAGAATAGCGGAGACTACCATTAACTCAGGTGTACAAAGTTAAACCTAGATAAACATAGTTTACCTGACAGACGACACAATGTTTACAAACTGTTCTCATTAAATTTTGACAGGATTGTAGCAAATATAAGTAATGTTAATGAGGGAACTATCCCAATTGAAAGAATAGCGGAGACCACCGTTAACTCAGGTGTACAAAGTTAAATCTAGATAAACATAGTTTACCTGACAGACGACACAATGTTTACAAACTGTTCTCATTAAATTTTGACAGGATTGTAGCAAATATAAGCCGATTTGATAAAAAAATATTTACAAAATCAAAATGAGATTAACAAATATTGTGATGAAGTGAATGATACTGGGATAACAAAATCTTTCTAAACTCTAAACAAAATTTATTTTACTACCTTGAAACTATTGCAACAGAAGTAAAAGAGGCTATAGACTAGTGTCCAAGTTTTCACTGTTCTCTGAAGTAAAAGATGTTATAATTTGGTATCATAACTTTAACTGATTGAAAGTCAAATATGCTGTAAAGTAATTTCAAATTTTTCACTGAAGTAAAAGATGCTATAAATTAGTGTCAAAGTGTTCACTGATTTCTTCAGTTTCTGTTACCGTGGTGATATTAGAACCTTGAGCACTGAGTGGTTGATGTGTTGATCCTGTAGGTAGTACAGATCCCGTAGGTAAAACAGTACTACCAGTGATTGTATAAACAGTAGGTGCAGTGGTGTGACTTGTCTCATGATTGTTGTGTATATTTGACATGGTGTTGTCCGATCCAGCCATGTTCACTCTACGTCGTGAAGCATTTATTGCTCTACACATTAATCGGTTGATTCTTACTGTTCTGTATCTATGTATTAATGCAGTCACTAAAGATCGAATCAAAAACAGAGGTAGAAAAAATATGAGATTGATATTAACCATGTCATTGTTCTTGTGTCGATCGTTTATACAGTAAAATATGATATACGTCACACAAGGGAGGTAACACAGTGTGAATATGATGATATCGTTATATAACATTATACACAGATGGTTGTATAGTTTGAATTCAATGCTGTTTGATAGTACAAGGTTTCTACTTTGTTGAATTGTCTCCCTTGTTTTACGTAGAATAACTTGATAAGATAAACAGCATAGTATACTAAGCAGCCATACGATGCTCACGCTAGCAATGTAGGGGTCAGGGTAGAACATGAACATATCACAGGTAAACTTCTCATTGTTCCAGCCCATCTGTGGTACGAAGCCGAGAATAAACGACATATTCCATAGAAATACTGTCAGGGCTGTCGTGTTATGTTTGTTCATCCTGGTCACGGAACAGAACGGTCGTGCTAGACGTAGATAGGTCTCCGTGTTCAGCCAGAGAGATGTTAAACACATGGCCGTACTCGCTGATATAAATATACTCTCTGGTAGGAAACAGTTGAACAACACAGCCTCCAGGTTCTGTAGCTGAAGGCTTTTAAACAGTCCAAACAAACCAATTAACATATCGGACACACATAAACTTTGTATAAACACTATGATTGTGCTGTGTACCACTTTTGTTGATTTGCAACTTTTCAACACCCAAATATTCACAATAGTTGTTAACACAGATAATGCAATAAGGCCATATAATATATTCACTATGGAATCTTTATCCAATCCATATATGTACAACTCTGATACATTATATCCATCGTTAGTGTTGGTACCTTCAGAAAACACCAAAACGTTGTTGTTGTTGCTGGTGTTGTTGTTGTTGCTGGTGTTGTTGTTGTTGCTGGTGTTGTTGTTGTTGGTGGTGGTGTTGTTGTTGTTGTTGTTGCTGATGTTGTTGTTGTTGTTAGTGTCATTTGAAGTATTCATTATCCATGTAGTGTTACAGTACTGTACTTGTTGTTTCTATCTATCATCTGAAAATGTAAAAATAAACAGAGCTACAGATAAGGTTTTCGTCAATTGGGTATTTTACCCCCCAGTTTCAATTTTGATTGGGTTTTGACAAATTTAATTTGGGTCAATGATCTTTTATGTACTGTTTTTCACTATATCATCCTTTTATTATTGGGTATTTCAGATTGCCATTGCTTTTTCTTACTCCCTTCTCTCAAAATCTATTGGGTTTTTAAGAAAATTAATTGGGTAATTACCCCAATACGCAGCTTATCTGTAGCTCTGAATAAACTTTCAAATAATTGTGTAAAACATGGAGGCGATGATGATACGTTTCCGATTTTAACCCTTTCTTGTGTAGACACTAATCCTACATTCCTAGCTTGAGTTTCTATTAAAGTGAAGTTACTCCTATTTTTGTTTTTAATTTCTGGTTTTCCAAGTTCACCTAACTTTGAACAAAGGTTCATTTGATTCATTTTATGATTTTCTGTTCCATATTTATAACCACTAGAATTAATACATTCCTTGTTTATGCATCTAAATCCCTTTTAAATAATCACATTTATGTGCATCTTGTGACATGTTTTGTTTTATCACTCTTATTTTGGATTTAAATAGCTTGGCAGGTATGAATATGAGATTAAATCTGAATAAACAGACAGGCATCCTTACAAATAACATATCATGGCTTAGAATTAGAAGGTCATAAGTGTCACTTATGACCTTTTAAGATTCATACATATTTAGAATAAGCATCACAAGGCGCTTCTTATGAGCCCATTTTCATAAAAATCTGAACTTGTCATATTGACCAAAATGAAGTTGTAAAAGTTTGTTTTACCATAAGTAAAGACTAAATGTCAGACAGTTTTTCCGTGTTTTCTCAAAATATTGATTTGGAAGTTACGACATTCTAATTCTAAGCCATCGATATCTGCATTAAAAATGATGAATGAGTTAAATGCACTGATTACGTATAATCTATGGACAATGTAACACTTAATTATTTAGTATTTTCATAGAGCAGACTCTTGTTCTGAGAATAAATTTGATGCGTGGGTGATTGTGAGTGATTATGAATAAAATATCATTCTTTTGAAATGTACTGCATGCTGAAAATAAAAAATGGTTAATTTATAGGAAATGTTTGTTTTCGGATGTAAATTGAACAGTGTCATACATTTATACATGTTAATCTTTTATTCATGAGTTCTAAATAACGTAGAAAATAGGATTACCGGTGTAACTGATATTATAAATGTGCAGTTAGACTTTATTCATTGGAAGTTTAAGCTTGTCTAGCCCGTGAAAAATATGAACGCTTAAGCAACAGATTTAATAACCAAAACGTTTATCCTGGACATATGGAATTGTTTACGAAGGAAGGTTTCAATTTTGCAGTTAAAGTTTTTTGTGGGAAATCAAAACACTGCGAATACAAAGCACTCCGTAAAATGCAAATACATGTAATCATAACTTCAAGGCATTAAATAAGCAACAATATACAGTATGATGTGTACAGTCCAACAGTGGCCTTCTTGTTAGATTGCATGAATTAGATTATGTGAATATACAGGACAAGCAGTTGATGCAATTAGTTTAACCCAGTCACAATGTCACCCTCCAGACAGGCATACCTGCAAAATACTCCTATTAAAATGGAGTTACTCCTATTTTCGTTGATAAACTTCTGGGTTCAAAGTTGACTTAGCTTGCACAAAAGTGCATTTTGATTCATTTTATGATCTTCTGTCCCATATTCATAACCACTAGAATCAATACTTTCCTTGTTTATGCATCTAAATCCCTTTTAAATCACATTTAAGTGCATCTTGTGACATGCTTTGCTTTATCACTTCTATTTTTGATTTAACTAACTTGGCAGGTAGGACACAGGCAGGGTGCTGTACTTAGCAATTATTGACCCACGATGGAACTTAGAGGTGCATAAATGTGAAGTGAGAGCAAAACTATTCTAAGCGCAGAACTAAATAATATAGTACATTGTAGCTTTCTTCAACTTATAATTATCTGACTAGGACAGTCTCAGCTGGTTCAGATAAAGTGGTATAAGAGGGGAGTGTAATTACTGTATTATTGAATTATAATTGAATTTTGAACACAGTACTTGAACATCATTGTCAGCCTCCTGATCCATGCTATCTTGTTTTTACCCAATTTTATCCGTTACTCAATACTCAAGTGCTCCATTTAATTCAATTACAGTTCCAGAAAATGTCGTTGATCACTGTGTAAATGTCGTCATAAATGAAGATTTAGTATGAAATATTTGGATACATAAGTCAAGCCGATGTAATTAAATTTAGCATTCCTAGAGTGTCCTGTCTTCATATTTTGTATGCATTTTGTCGAATTACGTTTGATTTATTGATGAATAACCGCGCAATTGCAATATGTCAGGTGGTAAATATATAACATTGCATCCGTAGACGTCTGATTTCTGTGTAGGATTTCATTTTCACTTTATTGGCCTATTTGGAAAAAATAAGCTCAAAGATTTAACAAATTGTTACAAAATGCAGCAAGTAGTTTTTCTGAATTTTAAAATTCACAAACATTGACTTTGCAAATTACTGCAGAATAATAAATATACAAAATGTTTGCCTCATGTAAATTATAATATTATCAAGAAAGCTAATTTATTGAATGTTTAAGAGAAAATAAAATATCCTTGGACAATTTGAATTTATTATTAAAGAGTTTTTCACAAAAATCAGAAGCATGAAAACTCCTATGATGACATTTTGTGTTTTGTGCTGAAAATGGTATATTAAAGAATGTCAATAAACAAATTAAGCAAAATGTCAAAATAGTACCCACCTAATTTTTCATTTTCAATGTCATAATTTTTTTCCATATGCACTATCCTATATACTGTCCTTATTTTTTCATGCACATTGTCTTATCTGTTAATATTCACTTTCTAAATTTCGATGTGCACAGTCCTAATTTTTCATATTCAATGTCCTAACTTTTCATACACCATCCTAACGTTTGATGTGTACTGTCCTAACTTTTGGTACACACTGTCCTAATGTTTGATGTGTACTGTCCTAACTTTTGGTACACACTGTCCTAACTTTTGGTACTGTCTTAACTTTTCATAAGCAGTGTTTCAACTTTAATCCACTGTGTCCTAACTTTCCATACACATAACCCTAATGTCATTGACTCTGTCCTAACTTTTCATACGCACCATTTTAATTTTTCACAGAACTATCCTAATCATAAAATTTAATATTCCAGGTACAAAATGCAAACAGTTAATTTACTTGTCCATACGTTTAGTGACCAGGCATACCTTTTAGGCTTATTGACTTTTTCATTATTATGTATTATTGCATTTTAGCTCAGTGAGCCTGTAGCGGTAAAACATCTGCTTCTACTGCTGTGCTTTCACTGCGTAAATCTCTCAATATTTGCTTGTAGCCATCTTCAATATTCCATGTTGTCATTGAAATTAATGTGAAACACTAAATAAATATATCGCTTTGTATTTTAGTGGTACGGACAGTGTTACATAACTGAAAGCAAACTTGTGTGACTAAATTTCAAGTTACGCCCCTTTTAAAGAGGCACCTTGGTACCATTTATTAAAGCTTTTTCAGCAATGTTCACATTTAACTAATAAATTAACTATCACCTTTGAAACCATGCACTGGTCCTAATTGGCCATTTTGCCTCTCCAATTTGTAGCCAATATTTCAGCTAGAAAAATATGATTAATGCATCGTTTAATAAAATTTTACTTTGCTCGATGAAAAATTAGGCCAATGGATCGGTGCCCCTGCCACTAAAAGAAAGGGCCAAGCTTTTATGTTGTCCCTTTGTTAAAGCTGCATGTGTTATAACTGGTTGCTGCCAGGCTTAACTGGTGTATTAATGAATTATTTCCAATAAAGTCAAAGTATATTACTATCACACTAAGGATTCTCACTATGTTCATCATAACTCTATGAAAGCATCAATGTTATGCACTTATAACAGTACATATACTGTAGCTTTATTTGCTAATGAAATAGGTGTTTATTAAAATTGTTATTCAATGGGTTTTACACCATTTTTAAACAATTTTTCTGTAATATGTGAAGCAAATTTCCTGCTATATACTAATATTGCTTTTCACCATGTACTATTAATATTCAACAAGTTCTCCTGGTGTGAAGGATATATGTATAGGTTATAGATCATATATTAGATTTATGTATAGGATAGAACACGAGTAAGTGATGGGTATGAAAACTAAATCGAGTTTGCGAGATTTTATGTTTTCATACCCAACACTTACGAGAGATCTATCTGTCTTAGACCACAGCTAAAAATGTTAGTTTCTCAGATACAATTTGCACAACAATCAACTACTTAATACTATGATTAATACTTAGTAAACACAATATCCCCTAATCGTTTACATTAGCCATTCATAAAATAAAATCAAGGAATGTTTGGTGCACGGGTATTTTGTGTTTTCGTTGGTAACATTCCATTGGTCAACTTTCTTTGTGTATCGTACATATTTTACATATCGTTTTTAAAGCAAGTGTACATGCATGTGCTTTTAAAACAAGAAGTGGAATTTGATTTACTTGATGAAACTACTACAAACTGTACTTACGACCTTATAAGACTCATGCATATTTGAAATCTGCTTTACAATGCACTTCTTATGAGCCTATTTTCATGAAAATCTAAAATTGTCATGTTGACCAAAATGAAGTTTTAAAAACTTGTTTTCCTATAGTTAAAGAGTAAATTACAGACAGTTTTCTCTTGCATGCATGATGTTTTCGATTTTGTAGCTACGACCTTCTTATTCTAAGCCATCGACATGTAGTATGTTTTTGGAGTTTGAGGACGTAACCGCGGTTACGCAAATCAAGCATCTTACATCCTGAGACCTTTTAGTCAAAGATCTGAATGAAAATCAAAGGTTTAAGGACGTGCAACTGCATTCAGAACAGCGTCTGTCGAAAGATACCAGAAAGCAACATTCTTGGACATGTTCAGCATACGAGCAATATGCACAATGACGCAATTCTAAGATATTACCAGGACTACATTTTCATCATTTAAATATACAGGGTATCCGTCTATATGAAAACAATTTTGACGAACAAGCAATAATGGCACGCAGTGGGCATAGAAGCACTGCTGTGTATTATTATAAACAACCGTTAGAGGCACTGCAGTGTTACTTATCATCCCAACTACAAACGCCATCGAAGACGCCCCCATCGCCCTAGTCTACAACTGGACTAGTCGTCTCGTCAACGGTTATCAAGGCCGAGTTTGCTGGCTTGCCAGACCCAAATGCTATTGGGATAGAAGTACCTGACTGGATATCTGCTATTATTGGTTTTCAAAGGCATCAGAAAGATGTTGATTACACTGTAAAATCACCAGTCGAAACATTTGTGTAAGCAGCAGAAAAATGTAAAAATGTTGTTTCACTGAAAGTTTTTTTTTCATTTTTGGCATACCGATTTTGTAAAAGAGCAGAAAACTCTTATGTTTTAACTGAATAGTTCATTAATTAACAATGCTTTAATATTTTTTAGATATACTTAACTGCTTAAATAGTATTTAAGTTCATGTATATGTTTTATAATCGATACTATTGTAATTCTTACTGCTCCAGCAATAGATTATTCTGTATTTTAATGATACTTTACTCTAGTTACACAAAATATAGATATAAAGTAACATAACAATTTTAAGTCATTGAAAACGCCGCTTCATCCTCTTTAAACTCTATGTTTGACGTTTGTATTGGATATATGCATGTATAGTGATTGTAAATGCTTAACTTCACTGTTACAATCACACTTGTCGATGGATTGTGTTAACAATAAAGCTATAAATTCCTGACTTGATGGATTATTTTGCTTGGCCTAAATAGTATTGGATAAATCAATGTAAGTTTATATACAACACTTTTAATGTATACCACAGAAAAGTGTTGTATAAAAAAAATTATGGGATTTATTCAACACTTTTTCTGCTCGTTGATTGGTCAGTTACAGTAAGCTGTGGTCTAAAAACAAATTAGTGCAAGGGAGCGCTAGCGACCGCAGTACTAATTTGTTTATAATTCTAATATGTGATCTATAACCGGCTTATAGTTTAACCGCCCACTTTAAGTGACCCTTTGTATGCAAACAATAGCATGTCCATTTATGGGTTAATGAGAGTGAAATTGCACACTATTGCTTTTATGATTGCTGATAGAATAACAGTAAACTTATGAGAGTAGGCGGGTCTAGTTTTCCATATTTGGAATCAGTAAAATTGTCCTTATAAACAGTTTTACTAAATAGTTATTATGCCCATTGCAAAAATAAATGAATAAGTGGTCCCAAAATTTGAAAATCCCTGGCTTTTGATTGGACAAAGAAGTAGGGTAAACTATAAGACTTGATATGTAGCTTGTAATTATTTAAACCTTTCAGTCAAGGTGTTTTTTTAACCCATAAAAGTGCAAGCACTAATTTCCAATGGGGTCCTGTGTTTTGCTGAAGGGACAGCAAGTAGAAGTGACAGTTGTGTGATACAAGGCCGGTCGTGCTGCCCTACCTCTTTCCAAGCAGACTCCTTGTTTTTTTAATGTGCCCAGTGTACAGCGCAGATACATGGCGCAAGAATAGCTCTGGGTCGTTAACCAGTTCATCTCTTGTTGGGTAGGAAACACTGAAAAGTGTTTCAGAAATATCCAAGTGTCCTGGCTGAAGATTGAATCAGGGACCTTTCGATCTGTACTCAATCAGTTCATCAGCTCGACCACTGTGCCCAACTGACCGCCCAACATTTTAGTACATATACGAGAAGAGCATTTTGTATCCAGGCCCTGATCTCCCTAAATATCTCAATCTGTCATCCAGGTGGAGGTGGGTGTTGTTTGTACTTGTAAGTAAAGCGCGTAATGACAGATGAAATAAGATACAGTGTTCTACTTCATTTAGGTGTTGGAAAACATTGTTCCGTCATTTGTTGAGTGTGCTCACATTGAAGATTTGCACTATTTGTAGAAATGTGATAAATTTTAATTTAGAATCTTTTATCATAGAATAAAGCATGGTCACGATGTTGGATGCATAATAATAAATCAGGACTGTATAGTTCATTGTGAAATAGTTGAAAGACCAAGTATTGTACTGACTGACTGGAAATCTGTGAGATTATAATGAACAATACTGACAGTATAATGGGGATGGCCAGTGTATCCTGGGAACACGTATCTTCCAGCCATCTGTTGTGTGTTACCACATATGTAACTGAATACATATTTGCATTTTATCCTACCAGTACTTGAAATAAATCACTTCTATTGTTGCATATTCAATGTCATATCAAATATACTGTAAAGCAATTAGAATTTGTTGGGAGTCGCTTTTCATTGAAACTATCCATTAATTCACAATTCCCACAAATTTTTCGCCTTCCAAAAGACAGAAAGGACAGTCCTTCTCAGTTAACAATCCATCTTTATACCCCCTTGCAAATAGCATTTTTACCAAAATCTTCAAAATTAAAAACCCTTGAAAA
Source organism: Spisula subtruncata (assembly GCA_963678985.1). Classification (NCBI taxonomy): domain Eukaryota; kingdom Metazoa; phylum Mollusca; class Bivalvia; order Venerida; family Mactridae; genus Spisula; species Spisula subtruncata. The sequence continues at coordinate 44,714,990 of OY787670.1, read as the reverse complement.
GGATGATATTATAGTTGTGATATTCAAAGTCTATGTACTGTAAAATCATTCAAATTTTTGGGATTTAATTTTATGGATGATCTCAACCAGGAAATCCAAACCCCACAAATATTAATCATTTCTATTGTATATGACTTAGTGGATAAGATATCCTTGAAATTACATCCCCACGAAATTGGTCTTTTTCACCCAAACCACAAAATTTTGTTCCTTTAAATTAAATGATTTTACAGTATTTGGCAGCACCTATGTTTGACTATTTCTCTTCCTGAGTATCATTCAATGTAGAGTGTCGTCTTTATATTGTAACATTAGATCTAAAGTTGATAATATAATCTGCGTTAGCAAACAATATAATTAACTCTTAGTGAATTATCAAGTTTTAGTCAGTTTTCTTAAGTATGTTTGTGTATCAGTGTGTTTGTACATTCGGTGAAACACCATTTCTCACGATTCCCTGGGGTGACATTATTCCCTATTGAGAAGATTGAGAAAATTACTATAAAAGTATTCTTCACAAACAATTAGACAAAACTTGAAATTGTTTGATACTAAACGATCAATTATGTTACCCGCAGTATTACCAAAATGAACTCTCTTATTTAAAGGAACGTTTCTCCTAGGTTGTGCTGTCAGCAAAAGGCAGCATGACCTATCTGACATGATCAATTAAACCTTCGTAGGATACCCACGGTCAATGCCTCTGCTCCACTACGTACATGATGTATATAGCGGAGCGGAGCGGAGGCACCGACTGTGAGTAGCCGACAAGGCAAGTGAACATGATATAACAGATTTCATCATGTCAACAGAACTTAGCTACATTTCATACATTTATGGTGTACATTAGGGCTGTAACGGTATACCGCGGTGCACAAAATACCGCAGACTTCAGTCTCACAAGGTTCACTATACAAGATCTCTCAATTTCGGTACGGTTTGGTATAAGCTTTTTTATGAGCAAAATAATATTCAGTCAACGAAAACACCTGACAGCCTTCTGATTATGTATAATAACCATGTATCACTCGTTTTAATTGTATTGAGATATGCTTCATATTGTCGATAGGCACATAATAATTGCAATTATAGAAGCAACAAATTCATTGTTACTTAAAAATTGCAGTATTTAAGCAGCTGTTAGGGAATATTGTATCATACCAAAATATATCCTACCGTTGGAAAAATTGACCGTACGTAACATATTGTGAGGTGAGCGTACCGTTACACCCCTAGTGTACATGTATATGAATCTTGGATGATAGCATCAGTCAGACATAATGTCAATGTCTTCACGTTGTGTGTTATCAGATATAATCAATCTATCTAATATAAGTGTAGTGAATGATTTGCCTAATGAGTATTAATTTCAATACACTTGTTAGTTACTGATAAGTTATAATATGTGAGCATTCCAACAGATCAAGCAGGGCTTGACACTACCAGATTTGTGGTGGTGATCTTAGGCTAACGACCATCAGCTTACTGAGGCTTGCTGGCTCGACAGAATTCCAGGTGGTCCTTACGGCTTTTTAGGCAACTTAAATAATAATAATGTTTCACCATAAATGTTCTATTTCATTTTAAAACATCCTCTATAAGTTTTAATTTTCCATTTAAGCCTCTTTAAGATCATGTGTGGAAAATCATATATTTGGTATGTTCTGTGGTTAATGGGACCAGCTGAGGTAGTTGTCCTCCACAAAGCCACCGGTCTCAAACCACTGGACCAGTGATAGTGTCGTGCCCTGTGAAAGCAAAACTGTTGTATTATCTATGTTATTTGTGTGGCTAAGTAATGAATGCACTCTCGCTGGGAATGGCAATATGAAGGTTTGAATCCTGATACGGGTCAGTTCTGATAACTGTAAATTAAATTTTAATTAAGAATCTTTCATCATAGAATAAAGTATGGTCACAATGTGGATGCATAATAATTAAGTGAAAGAGCAAGTATTGTACTGATTGACTGGAAATCTGTGAGATTATAATGAACAGTACTGACAGTATAATGGGGATGGCCAGTGTATCCTGGGAACACATATCTTCCTGCCATCTGTTGTATGTTACCATATATGTAACTGTATACATATTTGCATTTTATCCTACTGGTACTTGAAATAAATCACTTCTATTGTTGCATATTCAATGTTATATCAAATATACTGTAAAGTAATTAGAATTTGTTGGGAGTGGCTTTTCATTGAAACTATCCATTAATTCACAATTCCCACAATTTTTTGCCTTCCAAAATACAGAAAGGACAGTCCTTCTCAGTTAACAATCCATCTTTATACCCCCTTGCAAATAGCATTTTTACCAAAATCTTCAAAATTAAAAACCCCTGAAAAGGATTATATAAAAAATTATGATATTCAAAGTCTATGTACATTCAAATCCTTAATATTCAAGGAGGATTCAATTTCATGGATGATCTCAATCACGAAATTCGATCCCATGAATATTAATAATTTCGATAGTATATGACTAAGTGGATAAGATATCCTTGAAATTACATCCTCACGAAATTGGTCTTTTTCACCCAAACCACAAAATTTTGTCCCATTGAAATTAAATGATTTTACAGTATTTGGCAGCACCTATGTTTGACTATTTCTCTTCCTGAGTATCATTCAATGTAGAGTGTCGTCTTTATATTGTAACATTAGATCTAAAGTTGATAATATAATCTGCGTTAGCAAACAATATAATTAACTCTTAGTGAATTATCAAGTTTTAGTCGGTTTTCTTAAGTATGTTTGTGTATCTGTGTGTTTGTACATTCGGTGAAACAGCATTTCTCTCGATTCCCTGGGGTGACATTATTCCCTATTGAGAAGATTGAGAAAATTACTATAAAAGTATTCTTCACAAACAATTAGACAAAACTTGAAATTGTTTGATACTAAACGATCAATTATGTTACCCGCAGTATTACCAAAATGAACTCTCTAATTTAAAGAAACGTTTCTCCTAGGTCTTGCTGTCAGCAAAAGGCAGTATGACCTATCTGACAATTTTTTAGACAGTTTGCCATACTTGGGTGTGAAAAAGTGTGGCAAACTGTCTAAATACTCCACAAACTGACTAAGTGTGGAAAACTGTGGCATATTTAGGGATGGGAATTGATCAAGTAAACCCTCGTCGGATACCCACGATCAATGCCTCTGCTCCACTGCGTACATGATGTATGTAGCGGAGCGGAGAGGAGGCACCGACTATGGATATCCGACAAGGCAAGTAAATGTTACAGAGTATAGGAATCAAGATTTAGTTTATAGGTTTCAGTCAAAGAATTTTATAATAAATTTAAGAATTAATCAATTTTAAGATTTTATATACAAATTTAGTATCAAGTTAAATGTCATGTTGTAAGGATTATGAATATTATATTTCTAAATATGAATTGTTGATTTTTATTCAATGATTGGTGAATATTTCATTTTTATTAATTTTCTTAAATAAATATCTTTGTCCATTTAAAGGAAAGCCATAAAATTCTCTAGTTGGATATAAAATTTCATCATGTCAACAGAACTTAGCCACGTTTGAACATTTCTGGTATTTAAGAATCTTGCATGAAAGCATCAGTCAGACATAATGTCAATGTCTTAACTTGTGTGTTATCAGATATAATCAATCAATCTAATATAAGTGTAATTGATGATTTGCCTAATGAGTATTAATTTCAATACACTTTGCTGTTAGTTACTGATAAGTTATAATATGTGAGGATGCCAACAGATCAAACAGGACTTGACACTACCAGAAGTGTGGTAGTGGTCTTAGACTAAAGACCAGCAGCTTTCTGGCTCGACAGAATTCCAGGTGGTCCTTACGGCTTTTTAGGCAACTTAAATAATAATAATATTTCATCCTAAATTTTCAATTTGATTTTAAAACATCCTTTAAGCTGCAATAAGATCATGTTTGAAAAATCCTATATTTGGTATGTTCTGTGGTTAATGGGACCAGCTGAGTTAGTTGTCCTCCACAAAGCCACTGGTCTCAACCCACTGGAGAGCCATGTGAAAGCAAAACTGTTGTATCATCTATGTTATTTGTGTGGCTAAGTAATGAATGCACTCTCTCCCTGGGAATGGCAACATGAAGGTTTGAACCCTGGTACGGGTCCGTTCTGATAACTGTTAAGCCAAGATATGTGATATTCCATATTAACATTACCAGTATCCAACTAATCTAGTTTATATACACCTACGGGATCCTGATTACCACATTTTCTGCAGTAAATGTTAATTGATCAAGCACCGTAATCTGCTGATAATATTGATATATGAAGTTGTTAATTAGTTCCAACCTTCAAGGCTTACTCTGCAATTGATGATATAAGAGATGGGGCAAAAATGTAATGTAATAGAATTTGTTCAAACTTGGTATGTGAACACAGTCATTCGTGGATTCCTTGTCTGTGAATTATTCCTACATCAAGTTATGACCCTTTGTTACTTTTACTATATAGCCTTTAATGAAAAAAATCCTCTCTTTTATTCCCGTTTCAATGATAACTTTACCATGAGGGGCACCCGTGTCACATGGACATATTTCTATTTCTGATATGATGCACTGTTAATGTAAGTTTGAAACATTCTATTTATGGGGAACATTCCACTTATCCTAGAAGAAACTATTACAAACATACTGAAAGCTTAATTGAGTCTCATAATGAGTTGATATTTTGTTGATATAAAGTTGTTGATTAGTTTATGTATTTATTTTATTATACCATATTTATATAGCCCTTTTTTATGTATACACACGGTCAAAAGTGCTGTACAATCATGACTAATTAAGCTACTTTGTCAGTTTTTGTTCTAATATAACTGTACTTTGCAAATATTTCTTGCCTTCATGTATGATATGATTGGTATCAGATGATCTGTTAGGCTGGCTAAACTAGGATGATATTGTGGTTCTGTTAACCCTATCTGTTTGTCCTTACTCAAACATTTACTGGCATGTTACTCTAAGCAATTATGAATTAGTGATTTTCCTGCTCATAAAATCAAAATGTTTTTCCTACCTACCTTGCAACATAAACGATTCTTTCATCATGTAACCTGAACCACAATATAAATTTGTTTTGGTCTGAATGTTCTACATCTACTGACTTGGTACAATCATCAAGATTGTGAGTTAATGAAGTAATGAGAATACAGATATAATCCAGACCAAACATGTGATAGGTGTGCTTGTTACATTGTGGCCCTCAATCTTCTCAAGCATCTCAAATACATACCTCAGCTTGTGTTGAGAGTTCGTTGAAATCTGAGTTTTCAGTTTGAGACAAAATCCATGAGGCAGCTTGCTACTAGACAACTAAGTGTTCTAATAATGATCAACACTTCATAATTATGTACCCTGATGCTTGAAGGTCACGCTGCAAGGTCAAGGTTACATTGACCTTGAACAAAAACTGTCTTACTGACTGCCAGAGCATGGGTATAATATCTTTACAGATGTTTCATGTATTGTTGCAAAATAACCACCATTTGTGTCCACTCAGGTCCTATATGGGAGACGTACATTTTAGGGTCAACATCTTGTTATTTTCTATTTTCAGAGGCTGATGATGAACAGAACATCTGTCGGTTCTTTGCTTCTGGTCGTACATGTTGGCGAGGTGAGAGATGTCCATATAGACATATACAAGTCCATTCAGGTTGGTTCATACATGTTTATCTAGTTTCTGTTGTACGTATCAGGCACTTATATGGTACATACAGATGGCTTATAAAAAGCAGGTTCTAAGTACAAACAAGCTGTTTTGAGTAAAAAAACTGTCTAAATTCTACTCTTTACTTATGGACAAACTGTAGATTAGTCAACATTAACTTTTCTGATTTTCATGAAAATTTGCTATTTAGAAGCGCCTTTTGATGCAGATTTTTTGTAATTATAGCAACTATTTCAGACTATACCGTGTACATCACATCTATATAAAGTTTGACATTTAAAGATAGCTTATAGTACACACCTGTAACACATCTCCATGGAAATTGTTCTATTTCTGTGATATAGGACAGTGAACTTGAGGCTGTTGGAAAGGAAAGTTTACAAAAATCAAGTGTTAAAACATTTTGGACGAACTTTTGCATGTTTAAAACCTTGACAATAACAAAGTAGCTCTAAAGAAGTATTGTTTTCACAGCTAGTGTTTTACTGTAAAATCATTAATTGTTGTGGGGGATTAAATTATGTGGATTTCCTGGTTCACCTGTAACTACGAAAACAAATCCCACCGAACACTAGTTCTGACCCTTGTATTAATTACCTGAAATGCAAACTCCACAAAGTAATGTCCCATCAAAATTGTCTTTTTTACTAAAACCACAAAATGATGTCCCATCGAAATTAAATGATTTTACAGTATTGAAAAAAACACATTTGAAAGTTGATGTGTAAGTTGCTATAGCCTGACCAGATTTAGTAGGCACTCATTAAACTTCGGAAGCATGTATTATTTTCTGTAAGCGTAGTCGGTACTTATCGGAAATATTTGTTTATTTTTGCACCGACTTTGTCCGAAATATGCACGGAATATGTCCGGAGTGCCTACTAAATCTGGTCAAAGTTATAAAATATGTGATTGTATATATCAGGTGTAACACATGAACGTGATGAAGTATACGCCATCAGTGATGTACAGACGGAACATTTACCTGTAGCAGGTAGCTGGGTAGCTATGGAAGTTACAACTATATTATCACCAAGTCATTTCTACGCTCTCTTACCATTAGGCAACAAGTCATTGGATAAATCTGTGTCCAAGTCTGACGTGTCAGAAGGTAATACCAGTATATGTACATGTAGTACAGGTAGCTCAGTGGTTAGCACGTTTTCCCCCTAACCCGGCAGCCACTGCTCAGTGGTTAGCACGTTTTCCCCCTAACCCGGCAGCCACTGCTCAGTGGTTAGCACGTTTTCCCCCTAACCCAGCAGCCACTGCTCAGTGGTTAGCACGTTTTCCCCCTAACCCGGCAGCCACTGCTCAGTGGTTAGCACGTTTTCCCCCTAACCCGGCAGCCACTGCTTAGTGGTTAGCACGTTTTCCCCCTAACCTGGCGACCACTGCTCAGTGGTTAGCACGTTTTCCCCCTAACCTGGCGGTCAGGGTTTAGTGGTTAGCACGTTTTCCCCCTAACCTGGCGACCACTGCTCAGTGGTTAGCACGTTTTCCCCCTAACCTGGCGGTCAGGGTTCAGTGGTTAGCACGTTTTCCCCCTAACCCGGCAGCCACTGCTCAGTGGTTAGCACGTTTTCCCCCTAACCCGGCAGCCACTGCTCAGTGGTTAGCACGTTTTCCCCCTAACCTGGCGACCACTGCTCAGTGGTTAGCACGTTTTCCCCCAAACCTAGCGGTCAGGGTTCAGTGGTTAGCACGTTTTCCCCCTATCTGGCGGTCAGGGTTCAGTGGTTAGCACATTTTCCCCTTACCTGGCGGTCAGGGTTCAAATCCACTCAAATATGTCTGCCATGTTTCAGCAGAAAGTTGACAGAGAAATAAAGGCTATGCTCAACACAGTTGCAAGCAAGATGTTCAGTAACATCTACTACTGTGACTGTATATTTTTGAAGCCTCCATTTGCTTTATGAAATCATCACAAGTTGTTGCTTTATTCAGGTTACCACTCTCTGAAGTGTGGTTATGTATTGTGTTCACATGGGTTTTCTGGCTATTCGAATGACGTGTGTCTGTGTGGAGGAACAAAACAAAACTGGTGGTGTGCACCCAACATCTGTGAAATTGAAAGTTGGGTGGTTTGGTCCAGGTCACTGTTCCTATAAAAAAGAAAAATCAGTTTCCATCAAAGAGGAATTAGACATTAAGATTATACAATAAAATTATTGAGATTGAACTTGCTTTAAAAGATACTTGGGTAATAACAAAACATTATATGCCTGTTTCAATAGTTTGTTTAGCTGACATAATATCTGATTGTCATGTGGAATTTCCATGTTTCTTTTTTATGATTGTAAACAATTAATTGTTTCTAATTGTATACAGGTAGTTGTATGGGTGTTACAGGAAATGAAGAGACATTAGATGATCTACTGGCTGCGCTCAGGTAAATAATCACTGGAATCTATCATTTAATGCTCAGGTATACTTCATTAAAGAAATAATGAATATGTAGCTGTTCTTTGTTGCGTAATAAAATAAAGGCACAAGTTTGAAATCATAGTAATTAAATCACGAGTGTGTAGCAGGCTAATTTCATGTGCTATGTTAGAATTTTTCATATAAAATCATTTACATCAATGTCTCCGACATATAGTGATTATTTAAGGTTAAGAGAATTAAATTTTGTAAATTTAAAAAGGTGTTTGTTAATTTGCCGAGTGTGAAGGAACTTTTTAAGGGCAGTGTATGTAAATCATACATCCTCAATAGTGAATTTTTGCCTTAAAGGAATTATTAAATTGTATGTTTGTCTTTTCATCAACGATATATAATGTTCTTCGTGTATTTTTGTTTGATGTTTATCGATGTTTAGTATTGATATATATAAATATGTTTCATTCTTATTTCATCACGTTTATTTTATGTTGTATATATACGTTTGTTTATCATGAGAAACTGTACAGTTTAAGTGAATAAACTATCTACCTATGTAAACTGATTTTGAAGGTTATTGTTACAAAAAATTATTTTGTTTGTTTCTTTCCTGAAGAAGACTTTTGTGAAAGCCCAAACATTGGTCACATAATAAAATTTTAAAACAATCTGCTTTTATTGTGAAGTTACCCTTACACTACGGTGTCATAGTTGTTTCATGTTTATACAGTTGTGAGTACAGTAAGAGACCGTCACATCAGGAGAGTATGTTTATGAAAGCTATAGGACAGATGGTTGTAGCTAGATATTCTACAGATCAACAATGGTACAGAGCCCGGGTTGTAGCAGTCTCTGAGGAGAAAGTCAAGGTAATATCACTCTTTTCGGGCCTCTCAAGGGTAACCCTTTTTATTTCAAATATGACAGGGTTAGATATTTAAAATATGTTGATATGTGTAAAGGCATGATGGATGACGGAGAAAAGGACATAAAGGTGCAGCAAAACATAAATTAATATTTTATCTTAGCCTTAAAGTGTATAGAGCTATATTCTAACAGTCATTCAATGTCAAAATAATTACTTGCATCGTTTTTAATATGATACTAGACTACCTTAATTGCAAATTAAAACTTTAATTCAATCGTCGAAATATAGACGATTCTTATAGTTTCATAGGGTGTTCTAGAACACTTTCGTATGAAAATGGACAGTTTGCATGTCCAATAAATCACAGAAAGAAATTATGTTAGAACTGTAGTGATCATTAAGTGAGACTTTTATGTACCAATGTATCTTTTTATCCTTCATTGGAATCATCAGCTTGTTAGTTAGATACATCTTCTAGGTACCATCATTAACATACCATCTACTGTCACCAGTTTCCTGTAATCATGCTGATGTGTATTTAATGGCTATCATTACAATATAACTGTTGGCATATGATACAATAGATATAATCTAACCCCAATGGTTTGTCTGAAGTTTTAATGACATTTATTCTAGTAATGTTTATGTATCTTGCTGTTTAACTGTTAGTGGTCCGAATTACACAGGTAGGATTGTATCTTCAATGTTTTCCTGGGCCAGTAAGTCAACATTTCTAAAGCATAAGCGTTATATTACTTTAAATTCATTAATTTCGTGAGGGATTAAAATTTGTTGATTTCATGGAGCACCTTCAACCATGAAATCAAATCCCATTGGACAATAATTTTGACCCTTGTATCTATTACCTGAAATGCAAAATCAACAAATTAACATCCCATCGAAATGGTCCTTTTTACCAAAACCATGAAATTTTGTCCCGTCAAAATTAAATAATTTTACAGTATCTTTTTATATATCAAGGTAACTTCATTGTAATGTAAAAATGAAGTTACAACCAAAAGAAAAGTTAGAAACAACTTTTGTACAAGTGGAGCTGTGACAATGATATTCTATGATATATCTATTATAGATATTCTATGATATATCTATTACAGGTATTCTATGATTTCTGGCATTGGTGTACAGGTATTCTATGATATATCTATTATAGGTATTCTATGATATATCTATAATAGGTATTCTATGATATATCTATTACAGGTATTCTATGATTTCTGATATTGGTGTACAGATATTCTATGATATATCTATTATAGGTATTCTATGATATATCTATTACAGGTATTCTATGATTTCTGGCATTGGTGTACAGGTATTCTATGATATATCTATTATAGGTATTCTATGATATATCTATAATAGGTATTCTATGATATATCTATTATAGGTATTCTATGATTTCTGGCATTGGTGTACAGGTATTCTATGATATATCTATAATAGGTATTCTATGATATATCTATAATAGGTATTCTATGATATATCTATAATAGGTATTCTATGATATATCTATTATAGGTATTCTATGATTTCTGATATTGGTGTACAGGTATTCTATGACTTACTATTACAGGTATTTTTTGTTGACTTTGGTAATACTGAATGGTTACCTGAAGAGGAGATATCTGATATCAAACCTGAATTCTTACATTTACCATTCCAAGCTATAGAATGTTTCCTCAATATTGAATGTAAAGGCTCGGAACAATGGTGCAATGATTCCAAGTAAGATTTTGTCTTCTTTTTATTTAGCCCCCTCCACTCCCTCTCTTCGAACATGCTACCACAGTGCCCTGATTATGACAGTGAATGTTCTAGTTAAAGCTGACCACAGTGTTCATGACAGGTCTCTTCAGGCGTACATCATCCAGTGTGCTAAATTTCAGGATTTTAAGAGAGAGAAAAAATTCTTAGATACTTTTGTAACAACCACCAGTCCACCCCTGATGCATTTTGAGAATGCATATATGATTGTAAGTCTGGAGTTCTGCCATGTTTCTTATATAGACCCTTTCAATTCTATTCCGACAACGATATGTATTCATTCGTCAATGAAATGAGATGCGGTTCGCGCATGCGCAGTCAGTGGTTCCGTCGTTTCCGTTTTAACGAAGACGATTATTTTCAGCAGTCGGATATTTTTATCTATATTGGGCCATTCGGTGTTTTACCCGAGCCTAGATTAGTGATTTTACAATTTATTGTACATTGAGAGTCACGCAGTGTCTTTGTTGGACCTGGTGACGTAGCGGTTTTACCGCAAAGTGAATTTTATTAGTGACCCACGTGGGGACTAGAATTGTGTTTACACACGTGTGTGATTGTGAACAGTGATTATGGCCGATAACGGCAAGAAGGATTCTCCTAAGGATAATCCTATTAGTAAAGGACAATCAAAGAAAAACCCTAGCAAGGGAAAAGTCCTAGTGGAAAAAGAAAAGGAGGTTGACAATGATATTTTAAAATGCCTTCTAGATATCAATAAAAATCAGAAGGCGTATGAGGCCAAAATGGATGGCTTATTTGAAAAGGTGAAAGTGCTTGAGGAAGGTTACTATGATGAACAGTATGATGATTACTATGAAGAAGGGGAAGTTGAGGACTCCCCAGCACCATCACCATCATCACCTAAGAGAGCTAAGGTTGAGGAAAATAGCAGATTTGCAACGATGGCAAGAAGGTTTAAGTGTAAAGAGGTGTGTGATGAGCCTATTGACAGTACACTTGCGTCGTACATAAATGATCTGTACAAAAACGGCATGGATGAGGATCAATACAATTCACTGATTAAAGACGATGTCATTAGTAGACCAGAGAACTGCGAGAGTCTGGTTACAGTGAAAACTAACAAACTCATTTGGGATTTGTGCTCACAGAACACGAGACACATTGACAAAAAATTACAAAATTGTGAAACATCCATAATTAAGGGTTCTGTGTTAATAGCGAAAGTAGTTGACAAACTGGCCAAAATGGAAAGTAAGATAAAGGAAAGTGGTATGGATGTGTCTAAATTAATAGACCAGAGTAATGATGCTCTGGCATTATTTGGTCATTCGAACAGACAGTTAAACTTGACAAGGAAGGAAGTACTGAAGCCAGAACTCAAAAATGAGTATAGCCATCTGTGTAACAGCAGTGTACCTTATACCAACCAATTATTTGGTGACGATCTGTCTAAAACAGCGAAAGAGATCGAGGACTCGGTGAGAATAGGGCACAGAATACAGCATGGCTACAGGGGACGTAGTAGACCATTCACTTTCAGGGGGCGGTTTAGAGGCCGACCTTATCGTGCACGTGGAAGTAACTCGTATTCAGAGTGAAAAAAAACTTCCGAGGACGGGGGAGCACGAGAGGTGCTTATCATCGTCAATAGAACAAGTAAGTGAAGTTTATGAACCTATTATGTTTGAAGGTGGTAGGCTGAAATATTTTTCCTCTGAATGGGAAAAAATTACTAGTGATAAAAGCATTTTAGATATAGTAAAACATTGTCAATTTGAATTTTTAGACGGCGAGCCGCCAAAGCAGAATCATTTCTCACAGAGGCAACATAATGAGAAAGAGTCAAATTTTATAGATTTGGAAATTAAAAAACTGATTATGGAAAAGGTTATTGTACCTGAGAAATTTGATGTAAATCAGTTTTTGTCACCAATTTTTCTAAGGCCTAAGAAAAATGGTGAATTTAGGATGATATTAAATTTAAAGAAATTAAATGAAAACATTCCATATTGCCATTTTAAGATGGATCATTTTGAAAATGCACTGAATTTGATATCAGAAGACATGTATTTATGCTCGTTGGATATAAGGAAAGCATATTATTCTATTCCTTTGGCAAAAAATCAGCAAAAATATTTCAGATTTCAGTGGAGAGGAAAAATATTTCAGTTCACTTGTATGCCTAATGGTGTAGGTCCTGGGCCTAGATTATTCACAAAGCTATTAAAACCAGTATATGCAAAGTTGCGTACTGATGGGTTTATCAGTACAGGGTTCATTGATGATAGTTTGCTAGCAGGAGATACTGTGAGTAAATGTTTAAAAAATAGGGATGCTACTATGAGTTTAATGACAAACCTGGGTTTTTTACTAAATTATGAAAAAAGTGTTTTGGTACCAACTCACAGAATTACTTATTTGGGTAATATTATTGATTCCCATGACATGGTGGTTATTTTGCCAGATGATAAAAAATATAACATTCAAAGTCAATGTCAAAAGTTACATAAATGTGACCAAGCAACTATTAGGTTTGTGGCACAAGTTATTGGGCTTATTGTGTCATCGTTTTCTGCAGTGGAGACAGGCAAATTACATTATAGAGAATTAGAAAAGGGAAAAATTTGGGCATTGAAGCAAAATAAAGGTAATTTTGAGGCGGTTATGCCTATTACAGTAGGAATGAAGTCCGAGCTAAGTTGGTGGATTCAAAATATTCACAGCCAATACAGAAAAATTCGTAGAGATAATCCTAAGGTGATAATTCAGACCGATAGTAGTCTTGCAGGATGGGGCGCGGTTTTAAATAAAACAAAAATAGGTGGTAGATGGACTGAAGTTGAACAGAGTAGCCATATAAATGTGTTAGAAACTACAGCAATATTATTTGCACTACAAGCTTTTGAGGCTGAAGTAAAGAAACAATATGTAAAAATTCTGTGTGATAACACCACAGCAGTTAGCTATGTGAATCATTTTGGGGGCATTAAGTCCAATGAATGCAATGACGTCAGCAAGAGAATCTGGGAATGGTGTTTAGAGCATGATGTATGGCTAACATGTTCACACATACCTGGCGTGGTCAATGAAGCTGATGCACCATCAAGACAGTTTAAAGACCACACAGAATGGGAATTAAATCAAGTAGTTTTTAGCAAAATTTGTGACAGGTGGGATAAACCGTCAGTAGATTTGTTTGCTTCGAGGTTGAATACCAAAGTTGAGGTGTTTTGTGCTTGGAAACCTCAACCAGGTGCAAGTTTTATAGATGCATTTACTTTGGATTGGAGTGCATTTAATTTGTCATATTTGTTTCCTCCTTTCAGCTTGTTAGGACGCTGCATTCAAAAGGTGAAGAGCGACAGATGTCATGCTATACTAGTGTTTCCGATTTGGCCGACTCAAATATGGTTCCCGTTGTTGATGGAGTTATTGATAGAACATCCAGTGATTCTTCCAAAAGTAACTCATTTGTTGAAATTAGGTCACACAGAAAAGACCCATCCCCTAGCACATCAGCTGGTGATGGCGGTATGCAAAGTGTCAGGAGATCCTTCAGACACAGAGGTTTTTCAAAACAATCTACAAAGATCATCATGTCTTCATGGAGAGCTTCAACAAAATGCGAGTACCAAGTATATATTTCGAGATGGATTCAGTTCTGTAACAAACGGAAAATTGATACAATTCAGGTTTCTTTGAATGATGTTATTGAATTTCTTACGGATCAGTATTCACGAGGACTTGGTTACAGTTCATTGAACACAGCACGGGGAGCTCTGTCATCAATGGGAATAATGTTAGAGACGTTTACTGCGGGAACTCACCCTGTGGTAATTCGTTTTATGAAAGGTGTGTTCAATATTAGACCTCCGCGTAGCAGATACACCAGTATTTGGGACGTAGATAAGGTGTTAAGATACTTACGAAAATTGTCACCTGTGAAACATCTAACATTAAAGGATCTTACATTGAAATTGACAATGTTGATGGCACTAGTGAATGCAGCACGTGTACAAACGTTACATTTGTTAACTGTTCAAGATTTAAAAAAGTTTAGTTCAGAGTTTGTGTTACAGTTTAATGGTTTATTAAAGCAAAGTCGGCCAGGTGTCGATTTTTCAACATTTCATTTGAAAGCTTACCCTCCAGATAGGAGGCTGTGTGTTTATACAGTTATGAAGGAGTATTTGAAAAGGACTAAAGAACTTAGGAAAAGTTCGGAAAAGAAGTTATTGATCAGTTTTATAAAACCTTACAAACCAATATCACGTGATTCAATAGCGAGATGGATCAAAATTGTTATGCTCAGAGCAGGGATAGATACAAAGACATTCGGAGCACATAGTGTAAGAGCTGCTGCCACATCAAAGGCAAAAATGTTGTCAGTACCAGTAGCGGATATTCTGAAGAAGGCAGGATGGTCAAACAGAAGCACATTTGCTAGGTTCTAGGATAAAGAAATTATAGTGGAAAATGAGAATGGTGTTAGTGAAGCTATTTTGAAGATGTAAATTCATGTAAGTAAACTTGCATGTTAGTTATTTTATACATGATATTTGGCATGATTTGAGCTTTAAAGTCTCATTTCATTGACGAATGAATACATATCGTTGTCGGAATAGAATTTATAAATTAAACGAAACTTACCTAAGTTGAAGTTTGATTGTAATTCTATGAGACAACGATATTTCATGAGGATATGAAATGCCTCCCTACCCTCCCGACAAGAAATATTGGGTTATAATGGTATTATGACTAGTATTCATTCAGTTACGTTGGTTCATGTGGTTTTTCACATGTATGTATGCAGGGATATTAACTCATGCCAAATATGCTTTGAAGACTGACTGCGCATGCGCGAACCGCATCTCATTTCATATCCTCATGAAATATCGTTGTCTCATAGAATTACAATCAAACTTCAACTTAGGTAAGTTTCGTTTAATTTATAAATTAAGCGATAATTGTATGTACAGAGTTACCTCCCGTAAACCGGATGTGACGTAAAACGAGGGCTCTACAAATTAATGACACTATAAATGCAGTAGCGAAGAGATTATTTAATCGCTTTTTTCGTTAATTGCATGTTTTGTAGCTGTTGTTTTTTAAATAAAGATGTTTATAATGTACTTACAATGTATGTATAATATGTTACATGTTATGGATGTGGAGGAAACGTGTGATTTCTCGGATTTTTTTCTATCAACAATGGTCAATTATCGGGCGTTAATTTCCAAAAAGATCTGTAGTTGTATTAATTTTGTTTTGTAATTCGGTTGATTGTCATGCACATTTCGTACATTAAATTGAGCGTTAGTGCTAAGATACAGTGTATATTTGTACTTTGATAAATGTATATTTTGCCGGGAATATAAAGCGCAAGTATTTTCATCTGGTTCTTTCAATACTACATCATTACCGCCATTAGACCTAGTTAACTCTGGATCATTGCAATGTCTCATTTCTTTTTACCAATACAATTCACAAGTTATGTGTTGTTTATTATGGATTGTAATAAAACAAAGACATAATTATTTAGGCCTTTGAATACACGTATATTAGAGCCACAACGATTTATTGGAATATCCTATCTCCATGGTTACATACGTGCCATTTCGGGCAAATTCGGCTTAAAAAGCTGTATAAATGACGATTATGATAGCAGTTGATTGTTATAAATTAATTTAAAAAATACATTATTTATATACAACTGCTCTTCAAACTAACATCACAATTAACAATATTTTGTTTTTAGCTCACCTGTCACAAAGTGACAGAGTGAGCTTTTGTGATCACTCTTCGTCCGTCGTCCGTCCGTCTGTCCGTCCGTCCGTCAACAATTGGGTTGTGTCCTCTCTAGCGGTCACAATTTTGGCCTAATCTTTATGAAACTTGGTCACAATGATCATCTTAACAAAATCTAGGTCAAGTTCGATATTGGGTCATCTGAGGTCAAAAATAAGGCTACTAGGTCAAGTAATAGAAAAACCTTGTTTTTCATTTTATCGAAGGGAGTGTACTCTGTAATTATACTGGTTGTGATCATGTAAGAGTTGTCTCTCTTACTATATTTTAGTTGTAGAACTACGAAATGTGTACTTGTTAGCAGCTTTGAGGCTTTAATTTAAATTAAATGCAGAATGTGGATATTAAGGTTATCATCGTTTACAGTGATTGTATGTTTACAAACTATTAAACAATTATTAAGCTGTAATTATAGTCTTATGCAACCTTACTAATCGTTTTACATAGACTTATATAGGGAAAACATATAAAAATCTTCTTCTCTAAAACTACAATGCCTAGAGCTTTGATATTTGGTATGTAGCATCATCTAGTGGTCCCCTACCAAGATTGTTCAAATTATGGCTCTGGGGTCAAAATTGGCCCCGCCCCGGGGGTCACCGTTTTACATAGACTTATATAGGGAAAACATATAAAAATCTTCTCCTCTAAAACTACAATGCCTACAGCTTTGATATTTGGTATGTAGCATCATCTAGTGGTCCCCTACCAAGATTGCTCAAATTATGGCCCTGGGGTCAAAATTGGCCACGGCCCGGGGGTCACCGTTTTACATAGACTTATATATAGGGAAAACATATAAAAATCTTCTACTCTAAAACTACAATGCCTACAGCTTTGATATTTGGTATGTAGCATCATCTAGTGGTCCCCTACCAAGATTGTTCAAATTATGCCCCTGGGGTCAAAATTGGCCCCGCCCCGGGGGTCACCGTTTTACATAGACTTATATAGGGAAAACATATAAAAATCTTCTACTCTAAAACTACAATGCCTAGAGCTTTGATATTTGGTATGTAGCATCATCTAGTGGTCCCCTACAACGATTGTTCATATTATGCCCCTGAGGTCAAAATTGGCCCCGCCCCGGGGGTTACCGTTTTACATAGACTTATATAGGGAAAACATATAAAAATCTTCTTCTCTAAAACTACAATGCCTAGAGCTTTGATATTTGGTATGTAGCATCATCTAGTGGTCCCCTACAAAGATTGTTCATATTATGCCCCTGAGGTCAAAATTGGCCCCGCCCCGGGGGTCACCGTTTTACATAGACTTATATAGGGAAAACATATAAAAATCTTCTTCTCTATAACTACAATGCCTAGAGCTTTGATATATGGTATGTAGCATCATCTAGTGGTCCCCTACCAAGATTGTTCAAATTATGCCCCTGAGGTCAAAATTGACCCCGCCCCGGGGGTCACCAGTTTCTATATTTACGCTCTACCTTTGTTAGTCTAAATTGTGCAGGGCTTCATTTATAATCAGGTGAGCGATATAGGGCCATCATGGCCCTCTTGTTAATATAAGAATTGTAAATCTTAATTCACAAAAAGTGACCTGAACTGCAATTCGAGTGATGGGAAAAACACAACAAATTAAAGTGAGACAGATACTTAAGAAGTTAAGGTGCTAAAACCCTAATGCATCAATAAAATCTTGTCAGATGATGAGGTGCTAAAACCCTAACGCATAAATAAATTCTAGGTGCTGTATAATTATATAATGATTTACAATAAACAGCATAGATCCCCTAATATCAAGATAAGCCACCAAGACCATACACTAAATTAGTTTCACAGCTGGGTACTAATATACAACCAATCAGTACTATGTTGTCACCATCTGTCATCTTAATATACATGTACAGTATATTGATCAGTGTTTTACCTTAAATGATTGACATTGATTGACACTTTTAAATCAACGTTTGGGTTACTTTTATAAAAAAGTATAAATTATGTTTATCCAAACCACGGAGGTCTCTCTAATTCCGTGTCCGAACAAAAAGTGTAAAATAATGGACATGCACCTCTATGACTTGTGCTACAATGCTCATTTTGATGTTTCAAATATAATTTATTGCAATATTTTAACACGTAGACACCATTTAAAATAAATAAAGCACTTTTCTCATTAACTTGTATATGAATTTCAAATGAACAAAGGTTTCATGATGGAAGAGTAAGATTTGAAACAGACTACATTGCATTGCCAAACAATTTAGTTTTACCTACATACAACAAAATTTTACATAGAATTGATTCTGATTTTAAGTTATTCGTCGTGTGAACTTTTCCGGTGATTCCTTACTTTCTTTGATTGTAGTAAACAACACATCAATGTACTCGTGTTAACACTAAACAAGTAAGCACATGCGGACATGTAAAATCATGCCGCCCGGATTTTAGTACAAACTTTATCTAGAAAGAAATTTCCTCCTGTGTAAATTAACGTTTTAATTTCTGGCTGGATAGTCGTACTTTTGAAATGATATAGCTAATATTCTATACTTTTATGATGTGTGATGAATTATTAAAATACACAATTTCTTTATGCTAGTATAAAATGTAAGTCAGGTTTCAATGAGTGGATTGTGTGCGCGTGATGCATGGTATTAAGGTTCGAAAAGCATGGCTCTCCTTTTAAAACTTTAATAATATCTTTTAATAATATAATTGTTGGAAAGCTTAGTCTACACAGTTCTTAAAACTGCAAATAATAAACATTTTGAGCAAGTTAAATGCCAATTGTTGAGTATTGAATTCAGTTCTTTATTTTTACATTTTCTTGCCCTTGAAATTTTTGTTCCGAAAACATGGCTTTTTATGTTTTATTGTTGAAAATACAATTAACAAAAGTTACATTATTAAAAAGTCTATACGATCTTGTTTTCGTAAATGTTCATCTTTTAAAAATCGACAGAGTAAAACGTGATTTACAGCGGTTTGAAGTTGACACATTTTTTATTTCCTTTACACGCTAACGGTAATCGGCTCGTGTATTCGCTTTGAGCCCTCGTTTGACGTCATCAAAGGGAGACAATTTAATTACGGTCTTAATTGAAAGGGTGTATTAAATGGATGTTACTGTTGTCAGTTTATACATGTATACTGTTATGTTTATTTGTAGGGTAGAGTTCCGTGAACTTGTTGATGGAAAGACATTGATCGGACACATTAAATGGAGGTATGTAGATACTTGTTTATATGTTGTATTACAGAGGAATATAAAATAGCTTTACATGTACCTATACATTGACAACAATATATAACTTTAAACTTAACTTATATGTTACATGTTTAGGCAGTTACATGTGAAAGTAGCCTGTAAATATTGACTGTTTAACAGTCACTTTTCATGTAACTTAAGACTGACTCATTACGAATAAGACTGGTTCTAAAGGCTGTATAATGATACCATATTGCTGGCTATAACTGCTCTATGAATTGTCAACATAAACCATAGCCCTTTGATGCCTCAGTTTCACTTTGACCACCCAAGAAAACTGTAAAGGTTTCTTCGGTCCGAGCAAAATTGTGATTTACTAGTATACAATACATGCCCCAAACAGGTAGATAGCTTGAATTATTTTTTGGGTCTGTAGGCAGATTGAGTCCTCTAATGATCTACTGTATTATGTTTTTCTCTACCTCAAATCCATAGCAGCAATAATGTAGTGCCTTTACTGTAAAATCATTTAATTTTAATGGGACCAAATTTTGTGGTTTTGGTAAAAATTTAAGTTAATTTGGGGATAATGCATTCAGGTAATAAATGCATGGATCAAAATTATTGTTTGATAGAATTTAATTTTGTGTTTGAAGGTGAACCACGAAATCCAAAAAATTTAATGCCCATGGAAATTAATGATTTTACATTATTGTTTGTAATATTTCAGATCATGGAATGGATGTTTGTGGTTAGACTTGTATGATACTACAACCGATGCTGATATCAATGTGGGTGGGGTAATGGTTGAGAAAGGATATGCCAAGGTCATTGATGTACCCTCTGAGAAATCCCTGGATACCGACAACATGATGACATCACAGTCTGGTGACGAAGTTCTAATTCCTGGATAGTAAAACATTGCGATGACATCACAGTCAGATGACGTGGTTCTAATTCCTGGATAGTGAAACATTGTGATGACATCACAGTCAGGTGACGTGGTTCGAATTCCTGGATAGTCAAACATTGTGATGACATCACAGTCAGGTGACATGGTTCTAATTCCTGGATAGTCAAACATTGTGATGACATCACAGTCAGGTGATGAAGTTCTAATTCCTGGATAGTCAAACATTGTGATGACATCACAGTCAGGTGACGTGGTTCTAATTCCTGGATAGTCAAACTTTGTGATGACATCACAGTCAGGTGACGTGGTTCTAATTCCTGGATAGTCAAACATTGTGATAACATCACAGTCAGGTGACGTGGTTCTAATTCCTGGATAGTCAAACATTGTGATGACATCACAGTCAGGTGACGTGGTTCTTATTCCTGGATAGTCAAACATTGTGATATATATCAGTTACAATGGTCAATAGTATTCCGTTTAAACCTATAAAACTTGTATAAAGACATAGAGAAATAGAGTTATTAATGTTTCCCAAAGTGCTTTAAAGTGATAATTTGTGATTTTGAATGTGATAACCAATTTTGAGATTGTAAAAAATGGCATTTGTTCAATATATCAAATGTCACAAGTGTTTGGTGGTTGGAATGTGACCCCTGTTATATATTTGTAAGTGGCCTTTGTTTAAGATTTCAAAAGTGATCAATGTTAAAGGTTCTAGATATAAACTGTCTTACTTTCAACCACTTGATAAATTCACTTACAAATAAAGGCAGATATGTTACCAAAGTGAAACCAAGGGTGCTAATGTGTACATACAGATGAAACAGGAATCTAGAAGAAAATCAATCATATTGCATTTTGACCAAATGGTGTCTCTTCACATTACATAATATGTTCATTATTTTATCATACTGTGCAGATTATGTCCAAACTTGTCATAGATGTGTGCCTCTCTGGAAATCAATGATACAAGTTCAGGGCCTTTTTTCCTTCTAAAATAGAGGCCGATCTTCGGTGACTTCCCAATCGCAAAAAGCTTCTTTTATTCCCAATTTCGTAAAAGAATTTCCCAAAAAACCAATGCTAAATTCCCAATGTATTGAAATTTCGTAAGGAACGGTTCGTACGGAACGACATGGCGTTTATCCATTGTTCAGTTAAAATGAAGAAAAAATACGTATCATTCGATTGGCATTACTAATTTTAATCAATTAAACGAACGGCCGTCAATTTATTTTCTAAATTAATTACGAGTGCGACATCGCGGAAGCAATATTGCTTTTGTTATCTACGAGCGTGGAAAGCGACTCCACGACACGGCCGCCATTTTGTTATGCAGAATGGCTAAAGTCCGATACGGGACCGTACCGTTCGTATCCGGGCCGAAAATATCTTCGGAATTGAAATATCAAGGACAAAAATCGTAATATTAATTGGCAGCTTATAGCCTCATACAATGGAAAGGTATATTATGTTTGAAAAAGAACTTTAAAGAAATAATGATATAATAAAGAAACTAAAGGTGACAGTTTTGGGCTATATTTAAAATGGGGCTTTTGTTGTTCATGAAAATTTAAGACTTCTTAACTTTAAAATAAAACTTAATGGCCCTGGATTATTTAACATGTATGTGGACTGCAGTATCCTTTTTGATGTAACTTAAGTTAATTTCCTTTTTCCCAATTTGGCCGAAAATCGTGCTTGAATTTCCCAAACTGACAGGCTAAGGCCTCTTCCCAATTTTTGAAAAAAAGGCCCTGAAGTTTGGTTAAATGTGCAGGCGGTCGGGAATTCACACTATTGCACACAGCTATTTATGGTCATGAAAGTTTACACATATGCTTAGCACCTGTTGTTTCGCAGGATTCAAGGTTTAGTTTATTCATGACTTTTGTCAAAAACTTGTGTTTTGTCTAATTTTCGTGTTTTCTCATTGTCTTTTTTTACAAAAATCAAAAAGTTATTTTGATACATCTACTTACTAGTATGTCGCGTTTATGGACTTGAAGCTTTGGAAATCTCTGACAACTTGGGGATTTCATTGAACCAAATAAGCTTAATTTTTGGTTAAAATTTACATTGTGATCATAATTTGTACTTGTGCCTATATTGTTTACTTGTTGAAAGTTTCCATTTTGTATATATATTTCTGCAGAAAAATAACTGTCAATTTTATATTCTTACATTTTGTATAAATTTCTGCAGAAAGTAACTGTATATTTTATATGACTACTTTAGAACAATGTTGATGTTTTATATTTGTTGTTTTAGTGAACTGGTGCTACCACTATTTGTGATTCAGATTTTGTGTGTTGGTATAGCAACCATGTTGAATATTTGTGTATTGAAATAATGATACAGTAAAGTTCTGCTTATATACAACTTCAATTGTTTTAGAATTATGCAGATTTTTGCAAGGTTAAGATCTCAAAGGAATAAGTATGCCCCCCATCTTTGATGAGGTATATTGCTTTTCACATGTCAGACAGTCAGTAAGTCTTTGGTAGACCAAATGGCTTGTGTTCAATAACTGTGACCTTTTACCATTTCCTTCTATTGTGCTGCCATTGGGCGAATTTGACATGTTTTACAAAATTCTTGTTTTAGAGCAAAAATGTTTCCTAACAAGACCTATTCACCAGGTTTTGGACTAGTTGTATTAGGTGAACTTAACTGTATCAAGGGGGATTAAGCAAAGCAATGGTTGTAAATAGACTTGAAATGCTTCAATCCCTTGTTGTGCATAGTTTTATACATTATAATTGTAAATGTTTTCCAATTAGGAGTCTTGATTATTTGACTTGGACTGGCATAATTTGACAGGCAGACACCAATCTCTACATACCATGTGTATCTCTAAAATATTCCAGCAATGATCATGAAACTATGTAGATATACAGGGTGTCCCAAAAAAACGGGGACCTACCTTAAACCCTTATTACTCATTTATATTTTGATGAATTAAGCTGAAAATTTGTGAAAGTGTATATAAGGGACCCATTCTTCTAAAAAGAGCACTTGTTTAAATATGGTGCTTCAAATCAGGAAGTGACGTCATCATTTTCACTATGGCAACATTTCACGTTATTTTTGCTTAATCACCTGAAAAGGGGCATTATAAGACAAGGGCATTTGTGTCAGGGAAT
Source organism: Spisula subtruncata (assembly GCA_963678985.1). Classification (NCBI taxonomy): domain Eukaryota; kingdom Metazoa; phylum Mollusca; class Bivalvia; order Venerida; family Mactridae; genus Spisula; species Spisula subtruncata. The sequence goes on along the minus strand of OY787670.1, from coordinate 44,691,252 downwards.
TTAGTTTTAGAAAACAACATTTAAAGTCAAAGGGGTGGTCAAAATCTTGTAAAAATAAAACAAATATGACAAGAAAGAGCAAAACAGAGGAAAACGCGGCACGTTTACTGACCAAATGGGAAGTGGAAAAGCTTCCAAAATAGCATCAACAATCATACAATGATTAAAAACATAAATATTTTCAAGGACTATTACCAAAAAAGCTTAGACTATAGAAAGGAGCAAAAAGTATAAAGTTTTATCCAAACAAACAGTTCATAGATATATTTTGGAGTAATTGTGTATGTCAGAAATTATAAAATTGCACCATATGCTTGCAGAAAACTCTTCTTGCAATAAATCAGCATCAAAACCAGGATATGTTTGCAAAATACTTAGTAGTACTGACATCTTACCTCATATCACAAGCCATATGACCTAAAAATTACTCAAACTTGATCCCAATAGTGAACTTCTTTGCTGTACACAATGAACTAATATATCAATCACGAACCATAAACATTGATTTGGAGCACATAAGAAGATGTTTGAGGTCAGCATGGGAATATATCTCATTGAATTCTGAAATCACTGCTTCAGTTTATGGTATTTTACTGAAACATGCGATTGTAAACATGGGAGGTAACTCCGGGTATTGAACTATATAATCACAACAGTGATGCAAGTATTCTGAACAGTGTTCTTCCCTTATTGTTTTGACATATTAATAGTGTGATATCTATAATTGAGAAAAAAGTTACAATTGTTTTTCCTAGGTCCCCGTTTTTTTGGGACACCCTGTATCTATTAGAATTTGTTGATCCAAGTTTCTGCAGAGTTTTCAAAACCTGATTTTTTTCTGTTTCTTATTGAATACCTGCACTTGTACATTTTCTTGCAAGATAGTGAATAGCCAATGTTTTGTTATGTTTAATAATGACTAATATCAAGGAAAAAATTCAGGATGTCCAATTAATAATACAGTCTTAAAGCAATATGCTAATGTGTTCAGTAAATTTTTACCAACTTACATGAGTATTTCATGGCCAATTGTGAGTTTTGTTTCAACAATTTTTTAATTATGAAAAAAATGATACTGACATTATCGTGTGTTTCATTATAATTTACTGTTTTTCATTACAATTTACACACACATTCCTTGGTTACATGTTTCATTATTGATTTAAACCTTTACTCCATAGATCATCCCCCCCATCTATCTACCAGCGGTACAGGATACATCATCTTCATACTCATAATTGATAATTAATTGATGATGACAACACCTGGGCCTATATTCACAAAACATCTTCAAAAGATGATTACCTTAGAGAATCTAATTTCCCAAGTTAATTGATTAATTTCTTAGTCTTTCATCTTAGATCGATTTTTGTCATGTAAATGTATCACAGTGAGGTTTTTATCATTCAAAGTGAATATTGGTCATGTGACCTTCTTCACAAACATTTCATTTCTGACACTCTGATATAAACTTCAAAATGTTATAATTAAAGTGTCTGATTAATTTTAAAAATATTTGTAAACGAAGCACCTGTGTTAGTATATGTGTACTTGGAGTAAAGGGCCAATCACTTCATATTTTGATATCTCATTTCTCCCAAGTAAAGAAAACACTTTTTGTATGGTTTAATATTGTTGTATTTTTAGATATAATGTTTTTGTTTTGTTATTACTTTTAGTTATATGTAGTACAAGTGTACTGAATTGTTCAGCCAAAATAAATGTTCAAAAAGTTTTCTTTCTTTGTTAAAATTTTCTAAACCCATACAGATCCTGCACTGTCGCTATGTACTGTGTTGGTGTACTTATAACATTTAATTAGTGTATAAGTATATACATACACAAAGTCAATCATGAAAATATGTTTTATTTACAAATCTCGATTTCATGTACAATAAAACAGACACATTCAACCAAAGCATGTATTGCAAATATACAAAATGATAAAGTATGACAATGAACATTCACAAGATCAAATTCCACTCTTAATATTTCTCACACCAGGCTAGTGCTTCAATGTTTCCAGGAAATTTGTCTGATCGCCATTGGAGGAAGGCATCAGAAAGAGTCAGAATTATAATCATATATAAAATGAGAGTTTGAACATGAGAATTGTGAATATGGAATGGAATGCATAAAGCTCAGCTCTGTTCATACCAAATCATTAATGACAGGGGAGTATAATGAATCTGCATAGCAGCAATGTCAGAAGAACATAAATAATCACAACAAATGACGGAACAGTGTTCTCTAACAAACATGTGTGACGTCGCCAGCTATTCAGTGAATGAATGAATCTGCATAGCAGTAATGTAAGTGAAGAATATGATATATACGATGAGGCTGCCTTGGATGCAACAAACTGGACTGGTCCTACAGGTGTTAATAGTTATAGAAATCTCATAGAAACCGGTTTGTCCAAATTATCAAGTCCTATAGTTACATGTCCAAATACGGTAAACATTGTACATCTTTGACTTTGACCTCAACATCACAAATACCTTGAATCAACTGATGTATCAAACTAACACACACACACATGCTTGTTACTAGTATAGTAATACTGACTTGGTTTTGTATAATTTATATACACATGGTTCAGACAGTATCAGAAAATACCAGCACTACCACAAACCACACATGGTTCAGACAGTATCAGGAAATACCAGCACTACCACAAACCACACATGGTTCAGACAGTATCAGGAAATACCAGCACTACCACAAACCTCACATGGTTCAGACAGTATCAGAAAATACCAGCACTACCACAAACCTCACATGGTTCAGACAGTATCAGAAAATACCAGCACTACCACAAACCTCACATGGTTCAGACACTATCAGAAAATACCAGCACTACCACAAACCACACATGGTTCAGACAGTATCAGAAAATACCAGCACTACCACAAACCTCACATGGTTCAGACACTATCAGAAAATACCAGCACTACCACAAACCTCACATGGTTCAGACAGTATCAGAAAATACCAGCACTACCACAAACCTCACATGGTTCAGACAGTATCAGAAAATACCAGCACTACCACAAACCTCACATGGTTCAGACACTATCAGAAAATACCAGCACTACCACAAACCACACATGGTTCAGACAGTATCAGAAAATACCAGCACTACCACAAACCTCACATGGTTCAGACACTATCAGAAAATACCAGCACTACCACAAACCACACATGGTTCAGACAGTATCAGAAAATACCAGCACTACCACAAACCTCACATGGTTCAGACACTATCAGAAAATACCAGCACTACCACAAACCACACATGGTTCAGACACTATCAGAAAATACCAGCACTACCACAAACCACACATGGTTCAGACACTATCAGAAAATACCAGCACTACCACAAACCACACATGGTTCAGACAGTATCAGAAAATACCAGCACTACCACAAACCACACATGGTTCAGACACTATCAGAAAATACCAGCACTACCACAAACCACACATGGTTCAGACACTATCAGAAAATACCAGCACTACCACAAACCACACATGGTTCAGACAGTATCAGAAAATACCAGCACTACCACAAACCTCACATGGTTCAGACACTATCAGAAAATACCAGCACTACCACAAACCTCACATGGTTCAGACACTATCAGAAAATACCAGCACTACCACAAACCTCACATGGTTCAGACAGTATCAGAAAATACCAGCACTACCACAAACCTCACATGGTTCAGACAGTATCAGAAAATACCAGCACTACCACAAACCTCACATGGTTCAGACAGTATCAGAAAATACCAGCACTACCACAAACCTCACATGGTTCAGACAGTATCAGAAAATACCAGCACTACCACAAACCTCACATGGTTCAGACACTATCAGAAAATACCAGCACTACCACAAACCACACATGGTTCAGACAGTATCAGAAAATACCAGCACTACCACAAACCACACATGGTTCAGACATGACCAGAAAATACCAGCACTACCACAAACCACTGTTAGTTTTATGTCAGTATACAGGCCACACACTCGCAACACTTCTAATTCACTCAACTTTTCACACATCTAAACTATTCATCACAATCACAGTTCCATAAACCTGACATGTTCCAGAGTTAAATGTTTCCCATGCACAATACATACGGCAGACATTCTCCTAGCTTTCATAATTCAATTTCATAGTATACTATTCAAACAGTGAGTTACACATACTGGTGTGTGTATATACATGTAACTGTAAGACACTGTTTGGACAGAGACCTCAAATATATAAAACACAGGGGAACTACTGAGGGCACAATGTCCAATCCTAACAGCCAGTAACAAGTCAGTTTCCGGTCTATTGTTGAATTCCAGCTGATGAATTTTTAAATGAACAGACTTTCGTAAATTCTTTGAATTTATCACCAAATAACTTTCATTTTCTGCAGGAAAGGCAATTCTGTCCAATGCAGCAAATCCAGATTTCCAGAATAGTTGGGCCCCAGTTCATAGAAATGATCATTCTTTCTAATGCATTGAATCTGGATTATTCCGGTATTATTGTACCCCTGTTTATAGCACAGTTCACGTATAGCACTGTTTATACTGAGATCATAATCCTAACATTTCTTTAACTTCCCCTTCCTCTGCCTGTAAATCATCGCTGGCATATTTCTGTAATAATTCTAACTTCTTTCTCTGTAGCAGAGCTTCTTCAATCTGTAAAATATACACATGTGTTACTTTTGTCAGCGTAGTAGGCATCACTTCAAATTTGGTAATCTGTATGCATGTTTATTGCAGTGACTCGGAGTGCAGAGCGGAAGCACCATCACTCTACCTTGTGTGATTTTTTAACTGATTGCCTTTGATTGATTTTAATTAAAGCAATTCTTATCTGTAGCATAACTTTGTAATTTAACTTCATTTGACTTCAAAATAGGTATACATGTTTATTGCAGTAACACAGAGTGCAGTGTGCAAGAACCGTTACTTTACCTTGCGCCTCATGTGACACATCCAACTTGCAGAGCTTTAATTGTTAACAAAAGGATGATAATAAATCAGCTTGGGACAGCACACGTAATAGAAGCAGCAGAACACAAAAGGCCCAACAAAAACAGTGTACAGCTCAGTATGAAAATGGCTTCAAATGGTAAAAAGGACAAAATAACGAACCAGAGTATGGGCCAACAGAGTGACTAGATGTAACCAAACCAGGTTTATCAAGGTAATAGACTATAGTCTTACCTGTTTTTGTGACGGAACATCAACATGCGCGATAAATTGTTCTGTCTTAACCTCCTCTATCTGACTCGATTCTCCCACCTCCATATCCTCCTGCTCTTCCTGAAACATGTCACAATATAAATACTTTATATAGTCCAAGTGCACGTCACCAGCCCAAATACTTACAACATACACTTAACAAATCTTGTAAGTGTGCTTGCATATATTAACGATAGCGCAGTCAATACTTGATGGATCGTGCTGAAATTTTCAACATATATGTAGCTTGGATATTTGGAATTACAATTCAATTGATTTAAGTACCATCTGATAAAAACAATCACAATCAGAATAAGCAAATGATGACATCATCATAAGCTAATGTCACCAATTTTAGCAGCGAATTCATTTGACGTTTGTCTGGGTTTTGATGCAGCTATTTGATGACTTTGCTTTTAAATTTTATTTTCAAGCATACATGCTTATCATTTGTCTAAAAACAAAGTAAACCATGATTTGATTAAAATACAAAAGTTCATGCAGAAATGTTAATAAATAAAAAAGTTATATGGTAAAGACACATGCACACTTATAAGATTTGTTAAGTGTAGTTATTATAGTAATTAACTTATAAATAAGATTCTAACCGTGTAATTTTTTAGAATACATATACATGCAAATTCAAACAATACATGTAAACGTAGGCATGTCATAAATACAACAATAATTACAGTGGTTTTCTGAAACAAAGCTGCATTTAATGGTAAATACCATTCACATGTATGACAATTTGATAAATATGAGCATGATCAATAGAATGTTTTACTTTTTTGTCTTAAACTCAGCGTGATGAGCATGTTCCTAAAAACATGTAAGGCTGTAAAGGTTTTTGTCATTTTTCATTGCCAATATCAAACAAAATGGCAATTGTGTTGAGCCAGAGTTACTCTCAGATGAAAAAGGTGACAAGGACGCCTGAAGAAGAAAATGGTTCGGCCTTTCACCTTGGATAGTGAAAAATAGCCAGAGGGTATATTCCATGCCCTATATGTTTTCAGGCACAACAAGGACTAGTCACTAGGTAGGTTCCAAAAGTTAGCTACAGCTTGCCCCTTTTATGTGTTCAACTGTTATAGTGTATACCTCATCATCAAACAATCTAGGTACTTCAGCCGGTGTTTCTCTATCTTCTACAACTTCACCTCGAGCAATCTTCTCCTGTTTCTCCTTCCATTGTTTCACTTTCTCTGATACAGCTGTAAAATAAGATATAGAAATATAGACCATAATCAGGCATCTGTTATTAAGTATACACATACTCGGGGTCAGCTCAGCTCCATATTTGAGGGAGAAGTCACTTTTCCAGCCGGAACAACTAAGGAAAACTTTGAAAACATTTTTTTTTCATACAAATGGAATTCACCTTAAGAAGTGTGAGACTAACAAACACCTTGTTTCAATAAAGGCCGATTTATCTTGGGACTAAGAGGACCAATGGTCAAGTTCAGTTGCGGAAACAAGGATAATAAATCTTGAAATTCTACTGTACCTTTTTTCTCCGCATCTTTTTCTAGCGGAATAATAACACCATCGTCTTCATCTCTGTAACCATAGTAATCAGCATCTATATCCTTCATTAATTCTCCACGTGTCTTCCTCGGAGGGGGTGGAGCTAAAATATCAAGTGATAAAATAGTCAAAAAGGGCCATAATTCTCACCAAAGGGCCATAATTATTGCAAAAAAGGAGGATGTATTTATGGGTCTGGGTTCAAGCGATGGTGGAAAATAGGAGTTCAAGGTAACAGCTTTGATACTTTCAGAGAAACATGTGACTGAAGAAAATATAGTAATGCTCATAGCTCTAACTAAAGCTGCCACCTGTTTACCCAAGTTGCACTTTAGGGTTACATTGTATTGTTAGCCTACAACACAGTAGACAAACAATTGTTATCTAGTACATGACTTACGTTCTTGTTCAAATAATTCCCTCACACCAGGCAAATCTTTCGCTGCTCCAAAATATCTGTAATACCAAGTATACAATTCTTTAAGTGACGCTCCATGTACATACATTATAGTGATTTAGACTGAGGTCACATTGACATACATGCCAGATCTTCTGCATCATGCTGGAGTCTCCTGCATTTGAGACTCTTCTCCTGCATGACTTTAGGCAAATTGATAAAATCTCCTGGATTTCTTGGAATACTGGAACCTTGACATTTTTGCTTAATGATGAAAATGATAACAAATATTAATTTTAATAGCTTTAGGAAGCATGCATGGTAATGCCCTACAAGTCAAATAGGTGAAAACTGCATATCAACTTCATTTATTCAAGTTTAAAGTTTGAGCAAGAAAAATCTTGTGCATTTCATTGAAATCTCCGGCATTTCCATCACCAATCTCCTGCATAGGCTTCAGGAAAATATGGCATGTATGCAGTAATCCTAGATATATCGTCTATTTTCACTGCCTTGTTCAGTTTTCAAGATTCTGAAGATGGCACTCGTAACTGGGTAATATTATCAAGAATTTACCTATAAGTGCATGATAATTGGTTTGATCAAATCATCCTAAAGACATCTATCTGACGTCAGTAGTCAATATTACCAGTTCCTTATCTTAAATAGCCCTCATTAAATAGTCACTTGATTTAAGCAGCTAATTTACATTAGATGTATCTGTTAACTGGAGGTGTGCCATTATTGACCAATCAGTAAACACTATATTTATAGGTGTGTCACTATTGACCAAGAAATAAACAATTTAATTACAGGTGTTTCACTATCAACCAATAAGTAAACACTATAATTAGAGGTGTGCCACTATCAACCAATAAGTAAACACTATAATTAGAGGTGTGCCACTATCAACCAATAAGTAAACACTATAATTAGAGGAGTGCCACTATCAACCAATAAGTAAACACTATAATTAGAGGTGTGCCACTATCAACCAATAAGTAAACACTATAATTAGAGGTGTGCCACTATCAACCAATCACCTGTTTAAAACATTATTTAATATATCCCTATACTGACAGCTCTAGACAGGTTAGACTGTGTAGATGAAAACAGATAACCCTGACTTACTTATATCCTCTATTTCCTGGTACTTCTTTCCCTTCATGATCTAACATCTTAGGACCAATTTTCTGTAACAATATGCCACAAATTATATACATATCTATACATGTGCCCATCAAGTATGTAATGGAAAAAGGACTGACTTTTTGGATGTTTCACCAAAAGAGATTTGTAATATATTAATTCATAATAGTCAGGTGAATAAGGTTGGACAATACTCATACATTGTTTCAAATATAATTTACCATGGTAACCAGAATACAACAAATTATTATATCCCCATCAAACATTTGGGGGTATAAATTTTGTACATGTTTGTGGATAGGTAGTACTAGACCAAACAGTTTCTGATAAATGGCTTAAGAATAGTTGGGCCGAACATTCTCAAACTTCACATGAAGGCTGGTGCCCGTTGCCTAACGCAAAGTGCTACTGAGCACCTTCATTCAGTTACCTCCTGTTCAACAATTAATGAAGAAGGCATGGATTAACTCCCGTGGAAAGCGCTATGTAGCGCCTTGCTTACGCAACGGACACCTGGTCATCATCAGTAGACGACTTCTATTATTTTTTAGTATACTAGGTAAGTCAAGCTGACCCTTAACATAAATGACTATTTGGGAGACATAGCCTTATAGGTGTTGTACAAATATCTCCTATTTAGATCAGATTTTACTATAGAAACCTACCCTGTAATCTGGACCATCTAACTCTTTGATTCTGTCTTCCCAATGTCCTTTCTCTCTGAGTAACTTATTGATCTCATCGTTGATATCACGAAGTTTGAATTCACCGAGACCAGCTGTAGATTATAACATAAAACACAGGTTTATAGTCAAATAGTGAAATTTATAGTTAAAATTATCTAAATGACTATTCAGATTCATTATAGCTAGTGGAACACTGATAAAATATAAGTAATGTAACACCACAATGTTCACCTCAGTCCTATTCATCTATTAAAGGGGAGTTACTCTTAATTTCATTGTGTCAACTATGGTATAGTAACATTTGGTACCTTCTCCAGCCCGTTTACATATTGGAACAGTATTCCGTGCATCCAACACACACTGTTATTGCTTTCGGGAGATGTAGAAGAAAACCCTGGACCAGTTACAGAGGACAGTGAAAACAGGATTCTGGCCGCTATTAGTTCACTTGACCATCGATTAATGTCAGAAATACACGAAGTAAAATCAAGTATGACCGTTATGAAAATGGATATCAACACAATTAAGTCTGAATGTTTGGAGAATAAACATGAAATGACCAAGATCAAGAAAGATCAAAGCACAATTAGAACTGAAATCTCCGGTATCCGTGACGAAGTTGAGGAGTTGAGAGAATTCAAAGAGAGACTACAATTAGACGTAGAATATATAAATGACAAACTTGATATGAAACAAAATGCAATGGAGGCTATGGAGCAACATGTTGACCATCTAGAACGGGAAGTGCGCAAAGGGACAATGCGAATATTTGGCTTACCAGAGGATAACTATGAATCCAAAGAGTCATTAAAAGATAAAGTAAAACATGAAGTTCTAAAGGTTGCTTACCCGACAGAAAACTGGTTAAATGACGATATCAAATTTGTGACTAGATTAGGAGAGAAATCTGAGGGTTACGATAGAATGGTTTTAGTATCATTCCGCTTTGACGACGACAAATTCAAAGTATATAAAGGCAGAGAGAAACTTCGAGAGAAGGGAATTCGAGTAGGTGATGATCTGACAAGAAGTCAACGAGAGACACTAGCAAGGTTAAAACGTCAGGGTAAGAATGGCTACTTCTACAGAGGTCAATTACATATATTTGAACCTAGAAATAAAACCAATGATACGCGTGTTACAATGAAAGCTAAACGGAAAACGGACCAAAACTCTAATTCAGACAGTGAAACCAAACGTAGTGAACACTCATTGTCAGGCAGTGCTCATCTAAACGGTGATGACCAAGATACGATGGTGACAGAAGCTGAGGGTCATTTGATTGATATGTAGGAAAGAGGCCGAGGCCCTACAAACACTCACATTCTAAATTGTTTAAATTGGAACATTGAAGGGTTGAAAAATAAACTCTCCAACATAGACATGATTAATTACTTTAAACATTTCTCTATTATAGCATTGACAGAAACATGGCTAATTGATGACTCTGATATATGTATGTTATTACCAGAATATTGGTACTACTTTGTGCCAGCGTGCAAACAACGAGCGGCTGGTAGAGCAATGGCAGGTGTAGTTGTATTTGTAAAACGCAATATTAGTAATTTTGTGACACGTGTATTGCCAGATTGTGATTTTGGAGTGTTTTTAAAATTAGACAAATCATGTTTAATTAGTAATAGAGATATTATCTGTGGTTTTGTGTATTTGCCTCCATATTCTTCACCATTTTATGAAACGCGAAATGTTAAGGGTATCAAAATGTTAGAAGAGTCTTACATCAATTTAACCTCAAAGTTTGATGCTGATTTTATAATTAGCGGAGATTTAAATGCTCGAACAGGAGATAAAAGTGATTGCTTAAATATGGTACAAAGGTCTGAGGAACTTAGAGCATTTCAAGATATTTTTGTAGACGATCTAATTTTTCCTCGAGTCTCAAATGATAAGAAGTTAAACTCATTTGGCTCTGATTTATTAGAATTTTGTAAGACATATATCTTGCGTATAGCTAATGGGCGGTTATATGGTGATAAGGATAAAGGTGATTTTACATATATTAGCCACATTGGCTGTAGTGTCATAGACTATGTACTCTATTCTGATAATGTCACAAATTCCCTTAAGGATTTTCAGATAGGTAATAGAACTGAGTCTTCCCATCTCCCCATAACATTTAATTTGGCAGTTACAACTTCCACGGTTAATAATAAGAACCCTGACAATGAGCAGAATCGTAAACATAGATATGTTTTCAGTGAAAACAACACTGCAAATTATAGGGAATATTTGAGTAAACTTTTAACTCCAACTTTTACAAATAGTTTTCTCTCTGAAATCACAGATGTTTCGATGTCTTTATCAGATATTGTTAACAAATTTAATGACTTACTATACACTAGTGCAAAATGTTGTCTCAGTCAGTCGATCAATAAGCCAAAGACTCAACCACGTTGGTTTGATAAAGTATGTCAGGAACTCAAGTATTTGAAATACAAATATTTACGTATTTTTAGACGTCACAGATGTGACGAAAATTTAAATGCATATATAACTGCCAAAAACAATTTTAAGCAATATTGTGACCAAAAACGTAAAGACCATTTCGACATGCAATTAAATGAGCTAATAGATACAACTAACAATGCCAAATCATTCTGGAAAAAACTAAAATTCATGTGTTCAGGTACAGGCTCAAATTCAAATTCTATATCGCAGGAAGAATGGAAAACACATTTTGAAACCCTTTTTGATTTAGAAGAAGAAAATGATAACACCGAACCATTTACTCTTGATGATAACTGTGAAAACGATATAGAAGAAGCTATTTTTAATTCAGAGATAACAGATGATGAGATACTTAAAGCTGTTAAAGGTCTTAAAACTGGTTCAAGTAGCGGAGAAGATAACATTACTCCAGACTTTTTTAAACATGGAATTGACCTTTTATTACCATTGATTAATAAATTATTTAATAGACTGTATAATACAGGAACTTTCCCTATACAGTGGAGCACAGCTGTCATAATACCTCTGTTTAAGAAAGGAGATGTAAACGTACCTGGTAACTACAGAGGCATATCACTCTTAAACATATGTAGTAAGGTATATACCAGTATTCTAACTAGAAGGTTGACATTTTATGTAAATATTTTTGGGAAACTGCACGAAACCCAAGCAGGATTTCGTGAGGGTTATTCAACAATTGACAATGTTTTTGTTTTAGATGCTATTGTGAGCAAACAATTATCAAAACCAGGTGGTAAACTGTATATAGCCTTCATTGACTTTATGAAATGTTTTGATATGATCAATAGGGATAAACTATGGAACGCTTTAAGACGTAATGGAATAAAGGGGAAATTATACAAAGCATTGACTGGTATGTACAATTCAGTACAAGCTTCTGTCAGAACCAAAGAAGGCCTGACTGAGAATTTTAACTGTCCTGTAGGTTTAAAACAAGGATGTTTAGCATCGCCTATTTTATTTTTGATATTTATTAACGAACTTGTTCCCTATATTGAAGAAAGTGGAGTAAGGGGTGTTCAATTGTTCCCAGATGCTATTGAAATATTATCACTTTTATTTGCTGATGATCTTGCTCTTACAGCAGACACAGTGATAGGATTGCAGAAATTATTAAATGTTTTACATAAATTCTGTCTGGATAAGGGGGTAAAGATTAATACTCAAAAATCAAAAATAATGGTATTTAAGAAGGGAGGGGTATTGTCAAAACATGAGAAATGGACTTATAATGGTGAAGTTATTCAATCAGTCAACAGTTTTCCATATGTTGGAGTTACCTTGTCACAGCAATTCTCGTACGCAAGAATGGCTCGTGAACAAGCCTTAAAGGCTAAACGTGTTTTTATTTCTATTTTATCAAAATTATATGAATATGGTCAATTACCCCATAATGTCTTTTTCAATATATTTGATACTAAAATAAGCCCTATTTTACTGTACGGTGCAGAAATCTGGGGTATCCAGAGACAAGCTTCAACCGAAATTATTCATAATTATGCTTGTAAGCGCTATATGTGCGTAAACCAAAAAACAATCAATGTTGCGGTACTTGGTGATTGTGGTAGATTTCCTCTGTTTATAAATGCAACTAAAAGAAGCATTAACTACTGGCTCAAAACTCTTAAAATGGACGAGAACCGCTATGTAAAAAAATGTTATTTGATGTTGAAATACTTAGACGATCATGGTAAAAATAATTGGGTTTCTGGTATAAGAAAAATATTATGCAGCAATGGTTTTGGATTTGTCTGGTTTGACCAAGGTGTTAACCATCAAAACGTATTTTTAAAACATTTCATTCTACGACTTAAAGATCAATACATCCAAGAGTGGACAGGTCTGGTTTCAGACAGCTCAAAACTTTTCTTGTATAGTCAATTTAAAAGTGAGCTAAGCCATGAGCCATATTTACATTTTATAAAGATAAAGAAATTTAGACATTCACTATCAAAATTAAGAACTTCATCTCATGATCTTGAAATAGAGAAAGGTAGATATAATAATATTCCTAGAGAAGATAGAATATGTAAACTATGCAATATAGCGATAGAAACAGAGTACCATTTTATTTTAGTATGCCCGAAATTACAATGTGTAAGAGAAAGATATATACATAAAAAATATGTTTTAAACACAAATGTTCACAAGTTCAGAATTCTGATGAACTCAACTTCTGAGCATGTATTAATAAATTTAGCTATGTATACATATTATGCTTTTCAGAAACGACAATCACTGCTCCAAGATTTACAACAAAATAATACATGACACTATGAAGACATGTATATTCTAATAATTATTGTTAATATCAATGTAGGCCTACTATTAGACTCATTTACATATAATACTATATACATGTTTATAATCGCATTCCATTAAGTTTGCCTTGTATTTCGTTTTGACAAGGTAAACTGTACAATGGAAACATTTTTCATTATACAATTTGAAGTAATTAACGATAATTTGAATTTTGATTAAAGCGTATAGATTTTGGTAGACAAAACTCTTATATGTAGAGCAAACGTATATATATGTATGTATTTATCACTTGTTAAATGTGCAGTTTTGTCCCGACTTAGTAATATTGTTCTCAACTGTTTGTGTCTATTTCAGGTACTAACCTATGTATTTTCTGTAAATATGTTTATATTATTGTTATGGGCTGGTGGCCGATGTCAAATAAAATAATTGTCATTGTCATTGTCATAATTTCATTGTTAATTTCTGGTTTTCCAAGCTCACCTAACTTTAAACAAAGGTACATTTGATTCATTTTATGATCTTCTGTCCCATATTTATAACCACTAGAATTAATATATTCCTTGTTTATGCATCGTTATCCCTTTTAAATCACGTTTAAGAGCATCTTGTGACATGTTTTGCTTTATCACTCCTATTTTGGTTTTGACTTGCTTGGCAGGTAATGGTCCTAGTTAATTGGTCAGTAGCGTATATATTTTAATTGCTTATTTATACATTTATTTGGTTAAACCTCAGCCAACGATACCTTCATTCTTCTTATTACACCTTAGCACAGACAGCAAATTTGCAATGGGAAAAAAAAGAAAGGTAAGTTTCACTGACCATTTTGAATCTGTGCTACTTTCTTGGAAACTTCTCCAATAATCTGTCGGCGGAATTTTTCGGCTTTTTTCACATCTTCACATTCAGTAGCTAGAAATGGCCGCCTCTCCTACAATATTCAATATATAAGCATTAATAAATATTACAACCTATAACACATCACTGAGTTTGTGAATAAATTAAATGTACTTGCATTTACAATTGCCAAATGATTGTATGACGCGTACAGTATGTGTGTTGTGGTGTCTGTGCTTGTCACTCTCGCTTTCAGCCTCATCATTGGATAGCAGCTTGCTGTGAAAAGGAAGCCGAGTGCGTAAGTCTTCCCTGCCAATTATAGCCTATCATACAATAAGACCTATGTGCCCCAGAAATGGGATCCTCCTAGAGGTGGTAGACGGTTAACTGGGCACCTTGCGGCCCCAAGCAGAAGCACAAGGTCTCGGAGTCTAGGCCCCTAGATGCATGGCGTAACAGGGCCCACAGGCGTGTGGATTTACTGTCGCCTTCAAACCTAGTCCCCAGTTATGGGTTAAATAGCTTCACTGCCTTGTGGATGGCTCGGGAGAGTCAAAGGCTATGGGAGAAAACCCAGACAGAAAATCCGGGTAGATGGAACTCGTTAATAGTGGTAACTATAATCATCTACGGGAAGGAACCCCAGAGAGAAAACCCGGCCCACCAGAGTGGAGGTTAGGCATGGTGTTAACAACTCCACCCTGTAAAAAACAACCTTGTTAAGGAAACTGCAAATCAGGAACAAACTCAACAACCGGACAATAGTGGTGATCTCCAGACTCAAAATGGGCAAATGACTGCTGAAAGCACGACTAGACCATCACTATTGCATCCAAAGCAATCTTGTTACATTGGAGCATGGAACGTGCGGACGATGTACGAGGTGGGAAAAACGGCGCAAGTAGAAAGAGAGATGGCTAAATACAAGATCGAAATTTTAGGAATAAGTGAAAGTAGATGGACAGGAAATGGATCTCTTACAACAACATCAAACAATACAATAATATACTCTGGTAGAGAAGATAACCAACATAGAGAAGGCGTAGCAATCATCATGACATCAACAGCAAAGAAAAGTTTAATAGAATGGAAACCAATCAATCAAAGACTAATAACAGCTAGGTTCAATGGAAAATTTACAAAAACAACTATTATACAATGTTATGCGCCAACAAATGACTCAGAGGAAGACCAGAAAGATATATTTTACCAACAACTACAAAAAGCCATTGATGAAATACCAACACACGATCTTTTACTGATAATTGGAGACATAAATGCGAAGGTTGGACATTCAAATGAAGGAAGAGAACGATGTATGGGAACTCACGGATGTGGTGAAATGAATGAGAACGGTGAAAGACTAGCCGACATATGTGGAATAAATAACCTTGTGATTGGTGGTACCATCTTCCCACACAAAGATATACACAAGAAAACATGGGAGTCACCAAATGGAAGAGACTGCAACCAAATAGACCACATTATCATCAATGGTCGATGGAGACACTCCTTAGAAGACGTAGTGGTTCGACGAGGAGCAGATGTTGGTAGTGACCACCACCTACTTCTATCCAAGATTAAACTTCATCTAAGAAAAGCTCCATCCATATCAGAACCAACTCAACCAAGATATCATACAGCCAAGCTTAAAGATCCTACAATAAGCAAGAAGTTCTCGTTAGTACTAAGAAATAGATTCCAAGTGCTTGGTGATACTGGAGATGGATTAGAGCCAGATGTGGAAACCACCTGGACAAATATAAAAGACAATTACACCTATGCCTGCAAAACAGTACTTGGTACAAAGAAGAAAAGTGATAAGAAATGGATAAAAACTGATACTTGGAACCTTATAGACAAAAGAAGAACCTTGAAAGAAAGAAAACAAAATGCAAGATCTGAGAGACTAACACAGCAATACAGCAAAGAATACTCCGATATCAACAAAGAAACAAAACGAAAACTTCGAAAAGACAAAAGAGACTACTACGACAGCAAAGCTAACGAGGCGGAAACAGCAGCCAACAGAGGAGCCATGGGTGAAGTACACAGAATTACAAGAGAACTGACAGGAAAATTTGATTCTGGTACTGGACCAGTGAAGAATAAAGCAGGAGACAAGATTACTGTAGAATAAGAACAACTGAAACGATGGGCTGAACACTTTAATGAAGTATTGAATAGACCAGACCCTGTAGAAACAGCCACCATAGACGAACCTTTTGGAGAACCATTCGACATAGATTTAGATCCTCCATCCAAAGACGAAATAACAAAAGCCATTAACCAACTAAAAATTAATAAATCACCAGGAATTGACAACATTGAAAGTGAAATGCTTAAAGCAGACACGAAACTGGCCTCTGAACAACTCCACGAACTTTTCACACAGATATGGACATTAGAAACCCTCCCAATTGATTGGTGTAAAGGCCTCATTGTAAAGCTTCCAAAAAAGGGCGACAAGATGGACTGCTCAAACTGGCGTGGAATTACACTACTGTCCATATCAAGCAAAGTTTTCTGCAAAATCATCTGCATGAGACTCAGCAGCTCAATTGATGGAACCTTAAGGAAAGAACAAGCAGGATTCAGACCTGGCAATGGATGCACAGACCATATATTTACCTTAAGAAACATCATGGAACAGTGCATAGAATGGAATAGCAAAGTCCACATCAACTACATCGATTTCGAAAAAGCGTTCGATAGCATTCACAGAGAAAGTCTTTGGAAAATCCTTAAAGCATATGGGTGCCCAGAAAAATTTATCTACATAATAAAGAGCTTTTATGAAAACTTCACCTGCAGCGTCATCCACAACAACAAATTTAGCAACTGGTTCAACATCTCCAGTGGGGTACGACAAGGATGCATCATGTCACCAATGCTTTTCCTTGTTGCCATTGACTGGGTGATGAGGAATGCTGTCGGAAACAAGAACAGAGGAATCAGATGGACTCTGACATCAATATTGGAAGATCTGGAGTTTGCAGACGACATTGCCCTTCTTTCAAGCAATGCTGAACACCTACAAAAGAAAACTGACGATCTGGCAAAATACGCTCACCAAGTAGGACTTAATATCAGCAAGAAAAAGTCAAAGACAATGCAACTTACCAACACTCCATCAATAATAAACTTAGACAACAAACCAATAGAAGAAGTAGACAATTTTACATATTTAGGCAGCATCCTCAGCAAAAACAACGCAACAGAAAAAGACATAAAAAATAGACTCTAAAAAGCAAGAACATCATTCCACCTGCTAAACAAGATATGGTGATCCAGCAACAACAGTGAAAAAACAAAAATTAAACTCTACCAGAGCAACGTCCTCTCCGTGTTGATGTATGGGGCAGAATGTTGGAGGGTAACACAAAAAGACAGTCAAAAACTATCAGGATTCCACTCAAAATGCCTCCGCAAAATCTGTAAAATCTACTGGCCAACAATAATTTCCAACACCGACTTATACAAAAGAACTGGACAAACAAACATAATAACACAAATAAAACGAAGAAGATTCCGTTGGCTAGGACACGCAATAAGGAAAGACACAAATAACATCACCAAGACAGCTCTAAAATGGACCCCATCAGACGGAAAAAGACACCGAGGAAGACCAAAAGAAACATGGAGAAGGACAATTAACAGTGAAATAACGACGATGGGAAAGACACTTGGAGAAATAGAGAAGATTGCGAAAGACAGACAGAAATGGAGAGACCTCAGTGTTCGCGTTTACCTCAATTTTTTGTGGGTCCCAGGGACCCAATGCCTTTAAAAAAGTTGGGTCCCATTACAAATTTACTGAGTCCCAATAAATTGACGATTTCTTAAACTGGCCGCGGTTTGATTTAATTTCGAGGGCACGCCGATGACCGTCGGTAGAAATGTGCCGTACTAGCGAGCTTCGTTGGAAATCAATGCAACCACTCGTCGTGAACGTATTTTTAATCTTGGTATCAGTACAGATAAGACAGTGCATTGAAATGCTTTTATCAACAGGGTTTTCCTTCTTGACTAACCAGTCTTTGAATTGCGGATCTTTCAGCCATTGCTCTTGGAAGTTTCAATTATGCTTTACTTTCTTTCGCTCCGACGCCATAATTCAGCCTCCCGTAACTAGTAGCAACTGCAGCGGCCTCGATCTGGTCGCTTCTCGAGTAATTACCAGTCGAACACGGTAAAATTTATGCAGCGCTGTAACCCAGTCAAGCAAGTGTCCGCGTGACGTCACGATAAAATTGCATGTCGGGAGATCAAAATAAAAATAAACATGATTTTATTTATGGCGCTTCGGAGAAAAGGGGAAGAGATTTTAATTCAAGGTTTCGGGTTTGTTTAATGAAATTGTTCTACTTCTTTTTGGTAATTATAAATATTGCGTCCCACGTACGCAACGTACTCCAGAATTTTACGTTCCGCCGATTTTCGTTGCGTAAAAAGACATGTTTACGCCGTAAACGCGAACACTGGACCTGGTTGCAGCCTTATGTGCCAGTGGGCACGAAGAGGATAGATAGATAGATAGCATTGAAGGATGAAAGTAACTAAATTATATTCCTTAGCAGTGTTTTAAATAACTGTAATTCATGCACATCTTGGTTTCTTCCATATACTGAGGATGATGAGTCTTTGCAAACAATATATAAATATTATCATAGAAATGTGCAACAAAGAACTTTTTTAAGAAGGTAGTCAGATAAATTTCAATCATATGTAAATGCATTCATTAACAAAAGGTTTTATATTGTAAGGTAATACATACCACTTCTTTCTTGTCATCAAGATGTGCAGCTCTCCACCTTGCCAGGGCCGTCCTGAATATATACAATTGAGTAAAAAAATATTCACCAAATATCTACATACTGTGTAAAAGTAACACAGTTTTACCCTACCGCATAGATGATACATCAGTTTTCTGACTATCCATAAAATACTTGTTAGATGAACATAATCGACGGCTACCATGTTCACTAGCGTATTTGCTGCAAAATGTGTTGAAATACATTGACATGAAGAAAATGTAGACAGGTCAAAATATGTCTCCATACGTTTAAGTTTTAATGAAACATACTAGCACCTGATAGTGAGTGACTGCATCAATTTGGAGTATAGTGCAGATGATTTATAAATTACAAGAAAATAGTGATATTTTAACAAAGACAGCTACATACACGTATATTAAACAATTTGCAATGACTGTCATACAATAAATTTAAGAGGTTGTACTGTAGTTAAAAACATATAGTGACTTACATCGCTTTCTCACTGTTTCGAGCCTGAAATGCAAAGAAAGATAAATATTGAATGCTTTTAGTAAATAAGTCAATTTTGGAAATGTTTTTGTTTTATTTATGGTAGTAATATCAGTTATATCATCACATCAAATCCAATCCAATTGTTGACTCGACAGTGAGTCAACTAAAAGAACTGATCCAATGCTAGTTCAGCACCCTTTGTTCAGGATTCAATGCCAATCATTTGCTTGTGTCCCAAATGTATGTGATGCAATCTGAATCTAGCAATGAATCGCTGGCCCTTCTCACGAAATTACACCCAGGTCCCTATCACCACTGATCACTGGTAAATTAAACACCCTACAAATTCATCAATTTCATGCAGTGTAGGCTTAATGTTTATTTTCAACTTCCATAGGGTTACTCGTAAACATCCACAATTAGACATTTACTCATGAGGGTTTAAAACTGTGCATACGCAGAGTGTGAATTGGCTTGATAAAAACTCATTTAAATTGTCACTTGTTTAAAACATAACATGTATTTACAATTTACATACAGTTCCCGATTTACACACTAGAATGCTCCTGGTACCCGATAAAGAGCTGATTTAAAAGCCTCCAGGCCTGGGGCACAGACGGTGGTATCTGGCAGACTGTTCCAATGGGTGACTGTCCTAAGGAAGAATGAATACTGGCATATATTCAGACGGCAATCAGTGATTCATTTTGGAGCGCATCCCGAGTCCCTGACTCACAAAATCTGCTGGGGACTCATTAAATTTTGAAAATACTTTATTTTTACATAGTGGGACTCATTGATTTTCTAGGTTCGATCGAAAGGGACTCATAGTTTTCAAAACCAAAATGAAACACTGGGCAATGGAACAGGATGAATTTCACACTGTGGCTTGTTCTAAGGTCCCTCCTCAGAGCCGGTGTTAGGTAGTATGTCATTGGTATGGCCACTAAGGCGTTGACTGTCTTGTACAAGAGGGTGACATCTGCGTATATACTGCACTGGTACAGTAGAGTCCAGTTTAGGTTGGTGAGCATGGTAGTCACACTGTCCAGTTTGTGTGGGTTGCACAGTTTGTTGTAGACGAAGCGAGCAGCGTTGCGTTGTACTTGTTCTAGTTGTTTGATCTGGGTTTTCTGCTGAGGGTTCCAAACAGTTGATGCGTTTCAAGTTTTGGACAGACTAGGCTCTGATAAATTCATTCTTTCATCTTTTGTGGACAGTGCTTTAAATTACGTTTAAAAAATCCTAGTACGCTTGATGCTTTCTTGGTTATAAATGTTGTTGATGTGAAGATCGAATTTCATGTTGTCACTGAGTTCTACGCCTAAATATGGATGATGTTGTACGGTTTCTAGTTGTTGGCCTTTCATGTTGTAGTTGTAGAGTTGTTTCCTGAATGTTGTGGTAAACTGCATGATCGCACACTTCTTGACGTTAAACTCCATGCCCCATATGTCTCCCCACTGCACTAGTTGCTCTAGGTCCTGCTGAAGCTTGATATGGTCCTCGGTTGTCTTAATGGGTCTTTTAATGCTCTTATGTAGTTAATTCCTGTGGTGTATCTTTATTTAATGAAAATCCGCATCTAAAAGTAACAGTACTAACGGAACATGCAATAAAATGTACAATTTCTTTTGCAATTCAAATTGAATAACGCTAAGCCTAAAGAGTAAAGTCTGAGGCCAATACCTCTTGATGACAGCATAAAAACATCATGAAAACACATTGCATAGGCATAAATAGTTCTGTAAACATTTCAGTTAAATCGAGTAGGTAAAATAATAACATTCAAAATCGTTATCTTTTATCATTCATCCATTGTTGTGAGTTCGGATATGAATTATATCCGAATTGGTGACAGTTTTTGAACACACAATATCTGTAAAGAACAGCAATGTACGAAGTCATTAACCACTTAATTCAATAAATCAATACTAACCATGATGAATTAATGTATGTTTAACAGCAGTTACACCACTATGTCTTCCTGAGAACCGTTGAAACTTGCGATCGTTTTTAATCAAACAAAATTAATCCGTGTCAGAAAACGCTTGACTTCGGCTTTTCTCAATGAGCGTCTGCCGATTAAGACTGCTTCCGCTAGAAAGAAAACAACGTGTTTGTGTTTATTTTCTTCACAAAGTGCTATAGAATGGTTTGTTATTGTGATTTATATGTTTTTATTATATGATTGAAGTTACTTATATAAAATGTGACGTCCTGTAGGCTTTATTGTACATGTCAGCAACAGGATTAGATGAAAACATGTTGCCTAACCCTAGTTCTACTAGTAAAACTCAGATACTCGCGGTATGAATATGCTCCTATACTGAGTTTTATAGCTCTATTAATAGCTCTCCATAGCAAAGTGTAATTTGCAAACTAAACCACCTACTCTGTATTTAACAGCTAACATGGTCATAGTAACGCTTATTTCATTCATAAACTACAAAAACATCATTAAATATACCTTTACACAACCAATATTAGATAAAACGTTTTTCTGACAGCCGCCGTGAATCAATTTCAGTTGACCCCATTTTGGTTATCTAGTGTAGACGCACGTGTCTTAGACGAAATAATTAATCTGCACAGAGTAGTCGTTCTTGATTATCGTTCCGGATTTTATGTTCCGGATACCGGGTTTTAGCCACTTTTTTCGTCTAATAAAAATGCGCCATATTGTTGTTTGTCAACATTCTGGAAATTTCAGTAATTTGGCAGTGGAAGTGAAACTGGATTAATTTGTGCAACAGTGAGGTTAGTGTTCTTGCAAATATTGGTATTGAACGATAGGAAAGGTATTTATGAAGGCATGTGTGGTGTGCTTTAACTGTATATTGAATTTAAATGCTCTAAATCGGTCACCAAACAGCGACAAAGAATCGTGTCGCAAAAAGCTAAGCACATCTAAGAGGGTCTTTTTAGCACCCTAGATTGTGAAACATAGTGTAGCATACCGTGAAGCAATCGCAGGGTCTATCATTAGCACTAGCCTAACCCCTGCCAATTATCTTGAAAATCACTTATGCTACTAAAACTGAAATAAAAAGTGCATGTTTCAACAGCTATTTAATGACATACTAGTACGTTACCTCACTGGCTAGTGTACAACAATTCAAACACTCAAAAACGCTTTTTTACGGCCATTGATTCTGATCATCAATTTTCAATCAATTAGACACTTGGTTTTTGACAACTCATGGGTGTTTGTAACCTTAGGCGCACAGTTTCGTCGATCTAGTGTTGCCGGGTGTATAGGATTTAGTATCTTATAGGGGAGAAACTTGTCTAAGCAGCCGGCTAGCATAGTCGGTAGAGCATTCACCCTGTTAGCGAAGGGTCCCAAGTTGCACATTATTTTCTTTCCCTGTTACGCTAGTAGTTTATTAGAAATTTAAGGGAATTTCCAAAAATAACTTTTCTTGCAAGTTTATTAGATCAATGAAACTGTGCGCTTATAGGAAATTTTCTTGTGGCCATTTTTTTCTAGTAAGTTTTACCAATAAGTAACAGGGTTTCATTTATCATCATTTTTTAATTTTCATTGTTGTTACTTCCTGTTCTGTTTCGTTTTGTTCGTAAGAATGAAACATTCAGAACACTGTTCACTGTTCATAATTGTTTACTATATTTACCAGATACGACGTCAGGCTAGACAGAGGAGGGAATATATTTACAAAAAATCCATTGAACAGCGTGAACAAACCATCTTAGAGAAAAAACAGAGGCTGAAATCTGCACTAGATGGTAAATGGTTTTGGTTGATGAATGTTTTCAAAATGATAATTGATCAATTTAATGTGTATAGAGCTATATTCTAACAGTCATTCAATGTCAAAATAATTACTTGCATTGTTTTTTGTATTATACTAGACTACCTTAATTGCAAATTAAAACTTTGGATGGGTTCCACGTACTTTGATTCAATCGTCCCAAAATAGACGATTCTAATAGTTTCATAGGGCGTTCTAGAACACTTTCGTATGAAAATTGACAGTTTGCATGTCCAATAAATCACAGAGAGGGTTTCTGTTAAAACTGAAGCGAAAAATGATCTAATGGATATGAAAGCATAATTGTTTTTCAGTTTTTGAAACTTTTAAAAAAATTTCTTCCGATAGAGCTCTACACACTTTAATGCAAAATAATATTTGCATGTATTTCATTGTGTGAAAACTCTGTATTTTGTTACAATTTAAGCAATTTCATGGCTTAAAATTTCAAAAGTAGAATAATAAATTAAATTCTTATGAATCATCTGATTTTGTTGAGTTGTCAATGAGTATTAAATGTAATTGACTTTGTGGTTGACTTTGACAGGTGATTGTTTAATTGAGGTGATCACTAACACAGTGTTGTATGTATGAATGTAACTATTTCAGACAATGCACAGATACCTGCTGATTTACAGGATGATGCCATAGCTCTACAGAAAACCTTAGACTGGGAGGATAAAGGTGCAGAGGGTAGGTTATGCTACATGCACTCATTTCAAACACATACGCGGGTATATTCAAAAGTAACCTCACTGATGCTATAAAATCGCGTATAATGTCAGTAAAACCACGAATTTTTTCACATTGTTACTTTAGACTAATTTGAATATGATGACCAAATTTCACAACAATGCACATAATAGTTCTGGAGATATGAACATTTACTTGAGACATACTTACTAACATCGCCGCAAGTCCGACGTCAACGACGTCACAATGACGTTACTTTGTGACATCTACTCATCCAGCAGAAGTTCATCCCTGGTGATTTCTAACGACTCATAAACCATGCAGACAATTCCAAGACCTTAAAAAACGTGTAACCCACCCGACACTTACTCTCTGTGAAAAAAAAGTATGTTAAGTGTCCTCTAGATAGTCCCACAGCAAAACTTTTATCTCACCACATAATGATTGCAGTTTTGAACGTCGAATTGAAATGACGGCGTTAAAAATACTATAGGTGTTCTTTTCGGATCTATCAAAAACCGTTCATATAACTCTCTATCAATAATGATTTGGTGATCCATGCCCCCTTAAAAGCTTATACTATATACACATGAGCCTATGTTGCCGCCTTATGTAACTAAATTTTCAGTAGGTGACTTTCATAACTTTTAAGAAAAAGTGCATTACTATGCGCAGGGGCTTTTTTGTCACAAATCTGCCGTGTTTTCGCTAAGTAATCAATGCGTTGAAAATATGTTGCAAGTTTCAAAGGAGAGTGACCTCAATGATTTTTTAGCAGGGGACACAACACATTTGTTTCATCACGTCACGAAAATATTGTCTGCTTTCGAGAATAATTTTTTTATTAAAACGCATACAAGAAAATTGTTGTGATAATGAAAAACAATTGTTATTTTCGTGTGCTGCGGTATGACGTCATAGGTATATTTTAAATGTTCATATAATCCAGTTATGAAAATCGAACAATGCAGCACATTATATATTAATCAGAATTGAATTGTTGAACATTTTGATATCATATTTATGCATATCGGCCTATAAACAAATAAACCATGGGAGGAGTGACATTACTTTTGGATATACCCAGGTATATAAAAAAACAATGATTTTGGAAATCAAGTTATTACTACAAGGTAGATTGCTGCCTAGACTTCCCCCCCTGTCTGTCGATAGACCGAATGGTTTCTGTTCAATAACTCATAAACGCTTTGCCCAAGGATCTTCAAGCTTTGCATGGAGGTTGGCCAGTAGCAGTAGATGACCCCTTTTGATATTGAGGTCAGTAGGTCAGAGTTACTGTGACCTTCATCATTTCCAACTATTTGGCTGTCATGGGGGCATTCATGTTTTAGAAACATCTCTTGTTATGTTATTATTTTTGTGATATTAAATAATTGATGATTTGTGCTTATAAAAGGTTTGACGACACATGTAGATGATGAGTATAGATGGGCGGGTGTAGAAGATCCTAAAATCATGGTAACAACTTCCAGAGATCCCAGTTCTAAACTCAAACAGTTTGCTAAGGTATAGTATTTATAATTATGTTGTTGATTTAATATCATAATTTATTGTGGTCACCTGCAGTGAACAGCCATCTATTTGTGATTTTGAAACTCATTTCATTATGCAACAGCATCCAGAAATCATGTTGAAAGTTATAAAATTCTTTGTATGAATACATCTTTCTGTTTTCACTAGATGATTGATTTCCATATAAAAACTAGAAGTGAAACTTCGGCTACAGTCAGTGACTCACTGACCTACTCACTGACCTTGGGTCAAATATTTTGCTCATAATTAAAACATTCTTATTGCCAGTACATTTGGAGTGGTATTGGTTGATTTATATACAATGTACTGATACAATATGACTTTCAGGAAATACGCTTGCTGTTCCCTAACTCACAGAGAATCAACCGTGGTGGATATGAAGTGAAACAATTGGTGGATGCATGTCGTGCTAATGATGTCACAGATCTTATCTTGGTACAGGAACATCGTGGTGTACCTGATGGTCTCGTCGTGTGTCATCTACCGTACGGTCCGACAGCATACTTTAACCTGTCTAACGTGGTGATGAGACACGATATACCTGACACTGGTACCATGTCTGAAGCCTATCCTCATCTTATATTCAATAACTTCTCATCTAAACTAGGAAATAGGGTAAGTGTAATAGAAATGTGTATAAGTTTTTGATGATAGTTTATTGGCAATTCGAGAAGGTCACAGACCTATGAGGACTTACTGATTACACCAATTAATCAACCACCTGCTTGAAACATTAAATAAAACTGAATCCTAATTTGCCATCTTTGTATAAAAAACAGTAAACTGCTATCTTGATTCAAACATGCATTGACTGTTTATGTTGGTTAGACTGTCTTTGGTTATCATTTTGTAAATTTTTCATATACAAAGGTATATGTACTGTAGTCTGTACATACCATTCATTATACCACCAAGTATATGGGGGCTATATTTGAGTCATGCTTGAGGTCGGTGGGTTAGTCTGTTGCTTAGTTGGTTGCTTTGTTGGTTGATCCGTATAAATTTTGTTCACACCATTTCTTGGTAACCTTGGGTCAGATTTCAATGAAACTTGGTATGAATGATCAGTACCAAGTTTAGTTGTGCATATCGTCGGCGGACATTGGTCGAATTAATTATAAGGGAGTTATGGCCCTTTGTCTTTTATGTACATGTATTCATAAATCAATGTAAATATCCGTTTGTGACATGAACGCCTATACAAGTATGTACTGTACTAGAACATGTAAGGACAAAGTCATGGATTCACAAAATCAGTCTGTAATTTGTTAAATAAAGATGACAGAAATTTGAAGTGAGATTTACATAGAGGATCTTGCATTTGTGCTTATTACGTATGAGTTTACCAGCCAGTTTTATTTAACATGTGGACAGAACAATATTCTTTTTGTTAACCAGTTTAATAATGTCCATAATTAGCACAAGTGTAAGATTCTATTTATCACATAACCTTACAGAACGCTCATTAATGTTCAAGATGCTGATTTATGCTACAACGGTTTCATTCAAAATCGAGCGTTACAATGTGTGCAACATCATGACAACGTTTGTATTATACTGACGTCACAGGTTGATTTAAGGCACAGCTTGGCTTATGTTACGTCACTCTTAACCAACGTCAAGCTAATTTAAATATTTATGTAACGGACTGGGAGTGTATTTACAATATTTCCAGCACCACAGTTTATATAAGTTTGTCTTGCCCTTGTATATTCTGGTATTGTTTTATAAAAGTTTATATTTGCAGGTGAAAAGTTTTATCTTGCTCTGGTATATAAATGTACTGGTATTGTTTTATAAAAGTTTATATTTGCAGGTGAAAAGTTTTATCTTGCTCTGGTATATAAATGTACTGGTATTGTTTTATAAAAGTTTATATTTGCAGGTGAAAAGTTTTATCTTGCTCTGGTATATAAATGTACTGGTATTGTTTTATAAAAGTTTATATTTGCAGGTGAAAAGTTTTATCTTGCTCTGGTATATAAATGTACTGGTATTGTTTTATAAAAGTTTATATTTGCAGGTGAAAAGTTTTATCTTGCTCTGGTATATAAATGTACTGGTATTGTTTTATAAAAGTTTATATTTGCAGGTGAAAAGTTTTATCTTGCTCTGGTATATAAATGTACTGGTATTGTTTTATAAAAGTTTATATTTGCAGGTGAAAAGTTTTATCTTGCTCTGGTATATAAATGTACTGGTATTGTTTTATAAAAGTTTATATTTGCAGGTGAAAAGTTTTATCTTGCTCTGGTATATAAATGTACTGGTATTGTTTTATAAAAGTTTATATTTGCAGGTGAAAAGTTTTATCTTGCTCTGGTATATAAATGTACTGGTATTGTTTTATAAAAGTTTATATTTGCAGGTGAAAAGTTTTATCTTGCTCTGGTATATAAATGTACTGGTATTGTTTTATAAAAGTTTATATTTGCAGGTGAAAAGTTTTATCTTGCTCTGGTATATAAATGTACTGGTATTGTTTTATAAAAGTTTATATTTGCAGGTGAAAAGTTTTATCTTGCTCTGGTATATAAATGTACTGGTATTGTTTTATAAAAGTTTATATTTGCAGGTGAAAAGTTTTATCTTGCTCTGGTATATAAATGTACTGGTATTGTTTTATAAAAGTTTATATTTGCAGGTGAAAAGTTTTATCTTGCTCTGGTATATAAATGTACTGGTATTGTTTTATAAAAGTTTATATTTGCAGGTGAAAAGTTTTATCTTGCTCTGGTATATAAATGTACTGGTATTGTTTTATAAAAGTTTATATTTGCAGGTGAAAAGTTTTATCTTGCTCTGGTATATAAATGTACTGGTATTGTTTTATAAAAGTTTATATTTGCAGGTGAAAAGTTTTATCTTGCTCTGGTATATAAATGTACTGGTATTGTTTTATAAAAGTTTATATTTGCAGGTGAAAAGTTTTATCTTGCTCTGGTATATAAATGTACTGGTATTGTTTTATAAAAGTTTATATTTGCAGGTGAAAAGTTTTATCTTGCTCTGGTATATAAATGTACTGGTATTGTTTTATAAAAGTTTATATTTGCAGGTGAAAAGTTTTATCTTGCTCTGGTATATAAATGTACTGGTATTGTTTTATAAAAGTTTATATTTGCAGGTGAAAAGTTTTATCTTGCTCTGGTATATAAATGTACTGGTATTGTTTGATAAAAGTTTATATTTGCAGGTGAAAAGTTTTATCTTGCTCTGGTATATAAATGTACTGGTATTGTTTTATAAAAGTTTATATTTGCAGGTGAAAAGTTTTATCTTGCTCTGGTATATAAATGTACTGGTATTGTTTTATAAAAGTTTATATTTGCAGGTGAAAAGTTTTATCTTGCTCTGGTATATAAATGTACTGGTATTGTTTTATAAAAGTTTATATTTGCAGGTGAAAAGTTTTATCTTGCTCTGGTATATAAATGTACTGGTATTGTTTTATAAAAGTTTATATTTGCAGGTGAAAAGTTTTATCTTGCTCTGGTATATAAATGTACTGGTATTGTTTTATAAAAGTTTATATTTGCAGGTGAAGAGTATATTGAAGTATTTATTTCCTGTACCAAAGGAGGACAGTAAACGAGTGATGACTTTCTCAAACGATGATGATTTTATATCATACAGGTACGCCTAGGTTTCATCTCCGCATATTCTACAATGGCAATTAAAGCTTTTAATAAGTTCCAATCTGGTTTTGTTCAACAATCTTTTCAGAACTATTTTCAATAGTATTTGTGAATTTTGTCACACATTAGTCATTATTTTGCCCCATTTTCCTAGTGGTGATATATAATTTATTAGACCTATACTCCTTCATTGACAACCACTGTAATGTCACTGTCAGATAACTTCTCTGATTTAGGAGATGAAGATAATGTCTCTGTTAGCCACTATTTCTTGATTTAAGTGTAATACTGTATTTATGTCTTGAATTGTTTAAACGGAACAAAACTAATGTACAGGTAGTTGTTGGAATTAGTTTCTGTTATATCATCCATTGTT
The DNA here is from genome assembly GCA_963678985.1 of Spisula subtruncata. NCBI lineage: Eukaryota > Metazoa > Mollusca > Bivalvia > Venerida > Mactridae > Spisula > Spisula subtruncata. The sequence continues at coordinate 44,661,333 of OY787670.1, read as the reverse complement.
GTGTCTCCTCACTTGTTTATAGCACTGATGCTGTCTGTCGGTACATACGTTTGTATGCAAATCTGGCATGTTAAACTCCTCACATACCGTTGGGCAGAATTTCTTCAAACTTTCAAAGATTAACAACCTTAAATGGGGATTGACAATTTTGCTGGGTCAATTTTTGTCAGAGTTATGGCCCTTTGTTACTTTAACTATATATCTTGAATTGGGGCACTCATGTCCCATGGACTAATTTCTAGTTAACCTAAAACTGAATTACACCCATCACTCTTCATATAGCTCTTCATATAGCTATAGAATGCAATACATGTATGATTTCAGACATCATGTATATAAGAAAGTAGAAGGGGGTAAGGATATAGAATTAGAAGAAGTTGGTCCAAGATTTGAAATGAAAGGTAAGTATATGGTCATAACACTCACATTTACCATACCTGCAAAGTACTCCTATAAAAGTGGAGTTACTCCTATTTGTGTTGTTATTTTCTGGTTTTCCAAGTTCACCTAACTTTGAACAAATGGACATTTGATTCATTTTATAATCTTCTGTCACAAATTTATAACCACTAGAATTAATACATTCCTTGTTTATGCATCTAAATCACTTTTTAAGTCACATTAAAGTGCATCATGTGACATGTTTTGCTCTATCACTCCTATTTTGGATTTCACTAGCTTGGCAGGTATGCTTTCACACCCCTGGCAACTGATCCTGTACAAATCAGGAGGTCCTTTGATCATAGATTGGCTAGGCAGGGGTAAAAACAAGTAAACTATAAACGACAATAACAATACAATCAATTTTAATGGTAAACAATAATCACGAAAATAGTGCAATAACTGGGTGGTATTCACAAAGAATCTTAAGTGAAAACTTAATACTATCAACTGTTTTCATTGATTTGAAGCGTTATGTAAAGCACTTCAATTAAGCACTTCAATATTGCAAATATTTAAGTTTTCCCTTAATATGCTTTGTGAATACCGGCCCTGAGCATTTATATGTAAAGAAATTCTAGTTGAGAAGTTTAAGGTGTTGATGATTGGTTGTTTGTATATTTTCAGTATATCAGATCATACTTGGAACCCTGGATACAGTTACCAGTAGCGACGTAGAATGGGTTTACAAACCTTACATGAACACAACTAGGAAGAGAAAGTTCCTCACTGATCAATGAACATACTCCACTATACTATACTATCTGGTGCTAGACCACACCTACACAACATTCATTGTATGTCTGGCTGGAGCCGGATAGGGTCATGTGACGTGTATGGGATCTGGTCATGTGACGTGTATCGGATCTGGTCATGTGACATGTATTGGATAGGGTCATGTGACATGTGTAGAATCTGGTCATGTGATGTCTTTGTTTGGATATACTTAGATATATAACACAGACAAGTCCCGACACATCAATGGTTGTAAGACAGAGATATGTAGTATTCAGCATTTCATCGTGCTATACCAGACTGTGATGGCAGTGTGGAACATATTGGGTTGATCATCCACCGTAGTGAGTGACCTGTTTCCAGCAGTACTACCTGATTCACAGATTGGTGTATTCAATGCTTGTGAAGACAGACACTAACATTGTTCTGTATTGGATACTTGTATGCTTTATACAGATATATAGACATTACAAGCTCCATCAGGACAAAAGAGTGTGAATCTCTGTGCACCAGAGAGAGTATGTCTGGTCTGTAAATGATAGTGAATGTTCTTCCACATCCAATAAACAACAACAAAGAAAACTTGATGAACAATTATTGAAAAATATATAATTTAATTATAACTAAAGTGCTCCATCTATTTAAACAATATCTGATGAGTGAGCTAAATGTCGGCAATTGATATTTATGCTGTTTATTTTTACCTCCAAACTCTCTAGAGAGACTTTAGTTGATGAAGTGTGTCATAAGTTTAACTTTGTCACCATCTAGTTAAAAATACTCCCTGTTGAGTAATAAAGGTATTGTACTAGTCATTAACTTTCTGTTTAGGTTTAAAATGAATGTTATTTAAATGTTAAAAATTGTATTTTAATGGGGAAACCAATCAGTTATCACAGAATGACGCCTACACCTGTCTATGAGGCCTTGTTAGAACAATTCCTAAATTATCGTGCAAACTTTCTAAGAGTAGAGGAAGAGAACATAGTTCACTGTCTTAGAATGAGAAGGTCATAACTACTACTTACAACCTTAAAAGACTGATACACATTTGAAATCTGAATCATAATGCACTTCTTAAGAGCCTATTTTCATGAAATTCAGAATTTGTCATGTTGATCAAAATGAAGTTGTCTAAGCTTGTTTTACCATAAGTAAAGAGTAAATTTCTAACAGTTTTTTCCTGTTTCCTCAAAATATCGATTTTGTGCTTACAGCATCAATCTAAGCCAGCGAAATTGTTTAAGGTGTTTTTTTTTTCAGAAGTGATCTTTACTGATTTCCTTCCTTTCCGTATGTTTGTAGCATTGTAACTGTTTTATCACCAGTTGTATGATATGGAATGGTATGGTATTGATTGATGTGACATGTAGATACAGTATTATAGGTGAAACAGGCAAGGAATGATAATATAAGGATTCATTTATGCTAGTCTTACTGTGTATAGTGCAGTTGATATTTTAATAACGAGTTTCAATATGGTCTCAAGTTTAAGTTTGGTGAACAGTTATATTAGTTGATGCATGATATTATATGTTTCATTACATGATCAATGAATTAATTGCTGTTAGATCTATTTTTGTATGTTAATTAGTCAAGTAAGTAAGATCACACCTGGAACCCACTGAACTCTATAAACTCCAAATGAAGATTGTCCCTGAATACCTTGACATTTTATGTGTGTGCATAATTTTCTGGTGGCCTTATTAGGGCAGTATCTATAACGCATTTACTTGTGGCTGTTAATCATACTGTAAGATAAGTTTCTATTTTAAAAAAAGATGCCCTAAATATTTGCATTATGGTTCACTGATGTGTGCCTCACTCATTGACTATTTTGTTACCCGTATATGTTGTTTGTATAAATTGGTATTGATTGTAAAATAAATCTTGACCAAATACATGTAAGATTTGTGTTGATTTACCATGGAAGACAAAACTGATCTATGAATTACCTCCCTTTGTAGATATAGACCAATAAGCAGATTGGTAATAACCAGTAAGAATCCAGAAAGTTCAAGGTAGACCAATTAGCAGGTGTGTCCTAACCAGTTAGAATCCACAAAGTCCAAGGTAGACCAATGAGTAGGTGTGTCCTAACCAGTAAGAATCCACAAAGTTCAAGGTAGACCAATTAGTAGGTGTTTCCTAACCCGTTAGAATCCACAAAGTTCAGGTAGACCAATAAGCAGGTGTGTTCTAACCAGTAAGAATACACAAAGTTCAAGGTAGACCAATTAGCAGGTGTGTCCTAACCAGTAAGAATCAACAAAGTTCAAGGTAGACCAAATAGCAGGTGTGTCCTTACCAGTAAGAATCCACAAAGTTCAAGGTAGAGCAATTAGTAGGTGTGTCCTAACCAGTTAGAATCCACAAAGTTCAAGGTAGACCAATTAGTAGGTATGTCATAACCAGTTAGAATCCACAAAGTTCAAGGTAGACCATTTAGCAGGTGTGTCATAACCAGTAAGTATCCACAAATTTCAAGGTAGACCAATTAGCAGGTGTGTCCTAACCAGTTAGAATCCACAAATTTCAAGGTGGACCAATTAGTAGGTGCGTCATAACCAGTAAGAATTCACAAATTTCAAGGTAGACCAATTAGGAGGTGTGTCATAACCAGTAAGAATCCACAAAGTTCAAGGTAGACCAAATAGTAGGTGTGTCATAACCAGTTAGAATCCACAAAGATCAAGGTAGACCAAATAGTAGGTGTGTCATAACCAGTTAGAATCCACAAAGATCAAGCTAGACCAAATAGTAGGTGTGTCATAACCAGTAAGAATCCACAAAGATCAAGGTAGACCAAATAGTAGGTGTGTCATAACCAGTTAGAATCCACAAAGATCAAGGTAGACCAATTAGTAGGTGTGTCATAACCAGTAAGAATCCACAAAGTTCAAGGTAGACCAAATAGTAGGTGTGTCATAACCAGTTAGAATCCACAAAGTTCAAGGTAGACCAAATAGTAGGTGTGTCATAACCAGTTGGAATCCACAAAGTTCAAGGTAGACCAAATAGTAGGTGCGTCATAACCAGTAAGAATCCACAAAGATCAAGGTAGACCAAATAGTAGGTGTGTCATAACCAGTAAGAATCCACAAATATCAAGGTAGACCAAATAGTAGGTGTGTCATAACCAGTAAGAATCCACAAAGTTCAAGGTAGACCAAATAGTAGGTGCGTCATAACCAGTAAGAATCCACAAAGATCAAGGTAGACCAATTAGTAGGTGTGTCATAACCAGCTAGAATCCACAAAGTTCAAGGTAGACCAATTAGTAGGTGTGTCATAACCAGTAAGAATCCACAAAGTTCAAGGTAGACCAAATAGTAGGTATGTCATAACCAGTTAGAATCCACAAAGTTCAAGGTAGACCAAATAGTAGGTATGTCATAACCAGTTAGAATCCACAAAGATCAAGGTAGACCAATTAGTAGGTGTGTCATAACCAGTAAGAATCCACAAAGATCAAGGTAGACCAAATATTAGGTGTGTCATAACCAGTAAGAATCCACAAAGTTCAAGGTAGACCAAATAGTAGGTGTGTCATAACCAGTTAGAATCCACAAAGTTCAAGGTAGACCAAATAGTAGGTATGTCATAACCAGTTAGAATCCACAAAGTTCAAGGTAGACCAAATAGTAGGTATGTCATAACCAGTTAGAATCCACAAAGTTCAAGGTAGACCAAATAGCAGGTGTGTCCTAACCAGTTAGAATCCACAAAGTTCAAGGTAGACCAAATAGTAGGTATGTCATAACCAGTAAGAATCCACAAAGTTCAAGGTAGACCAATTAGTAGGTGTGTCATAACCAGCTAGAATCCACAAAGTTCAAGGTAGACCAATTAGTAGGTGTGTCATAACCAGTAAGAATCCACAAAGTTCAAGGTAGACCAAATAGTAGGTATGTCATAACCAGTTAGAATCCACAAAGTTCAAGGTAGACCAAATAGTAGGTATGTCATAACCAGTAAGAATCCACAAAGTTCAAGGTAGACCAAATAGTAGGTGTGTCATAACCAGTAAGAATCCACAAATATCAAGGTAGACCAAATAGTAGGTGTGTCATAACCAGTAAGAATCCACAAAGTTCAAGGTAGACCAAATAGTAGGTGCGTCATAACCAGTAAGAATCCACAAAGATCAAGGTAGACCAAATAGTAGGTGTGTCATAACCAGTTAGAATCCACAAAGTTCAAGGTAGACCAAATAGTAGGTGTGTCATAACCAGTAAGAATCCACAAAGTTCAAGGTAGACCAAATAGTAGGTGTGTCATAACCAGTTAGAATCCACAAAGTTCAAGGTAGACCAAATAGTAGGTATGTCATAACCAGTAAGAATCCACAAAGTTCAAGGTAGACCAAATAGTAGGTATGTCATAACCAGTTAGAATCCACAAAGTTCAAGGTAGACCAAATAGTAGGTATGTCATAACCAGTAAGAATCCACAAAGTTCAAGGTAGGCCAAATAGTAGGTATGTCATAACCAGTAAGAATCCACAAAGTTCAAGGTAGACCAAATAGTAGGTATGTCATAACCAGTAAGAATCCACAAAGATCAAGGTAGACCAAATAGTAGGTGTGTCATAACCAGTAAGAATCCAAAAAGTTCAAGGTAGACCAAATAGTAGGTGTGTCATAACCAGTTAGAATCCACGAAGTTCAAGGTAGACCAAATAGCAGGTGTGTCCTAACCAGTTAGAATCCACGAAGTTCAAGGTAGACCAAATAGTAGGTGTGTCATAACCAGTTAGAATCCACGAAGTTCAAGGTAGACCAAATAGTAGGTGTGTCATAACCAGTTAGAATCCACAAAGATCAAGGTAGACCAAATAGCAGGTGTGTCCTAACCAGTTAGAATCCACAAAGTTCAAGGTAGACCAAATAGCAGGTGTGTCCTAACCAGTTAGAATCCACAAAGATCAAGGTAGACCAAATAGTAGGTATGTCATAACCAGTAAGAATCCACAAAGATCAAGGTAGACCAATTAGTAGGTGTGTCATAACCAGTTAGAATCCACAAAGTTCAAGGTAGACCAAATAGCAGGTGTGTCCTAACCAGTTAGAATCCACAAAGTTCAAGGTAGACCAATTAGTAGGTGTGTCATAACCAGCTAGAATCCACAAAGTTCAAGGTAGACCATTTAGCAGGTGTGTCATAACCAGTAAGTATCCACAAATTTCAAGGTAGACCAAATAGCAGGTGTGTCCTAACCAGTTAGAATCCACAAAGATCAAGGTAGACCAATTAGTAGGTGTGTCATAACCAGCTAGAATCCACAAAGTTCAAGGTAGACCAAATAGCAGGTGTGTCCTTACCAGTTAGAATCCACAAAGTTCAAGGTAGACCAAATAGCAGGTGTGTCCTAACCAGTTAGAATCCACAAAGTTCAAGGTAGACCAATTAGCAGGTGTGTCCTAACCAGTTAGAATCCACAAAGTCCAAGGTAGACCAATTAGTAGGTGTGTCATAACCAGTAAGAATCCACAAAGTCCAAGGTAGACCAAATAGCAGGTGTGTCCTAACCAGTAAGAATCCACAAAGTCCAAGGTAGACCAATTAGTAGGTGTGTCATAACCAGTTAGAATCCACAAAGTTCAAGGTAGACCAAATAGCAGGTGTGTCCTAACCAGTAAGAATCCACAAAGTCCAAGGTAGACCAATTAGCAGGTGTGTCCTAACCAGTTAGAATCCTCAAAGATCAAGGTAGACCAATTAGCAGGTGTGTCCTAACCAGTTAGAATCCTCAAAGATCAAGGTAGACCATTCAGAAAAGTATTCGGACTTATAGAGGGACAGAAAACAAACAGAAACCTAAAATAAAATGAATAATGAAATGATTATTATAATTTTAGATTCCAACACTTCATTAATGATGGCATCCGTCGACACGAACGTAATAACGTATAGATGTATGGAACAAGTACGTAGACAACGTGGATATCACTGATATTCAAATTGAAAACAATGTAAATGAATGTACGGAGTAGCGTCATCATGATGAATCATCTACTAATATTGATGACTTTACTGTATATAAACAAGTCCATCTTTATTTATAGACAGGTAATGAACCTTAATGTTCAAGGTTTTAAACTAAAATAACTTGTAACCTTGTCACTTATTGCATTCGTCTAATTAATATAATAATAAATACGACCATTTAACGAAGCACGTAGACATGTCACGATACGTGCACGGTATATTGCAGTGTACGGTAGGCGGCGGATGTTCCGATTAATCAAGAAGCTTATAATGTTATGTCATCAATATATATTAGATATTTAGTGTGAACATATTTATTTTATTAAAAACGATTTTACCAGCACTTATGAAACTTTTGCTTCATATGTTGTAACGACGTCGTCATCCATTCTGCCGCTATGTTACCAAGAAAGTTTGATCTTGGTTTGATTTATAAAATAAAACTTTTACAACACACGATGCACACAGACTTTTAGTAGGCCAGGGAAAGCCGCGAGGGCGACGTAACCGTTTGCGAAAAAACGTCGCGATCGTAGTCTTGCAAAAAAACGTGCGTGCTAAACAAGCACGAACATGACGACATCATGCAGAAACCATGGACACAGTCAGTGCATCATTTCACCAAAACATTGTCATGTTAAATGTATTAAAATAGACGTATTTGATTTCCTATTTTAACTTACTGACGTAATTATTTGACAAGTAATATGTTTGTTGACAGTTTTATTTAAATCAGAGGCAATGCACTTCTTCGTCAGTTTTAAAGAGACTGTAGTTTCAGCGTATAGCAAAAATCAAATTAAATTGTTAAATATTCACTATATTTTGGCATAGATGCCTGTATATCCCATAAACAAGCACACTGATATAAATGTAACTTGTGAAAAATCAGGATTTTGTTATTATTTAAGTATTTTGCCACCAAAATTCTCTACCGTATTAATATATATTAATATAGTATAGAATTTTAAACTACTCTCATTTAAATTGCCTGACATTTACTCGCATGTGATGAAAACGAATTTAAAAACAAACCAAATACTTCATAGATGTTTAGACTGAAGTTTGTTTATGTTACAGACCGATCTAGTGAATAATATTTCTCAAAAATCATGCTGAAACTTGGGAAACATAACGCTGTGTTTAAAAGGGAAAACACACTGGTGTGCGCTATGTTGAAAGTGGTTAAAATCGATTATTTGCAATAAATATTTCTTAAAGTAACAGTAAACAATGTTCTATTATATTAATACTTAATTTGGTAAGAAAATTATACTTTTTAAAAAAATTATCTCCATCTGTGAGGCAGGCCCTTTAAATCAAATTACTGGTAATACGATTTGTAGTAAAACGTAAATTCTTCACCTTTTCTGTCCTTTTTTGTTTTACATAATTAGCCTCACTGCACGTTAGAGTGGTCATGTTGAAGATGCAAATAAATTGAATGACATATGAATTACACGTAGCACAGGAACAGTGTGCCTTATTTAATTATACCAAAGTTTACCAGTTTTACGACCCTTTGAAGCAATATACTTTTGGCATGATATTGTATCAGACAGCATCGGAGAACTTGCAAGTAATTTGCTCTATAGCATCCGTAGGTCTGCTTGTACATGTAGATACCACGATGTGTTCATGTGCAGTCAATAATGTAACAATAGACAATTATGATGGCACGGAAATTCAATCAGAAATCACGCGGAACAATGATGCTCCTCGTGACTACTTTAGTATAAATCCAACCCTTATTTTAATTATAATATCTTTTTATTTTACTGTACGAAAAAATCTTTGAGCAATATTGATTAATTTCAATTATTCTAATCTTTGTTTCTTTGCAAACTGAAAATATCAAAGCCTGTGCCACGTCAATGGAATTTGGAACTGTTATTTCTTACTCCCAAATATGAAATAAAACAGTTGCAGACAATAATTTATAGCAAATCATAGTCAGCTTGCCGACATCTCAATGTTAGTGTATGATGATCGTACTAATGCCTCACGTTTTACACGAAAATCGCAAGGAAATCCGCAGAAGAAAAGATATTGAACGAGCTTTGGGTTTGCAATGTGGCAGTAGGAATTCGTAGTACAGTATGTACTATTTTTGAACAGACCATGGAAACACTAGCGGTTTCAAAAATGTGCCAGAAAAGGTATAACGTAATTAAATTCAAGTCAAGGACTGTCTCTCACGAGCGTTGCTGTATCTGCTTAACAATATCGAGGGCTCAGCGCAAAACTATGGTATGTGCCTCTATAAATCAATTTAGTTACCATAGTTTTGCACCGAACCCTCGATATGGTATATACATGTGTATGTACTGTCCATAATAAACATTTATTACAACCGGTAATTTTGTGAACGTGAATAATTTTATTTCTATAGTAACCGACGCGTGATAGCTCAGTGTTCAGTGCCTTCTACGTGCGTGGACACTCTTACGACAGCCTTCAGTAAGATCAATAACTTATGCAGAAAGTCAAGAATAGAAGAATTTAAAGTAAATATGAGGTTATCAGTTAAACTATGACCACAAGATGTCGGTTAATCAGTCATTAATATTAGTTGTTATTAACATCAAAACATGATACGGTATTAAGTTATGTAGATAATTCATCAATTTATTTTAGTACGGTCTGTTTTATGCTCAGTTTCTATTTATAACCACGTGACCTTAACTGATGATCACGTGTCTAAGATTTGCTTGGAATCATGGTCATGTAGCATGTTTATAGTGTCGTCTGCAGGTTAAATATTTGCTATATAAGACCAGAATAATCAACATAACGTAACCTTGTGAAGTTGTCTGTCTGTAAGTGTACACGGAATTAGTGATAGCCCCCATCGCATCTCAAGGTAAGAACGAAATTTCTTCATCATGTTATATCAAGATTATTTTATTCACATGCAACAGAGGAATGTTTGTAAGTTGATTAAGTTATACTTTAGATAATATTTTAATTTTGATATTTAACTGCATTTCACGTAGTGTTTTAATTCATATATTTTTCATCTAACTTCAGTACTAAACCTTAATTGCCTCGTGGATGACTCTCGGTTCGTTAGTTAAGGATCGCTGCATTTAGATAACTTTGGTTCGCTACTTTAGGACGTTTCTCCGGGTATATCTTATCCGATGATGATGCTTTAAAAGTGCACAAATATAGTTTAATGCACCGCTGGCTTAAAATGAAAAGGTCGTAAGTGCAAAATCAATATTTTGAGACAGCAAGAAAAACTGTCTGACAATCTTCTTCACGTATTGTAAAACCAGCCCTTTTAAACATGACAAGAAGCGCATTATGATGTAGATTTCAAATATGCATTACTCTTATAAGGGCGTAAGTGGCACTTACGACTTTCTCATTATAAGCAGCAATGCAAGTATATGCAATGAAAGGTATGTCGTGGTACTATTGAAGGTTTCATTTACCCCTTGCAACATCACTTGCAACAGCAAAAGAATGTTTTTGCAACGTTTTCGTTTTTCCCCATAGTCAATACTTGCCATGTTTACATGTACGTGATTGATTGAGCCAAGAGTTCCCGATACGATGTCTTTTAGAGTCATTGATGATGATTTAGGTGCATGTGTCCCATTTATAAATTATATCACACGAGTACGTATCTTGATGGAATAGTAATACAAGCTACGATATTATTGAATGATTATATACCAAGAGGTATTAGGGGGCCGAGTCATGTATGGCTGACAGTTAATACATGTATAAGTTATGTAGGAGACCACCAACACTGTATGATCGCCGCGGACTGATTGAGGTGTTTTAACATACACAATTGTCGTAAAACTCAAACCAAAACCGAACAAAGAAAAAGTTAAAGTTTAATGTCCAGTAAATACCAAAATCTATTATTCTATTCTGTTCCACTAAATACATGTACCCACTTCAAGACTATTAAGTCAGTGGTCAAAGAAGGCACATAGAAAATGGGCGGTACATAGTTGTTGTTTATATTGAACAATGATACGGTAGCACAGTTATTGGTGAACCCAGAATGTTGCTGACCCCGTATACGGTACTATCTATGTTGATACATAGTTCATCAACACAAGATATAATGAATGACTATTTCTAGTATATAGATAATCTAGTCACAAACAATATAATAACCTCAAGTTCATTGACATTGTCTCTACTTATCAAAGTGAGTTTTGTCAAAATAACTGAACATTGAGAAATACTAAATATAGGTTTTTGAAAATATTGATTTTATACTCCGTAGTACATGCTGGTGTATAAGTTTCTGTGGCTGTGCCTTGCTATCGTGTTTGTTTAGATACTTATTCATGTAACATGCATCGTACATCTCAAATTTGATATGGATCAACAAACTTTGTTGTTTTTCGAATTGAATGAGATAGACAGATAGACTTAAAGTTTCAAATAGCGCGATGCTATATATGTATATGCAATATTGTTAATGAAAAGTGGTTGCTTAAAAGTCTTTAAGATTAAAGTATATTTGCTGATAAACACAACCTCATTAAAATGTTCGTGACCAGTGCTATCAAGACTCTGTGATAACATGATGCCCACCGTTTGTTGGTATTTTTTAGTTTTACACAATATGAGAATAGAAATAGATGTAAAAAATCCGTATTATTTTTGCTACTTTGGTCCTTACCATAAGGGCTTATCAGTTAACTGGTAAATTACGACATTATGTTAATGCATGTCAAATCTTTTATTACTTCAAATGGAATTCATGACATTTTCTTGATGGGTTTTATTCAGTTAACTTAAGATGGTCAAGAGTATTGATTTTTTTACCATTGTCCAATGTTGAGTATTTCGTATTATCGAATATATAGTATACATTTGTAATTATGTTGGTATTCATGATATATTATCTGCCTGAATGTATTACATGTATATGTAAAGGGAGAGAAGTCGCATTATTTTTATCATCTAATATAGTGGTGTTGTTTCCCTTGATTACACTGATGGGATCATGTATGTCCGGGCGGTGTACGCCGTCCGTGCGCCCGCCTGATCATAAATCGACGCGAAATGTTTTAGTCTTTTAGGTTTTGGTGGGACACGACAATGTGTTAGGCTTTTGAATAGCTTTCTGTGACAAACGTGTCATCTATACAGAGTATACAAAGTATGCATTGTACTTACATGTACTAGTATCTCTGTCCACAGTTATTGACTTAAGTTCATTAACTTCACTATAAGATAACTGACATTTATTTTAGTTCTATCAACACGATGATGACGTCACGTATCGGTAAATAATTAGAGGTTAACAAATGTGCGCTGTCCGTCCGTCCGTACGCCTACCTATACTATAGGTCACACTGCGAGTATGTTGTCAGTCAGCATTCACCGGTACCAGCATAATTATAATCAGTAGGCCTACATTGATTATAGACTACTTGCTTCCCTATCATTTTAATCATGTCGTTCCAAAAATAAATAATGAATCAACACTTAATTAATGCAATCTTTGCCAATTAGCACAAGATACACGAATGGCCTACCGGTACACAAGTACGAATTAATAATTCATCTATTATAGTTATGTATCCATGGTCGAGAGTATACTGTATACATGTAGTGTCCATCGTGGTTTCGCCAACCTCTACCAACAACATAAAACTTGTTAAAATACGAGGCCTATTATTATAATTAAAACCCTCTTGTCCGTGTTATTTGTAATTATGTGTATTAAATTGTTCATGCAGGACTTGTAAGATTTTACTTCACGTGAAAACATTTTTGACAATATTTTAACAATCTTCCATCAGATCCCCAAACTCGTTAAGTGTGGAACAAAAAAGGCAAACAAGAACATAGTTAACTCCGCAGTTGAAATTAGTAGAGATAATTCAATAATCCTTGCCTATACCACATGTACTGTAGTGACAACAGCAATATCAGTGTCATTTGAGCAACTTTTTGGATTTGCTTCGTTTGTACAATAGGCATAGTCGCGAGCGATCATTGCAGTGCTGGCGCCATCGCCGTTGTGACAGAGGGTTCGAACCTCACCCACCCACAGAGTGGTGTTCATATACGCCTTTTGGCCATTGTAAAATTGCTAGTATAAATCTATTCTGTATTTCAGACATCAGAATGAGTAAATCTAACCATGTGAACGGTACAGGTGGAATGTATCGTCTCAATGAAGAAGTGTTTGTATTTCCTGAGGCTGGTACCACAAGGACACCGTCACCAGGGCACAATCTGAACACCGAGAATGGTACCAGGACACAATCACCACGTCATAATCTGAACAACACTCTACATGTACAACCTGATATCGCTATAAGACTTCTCAGTGATGAATGTAAGTTTCTATATACTAATGTACATGTAATAACTCATTTAAAGAGTCGTTCCCTATAACTTTGATCGTTTAAATCGATTCAGGAATACTATACATTTAATAAGAATCATTATTGCTTAAACTCCTCAAAATTTCAACAAAAAACTCCAAATAATTACCGCGAAAAGAATGAAAACACGTGACGAGCCAAAATAGTCACGAGTTGTTTCCCTTTTATCACATAATAATAAATCGCTGGAAGCGATAAATAATTATTGGTGTTTTAAATATATTTTTGGCATTATAGAGACATATTTGTGCACACTTTCTTCTGACAAATTATGATAATTGATAGTGATTTGTACATTTAGCTCATATAATGTGATAGTAGAGAAAACTGTTCTAGTTATAGGGAATGCCTCTTTAATCTTTATACACAGACTAGCCTTATATTGCTCAAACGGAATGACAAGTGTATGTGTTTATGTTTAAAAAGTCAGGGGAAACTGCTTTTAGGCCATGTTATAATCATGTAGATTAGAGAAAGGTTAGGGAGTTTTGTGTGAGACTATTCATGTGAACCCTAAGGGGGGCATGTGTAGAGACGTGGGCAGGTTATGGTACGTATTGTGATTGGTGTGATGCTGAAGACTTACACTTCGGTCTCAATTGGACTATATGTACCAGGACGCTTTAAATAAGGACACAAGGTACACCGATCGTAACTACTCTGGTCTTTCCGTGATGAATCCGGAAGCTCGATGATTCGTCTTAGATTTGTCCGAGGTGCACCGATTGAACGTACAAATGCCTCGATTCACGAACACTCAAAGACATCATGACGTCAAAAATAAATGACATCTTTTATCCATACTGGTAATCGTCACATAATTATGTCTACTGTACAGCTAATTTGGCAGAGGTTTGATTAGTTAATAATGAACCAATCAGTTGCATCCATGGCTCCCCCACCCCGGGGATGTTCGGTGGATAGCCGGGAAAACGCTCGTGTTTTTATATTCCAACTTCCCCCGCACTGGGCCAGGCACCGAGGGAAATGTTGAGGATTTTCTCTACGTACAAATACCCCGGGCACAATATTGAGTTGTCTAGTGCCGGGGAAATACCGGATATTCCTCCATCAGCTTCCCCCCGCAGGGCGGGTGAATGTCGGGGATTTTGACAAACCAAAAGTAAAAATCCCGGCCCATCCCCGGGGATGGTGTCCGTGGTTGCAATTGACTAGTGCATAATAAGTACAGTATATACTGCACAGTGCACATGGGCCGTGTACTTTTAGTCAAAATATGGGGCATCCTCTTATCAATGCATACTTGACAGATTATTATCGTTGACATGTATTGACCTTAAAACGTATACAGGACAGATTCACCTTGGATAAATCTAGGACTGTAGGGCCTTCATTAACTCAGTCACCTTGTGAATAACTTGTACTATATATAGTACATACCTTATAATAGAGGTTGATTAAAGGTATCATACAGGTTATCACAAAATGTACTAACAATCTATATAAAGATGTAGCTATTTGTTTAAGATATGACGAGGTATGTGAACTGGGTGTCTGAAGAAACACTGACCTATCTAGTCAACTACATACAGTGTCATCTTCTCAATAGTATACATACCTGACCTCAATCTACAACAATACCCGATGGTATCTCACTGTCCATAAACGGGTATTCCGTCTTACTGACCAATACAGGAGTGTTTGTAACACTGGCCCGTCACATCACGTGTCCTTACTTGTAGTCTGTTCCACTGACCAGTAAAAGAGTGTCGGTATAGGTTTACTGTCTCATTGACCGGTCGGTGAGTGTCCGTATCGGTATACTGTCTCATTGACCCGTCAGTAAGTGTTTTTATCGGTATACTGTCTCATTGACCGGTGACTGAGTGTCCGTATAGGTTTACTGTCTCATTGACCGGTCAGTGAGTGTCCGTATCGGTATACTGTCTCATTGACCGGTCAGTGAGTGTCCGTATAGGTTTACTGTCTCATTGACCAGTCGGTGAGTGTCCGTATCGGTATACTGTCTCATTGACCCGTCAGTAAGTGTTTATATCGGTATACTGTCTCATTGACCGGTGACTGAGTGTCCGTATCGGTATACTGTCTCATTGACCGGTGACTGAGTGTCCGTATAGGTTTACTGTCTCATTGACCAGTCGGTGAGTGTCCGTATCGGTATACTGTCTCATTGACCCGTCAGTAAGTGTTTATATCGGTAAACTGTCTCATTGACCGGTGACTGAGTGTCCGTATAGGTATACTGTCTCATTGACCGGCCAGTGAGTGTCCGTATAGGTATACTGTCTCATTGACCTGTCAGTGAGTGTCCGTATCAGCACACGGTATAACCGGATGCGTGGTCGGCCGAGTGATGCGTTACGGCCGAGGTAAATACTGATAACGGGTAAGTAGTGGGGTTATGTTTCTTACCAGAACTTATCGATTTCGATATTTCTTTTGGATCTAGCGATTTGTGAATGACCACGAAAGTTTAAATGTACTATTCACACAGCCTCGCATGCTACCTTGGCGGAATAAATCTGATAGAGCCTGTTTATACACGGAACGCAGAAAATAATGCTCAATTCTCACATACATTGTCCCGAAATTAAACAGTTTGTGCTAGTATTGAACTATTTAACATTACAGATCTAAGGAAAATTCATCTATGAACAATTCTGTAAAGTTACAACTCTGTCCGCGCCCTGAAACCAACGATTGACCCCTTCAAAGAGACCCTAGTATGCGCAAAAAGGATGACGTTTACAGCCGAGGAGATTTTGTGATGATGACGTTTACGGCCGAGGACGAAATATTTGGATGACGTTTACGGCCGAGGAAATACTTACTAAAAACTGTGATTTTTCGCAGTTTCAATGGTTTTCTCACCGGGAAAGTATGGACTATTATCCAGTGTACATTCCTATGAACATTTCTTCACCCGAAAATGTTGGATAAGATTGTCTTACACTTATTTTGTTCCTATATATTTGATTAAAAAACGTCATGTTAGAGATCCATGACTTTACAAGACAGGTATTTGTTTGTTTGAAAACGAATTTAACAGTCTACGAAGAACGTCAGTCAGCATACAGAAAATGATACCTTACTGAACCGGTCAATACCGTTGTGCTCCCTGTCTTCACCGGGACGTGTCTTGTACACATTCTTGTGTTTATCGTATTTTACAGAGTTGTGCACCAGTCAGTTGTAACCACGGCCCATATCCCCGGGGATGGGTAGTGGATAGGCGAGAAAAGCCATGTTTTACCTTCCAGCTTTCCTCGCCGGAGAAATGTGGAGGATTAAATGTCCGAACCAATATCACGGAGACAATGTTTAGCTGTCAGAGGTCGGGGAATACTAGAGATTTTACCATCAGCTATCTCCTGCAGGGTGGGGGAATTGCGGTGGTTTTGACAACCCGAAAGTAAAATTCCACACCTATACCCAAGGGTGGAGACCGTGGAAGCAACTGACTGAATGCTTTATTTTAATGTTCGTATTTTCCTTTATTTGTTTTGGCGGTGTGTTTTTATGCTTGGAGTAGGGAAAGAAAAATGTTCATTCTGAACTGATGGTAAACGTTTTTTAACCCTGTGGGTTAATGGGTATACAGAAGGAAATGTTTTAAATACCGTCATCGACTGTTCATATCACGAGCTAGGACCGTTTCTGCTGTTAACAGTGGCTGTGCCGTAGATGTAGGACTGCTTATGCTGTTAACAGTGGCCACGTCGTAGGTCTAGGACCGCTTTTGCTGTCAACGCACAATTGTTTGATGTCTAAATCCCCGCCCTACAGCCAGAGCTGACATTACAAATCTCCGGGGTCGGTACACGTAATCACGAAGTTAATCGCGGGTTTGGAACCGAACCAAAGTATATTCACCGGGACCAGGAGTCGATTAGGTTGTCTTATTGCCGCATATTGTGAAGATGTGTCGGTCTAATTCTCCCTGTTCTCTCACCGGCGGTACCGGGACCTGCACCGGGACAGTGAGAACGGGGCTAAAGTTATTCTCGATTTCTCACGTGTAAATTCCAATAATCTAAAAATAGTTTTTCCAAAAAAATATTTTTCTCCAAATTACGCTATGAAGTCATGATTTGAAGCCAAAACATATGTCTTAAAACTAAAAATCTAATTTAAAAAATATCAGCTCCAGTGGGGTTTGAACCCACGATTTATAGGAAATTCGAATACTTTTGTTATGAATTCTTTTATGAAAAATGTTCATCACACAAGGACAAATTACATCACATGACAAACAAGCATCATAATAATGACACGTTTTCATCATGTAATGACAAATGCACATCAAATGATATTATGGCAAACAGACGTCTTAAAATGACAAAACATTGTCATATTATGACAAATGGACATGATGATTTTTTATATCACGGTATAATAACATAATGCAACAGTTCTGCTTATCTTAAGACAGCTGTGGCGTTCCATATAGCTAGTCTGAGTTCCATATGACCATATTTCACGATCTCAAAAATCTGTCTTGTAAATAACATAGATCTCCAAAATGACGTTTTATATTGAAGATATAAGAATAATATAAGGGTAAGGCAGTTCTTTTCAACCTTTTTTCTGGCAAAGGGCAAATAAGTCACAGTGCTCGTTGAATTGTACACTTGCGAATAGTCCATACTTTCCCGGTGAGAAAACCATTGAAACTGCAAAAAATCACAGCTTTTAGTAAGTATTTTCTCGGCCGTAAACGTCATCCATATTTTTCGTCCTCGGCCGTAAACGTCATCATCACAAAATCTCCTCGGCTGTAAACGTCATCCTTTTTGCGCATACTAGGGTCTCTTTGGAAGGGTCAATCGTTTGTTTCAGGGCACGGACAGAGTTGAAACTTTACAGAGTTGTTCATAGATGAATTTTCCTTAGATCTGTGAGGTCAAATAGTTCAATACTAGCGCAAACTGTTTAATTTCGGACAATGTATGTGAGAATTGAGCATTATTTTCTGCGTTCCGTGTATAAACAGGCTCTATCAGATTTATTCCGCAAAGATAGCATGCGAGGCTGAGTGAATAGTACATTTAAACCTTCGTGGTCATTCACAAATCGCTAGATCCAAAAGAAATATCGAAATCGATAAGTTCTGGTAAGAAATATAACCCCACTACTTACCCGTCATCAGTATTTACCTCGGCCGTAACGCATCACTCGGCCGACCACGCATCCGGTTATACCATGTGATCAGTATACTGTCTCATTGACCGGTGACTGAGTGTCCGTAGTGGTATACTGTCTCATTGACCGGTCAGTGAGTGTCCGTATAGGTATACTGTCTCATTGACCGGTCAGTGAGTGTCCGTATAGGTATACTGTCTCATTGACCTGTCAGTGAGTGTCCGTATAGGTATACTGTCTCATTGACCGGTCAGTGAGTGTCCGTATAGGTTTACTGTCTCATTGACCTGTCAGTGAGTGTCCGTATCAGTATACTGTCTCATTGACCGGTGACTGAGTGTCCGTATGTGTATACTGTCTCATTGACCGGTCAGTGAGTGTCTGTATAGGTATACTGTCTCATTGACCTGTCAGTGAGTGTCCGTATAGGTATACTGTCTCATTGACCTGTCAGTGAGTGTTCGTATAGGTATACTGTCTCATTGACCGGTCAGTGAGTGTCTGTATAGGTATACTGTCTCATTGACCGGTCAGTTAGTGTCCGTATCGGTATAATGTCTCATTGACCGGTCAGTGAGTGTCCGTATCGGTATACTGTCTCATTGACCGGCCAGTGAGTGTCCGTAGTGGTATACTGTCTCATTGACCGGCCAGTGAGTGTCCGTATCGGTATACTGTCTCATTGACCGGCGAGTGAGTGTCCTTATCGGTATACTGTCTCATTGACCGGTGACTGAGTGTCCGTATCGTTATACTGTCTCATTGACCGGTCAGTGTGTGTCCGTATCGGTATACTGTCTCATTGACCGGTGACTGAGTGTCCGTAGTGGTATACCGTCTCATTGACCGGTCAGTGAGTGTCCGTATCGGTATACTGTCTCATTGACCGGTCAGTGAGTGTCCGTATAGGTATACTGTCTCATTGACCTGTCAGTGAGTGTCCGTATAGGTATACTGTCTCATTGACCGGTCAGTGAGTGTCCGTATAGGTATACTGTCTCATTGACCTGTCAGTGAGTGTCCGTATCAGTATACTGTCTCATTGACCGGTGACTGAGTGTCCGTATGTGTATACTGCCTCATTGACCGGTCAGTGAGTGTCTGTATAGGTATACTGTCTCATTGACCTGTCAGTAAGTGTCCGTATAGGTATACTGTCTCATTGACCTGTCAGTAAGTGTCCGTATAGGTATACTGTCTCATTGACCTGTCAGTGAGTGTTCGTATAGGTATACTGTCTCATTGACCGGTCAGTGAGTGTCTGTATAGGTATACTGTCTCATTGACCGGTCAGTGAGTGTCCGTATCGGTATAATGTCTCATTGACCGGTCAGTGAGTGTCCGTATCGGTATACTGTCTCATTGACCGGCCAGTGAGTGTCCGTAGTGGTATACTGTCTCATTGACCGGCCAGTGAGTGTCCGTATCGGTATACTGTCTCATTGACCGGCGAGTGAGTGTCCTTTTCGGTATACTGTCTCATTGACCGGTGACTGAGTGTCCGTATCGTTATACTGTCTCATTGACCGGTCAGTGTGTGTCCGTATCGGTATACTGTCACATTGACCGGTCAGTGAGTTTCTATGATGGTATACCGTCTCATTGACCGGTCAGTGAGTGTCCATATCGGTATACTGTCTCATTGACCGATCAGTGATTGTCCGTAGTGGTATACTGTCTCATTGACCGGTCAGTGAGTGTCTGTATCAGTATACTGTCTCATTGACCGGTCAGTGAGTGTCCGTATCAGTATACTATCTCATTGACCGGCAAGTTAATGTCCGTATAGGTATACTGTCTCATTGACCGGTTAGTGAGTGTCTGTAGTGGTATACTGTCTCATTGACCGGTCAGTGAGTGTCTGTATAGGTATACTGTCTCATTGACCGGTAAGTGAGTGCGTATCAGTATGCTGTCTCATTTACCGGTCAGTGAGTGTCCGTATCAGTTTACTGTCGCATTGACGGGTCAGTGAGTGTCCGTATCGGTATACTGTCTCATTGACCGGTCAGTGAGTGTCCGTATCGGTATACTGTCTCATTGGCCGGTCAGTGAGTGCCCGTATAGGTATACTGTCTCATTGACCGGTCAGTGAGTGTATGTAGTGGTATACTGTCTCATTGACCGGTCAGTGAGTGTCCGTATCAGTTAACTGCCTCATTGACCGGTCAGTGAGTGTCCGTATAGGTATACTGTCTCATTGACCGGTAAGTGAGGGTCCGCATAGGTATACTGTTTCATTGACCGGTAAGTGAGTGTCGGTATAGGTATACTGTCACATTGACCGGTCAGTGAGTGTCCGTATCAGTATACTGTCTCATTTACCGGTCAGTGAGTGTCCGTATCAGTATACTGTCTCATTTACCGGCCAGTGAGTGTCCGTGTCGGTATACTGCCACATTGACCGGTCAGTGAGTGTCCGTATAGGTATACTGCCACATTGACCGGTCAGTGAGTGTCCGTATAGGTATACTGCCACATTGACCGGTCAGTGAGTTTCTGTAGTGGTATACTGTCTCATTGACCGGTCAGTGAGTGTCCGTATAGGTATACTGTCTCATTGACCGGTCAGTGAGTGTCCGTATAGGTATACTGTCTCATTGACCGGTCAGTGAGTGTCCGTATAGGTATACTGTCTCATTGACCGGTCAGTGAGTGTCCGTATAGGTATACTGTCTCATTGACCGGTCAGTGAGTGTCTGTAGTGGTATACTGTCTCATTGACCAATCAGTGAGTGTCTGTATAGGTATACTGCCACATTGACCGGTCACTGAGTGTCCGTATGGACATACTGTCTCATTGACCGATAAAAGAGTGAATCGGTATACTGTCTCATTGTTCGACGAATGATTCACAATATATAAATAAATACGTGTTGTGCATAATGATGAAGTTATTTTTTCAAATTGATTAGTGTTGTCTTTTATTCAGTTCAATGATCTGGTTATCAACCAGTTAAACATTGCAGTTCAATTTAATTTTAGAAAGATGACTTTGATCTGCATGGACGTATAATATAATATGTCGTTGGTCATTTTTCAATTCCAAACAACGCATGATCAGATATATTATTGATTCCAACATGATGTCTGTAAACTGTGCATATTGTAGTCATGTTGTTCAGATAGATTTTAGGTGATAATTAAACTAATGTGACCATATATGGTATTAATAAACAGGTTTTATTCGACAACAAAAATGCACATAAATACTAGGGGGTGTTACGCACACTACAAGATGTTTTGTAACGTTACGCGGACACGTAGAATATTTTTAGAGGTCATTGACTCTAAACTGTATACTGCCGCTTGAAATATAGTATTATTTTTATTTATATACATATCGGTCGAGTGTTTAAGGTACAAGTTTAGTCTGGTTCCCTGTCCTAAATCTTACAGTGGTTTAGGTCAGGCAGCAACCAATAATCGATAACTACAGTGGTCAAATCAAAATGGCGGACGTACGTTAGTTTATATAGGCAATTTTAGAATATCCCTCTAAAGTGTATGTTATGTATGTGTCATTTTGATGTGACTTTGCATAGTAATAGAAAAAATAATGTTCTTTGCAATGATAGAAGTTTATTCGCTACAACAGCACTAATACCTACAAAATAACGTTTATAAAATGATTAAAACATTTTTGTAGCAGGGTTTTAATAGTCCATTAATTTATGAGTTTTCCAGTGTCCAAGTTAGCACAATCGGTAGATCCACGGACTTGTAATCTAGGGATCCTTGGTTCGATCCCTGTATAGGCCGGTTATTGTTTTCCTTTTTTAATATTTTGCTTAATTTGTGTAATACAAAAACTTTATTTTCTTATCATGTTCCTTATTCAAGTATAAACTGATAGCGAATTACGTTACATATAAAAAATAATAATAATAAAAATAATGACAATACTGGTATCGAACCTCCATCATCAATGTTACTGGTTTGACGCTTTACCAACTGAGCTAACTGGGCATTTGATATCAGGTGCGATTTATATGCACTATATACACGGTGGTACAGAAATTTTCTTAATTTATTTTGCGGTTTTTTTTGTACATATCAGTTGTGTCATTTTTATGAAACATGTTTAATTGAAAAGAACATATATTTTCCCATTAATATACAAAATCTCATCGATATGACACATACATAACACACATTTTTGGGGGATATTCTAAAATTTCCTATATAAGCTTATGTTCAACCGCCATCTTGTTTTACACATGGAAGCGACCATATTTGTTAGATTGCGCCGGACCTATACTGTAATGTAATGGAAAATTTAGGTACCGGGAACCAGACTAGTACAAGTTATGAATTGTTTACCGGTCAGAAGTTAGAACAACCTAACATGACGTATTGTTTATATGTTGGGCATATCAGCAGAAATAGCTGTTTTGATATAATATGTTCGTGTTTTATGACACACGATGAACCACATACCACTTAAAAAGTATTTTAAATTTACGAGATTAACGAAACTTGAAAGAGTAGTCCCTTATTGAATGAATTTAACTCATGTGTTAACTGAGTCCTGTATCTGTGTTTGCGATTGCACTAACTTATACCCTAAGTATGCGAGATCAAAGACCTTTTTTATCAATGCAACATACTAAGCAGGCAGTAGTAAACTTCTTTTAGCCAAATAGGAAACGATTTCATGAAAAACAAAGCAGAGTTCTCCCCTAAAACATCTAAGACATAGGACCTGTATAGACAGACTATTCATGTTTACATCTAACCACCGATCTAGTTTGTTCAGTGAAAATTGTGGCATGTGTGTGAAACGAGTGAGGGTTATTATAAAGCTGCATTTAATGAATTGTCAATGTCGTCTCTGTTATATTTTGGCTAAACAAGGTACATGTAAGTGTATTTGTAATGTTGTTGTGACTGCCATCAGCAACGACCGTAACCGCCAACTTGTCACCCAATGGTCTCATGGATCCGTGTTTGCCTGTGTAGGGCCTACAGACGATTGAACGGACGTAGGTCTGAAAGAAGACTTGATAGCTCTTCAATAAAACCGTGGTTCTTACTGCTGTCTTACTGCGCACTGATAATGCTTTGTCTGGAATTGCAACGACACTATAAGAACGCGCAATGAAAATTAAATTACCGAAACGCACAGAACGATTCCAGAACGTACTGAAATGTATGTTTTATAAATTGCGAATAAAACTTTAAAGATACACAGTCGTGAAAGCTCTCGTGTACGTTTACAAGTACAAGCATACGATGAATAAAATTACTCCAGTATCTTTATGAATGTATTTAAACTACTTCGTTAACTAGTTAATCCTTGATTGCAATATAGCTATTTTTTACAAAAACTTAAAAGAATTTTCACCGACTTTAATTCTTTTTGAGCTATCAACAAACAATATGTTTACAAATCTAAGTGTGGTGACGTCGCATCGACCGAGTTATAAATAAACTCGGTTTATCTATTTATAACTATTTGTTTATTCAGCTGATAAACTGGGTTTTCCATGATGTTTGGTCGTGACTAGTGACGAATCTTGGTGAAGACACTTCATCGTATGTCCTTCACTGATATGTGTACAAGCACGGATATCTAACATGCTGAACATAGATGTGTATCAATCTTATCTGAAGATGATTTTGCTTAAAACAATCTATAAATACATGTAATGTACCATGCACTGTTAACAGCCGCGATAATTGAGAGTGAATGAACTATGCGTACATGTAGATGCGGCTTTGAGGATGCACCCCCCCCCCCCCCAATATAAGTATTCTTTCCTTATGGGATACTCACAACGTATATGAACAACAAACCTTCAGGTGGGGAGCTATCGCTTGCTACATGTAGTCTGCGGGATATGAGGTAGTTTTCAATCAGCCAGTTGTCCATCAAGATGGACTTCAACATAACATATACACTTTCACCACCAATCAGCTGTCTGGACACTGGGCAGAGTGGTCTCAAAGTGTACATTCTACCCATGGCTGTTGTAATTCAAACTACACTTGAAGAACGATCCCTGTAATATACCTTCACGATTTCAATGCTGCAGCCACTGATAGAGTTTGATTATGATAACCAATTATAAGCTACAATATCCCACCATTTGTATAGAATAATTAAATAAGAAATCAATGGCTACGCCCGCTAAATGTAAAAAATTATTAACATCATTATACACAATCAAACAATCAAAGTGAGTTCATTATGCGATCAAATGTACATACTAAGCGATAGTTAGCCTGTATGCGGGCATGCTGACCGATTTGTTAAATGAATGGAAATTGGTTCAATGATACAAGTGCTTGTCTATCTAGGTTGGTCATTCAATGTACGCATGTCAACCTTGTGCAAACCAGGCAATATGTCGGTACATTGTATATATAGAGAATTGAGAATGCGTTCACAATCTCACATTTTCAAACATGTGAGATGTAGTTAAACACTCGAACAACGCGAATAACGAAACAAAAATGCATCGAATAGTGATAGAACGATAATGACTGCATGGATATTGTCCAAGATTCACAACAGATATTTGAAGAATCACACTGCTTCAGTGGAATATTGTTGGACTAAAATATAACAATAGACAAGTTAGAATGTACCCGAATGGTAATTCATGTATTATTTTGTCACATAAACAACCCGCCTCCCACCTAACTATTTTCCTATCAATGTATTCTTACTATCGAGTCTTAATTTGTAGTCACCCGATCAAGACGACCATCTACCTTCCACAATGTCATTATAGAGAACTTGGAACTTATGATATCATACACCCGTTTATTAATCTACTATACCGCCCGCGTTCCATGTAGTAACATTGAATACATACGTAATTCATTGACGGACTTAATACGGTATGAACCTTTGACGTCGTAGATGGAAATTCTAAGCTGACCGACTGCAATGGACCCCCCCCCCCCCACACACACACACTGACAACTGAGTGTCGCTGTCTGTGTATATATTTGACAACTACATCGACTGGCTGACTGTACAGAACGAACTGTCATCCTGACACAGACGTTTAGAAATATTATACAAATTATATGTTGTTACAATGCCATTCCAATAATTCTCCGCAACATTCCAATGTAACATAGACGGTGTTCTATAACAATCAGTGATTGTGTTACACATAGATCGTGATAGACGGATGTTAGGTAGATGCACAAGGTAGTAACCAATCTGCACCCATCATATATCATTCACATCATCGCATACATTAGTCGAGATATTCTATATCATCTCGCGTACAGTGTAATTAATAAACGTAAACATAGACACACCTTATTATTATAACCATACTGAATCATGGAGTCACGTAGAATGTTGAATGCTACTGTACCATGTACAAACACAGAGTAGATCTCAGTCTTAAATACATTAAAACTCTAATCTAACACTTCAAGCAAGACACAGCCCTCATTCTTAAATACAAACCTTCATTTCACAACTACATGGTAAAAACATACGCATCTGCATTTAAATACAGACACAGACCACAATCTTAAAATATAGTTCCTGGCAGCTTCCTGCAAGAGCGGACTAGGTCGGCGCGCATTTGTTACTACTATTCGCCATTTTATTTACTGTTTATGATTCCAAAGTTGTTGGCTTTAATCAAGCAAATGACGTGCCGGTCATCTGTGATACGTTATCTTGGTGGTCTGTCTGGTGACATTCACTGTATGAACTGTTGCCCAGCTGAGAGATTGGAGGGCATTCACTTTATGTTATGGTAGGGAACTACATGTGGTACCCAGGCCAGTAAATATGTACAGTTATACTTTATGTGTTGCCCTCCCTGTCTACTGATACTTGTGATAGTAGGCATACGTAATGCTAAATGTCATAATAGTAAAGACACGACTCGTCAAACATAGAACTTCTCGAGTCATTCGGAGGTATGAGACGCTATTCACTGAGCTCAACCCTGAACTTGGTGGGTTTCTTTCCCAGAATTATACGATACAAAATAACATATAACGTTAGTCTTGAGGGGTTTGCCACTTTCAGGACTAATTTCTCCCAGAAGGCCTGCGCATTTCTCTTTCGAAGTATGACATTGGAAAAAGTAAGGTCAATGGGTTCATTATTAATTGGGTTCAAGTTAGCCCATTTATAGCTATATTCCTGTTCAAATAATCCCTGTGAAGAATCTCTCCGAATGGCATACTGGTACCATAATTTTGTTAGCATGGCACCAGAAACCAATCGTTTTCTTAGTACTCTTGGAATCCGGGTGAAACACTTGAAACACTTTAAGTAGAAGGTTCCTATACATGTATCTGTACGATTTACTTTGATCAGCATTTACTTCTGTCGTGATCGAAACCAAGCTATGCAGGCGGTGAATGTTTACAAATATGTAATACAGGCCAAACGTTATATTTCCTATCGACCTACTGACACACAGGCATGAACGTCTGCTTGTAGACATTAGTCACACGAGGTATCCAGGCTATACTGTATAGTTACACCCCATGAATGCGGTATATTAATAATACAGACATAAATTATACTTATAACAACTGAAAATATGCTTTAAAGTACTTGTTATAACTACATTAAGTAAATATCAGATATTGTATACATTCGTATTCATTAAATGAATCAGTAAAGAGGAATTGCTAACTCATATTGTTTTATTACGTATTATGTTAAAAAGACGCAGTTCGTTTATTTAGGCCTGTGTTACTTACTAATATAAGCCCCTATATCAAAACATAGTTGTTTTTGTTGATTTGAACATTTTATTCGATTTAAGGCAGAATAAACAAATACCTTATCCGCAAATTCACATTATTTGTTAAATTAAGAAATTAATATGGAGAATTTCAATGTTTATGTTTTGTACAGCATGTTATGTATTGAGACTGTTGACCTTATAATGGACGATATATTTATTTTACAATGTTGTTTACTAAAACAAGGCAAACATTCTAGCAGATTCAACAAGTTCAGTGAAATGTTAACTCTCGTACGCTTAGACTAACCGGTAAACTCTAGATAACCTAGTAAATAACGTACACATCATCAAACGGCCATGACTTGGTTTTAAACATGTCGGTGGCATAACCCTAATCGGAACCAATCAAAAATCGGGTCAGTTCTCATAGTCACATGACCGTGGGAGATAAATCGTCAACAAGCGAGTACTATAAAACACGGACACTCTTCTATGTAAAATCAAAACAATTCTACTATTGCTACCAGAACATATCATACTGCTTACTATTAAAGTTGTTTGAAATTAAAATTTAAATTTATTAAGGATTTAAATTATACTTAATACTTATTCAAGATGAGAGACCGATATATCAGTTCAACCGATGACGGTTATAATACAGGTTGGTTCTTTTAATTAATATTGGTAATTAGCTATTATCAATATTATGTAATCATTGAATTAAATTAAAGTGATCAGTATTCAATATTTAGTGCATATAGTTCACTTCCTTCGGTTGGTGTATTCCCAGTGTCTTGTTTCAAATTGTGTACTTCATTTTTTTCTTGAGATATTTTTTTTAATTATAACGTTATTATATTATTTATTTTCAGACAGTTCCGAAGGCTCGGAAGTACGTGCTAAGACCGATCTGGACAACTCTATACTGGAATATGAGGTGAGCTGACTTTTATAATATCTTCGTGGTTTGTAACATATTATGCATATTCTTATTTTAATCCACCGGCTTGATTAAAAGTTCGTTGGAATTTAATCTGGAACGTTTGGTACGCGAATTTTCATTTTTTATACGGACAGGTCTTGCAGTTGTAAGAATGTTTGAACTTATTCCTAAGGTTCCATTGTAAATACGACCTGGTTGAATCATAACGTGCGTATGTTTACAACTCGACCTAGGTTTACGGTAGTAGATATGTTATAAGTGCATTCGTAGTAAAATCAGCTGTTGCTTGCTTGATGTATTTATTACGTGCGACAATGCGCGTGCCGTCTGCTCATAGATAAAATGATAACAATAATAATGAGTTGTTTGCATTTACCGACTTAGTTTGTGCTTTATATTTTAATTAGCCCGGATGGTGTACGAACAATGACTGCTTAATACAGTGTATACAGTAATACCTCGATAGTAAGGCCGTCATTGAAACTTATATTGAAATGAAAGCAAAACATGGGAATGGACTTGAAAATTATTATCTTATGTTACCTCTCATTATTGAGATGCTCTTATACTGAAGATGGTCATTAAATGAGGTTTATCGGTTGCCAAACATTTAAATTAATGACTTTGATATTTTAAAGTGTATGTTTGTTTTGTGACTTGCAGGCTGATTTTGGTATATTGTTTGATGTTGATGGAGTGTTGGCTCGAGGTGCTACACCACTAAATGCTGCCGTACAAGCTATCAGACTACTAGAGGACGGTGAAGGTCGACTCAAGGTTCCTGTAGCGTTTGTTACCAACGCGTGTAACAGAAGTCAGGATAAAGCTGCACAGATACAGAAATGGTTGAACATACAGGTGACACCAGATCAAGTGATACACTCACCTACACCTGTTAAATTGATGACAGAGTTCCACGATAAACACGTGCTCGTTGTAGGACAGGAATACAGAGTCGATATCGCCAAAGAGTATCCTTTTTCAAAAAGAAATGTTTCAAAACTAATCAATAATTGAAATCAAACAAAAAAGTCAACTATTTGATCAATTTGTAGCTAGAGAGAACAAATATCGCTAAATTCGAAAATTTATGCTCGGGACCCTAAATAACAGCAATAAAATGAAGAGTATTTCTTTTAGAAGTTAAAAAAATAATTCAGAATAACAAATTTACGAAATACGGACATCGCGGAAATATGTTACATTTGTATTTTAACATAGACCATACTTACGCCAGCGCTTCATCAAACGTACTGTCGCTTCTTGAACTCAACCAAAACGTGATTTTAGTATTGTTTTATGAATATATTCCTTAACCTATATTTAGTCTTGGTTTCACACAAGTGAGTACGATTGAGGATGTTCAGAAAGCGTATCCATTGTTAGATATGGTTGATCATGAAAGAAGGAAAGCTATTTCTACTGGTGAACACAAAGATGACCCGAACTTTCCCGCCATTGAAGGTAATTATCATTTTATATAATTATGTTATTTCTATTTGCTTATCTTTAAACAAAGTGTTATGTGCGCGCCGTTTGTTAACTACGTTTTCATTGGCTGCCTTTTTTCAATTGTTTGTTAGCCACGTTTTCATTAGTTGCCAATTTTTCAATCGTTTGTTAACCACGTTTTCATTGGCTGCATATTTTTTCAATCGTTAGTTAACCATGTTTTCATTGGCTGCCTATGTTTTTAATCTTTTGTTAACTACGTTTTCATTGGCTGCCTATGTTTAAATCGTTTGTAAATCATGTGGCCATTGGCTGACGCCTTGGTGTGTGGCATATTATGAATGCTACACTATTAGAATTGAATTCAAACAAACTGTGTATGTTTTATTTCAGCCGTATTATTGATTGGTGAGCCGACACATTGGGAGTCCCACCTACAGCTTCTTATAGATCTCATCCTCACTGATGGTGTACCTAACAAGACACATACACCTAGATCTGTGAGAACAGCTAAACAATTACCTGTGATAGCTTGTAACATGGATCTTGTCTTCATGCATCAAGCTTGTATGCCTAGATTTGGACACGGTGCTTTCCTTGTTTGTCTCGAGGCTCTGTTCAAGGTAAAATACCCTTAATTGTATAATGAGAATGTGTTGTCATAAGCATTTAAGGGAATAATTTGTGTCGCATGTGCATAAACACATTATGTCAACCTCCCTCCTTATATACCCTAATCAGCGTAACCTGATTCGTGATGCTGTATATTACCTATCTTCATTAACATTACATTTTGAGTAATCTAGTATAAGCAATTCCTTGTATGTTGAGAAAGCAAAACTTTAGAAACGTGTTTATCGTCCTTGAGCTCGTTCGTACATAAGTAGATTATATTGTTTACCAAGTAACAAGGTATTTATATACACATGTTTGTTATACTTATCATCTTCCTATTTTCCACAGAAAATTACTGGTCATGACTTGGAATACCGTGCATTAATTGGTAAACCATGTGAGATCACGTACAGATATGCTGAACACGTGATCGGCGATGTTGCCAAGAGAATCGGTATTAACCGGCCAATCAGAAAGCTGTATTTTGTCGGGTAAGTGTCTTTCCTCTAGTTTACAATGTAGCCTGTATTAACGAATTAATGGTATTGTGTATGATATTAAAAGCTTAAACCTGGCAACAACCGTGCATACAATACATTTAAAACGTGCAAGTACAACACATGCATTCCAGACGTGTTGCATATAATCTGCATTATTCCATTAATACATTAATATTCACAAATCCCATCTTATATTTGTAATGTTTCTATAACAAATTTGCAATGGTAAATTGTTTCCATTCAAACAATGTGTTGGTTAAGCTTAAAGGAACAGCATTGCACAGTTTTCTCGCGGAAATTGAAATGTCAGTATAATGACTATCCCCGCTTCTATATTACAGTGATAACCCGGATGTTGATGTGATGGGTGCTAACTTATATGACAGATATCTTCAACGTGTCTGGTCTAACAGTGGAGAGACAGAGTTGGAGCAGGAGGACATACATAAGGAACATATGCCTGAATGTCGCGCCATACCTAAATCTCCTACACTAATTAAACAAACTGTACGTTCTATGGAAAGTGTGCTGGTTGGTACAGGGGTATATAAGAAAGGTTCTAATCTGGAAGTGAAAGATCCTAACGTTTACCATGGACATAGAGACATTGTCAATGAACCAGCATTAACAACACCACATAACTTCTCCGATGATGTCTATCACGGTGTAGAATATATCTTAAAACAAGAGAAATACAGCCCCACCGTAGTTGCTTCCTGATGGGTGTGCCTGGAAGTCTGGCACGGGACGGTTGTTGCTTCCTGATGGGTGTGACCGGAAGTCAGGCACGGGAACATTCTATAAGCTTGTGATTACTCACATGTATCTGCTGTGTGGTAGCGGTGCTTCACGGACTACACGAACGGGCTCGCACCAGCGGGCGCGGTACTAGTCATGACAGTGGGGGTATGGGAAAACGAACAAAACGAGTGACACAGCTCGGGTGACATGTGTCATTGAACAAACAGATCTCATTATTGTGGTGATATTTTCATATATGTTAATGTATTGTTCATGTATGTACTTGTATAAACTTAAACATTGTCATTATTGGTGATATTTGCTTGTTTCACTGATCTCGCATTGTTTGGCATTTATCTCATTTCAATGCACTAAACTTATTATATGTATAATAAAATATGCCATCAAACACTTTTTGTTTAGTTTTTATATCAAACTTTCTAAGTTTTATAGTACGATGACACGTGGGTAACACTGGTGATTACATCTCGAGATATCCCTGGTTCGAATCTCGGCCCAGACAGTTACAGCTCGAGATATCCCAGGTTCGAATCTCGGACCAAGCAGTTATTACATCTCGAGATATCCCTGGTTCGGCAGTTAGTCATTTCTGAAAAACTATTCAGTGTGTTTCGCCTAACTAGAAATGAATTGGTTGGTACTCCAGATGCAGTCTTGTAGTGATGTGTTGTTGCTTTTCACATGACACATTAATTAAAGAAGCAATAAGTGATTTTGGAAAGAGCAAGGGTGTCACCCTGGATTATTCTCATCAGACAACAGTCTCTTCCCTCGAAATAAGATGTCAGTGGTCGGGTATAAACGATTGACTTTGCACTTACACTCAGAGCAACCACCTAAATATTGCTTAACTTGTACATACTGTATGAACTAACTCGATACGACCATAGCTACATAGACTGCACCAAACTATCAGTCGTGGCTGAAATCAGTGATTTTATGCAAAGGAGTTAGAAACTTTACAACTGACTCCACGAACATGTGCACTTTTTGCTTTACAAATGTATAAAGATATGGCATACTTTAAGCAACTTTACCAATCCAAATTTGCAAAGGGTCATGCAATCTGGACAACCCTTTTCAAGGACACGTTGTGTTAATGTTCATATACCATCTAATCTGTATTCATACATACAGTTGCTTCGATTTACTCGTAAAGCCATGAAAGAGGCACCACAATACCTGACCCCTCAGGACATTTTCACCACAGCCTAATACGTTAGTGTTCAGGTAAAAGGGACTCAACTCCAGTTGGTCAATTGCAAAAATTATCAAAATGTTTAGTCCCTTTGAACAACTCTAGTCTGGGTTCACGATTTGTTAACTACTAGATGAAAATGTTTACACTTTCAAATAGTGTTTTGGTATACATTGTTGCTACAGAAAGTATATCTGGGTACACCGTCTATTTTTAGAACTCGAAAAAACGTTACTTTGAACGGGTGATTTCCAGGTAAATAGTTATTTTCTATCTACTAACTTGCGATCCATAAACCTCAACTATCGCACCGTATGCCTTAAGCTTGTCATCGATTTCTAAGAAAAGATACTGGTTTAAATAAAATAGGCGGTACAAAATTTAAATTTTCAAATAAAAAATGGTACCGGCTAAGTTGTTTGACAGAAAATCAGATATTTACCTCGTCCAAACCGAAAGTCACCCGTCCCAAGGAACGTTTTTTCCAGTTCTAAAAATAGAGGATGTACCCAGTGTATATGCCATTTTATCACAGTACTACATGTATGTACTGCACTGCCAATGGTTAACTGCTTCAAATCCCCTCAAAATACACCGCTTGTGATAGGAAAATGATTATGAAGCCTTATAAAAGACTTTGCATCATGTGACTTGTGAATGCTGATGGGTACGAGATGATCCCGAATCTGTCTTGACTTATAACTTCGGCATCCAATGTTTGAAACTGTTTCGGTCCAGGTTTCTCGGGTAGTATAGAAATGGAATGCAAGAGTTACAGAACTTGGCGAAGATATGCCGAACCATTTGGCGAATTTGGGCTCCGGGACCATTCGGGAACCTACTGGACAGTAGTTCTAAGACTCAAAACACTAACATATAACATGTAAGGACTATTTATTGAGTATTTAATGAAACCAAAAACGAAGTCAATACACCGTTCCGGTAATCGCACAGAAAGATGTCCACGAAAACAACTTATGGTAACCATGGTAACTTGTTTGCCTATGTCGAAATCACGTGGTATGTCAATCCTGCTAACGTAATGGAACGAGAGTAGGTTCCGACGAATGTATGATAGATATATATGTTTATTAGAAGGAAGAACACAGATAATGGGTTTCGTTTATTACACTGTCACAAATGTATTCGTTCAATGAAAATATATCAAATAAGTTGATACATTATTAATAATCAATGGAATAATTGGTAATATAACGTATGCATACAAATAATAAAAAATAAAATCTAATATTATTTTTGTTGTCATACCAACAATTTCTTCGAATAGTTCAAAATATATGTGTTATATATTAGAATGCTGTTGAAAAATCACGGACTCCATTTTAGTTGTGTGGGGTACAATCGTGTTGCGTCACAGAGCGGAAATTTAAACTATCTAAAAATATGCGCACATCAGCAATTGTAATTGCTTTAATAATGTATCTAGTTGCCTGGTTGTTGTTAACAGTTTCCGATCAATTATAATCAATACGATGTCCGCAGAACGAATGCGTTCTGTACTGGTCCTGTCTCAACAGTGTCGTTGCATATGGACTGACGACCTTCACTATATCTCCAGCCTCTAACTCGACCAGGTGACTGAGAGTGGTACATGTACCAAAACTATTCTCATATACTACACTGGTAGCCAGAAGATCAGCATTGTGCTTCAGAGCAAGTACACCCGTGCCTCCGCCCCAAGCATTACAGAAGTGTGTCCAGAATTTATACGTGCCGGCTCTTGTAGCGACAAACTGTCCACTGTCTGCGTGATATGTTCCACCAACATTGACATCTACATCCTGGAATATCATAGTATCTCCATCACCAGGACTCTCGTCCGCTATGTTACTGGCACAAAACGCAACTGAAAGAAAGATTATGAATAATGTGTTCATAATTTGAATACTATAGAAAAAGCAATCGAAGAACGAGGGGTACCATAAAACAAGGGGTATCGTATAATGAGGGATATCATAGAACGAGGGGTATCATAGAACGAGGGGTATCCAGCATTAAACAGACTCGTGCTGTTATTTTACCATGCTCATAATTTTGGACTGAATCTCCACATGGGCATACACCAATATGCAAATATTTGTAGGTGCAAGTACGAGAGATGCCACACTTACATTTGAACAGTGCTAAATGTCCAAAATCTTCCATCTAACCCGATATAAATGAAATATCTCTTTTGAACAGTGAGAAGTTATGTATCAGGCATTGTATACAATGTTTTTTTTTATATTTTCAATATGGTTCCAACCGAAATTGCCAAATCTTAAGAGGATGTTGCTTTTGACTTTTTTTAAGGCCAAACACTCACAACGAATTGCCAAGACGAAGTTGAAAAAACATAAGAGTAGCGTTTTGTGAAGATAATCAGTAGAACTCGTCACTGAAAGGGTGGTTTTTATCATGTTGCGCCAATAAGCGAAATAACGCAAAATATTAAAAAATGCCATAAAGTGACTATATTGTTTGACAATCGTACCAATTGAGTGTATGATGACTAAGACCAAACAAATAACTAAAATGTGGTTTTCAACGAAGTTAGGGGTATCCATTGTAAATACCAAAACAGATGTTTCAAAATATTACATGCCAAACTCCGAAAATATCAGTGTTCGCAAGCGCAAAAAAAAATTAAAGGGAGACAATTGTCTTTAACCACCATTATATACTACGACGGAACGGTTATATCGATAACTTTGTCATCTCTGATAAGACAATACAAAATTACCATTGAGTCATTTACGTTACACGACCAGACTGCTATACGAGAAATATCTACGACCCTATCAAGAAGTTGACATTCGTTAAGCTATACGGGTTAGCAGCCTGTTTCATTACACGTGTTGTTGTTTGTTATAATTAATCAAATATAACTCAAAAGGACAAATTAGCGCACGATAATATGTCATTTATGTTCAGAAACGTTTTTCGGACAAAATGTATCCCACATGGCTTTCCTGGTGACAATTTCCGAATAATGGTGTTTTGGCCAAGGCCCAGCACCATACACCAATACAATCGCAATATTCGGTCCCGTATTTCATGTTTATTGCACGAGCATAGTAAAGGCCAAAGTCAAACAACGCTGCATCAAAAGAATTGGAATCTTAAGGATAAAGAAACATTGATTACATTCGATACATGTTTACATTAGTGGATTTTTTCAGTCATAAAAAATGTGAATTTTTGGTTCTAACTTAATTTCAAATACAAAACCACAGGTGTATACGTTAATTGACACATTGGTGTATACGATTGAATAAAGAGTTTTCGACTATACAATGTCATGTTGAAAAAATTAGATGTTCAACACTGTTCAAATATAAGTGGGGAACCTCTCATATATATATTTAAGACATTTAATAGTTCTCTATCTTCGTTACTATAGCAACAGATTAACGTATGACTGGAACCAATTTATGTATTTCCACCACAATACAAATAAAATGGCGACTAATTTTCAAAAATATACGACGTAAGATTTTTGCGCGACTTTCTACGTTCATTCTGTGACGCTTTTGGCGTTTACATCATTTGGATTCAACCCGCATTCGCCCTAATAATTTATGTAAGTTACCCATATAGTGCAATATCTAAGCTTTAAAATTTCCCAAGATTTATGTCGAAATAATATACTTCGTTGCTATGGTGGAGTACTTTCATTGAGGAAAACGCTGAGTAATGGCCTGTATCTGAATATAAACATTTTCGATTTTGATTCATATTTCGAAAATTAAAACATAATTCTAAAACTTGATGCCATTTTTAACAGTTTATGACAATACTTGAATAACTGGTGTAATTTTAGGTACTTGTTACAATACCGTCGATAACGTTTGCATGACATGAATCGCTAAGTCAGACACAAGACTCTAAATATCGGCTCTTTAAAAAAAACTTCCTCAAAACTCAAGATATTAAAACGATTTCTTTTGCATTTTGCTTTATCATGTTTATTGGCATTAAACTTCAAAACTATGAACAATCTCAAAACTAAATTTCTTGTCAAAATAGCAGGTTTTCCTGGAAACTGGCTCATATATAATAAGCATTACGATTATTATCTTACATTGGATTCCCATTGTTTAATTTATGTACTTTTAATATTATTTTTGTGTTAAGAATATTGCTAGATTATTAGAGTGCAAATACAGTAATTTTAAGGTGGAGAATAAAACTTTGTTTAATCATTTATTGTATTGCTATCCTTCAGAGAATGCCCTGATTGTTATCCACACTTTAACAACATTAAAATATTAACGCCATTCATGGTGTATGCTGAAACAATATGTGCGCGTTTCGATGTAAAAATCATGCATTTTTGACTATTGCAATGATATTTGACAAATTATTTTGAAATACTTATGATCACGTCATATTAAAATTTGAAAGCATTTGTAACTGTGGTTTGTGAGTTAGGATATATTTCTACGAACTTTCTGATTCACCCACGTATCTACTAACTACAACTAATGAAGCAGATTGAAGATTGAAGGAAAGTAGCATTACTTGTTTCCTGCCTGGCATGAACTTCATCATAAAGATCCTCAAATGATTCTCTCAGGTCCTCTAGTTCTTCAAACACTGGATATACTCTGTTCTGTAGTTCAGTTAATTCAGCACGTAGTTGTGCAGACTGTTCCATTAAGCCCATCACACAGTTAAAGGAGGAGCACTGTAACATAATCTTCCCTTTCTCATCATGATAAGCCACCACGACAGTCCAACATAGCAGACATATCATCCACATGTATTCCATACTGAGTAGCATCATTGTGCTCGTCCTCCTTCCAAGCGTGTGTCCAACGTGTACAATATCGTACTGTATGCAATACCAAATGTTGAAAATGAACATTTGATGCGGAAATGGTACAGGAAAGTATTTTAATATGGTAACATTAACGAGTGATCAATCAATAAAGCCACATTATTCAACATGTTCGATGTTGTTTACCTTTGAAGTTTTTTGTTTCCGCCTTACCTTAAACAGAATCATAGTGGAGATTGTGTCAACCATACAAAATCAAGGACGTAGATTTTTCCACTTTACAAATCACAGAAAACATTTCACAAACCTACAGAGGGGATTGGGTCTACCTCACAAACTCACAGTGTGGGATTGGGTCTACCTCACAAACCTACAGTGTGGGATTGGGTCTACCTCACAAACCTACAGTGTGGATAGGGTCTACCTCACAAACCTACAGTGGGGATTGGGTCTATATCACAAACCTACAGTGGGGATTGGGTCTACCTCACAAACTCACAGTGGGGATTGGGTCTACCTCACGAACCTACAGTGGGGATTGAGTCTACCTCACAAACCTACAGTGTGGGATTGGGTCTACCTCACGAACCTACAGTGGGGATTGGGTCTACCTCACAAACCAACAGTGGGGATTGGGTCTACCTCACAAACCTACAGTGTGGATTTGGTCTACCTCACAAACCTACAGTGGGGATTGGGTCTACCTCACAAACCTACAGTGTTGGATTGGGTCTACCTCACAAACCTACAGAGGGGATTGGGTCTACCTCACAAACCTACAGTGTTGGATTGGGTCTACCTCACAAACCTACAGAGGGGATTGGGTCTACCTCACAAACCTACAGAGGGGATTGGGTCTACCTCACAAACCTACAGTGGGGATTGGGTCTACCTCACAAACCTACAGTGTTGGATTGGGTCTACCTCACAAACCTACAGAGGGGATTGGGTCTACCTCACAAACCTACAGTGTTGGATTGGGTCTACCTCACAAACCTACAGTGTTGGATTGGGTCTACCTCACAAACCTACAGTGGGGATTGGGTCTACCTCACAAACCTACAGTGTTGGATTGGGTCTACCTCACACACCTACAGTGTGGATTGGGTCTACCTCACAAACCTACAGTGGGGATTGGGTCTACCTCACAAACCTACAGTGTTGGATTGGGTCTACCTCACAAACCTACAGTGGGGATTGGGTCTACCTCACAAACCTACAGTGTTGGATTGGGTCTACCTCACACACCTACAGTGTGGATTGGGTCTACCTCACAAACCTACAGTGTGGATAGGGTCTACCTCACAAACCTACAGTGGGGATTGGGTCTACCTCACAAACCTACAGTGGGGATTGGGTCTACCTCACAAACCTACAGTGGGGATTGGGTCTACCTCACAAACCTACAGTGTGGATTGGGTCTACCTCACAAACCTACAATGTGGATAGGGTCTACCTCACAAACTTACAGTGTGGATAGGGTCTACCTCACAAACCTACAGTGGGGATTGTGTCAACATCACAAACCTACAGTGTGGATTGTGTCAACATCACAAACCTACAGTGTGGATTGGGTCTACCTCACAAACCTACAGTGTGGATTGGGTCTACCTCACAAACCTACAGTGGGGATTGTGTCTACCTAACAAACCTACATTGGGGATTGGGTCTACCTCACAAACCAACAGAGAGAATTGGGTCTACCTCACATACCTACAGTGAGGGATTAGGTCTACCTCAAAAACCTACAGTGTGGGATTGGGTCTACCTCACAAACCAACAGAGAGAATTGGGTCTACCTCACATACCTACAGTGAGGGATTGGGTCTACCTCAAAAACCTACAGTGTGGGATTGGGTCTACCTCACAAACCAACAGAGGGGATCTGGTCTACCTCACAAACCTACATTGAGGATTGGGTCTACCTCACAAACCTACAGTGTGGATTGGGTCTGCCTCACAGTGTGGGATTGGGTCTACCTCACAAACTCACAGTGGGGATTGGGTCTACCTCTCAAACTCACAGTAGGGATTGGGTCTACCTCAAATACCTACAGTGGGGATTGGGTCTATCTCAAATACCTACAGTGGGGATTGGGTCTACCTTACAAACTCACAGTGGGGATTGGGTCTACCTCACAAACTCACAGTGGGGATTGGGTCTACCTCACAAACCTACAGTGGGGATTGGGTCTACCTCACAAACTCACAGTGGGGATTGGGTCTACCTCACAAACTCACAGTGGGGATTGGGTCTACCTCACAAACTCACAGTGGGGATTGGGTCTACCTCACAAACTCACAGTGGGGATTGAGTCTACCTCACGAACCTACAGCGTGGGATTGGGTCTACCTCACAAACTCACAGTGGGGATTGGGTCTACCTCACAAACTCACAGTGGGGATTGGGTCTACCTCACAAACCTACAGTGGGGATTGGGTCTACCTCACAAACTCACAGTGGGGATTGGGTCTACCTCACGAACCTACAGTGGGGATTGGGTCTACCTCACAAACTCACAGTGGGGATTGGGTCTACCTCACAAACTCACAGTGGGATTGGGTCTACCTCAGGAACCTACAGTGGGGATTGGGTCTACCTCACAAACTCACAGTGTGGATTCGGTCTACCTCGCAGTTTGGGATTTGGTCTACCTCACAAACCTTCAGTGTGGGATTGGGTCTACCTCACAAACCTACAGTGGGGATCGGGTCTACCTCACAAACCTACAGTGTGGGATTGGGTCTACCTCACAAACTTACAGTGGGGATTGGGTCTACCTCACAAACTCACAGTGGGGATTGGGTCTACCTCACAAACCTACAGTGGGGATTGGGTCTACCTCACAAACTCACAGTGGGGATTGGGTCTACCTCAGAAACTCACAGTGGGGATTGGGTCTACCTCAGAAACTCACAGTGGGGATTGGGTCTACCTCAGAAACTCACAGTGGGGATTGGGTCTACCTCACAAACTCACAGTGGGGATTGGGTCTACCTCACAAACTCACAGTGGGGATTGGGTCTACCTCACAAACTCACAGTGAGGATTGGGTATACCTCACAAACCTACAGTGGGGATTGGGTCTTCCTCACAAACCTTCAGTGTGGGATTGGGTCTACCTCACATACCTACAGTGTTGGATTGGGTCTACCTCAAAAACCTACAGTGTGGTATTGGGTCTACCTCACAAACAAACAGAGGAGATCGGGTCTACCTCACAAACCTACATTGGGGATTGGGTCTATATCAAATACATATAGTGTGGATTGGGTCTGCCTCACAGTGTGGGATTGGGTCTACCTCACAAACTCACAGTGGGGATTGGGTCTACCTCACAAACCTACAGTGTGGATTGGGTCTACCTCACATTTTGGGATTTGGTCTACCTCACAAACCTACAGCGTGGGATTGGGTCTACCTCACAAACCTACAGTGTGGATTAGGTCTACCTCACAAACTCACAGTGGGGATTGGGTCTACATCAAAAACATACAGTGGGGATTGGGTCTACCTCAAATACCTACAGTGGGGATTGGGTCTACCTCAAATACATACATTGGGATAGTGTCTACCTCAAATACCTACAGTGGGGATTGGGTCTACTTCAAATACATACATTGGGATTATGTCTACCTCAAATACCTACAGTGGGGATTGGGTCTACCTCAAATACCTACATTGGGGATTGGGTCTACCTCACATACATACAGTGGGGATTGGGTCTACCTAAAATACATACAGTGGGGATTGGGTCTAGTTCATATAAATACAGTGGGGATTGGGTCTACCTCAAATACCTACAGTGTGGGATTGGGTCTACCTCACAATACTACAGTGGGATTGGGTCTATATCACATGATCACAGTGGTGACTGAGTCTACCTCACCAACTCACAGTGGGGATTGAGTTTACCTCACTAACTCACAGTGGGGATTGAGTCTACCTCACAAACCTACAGTGGGGATTGAGTCTACCTCACAAACTCTAAGTGGGGATTGAGTCTACCTCACAAACTCACAGTGGCGATTGAGTCTACCTCACAAACCTACAGTGGGGATTGAGTCTACCTCACAAACTCAGAGTGGGGAATGAGTCTACCTCACAAACTCACAGTGGGGATTGAGTCTACCTCACAAACCTACAGTGGGGATTGAGTCTACCTCACAAACTCAGAGTGGGGAATGAGTCTACCTCACAAACTCACAGTGGCGATTGAGTCTACCTCACAAACCTACAGTGGGGATTGAGTCTACCTCACAAACTCACAGTGGGGAATGGGTCTACCACACAAACCTACAGTGGGGATTGAGTCTACCTCACAAACTCACAGTGTGGATTCAGTCTACCTCACAAACCTACAGTGTGGGATTGAGTCTACCTCACAAACTCACAGTGGGGATTGAGTCTACCTCACAAACCTACAGTGTGGGATTGAGTCTACCTCACAAACTCACAGTGGGGATTGAGTCTACCTCACAAACCTACAATGGGGATTGAGTCTACCTCACAAACCTACAGTGGGGATTTAGTCTACCTCACAAACTTACAGAGGGGATTGGGTCTTCCTCACGAACCTACAGTGGGGATTGGGTCTACCTCACAAACCTACAGTGTGGGATTTGGTCTACCTCACATAGCAATATGTGGATTGGGTCTACCTCACAAACCTACAGTGGGGATTGGGTCTACCTCAAAAACACACAGTGGGGATTGGGTCTACCTCAAAAACCTACAGTGGGGATTGGGTCTACCTCACAAACCTACAGTGTGGGATTGGGTCTACCTCACATAGCTACAATGTGGATTGGGTCTACCTCACAAACACACAGTGGGGATTGGGTCTACCTCACGAACCTACAGTGTGGGATTGGGTCTACCTCACAAACCTACAGTGGGGATTGGATCTACCTCACAAACCTACAGTGAGGGATTGGGTCTACCTCACAAACCTACTGTGGGGATTGGGTACACCTCACAAACCTACAGTGGGGATTAGGTCTACCTCACAAACCTACAGTGGGGATTTGGTCTACCTCACAAACCTACAGTGGGGATTGGGTCTACCTCACAAACCTACAGAGGGGATTAGGTCTACCTCACAAACCTACAGTGGGGATTTGGTCTACCTCACAAACCTACAGTGTGGGATTGGATCTACCTCACATACCTACAGTGGGGATTGGGTCTACCTCACAAACCTACAGAGGGGATTGGGTCTACCTCACAAACTTACAGTGGGGATTGGGTCTACCTCACAAACTTACAGTGGGGATTGGGTCTACCTCACAAACTCACAGTGTGGGATTGGGTCTACCTCACAAACTCACAGTGTGGGATTGGGTCTACCTCACAAACTCACAGTGGGGATTGGGTCTGCCTCACAAACTTACAGTGGGGATTGGGTCTACCTCACAAACTCACAGTGGGGATTGGGTCTACCTCACAAACTTACAGTGGGGATTGGGTCTACCTCACAAACCAACAGAGGGGATTGGGTCTACCTCACAAACTAACAGAGGGGATTGGGTCTACCTCACAAACTCACAGTGGGGATTGGGTCTACCTCACAAACTTACAGAGGGGATTGGGTCTACCTCACAAACCTACAGTGGGGATTGGGTCTACCTCACGAACCTACAGTGGGAATTGGGTCTACCTCACAAACTTACAGAGGGGATTGGGTCTACCTCACAAACCTACAGTGGGGATTGGGTCTACCTCACAAACCAACAAGTGGGGATTGGATCTACCTCACAATACTACAGTGGGATTGGGTCTATATCACAAGATCACAGTGGGGATTTGGTCTACCTCACAAACCTACAGAGGGGATTTGGTCTACCTCATAAACCTACAGTGGGGATTGGGTCTACCTCACAAACCTAAGTTGGGGATTTGGTCTACCTCACAAACCAACAGTGGGGGTTGGGTCTACCTCACAAACCTACAGAGGGGATTGGGTCTAACTCATAAACCTACAGTGGGGATTTGGTCTACCTCACAAACCTACAGTGTTGGATTGGGTCTACCTCACATACCTACAGAGGGGATTGGGTCTACCTCACAAACCTACAGTGTGGATTGGGTCTACCTCACAAACCTACAGTGTTGGATTGGGTCTACCTCACAAATCTACAGTGGGGATTGGAGCTACCTCACAAACCTAGTGTTGGATTGGGTCTACCTCACAAACTCACAGTGGGGATTGGGTCTACCTCACAAACCTACAGAGGGGATTGGGTCTACCTCACAAACCTACAGTGTTGGATTGGGTCTACCTCACAAACCTACAGTGGGGATTGGGTCTACCTCACAAACCTACAGTGTTGGATTGGGTCTACCTCACAAATCTACAGTGGGGATTGGAGCTACCTCACAAACCTAGTGTTGGATTGGGTCTACCTCACAAACTCACAGTGGGGATTGGGTCTACCTCACAAACCTACAGAGGGGATTGGGTCTACCTCACAAACCTACAGTGTTGGATTGGGTCTACCTCACAAACCTACAGTGGGGATTGGGTCTACCTCACAAACCTACAGAGGGGATTGGGTCTACCTCACAAACCTACAGTGTTGGATTGGGTCTACCTCACAAACCTACAGTGTTGGATTGGGTCTACCTCACAAACCTACAGAGGGGATTGGGTCTACCTCACAAACCTACAGAGGGGATTGGGTCTACCTCACAAACCTACAGTGTTGGATTGGGTCTACCTCACAAACCTACAGTGGGGATTGGGTCTACCTCACAAACCTACAGAGGGGATTGGGTCTACCTCACAAA
The DNA here is from genome assembly GCA_963678985.1 of Spisula subtruncata. Classification (NCBI taxonomy): domain Eukaryota; kingdom Metazoa; phylum Mollusca; class Bivalvia; order Venerida; family Mactridae; genus Spisula; species Spisula subtruncata. The sequence goes on along the minus strand of OY787670.1, from coordinate 44,616,941 downwards.
CCTACAGTGTTGGATTGGGTCTACCTCACAAACTCACAGTGGGGATTGGGTCTACCTCACAAACCTACAGAGGGGATTGGGTCTACCTCACAAACCTACAGTGGGGATTGGGTCTACCTCACAAACATACAGTGGGGATTGGGTCTACATCACAGTGTGGGATTGGGTCTACCTCACAAACATACAGTGGGGATTGGGTCTACCTCACAAACCTACAGTGTTGGATTGGGTCTACCTCACAAACCTACAGTGGGGATTGGGTGTACCTCACAAACATACAGAGGGGATTGGGTCTACCTCACAAACATACAGTGGGGATTGGGTCTACCTCACAAACCTACAGAGGGGATTGAGTCTACCTCACAAACCTACAGAGGGGATTTGGTCTACCTCACAAACCTACAGTGGGGATTGGGTCTACCTCACAGTGTGGGATTGGGTCTACCTCACAAACATACAGTGGGGATTGGGTCTACCTCACAAACCTACAGAGGGGATTGGTTCTACCTCACAAACCTACAGTGGGGATTTGGTCTACCTCACAAACCTACAGTGGGGATTGGGTCTACCTCACAAACCTACAGTGAGGATTGGGTCTACCTCACAGTGTGGGATTGGGTCTACCTCACAGTGTGGGATTGGGTCTACCTCACAAACCTACAGTGGGGATTGGGTCTACCTCACAAACTTACAGTGGGGATTGGGTCTACCTCACAAACCTACAGTGTTGGATTGGGTCTACCTCACACACCTACAGTGTGGATTGGGTCTACCTCACAGTGTTGGATTGGGTCTACCTCACAAACCTACAGTGGGGATTGGGTCTACCTCACAGTGTGGGATTGGGTCTACCTCACAAACCTACAGTGGGGATTGGGTCTACCTCACAAACCTACAGAGGGGATTGGGTCTGCCTCACAGTGTGGGATTGGGTCTACCTCACAAACCTACAGTGGGGATTGGGTCTACCTCACAAACTTACAGAGGGGATTGGGTCTGCCTCACAGTGTGGGATTGGGTCTACCTCACAAACCTACAGTGGGGATTGGGTCTACCTCACAAACCTACAGTGTGGGATTGGGTCTACCTCACAAACCTACAGAGGGGATTGGGTCTGCCTCACAGTGTGGGATTGGGTCTACCTCACAAACCTACAGTGGGGATTGGGTCTACCTCACAAACCTACAGTGGGGATTGGGTCTACCTTACAAACCTACAGTGTTGGATTGGGTCTACCTCACAAACCTACAGTGGGGATTGGGTCTACCTCACAAACCTACAGTGTTAGATTGGGTCTACCTCACAAACCTACAGTGTTGGATTGGGTCTACCTCACAAACCTACAGTGGGGATTGGGTCTACCTCACAAACCTACAGTGTTGGATTGGGTCTACCTCACAAACCTACAGTGTTGGATTGGGTCTACCTCACAAACCTACAGTGTTGGATTGGGTCTACCTCACAAACCTACAGTGTGGGATTGGGTCTACCTCACAAACCTACAGTGGGGATTGGGTCTACCTCACATACCTACAGTGGGGATTGGGTCTATATCACAAACTTACAGTGTGGGATTGGGTCTACCTCACAAACTCACAGTGTGGGATTGGGTCTACCTCACAAACCTACAGTGTTGGATTGGGTCTACCTCACAAACCTACAGTGTTGGATTGGGTCTACCTCACAAACCTACAGTGTTGGATTGGGTCAACCTACAGTGTTGGATTGGGTCTACCTCACAAACCTACAGTGTTGGATTGGGTCTACCTCACAAACCTACAGTGGGGATTGGGTCTACCTCACATATTCACAGTCGGGATAGGGTCTACCTCACAAACCTACAGTGAGGATTGGGTCTACCTCACATATTCACAGTCGGGATAGGGTCTACCTCACAAACCTACAGTGAGGATCGGGTCTACCTCACAAACCTACAGTGAGGATTGGGTCTACCTCACAAACCGACAGTGAGGATTGGGTCTACCTCACAAACCTACAGTGAGGATTGGGTCTACCTCACAAACCTACAGTGAGGATTGGGTCTACCTCACACACCTACAGTGAGGATTGGGTCTACCTCACAAACCTACAGTGAGGATTGGGTCCACCCCACACACCTACAGTGAGGATTGGGTCTACCTCATAAACCTTCAGTGGGGATTGGGTCTACCTCACATATTCACAGTGGGGATTGGGTCTACCTCACAAACCTACAGTGGGGATTGGGTCTACCTCACAAACCTACAGTGTTGGATTGGGTCTACCTCACAAACCTACAGTGGGGATTGGGTCTACCTCACAAACCTACAGTGAGGATTGGGTCTACCTCACAAACCTACAGTGAGGATTGGGTCTACCTCACATACCTACAGTGGGGATTGGGTCTACCTCACATACCTACAGTGGGGATTGGGTCTACATCACAAACCTTCAGTGGGGATTGGGTCTACCTCACAAACTCACAGTGGGGGTTGGGTCTACCTCACAAACCTACAGTGTGGATTGGGTCTACCTTACAAACCTACAGTGGGGATTGGGTCTACCTCACAAACCTACAGTGGGGATTGGGTCTACCTCACATACCCACAGTATGGGATTGGGTCTACCTCGCAAATCTACAGTGGGGATTGGGTCCACCTCACATACATACAGTGGGGATTGGGTCTACCTCACATACCTACAGTGGGGATTGGGTCTACCTCACAAACCTAGAGTGGGGATTGGGTCTACCTCAAATACCTAGAGTGGGGATTGGGTGTACCTCACAAATCTACAGTGGGGATTGGGTCTACCTCACAAACCTAGTGTTAGATTGGGTCTACCTCACAAACTCACAGTGGGGATTGGGTCTACCTCACAAACCTACAGTGGGGATTGGGTCTACCTCACAAACCTACAGTGGGGATTGGGTCTACCTCACAAACTCACAGTGAGGATTGGGTCTATCTCACAAACCTACAGTGAGGATTGGGTCTATCTCACAAACCTACAGTGGGGATTGGGTCTACCTCACAAACTCACAGTGGGGATTGGGTCTACCTCACAAACTCACAGTGGGGATTGGGTCTACCTCACAAACCTACAGTGGGGATTGGGTCTACCTCACAAACCTACAGTGGGGATTGGGTCTACCTCACATACCTACAGTGGGGATTGGGTCTACCTCACAAACTCACAGTGAGGATTGGGTCTATCTCACAAACCTTCAGTGGGTTTGGGTCTATCTCACAAACCTTCAGTGGGGATTGGGTCTACCTCACAAACCTACAGTGAGGATTGGGTCTACCTCACAAACCTACAGTGGGGATTGGGTCTACCTCACAAACCTACAGTGAGGATTGGGTCTATCTCACAAACCTACAGTGAGGATTGGGTCTATCTCACAAACCTACAGTGAGGATTGGGTCTATCTCACAAACCTTCAGTGGGTTTGGGTCTATCTCACAAACCTTCAGTGGGTTTGGGTCTATCTCACAAACCTTCAGAGGGGATTGGGTCTACCTCACAAACCTACAGTGGGGATTGTGTCTATCTCACAAACCTACAGTGGGGATTGGGTCTACCTCACAAACTCAAAGTGGGAATTGGGTCTGCCTCTCAAACCTACAGTGTGGATTGGGTCTACCTCACATATCTACAGTGTGGGATTGGGTCTACCTCACAAACTCACAGTGGGGATTGGGTCTACCTCACAAACTCACAGTGGGGATTGGGTCTACCTCACAAACCTACAGTGGGGATAGGGTCTATCTCACAAACTCACAGCGTGGGATTGGGTCTACCTCACAAACCTACAGTGGGGATAGGGTCTATCTCACAAACTCACAGTGTGGGATTGGGTCTACCTCATAAACCTACAGTGGGGATTGGGTCTACCTCACAAACTCACATTGGGGATTGGGTCTACCTCACAAACTCGAAGTGGGGATAGGGTCTACCTCACAAACCGACAGTAGGGATTGTGTCTACCTCACAAACTCACATTGGGGATTGGGTCTACCTCACAAACCTACAGTGTGGGATTGGGTCTAACTCACATACCTACAGTGGGGATTGGGTCTACCTCAAAAACTTATAATGTGGGATTTGGTCTACCTCACAAACCGACATTGTGGGATTTGGACTACCTCACATACTTAGTGTGGATTGGGTCTACCTCACAAACCTACAGTGTTGGATTGGGTCTACCTCACGAACCTACAGTGGGGATTGGGTCTACCTCACAACCTCACAGTGGGGATTGGGTCTACCTCACAAACTCACAGTGGGGATTGGGTCTACCTCACGAACCTACAGTGGGGATTGGGTCTACCTCACAAACTCACAGTGGGAATTGGGTCTACCTCACAAACCTACAGTGGGAATTGAGTCTACCTCACAAACTCACAGTGGGGATTGGGTCTATCTCACAAACTCAAAGTGGGGATTGGGTCTACCTCACAAACCTACAGTGGGGATTGGGTCTACCTCACAAACTCACAGTGGGGATTGGGTCTACCTCACAAACCTACAGTGGGGATTGGGTCTACCTCACAAACTCACAGTGGGAATTGGGTCTACCTCACGAACCTACAGTGGGGATTGGGTCTACCTCACAAACTCACAGTGTGGATTCGGTCTACCTCGCAGTTTGGGATTTGGTCTACCTCACAAACCTTCAGTGTGGGATTGGGTCTACCTCACAAACTCACAGTGGGAATTGGGTCTACCTCACGAACCTACAGTGGGGGTTGGGTCTACCTCACAAACTCACAGTGTGGATTCGGTCTACCTCGCAGTTTGGGATTTGGTCTACCTCACAAACCTACAGTGGGGATTGGGTCTACCTCACATATTAACAGTGGGGATTGGGTCTACCTCACATATTAACAGTGGGGATTGGGTCTACCTCACAGTGGGGATTGGGTCTACCTCAGAAACTCACAGTGGGGATTGGGTCTACCTCACAAACCTACAGTGGGGATTGAGTCTACCTCACATATTCACAGTTGGGATTGGGTCTACCTCACAGTGGGGATTGGGTCTACCTCACAAACTCACAGTGGGGATTGGGTCTACCTCACGAACCTACAGTGGGGATTGGGTCTACCTCACATATTCACAGTGGGGATTGGGTCTACCTCACATATTAACAGTGGGGATTGGGTCTACCTCACGAACCTACAGTGGCGATTGGGTCTACCTCACATATTCACAGTGGGGATTGGGACTACCTCACAAACTTACAGTGGGGATTGGGTCAACCTCACAAACTCACAGTGGGGATTGGGTCTACCTCACGAACCTACAGTGGCGATTGGGTCTACCTCACATATTCACAGTGGGAATTGGGTCTACCTCACGAACCTACAGTGGGGATTGGGTCTACCTCACAAACTCACAGTGTCGATTCGGTCTACCTCGCAGTTTGGGATTTGGTCTACCTCACAAACCTTCAGTGTGGGATTGGGTCTACCTCACAAACTCACAGTGGGAATTGGGTCTACCTCACGAACCTACAGTGGGGATTGGGTCTACCTCACGAACTCACAGTGTGGATTCGGTCTACCTCGCAGTTTGGGATTTGGTCTACCTCACAAACCTACAGTGGGGATTGGGTCTACCTCACATATTAACAGTGGGGATTGGGTCTACCTCACATATTAACAGTGGGCATTGGGTCTACCTCACAGTGGGGATTGGGTCTACCTCAGAAACTCACAGTGGGGATTGGGTCTACCTCACAAACCTACAGTGGGGATTGAGTCTACCTCACATATTCACAGTGGGGATTGGGTCTACCTCACAGTGGGGATTGGGTCTACCTCACAAACTCACAGTGGGGATTGGGTCTACCTCACGAACCTACAGTGGGGATTGGGTCTACCTCACGAACCTACAGTGGGGATTGGGTCTACCTCACAAACTCACAGTGGGGATTGGGTCTACCTCACGAACCTACAGTGGGGATTGGGTCTACCTCACGAACCTACAGTGGGGATTGGGTCTACCTCACGAACCTACAGTGGGGATTGGGTCTACCTCACATATTAACAGTGGGGATTGGGTCTACCTCACAGTGGGGATTGGGTCAACCTCACAAACTCACAGTGGGGATTGGGTCTACCTCACGAACCTACAGTGGCGATTGGGTCTACCTCACATATTCACAGTGGGGATTGGGACTACCTCACAAACTCACAGTGGGGATTGGGTCTACCTCACAAACCTACAGTGGGGATTGGGTCTACCTCACATATTCACAGTGGGGATTGGGTCTACCTCACAAACTCACAGTGGGGATTGGGTCTACCTCACAAACTCACAGTGTGGATTTTGTCCACCTTACAAAATAACAGTCGAGATTTTGTCAATCATATACAATCAAAGTCTGGATTGTGTCCCGTCTTACAAAACAACAGTAGGGATTTTGACTACCTTGCAAAATGAATCAGTGGTGATTTGTCAATTGAATATGTTGTCGTCGTCAAGGTCGAAGTAAGTGGCATGCTCATACTACAGTACACATTTCACCGGAGGGTTGAAATAAATAACATGTACAAGCATGGACACGTCGATCTCTGTACAGGTAACATGTTTGTATCAAACCACATTTTGAACGATTTATTGATTTTACCATGTATCTAACAGGAAATAAAAATACGTGATTTTACTTGTATCAATTTTAAAATGTTCTACTAGGAATACAAATCAATGAGTAAGAAAAATACTTCGTCAAAAAGGTTGATTTTACAAATTGATCCACAATTGTATGTTGATATAAACAACCCGATGTTTGATGTTAATAAAATACCGAGATAAAAACTAAAACTACAAAACACAACAAAAACTATTTTGTGGAATTAAAAAAATAAGGGCCCCAACCCTACCCGAGATTATAACATTCCCACAAGTCTTGTGCCAAACTCAGTGTAAGTCGCTTAGGAAATTTATCATTTTCATCAAAACCGTTCATGATTTGCGCTGCGCATGTCTTACACGTGAAAACATGCTATATAACGCAATAGGTCTTACATGCTGATTTCAACTGCAAGTAGGTAAAAAATCATCACATAATTGGCTTTAATGCATCTTTATACGTGTGTATGTGAATTTTCATGTAAATAAATGCATTATCAAACAAGAGGGCCTGAAAGGCCCTAGGGCACTCACCTGTTGCACATTGGTCTAGGTATCAGTACAACCTACATTCTGACCATATAAATTTCATGAAGATTGGATCAAAAGGGTGACCCCTGGAGTGAACACAATATTTTTCTAAGATTTGACCTAGTGACCTAGTTTTTGACCCCACATGACCCAGTTTCAAACTTGGCCTAGATTTCATGAAGAACAACATTCTAACCAAATTTCATGATGATTGGATCAAAACCACGACCTCGGGAGTGAACACAAGGTTTTTCTAAGATTTGATCTAGTGACCTAGTTTTTGACCGCACATGACCCAGTTTCAAACTTGGTCTAGATTCCATAGAAAAACAACATTCTGACCAAGTTTCATGAAGATTGGATCAACATGGTGACCTCTGGTGTGAACACTAGGTTTTTCTTAGATTTGACCTAGTGACCTAGTTTTTGACCCCACATGACCCAATTTCAAACTTGGCCTAGATTTCATAGAGAACAACATTCTGATCCAGTTTCATGATGATTGGATTAAAACCACCACCTCTGGAGTGAACACTAGGTTTTACTAAGATTTGACCTAGTGACCTAGTTTTTGACCCCACATAACCCAGATTTAAACTTGCCTTAGAATCCATAGAGAACAACATTCTGACCAAGTTTCATGAAAATACAATCAAAATTGTGACATCTGGTGTGAACACTAAGTTTTCTAAGATTTGACCTAGTGACCTAGTTTTTGACCTCACATGACCCAATTTCGAACGTGTCCTAGATTTCATGATGAACAGCATCCCGACCAAGTTTCATGAAGATTGGATCAAATTGATGACATATTGAGTGTACACAAGGTTTTTCTAAGATTTGACCTAGTGACCTAGTTTTTGACCCCACATGACCCAATTTCAAACTTGGCCTAGATTTCATTGGGAACAGCACTCTGACCAAGTTTCATGAATATTGGATCAAAACGGTGACCTCTAGGGTGTAAACAAGGTTTTTATAAGATTTGACCTAGTGACCTAGTTTTTGACCCTGCATGACCCAGTTTCGTAATTGGCCTAGATTTTATGGATAACAACATTCTGATCAAGTTTCAAGAAGATTGGAACAAATTGGTGACATCTGGAGTGTACACAAGATTTTTCCTAGATTTGACCTAGTGACCTAGTTTTTGACCCCACATGACCCAGTTTCGAACTTGGCCTAGATTTTATAGAGAACAACATTCTGATCAAGTTTCATGAAGATTGGAACAAATTGGTGACATCTGGAGTGTACACAAGATTTTTCTAAGATTTGACCTAGTGACCTAGTTTTTGACCCCGCATGACCCAGTTTCGAACTTGGCCTAGATTTTATAGAGAACAACATTCTGATCAGGTTTCATGAAGATTGGATCAAAACTGTTGCTTCTAGAGTGTACACAAGCCAATTGTTGACGGACGACGGATGACGACGACGGACGGACGACGAGTGATCACAAAAGCTCACCTTGTCACTAAGTGACAGGTGAGCTAAAAATATATTTAAAAAATCAGATACTATTGTTTGATTGATCATGATGTCATGAAATTAACATCAACATTGGAAAGTGAATGGGTCTGTTATTTTTTCTTCGTAAAAATGTCCACAAGCCTTCTACAACACCAGCGACATATGACGCCAACACTGGTCTTTTTTGCTTCATGTTGACGTCAGTATTGAACACCAAATAAGGAAATAATTTCATTTTTTGGCAATATAAAATGTATGCTAGCATCATATCTAGCTGTGCTAACTTTGTGTACAGAATTGTGGTGGTGAATTGTTCTAATTCATCTACGGGATTTATTCCATGGTTATCCAGATCTGGAGGGAAAGAAGACGATACGATATGTTAGCTATAGAAGAACTAGATTAACAACAAGCGTCTGGTGATTCTCCGACCCCCATAAAACCATTGGATGGGGAAAATAAATGGGGTTACCCTTCTGGGGCCCGGAAAAAAACAAAAAAAAACAAAAACAAAACTAGAACAACAACAAGCGTCTGGGGAATATGTTTTATTGCACATCTCTGTTTAACAATCCTTGAAAAAATGTGGAAATACGTCTTATAATACATATACAGTAATTTTCACTCATACATATCTCTCTCCTCATATAATCTATCACATATGAACCGAATATATGCACAAGGCAACATTTTTGTCACTACATATTCTGACTTTCCTAAGAAACAAAAACGAAGGTATTTTAAAAACATGGTATAATAATTACTGTATCAGGTGAAATATTGAACACAATGCTTTATATTATATAAAAGAGATAAAAATGGCATCTTGGGGTTCAGTGCAGAAATGAAGTTACCCAGTTCATGCCAAATGAGAAGTCATTAAAACAACTTGGTAACATATTATATAGCTTAGAACATTTGACCTGGCGCTAATTAATACTTGTGTGTTCTTACATTATTCTGCTGTAAGAATGATTTGATTAGTTTGAATACCACCTCAGGTTGCACATCAGGTGAGCACAGATTTTCAAGGATGTCTTGTTTTAAAAATATTATCCTATGAATTGGGCAAGTCTTCAATCAATAATACAAACAGATCACGTCCTTCCTTCCATCCACTATTTAACAAATACTTTGAATGAGAATCTAACATATTATGTAGAATAGGTTTATATCTGTGAACACATAGATACATGTTTTGATTTTTAGTACTAAAGCAATATGATTTTTCTAACTATTTATTTGTGATCACTCTACTTCAGACCAACAAACTATAATTCTATACAGTAGTTAACTGTGTTTGAATAAATTCATTATACACTGTATTTATAACAACAGCAAAATAATTTAGTGAAAATTGCATGTGAAGTACGTATTAGAGATATATATTGCTGACTTAGAATGAGAAGGTTGTAAGTACAAAATCAATATTTTTAGAAAACAAGAAAAAAAACTGTCCGAAAATTACGCTTATGGCAAAACAAGGTATTTAAACTTCAGATTTGTCAACATGACATGTTCCGATTTTTTTTAAAATAGGCTCATAAAAAGCGTGTTGGATTGCTAATTTTAAATACGTATCAGTCTTATAAGGTTGTAAGTGTTACTATTTACTTACGACCTTCTCATTCTAAGCCAACGGTATGATCATTATAAAAATTCTCAACAAACAAATAGAACTTATTGAATTTTATGGTAAATTGCACAATAAGTAGCAGCATTGCCAAGTCAAAGTGAACAGAAATGGAATTGTCTAACAAAAACGCTAACTAGCTCATTCAACAAAACAATAAAACGAGCATTTGCTTATCATACAGAGAAATAGTAGGACACAGAGTTTGGTTAAACAATTTGGTTCTGATTTTGGCAACATTATCTTTGGTTGGAAAGAAGTGTTTAACCCTTTACTTCATGATCACCCCTCGACCACATCCCATCACCCCCGGACCACGCCCCATCATCCCCGGACCAGGCCCCATCATCCCCTGACCAGGCCCCATCACCCCCAGACCACGCCCCATCATCCCCGGACCACGCCCCATCATCCCCGGACCACGCCCCATCATCCCCGGACCACGCCCCATCACCCCCCGGACCAGGCCCCATCATCCCCGGACCACGCCCCATCATCCCCGGACCACGCCCAAATCACCCCCGGACCACGCCCCATCATCCCCGGACCACGCCCCATCACCCCCCGGACCAGGCCCCATCATCCCCGGACCACGCCCCATCATCCCCGGACCACGCCCAAATCACCCCCGGACCACGCCCCATCATCCCCGGACCACGCCCCAATCGTTACACAGCTATCAAGTACTTTCCAATTAACAACTAGAACTGTTGTCATTCGACAGACTAATATACCTCCTGTCGGCCACGGGCCATAATTCTGGCAAATATAATCTCAGGGCTAATTCTTTTCTTCGTGCACACATCTAAGGGTTAAGGTTGAATCACAAATCACAAGAATCTGTCTACTGACAGACAAGCTGAAAACAGTATACCGGTACCCCCTTATAACGTTTGTTGTGCAGTGGGTATATTCTGTATAATCATTATGAAGATGGTGAATACGATACACATACAAAGATTAATCATCTATCAATGGAATAAAGGGTTAAATACACAAAGTATCATAATAAGACACATCCAGCTATAGCGGGTAAAAACTATCGACCGACGATAATAGTCACATCAAGTCATAGTAGGTAAAAATTATCAACTGACCACAAAAAAAAACAATTTATACAGTTAATCATGAAAACCGTTTAAACTAACAAGTAACAACAATCATACTTCATCAAACAAAATACGTGAAAGAAAGTGAGAGTTTTTACTTTAAGAGTGTGGACAGTTAAATAGACTATGAAACTATATAAGATCAAATGCAGCTCACAGAATCACTGATAAAAACCATAAGGGAATACAAATCTTACACGGACAAACGATTAACGGTATTTACACAACTTTTAACAAGTCTGACTTTATACAAAAAGCAAGGAAAAGTGCTCAATCATAAATGTTTTGGAAATAGAAAAAAAAACATTTCACTAAATGATCAACTACACTGACAAGTTGACTGTCACCAAACTGCTTTCAAAATGATACAACAAATATATAATATACATATAGAACATGATATTCCTATAGGTAAGAAATAGTTGAGCATATTTCAGTTGTATATCCATATAGGACCAACAATATACAGCCAGTATGTTACATTCATGTGAGAGAAAATATTTCACATGTCTTGTACGACACTCGTGAACTACACGTATATTCACACCGAAGTCACCTGGTAACATAGAAATAATATTACCAAAATAATATGTATGATATAAAATCGCCATCATTAAGCCGAAGTTTAAATTTTTTAACATTTAAAAAAAAAAAATATTTTGAAATAAACCCCATAGATTATGATCATCCATGGAACACCCTACCTATAAGCGACAGTGAGTATAACATAGTATGGTAGGTTCCAATTAGTGAGTTTGTACATTTTTGTAAAGTTTAATTATATTTCAAGTGTAATTTGTATAATTGTTATTTAGGCAGTTAGGTTAAGACTGAATAATGATTTGAGCTATGAACACAAGTACTAAATAATTTGAATATCACTGAAGGTCATTGAGAACTTAATACAATCAAATTTGTTTTTAAGACATTTTAAAAATCACTACCAGACTCTCTCCCCACCATATTTACTGCTCCTTATACAAATTAATGAGACAACCTTTATACTTACACAATATGAAACAAGAGCATGTCAGTATGACTTTAGGCATGAGTAGATCCAGTACATGTTTAATGTATGGTTCCATACAGAATTCAATATTTGCAGTCATTTGTGTACAACATGAGATCATTATCCGTCATTCAAAGATCAACGAACAGTCCAAGATTAAAACTTCAAATTGAGTACAGAAAGACCCTTCAAACAATTATCATCTTAAATTTTATCAGAAAGATTCTTTGTTTATTAAACATTCTTTTATCATCATGTATGCTGGTAATTGGTTAATGACCTGATGATGAATGTTTAGCATGGTACACCAAAGAGTTTACCAAATGGAGCTAGCAGTACCGGGACCAGAGTTTATCAAATGGAGCTAGCTGTACCGGGCCCAGAGTTTACCAAATGGAGCTAGCTATACGGGACCAGAGTTTACCAAATGGAGCTAGCTATACTGGGACCAGAGTTTACCAAATGGAGCTACCTATACCGGGACCAGAGTTTATCAAATAAAGCTAGCTGTACCGGGCCCAGAGTTTACCAAATGGAGCTAGCTATACGGGACCAGAGTTTACCAAATGGAGCTAGCTATACTGGGACCAGAGTTTACCAAATGCAGCTAGCTGTACCGGGACCAGAGTTTACCAAATGGAGCTAGCTGTACCAGGACCAGAGTTTACCAAATGGAGCTAGCTGTACCGGAACCAGAGTTTACCAAATGGAGCTAGCTATACCGGGACCAGAGTTTACCAAATGGAGCTACCTATACCGGGACCAGAGTTTACCAAATGGAGCAAGCTGTACCAGGACCAGAGTTTACCAAATGGAGCAAGCTGTACCAGGACCAGAGTTAACCAAATGGAGCTAGCTGTACCGGAACCAGAGTTTACCAAATGGAGCTAGCTATACCGGGACCAGAGTTTACCAAACGGAGCTAGCTATACCGGGACCAGAGTTTACCAAATGGAGCTAGCTATACCGGAACCAGAGTTTACCAAATGGAGCTAGCTGTACCGGAACCAGAGTTTACCAAATGGAGCTAGCTATACCGGAACCAGAGTTTACCAAATGGAGCTCGCTATACCGGAACCAGAGTTTACCAAATGGAGCTAGCTGTACCGGGACCAGAGTTTACCAAATGGAGCTAGCTATACCGGAACCAGAGTTTACCAAATGAAGCTAGCTGTACGGGGACCAGAGACCAAGGTCTACAATCCTTCATTAAAAGGTTTACTGAGGTATTTCCTCCATGTGTTAGATTGCTGTAACTGCCCAATCAGCAAACTCATGTTCAATCTAAAGCTGTGATTACTTATATTCCACCGTATTTACCATTTACTCATATATTGGCCATCACTATATGAATCTATGTACACCACATATAAATGTTTACATTTAAACATTGAGTATCATATATCGACATAAATCATGAATAGTCACACTTAAATAAATGAGTTGAATCCTGATTGGTAGACATTTCAAAATTATTTATACATTTGACCAATCAAAATTTCTGACACAGAATATTTGACCAATCAAATCCATCGAGACAAAAGACCAGACCAACCAAATCTTCTGTGACCAAAATTTTGTATTCTCGAAAAATTCAGCAAAAAAGCAAACATGATTGTAACAATTGAAATACATTATGTATAAATACACAATAAAAATATGTACCGTAGGAAATTTTAGGACATACTAAAATCCTTAGAAAGAAACTTGGTAAAATAAATATATATATATTAACCCTTTTATACAAATAAATGTATGACATTACTATAAACTGGATAAAATGGTAAAAAAGCAATAAATACCTTTAAAATCAAGGTAGATAACAATGAGAACAATAATGAATATGTTTGTGACCGTCCATTACTGTATAATCATTCATTTTCACGGGGAGGGATTAAATTATGTGGATTTCATGGTTCACCTTCAACCACAAAATCAAATCCCATTGAACAGTAATTTTAACCCTTGTATTTATAAACTGATATGCAAAAAAACACAAATTACGGTAACATTGAATTTTTTATTTTTTTACCAAAACCACAAAATTTCATCCCATTGAAAGTAAATGATTTTACAGTATTCAAATATAACACACGCTGAATCTGACAACAAAATCTTGATAGACAATGAATAGCTAGATCCATTCCAATGCTAACCTTAATTAGGTAAACTTAGCACCACTTTTTAATTTTATCCATTTTTGTATTAAAATGCAGGCCAAATGTATATGAAAAGTCACTTTTGTAGATATAAATAAAATTATAAATCAGACATATGTGTGAGTTACTATCTTTGTACTTGGATATGAATTGCTTAGAAATCAACTTCGAAACAACTTATTGGCGCATGTATCTGTTGGAAGAGACAGTGAATGTTAGTCATTAATGCTCGCCTCTCTGATTGTAAATTTCACAGAATGGAGTCACAAACTTTGATATAATCAATGATACAGTATGAAATCTAGAGGTACATGAATGATACAGTATTATGATACACAAGCACACTACACAATGTATGAAAACATGTAACAAAATCTTCATGAAATATAGTTAACATAATCTGAAACATCAAAACTGTCAAAAATAAAAATTAAACATGACAACTATTACAAACGCAATCTTCACCCTGCTTTAAGCAGACTACTAACACGGTTATAAAACATCAATCAGAACCAAATGCCTACATGAAATACTTCTTTATACAACAAAGAATAGATCACCGTGGCAACAAATTGTTTCTAAGCTTCTTAAGCTATTTGAACAGTATGTCCACCTATATATGTGACAGCTTTTCTACATTGCCATAAACGTAACTTACATTGACCAAAAAACCTAACTTGCATTAAACAAAAAGCCTAACCTGAACATGTATTGACCTGTCTTAGACTTTTATTCTGTACGGTGGAATTTGTATGAAAGTATTGAAGTGCAATATATATTCATACACATCATAAAATTCCATGAAAAAAAACCCCAGAAAATGTAGGATAAATGAATTCAACATCCAAAATACACCCCGGATTGCTTTACAAGCATAATAAGGTGAAATACAACACTATAAGATTTCATGTCTACAACCAGTCCTGTCGGATACAACCAGTCCTGTCGGATACAACCAGTAACTGTCATCTTAACCTCCAACAATGAACAATGCAACATAATGTAAATAGTTACTGAAATTTTATTCAAATTGACAACGGAAATTCACTGATCAAATAAGCTGACTGGGATTTTGACTGTTCAGGATAAAAATAGCATGTTTAATAGTTTTATTCATTGACAAGTGACTTGTAACATTAATATGTTCAGACTACTTAACTCTCCTTACATAGCAATGGACACTGCATAGCAATGGACATTGCATGGCAATGGAAACTGCATAGCAATTGACACTGCATGGCAATGGACACTGCATAGCAATGGACACTGCATAGCAATGGACATTGCATGGCAATGGAAACTGCATAGCAATGGACACTGCATGGCAATGGACACTGCATAGCAATGGACACTGCATGGCAATGGACACTGCATAGCAATGGACACTGCATGGCAATGGACACTGCAAAGCAATGGACACTGCATAGCAATGGACACTGCATGGCAATGGACACTGTATAGCAATGGACACTGCATGGCAATGGACACTGCATGGCAATACCCATACTTAACATTCGGTCGTTATCTGTACGTAACATTTGGTTGATATCCGTACATAACATCCACAGCAATACCATATTGAGGAACACATATTACACTGTATATCATTCCATGCTGATCTCTACAACCGGTTGAATGTCGACATAGGTACCTTAACATCATTAGAAGCACCATGTGGATTCATACATCATGGACTATCAATGTCAACAAAATTATATGAATGTCAACACCATATCCAGGTATTCCATGAACTTATCCAGGTATTCCATGAACTTATCCAGGTATTCCATGAACTTATCAAGGTATTCCATGAACTTATCAAGGTATTCCATGAACTTATCAAGGTATTCCATGAACTTTGTCAATTTGTTTGAGCCTACAGCCACATCTTGTACACCGGGACCTGCAGCCACATACTGTTGGACCGAGAGCCAGTAGAATTTGATTGTGGAATGGTTAACAGGGTATAACGATGTCTGCCATGTCTCAAACACTGTCATGATGACTATATGGTGGTGGGGCACTCGATCTGTAAGCCTACAATTGCAAGTTTGTTTACAAACATGATAGAGTGAAAATATACATAACACAAGCTCAAAGTGAACGTAAATGCTACATAGAATTTTTAACACAGTATTGAAATGGAAAGTTACTGGTATATAATAAATCATTTATGTAACAATTTGATCTAACAAGTATAGAAATTTGTAATCAGATAAATGTAACAATTAGTGTCAGAAAACATTGCCATGGAAACATAAACTATTGAAGAAAGATATAAAATATCACATGATAGTTTAACAAGAGCAGTAACATGATATATAGTGTAGGGAGATCAACATAGCAGCTAACCCTTTACTCCATAGCAACACATGCTCATGTAGGATGTAATGTAATTTCATTATTTATCCTTAGAGATGAATTTCGTTGATTTGCTGGTTGAAATAAGTCTAGAAAAACTAATCCCCCCAACCATGAAAGTAAAGAACAACGGTTTCCACTATTGATTTCCACTATTGTCTTGAAACCTATGAAATTACGAACTCATTTTGCAAAAATCCAGGAAATTACTTTCCAAGAATAATAAGTGGTTTACCAGTATCCTTTTAATTTTCAAGGTAGATTCATTGCAAACATTCAATTGATTATAATACTGTTAACGCTACTGTTGCCTAATTTCCAGGGCCTGGTTGCTCAAAGTTATCTTTAACGGGCTGTTAGCATATAAAACGCTGCGTTAAGTTTAACGCTGCTTTGAGCAACCGGGCCCTGTACATTTTGGAATACTGATATAGTGATTGAATATATAATGTTATGTCATAATCAATAAAGCCAATTATGTAGATCAATTGTCATCTATGGAGTAAAGGGTGAATATGAACTAGAAAACAGGTGCTTGATTATACAAGTCTATAGTTGAATTATCTCATACAAAAATAGAGTAGCTAGGTATGGATATATTGAATGAGTTAGTTGACATACAGCATGAGGTTAGTTCTGATTATGGTATCGAGGGATGAAAGCTAAATCAATTAGTAAGATTGTTAATACATACACAGTTCTAGGAACAGTGTCGACACACCACATGGTCAGTCAAGGCATTTTTGAAAAATGTTAATAAGGACTGTAATCAAAGTAAGTACCAAATTTGGTTCATCACACTAAATCGGTCAAATGCTGATATAACAGGCATGCACTGTAGATTCTTGTGAAATAGGGAGATTTCCCCAAAATAGAATTAGTTTAACTGCAGTGTATCGTGTTTGAAATAGAAAAATGCAAAAATAATCATAGGTCACCCAGTTCGTTTCAGAGTTATCTAAATTAATAATGAGCTTTCTGTGGTAACAATTGTTACAAATAGAATTCATGGTATGGGTACACTGGAGTAGTCCAAATTTTAACATTCATCACTCAATATGGCTTCGACCAGCACATGGTTTGGCCACACTGTAGTTTCAACAATCCTCCCTGAAAGCATGAAGTAAGGAGAGTATGAGGTATATAAGCTAGGTACTAGATGTTGAATACATGCAGACAGATAGCATCAGATGATTATACATAATTGGCTATGTATGTATATATTATGTATTATGCCAAATAAACTTATGTTATGTTATGTATGTTAATTGTATATTCTAATCTTTTATAGTACAGAGAATTTGGCCTGATCCTCAACCTTCCAGGGGGAATCATTCAGGTTAGGATGTGGCCAATATCTCCGCCCTGAGTACACACCTGTATTTCAGTTAGTACATTAATATAGTATTAGTTAGTTCTAATTTCTCTCCATACTAATAACTGGTAACAATCAAGCAGAAAAATCAATCACGTAAACACTATCAAGAACATAGCAAAATTTACTTTAACAGATACATGCTGCATTTTTGGATGGTTAATATAAAGACAATTTATCTCTAATGGGTCATTTTGATGTGAGATTTGGGGTAGATGCATCATAAGGCTTGAAATACGGACAGAATCGTACAGCCAACTAGTGATATATGGAAATATTGAACAGATTTATAGTATTCTTCAAATTATGAAACTGGTCATTGAAAATCTGAACACATTTCTGTAATGAACCAACTTGTATCATGAACTAGGAATTCTTATATTAAATAAATGCCATTTAACAAATAATGATCCATATTTTAATATTCTAACAAACAAATAGAATTTTCTCAACTATAACAACCGGCCACAGGATCACGAAACAATAATCTGAAAAATCAAATATCAAACTTGAGCAATTTTGTACTAAAAAATGTCAAGTTTGAGAATTGATTTTGAGATAGATGGTGAACTTGGATTGTTTTCATATTCCTGTGACAAGTTCTATAACATTCACTTAATCTATGAATATATACATAATGTATTTGTAGCTATATACAGTAGGCACCAGTCCAGCTGGATAGTCAACATGGATATATGCATTATATGCAGTCACCATAGCAACCATGTCAACATGGTCAACATATAAACAATCAATTATCTTCAATGAATTATACAAAAAGAATTTAACAATATAGTAAACATTAAGGAACACGGGACAAACATGTAAACATTGTCATCAAACTATGTAATGAGACGAGATTCATACAAAACAATTTCTGTACAAAAATAATGACAAACTCATGAGAATCTCTGAATGAAGGTTTTAAAGTTTGAAAAGTTTTATCATGTTACATCATGTGCAAAACATTCCCAGGAAGGTAGCAAGCTTAAAACATGTGACATGTACAGAATGACATGATGTAGCACATGACTAATTAAGCACATGACTAATTTAGCACATGACTAATTTAGCACATGACTAATTAAGCACATGATTAAATTCATGCCGAGGGGTTTTAAGATTAAGGAGAATAATGTTGAAATACAAGCATGTTGAGATACTTGCAGATAAAGATTTAAAACAATGACAAAACATGTAAGTAAGAAAACAAGATTCAAAGAAAATACTGTTTGGAAATACTCAAGAAATTATCAAAGTGTGGTACAAACTTGTCCACGAAAATTATAGTAACCATCATGTCCGAGCCGAGCATAGCCTTTATTTGCTTTATTTCTACTGAAATATGGCAGGCATATATATGTGCCTCCACCCCGATTTGAACTGGGGTCGCCAGATTAGAAGGCATGCACACTAACCACTGAGCAACAGAGGCACATGTCCAGTACAATCTTAAGTAACTTAATAATATAACCATAAAAATCTCGCATATAAGGATACCAGTTAAGTCGAGCAGATGAAATGACGAGCGATTTAGTGAATGAAATGTGTAGGATTTAAGGTCAGGAACAATGAAATAACAACAACAGTTAACAACACAGATGAGAAAATATTTACCCCATGTTAGAATAAAACATGTTTATAGCAAATATAAGTCACATAATGCTATGAATTCATGTATCAATAAAAAGTAATAAAATCTATACACAGGCAATAATCCCCCGTCATAATGACCCCCGAAAATAAGGGTCCAAGAGGACATTACCCCTGAAAGACTGTTAGTTATAATACACACATTCTACATAAGCCATTGTCAGTTAGTGTCTGAGTTAGTAGAATGAAGCAATCTTGGTTAGACCACATTCCAATGAAGGCATTGATTCACACATTTGTTGAGACATGCACAGAGAGATATACACGGTAGATATATAAACACAGGCATGTTCAAACAGCAAGCTTATGCTACAATGTTGTGACATATACCATTTTAGAACTGTCTCGTGGATCTAGATCCTCACTATAACCCTGTCTATGTCTTAGATCATCCTGGGCAGAATATTGATGGTAATCTTTCATCTCATGAGCTCTTATACCACCTAAATGTTCATAGTATGGTGCTTGTAGCGTGCTAGTCTTAGCTGGATCCTGCATAAGGTGAAAGGCTGCTAAATCTAACTGTTCTTGTGTCATATCTCCAGCCTCGGCTATCTCACGTTTTAAAGCTTCGACATTAACGTAACGTCCTAGTCCTTCACTTTGTATAACCTGTAACATATATATATATACTCATATATCCACGTATCTCTAAACAGTGTAAATCATTCACCACAGACCACTCTTGTACCTGTAATATATATTATAGGATTAAACAAACATATGTTGAAGGACACTGATATGTCAACACCCGATCTGAAGAACACATTGAGTAAAGTCGAGTAATAACAAGCCAGGTGTTAAATGTACAACTGTGAGGAACCTTTAACTTACTCCACCCACTTCAGAGAAGGATGTTTACAATAAATGTAGGTTTACTGAAGTGTAAACTTCAAGTCTTAGCCAATCAGAATACAGGCATTTGCTTACTTCGGAATTATATCAATATACAGTCAAACTTTGATGCCTCGATCTACCTTCGGACCGGGAAAATAGTTTGAGTCATCTACCGGTTCGAGGCATCGAGGGTACGAGTATATATGTGTAAGTTCGAATGCTTCTCGGTACGTGTACCTGTTAATCGTGTGTAATTTTGTTCGTATTTCATATTTAATGCATATATAATGCATTTGTGTCAAATAGTGATATAATATGCATAATCATAATAAATATGACACTGTTTGACAAAATTGACTTGAAATCGTTGGCTACTCCCATACGTAAACAATGTTCCCTGTTCTATTTATAGCTCCGTATGGTAGCCTTTTAAATCAATGTTTAAGTTATAAACTATCCATTCATATGTCAAGTTTGTTAATCAATAAATAAAATGATAGTGAAAACTGAAACATACGTTTGAGTTATCATTTAATTGCAATATAAATCGAGTTGAGTTTGTTTGAAAAAATTCAAACATTTAAATTAATGAAAAATAAATCAGTTTTAATTTCCTTCATTAAGTAATTAACGGATCTATAAGTGTTTCAAATGTTTTTACAAAGATGCATTACAGCCGTAAACAGTACAATTATTGTCACAAGGTGTTATAAACACCTTTCACCGACTTCCCGTGGAAAAACAATGGATTTCAACAATCAATGAAAGGTGCAAAAATTTGCATTGTTCGAGTCATCTAATGGTAAATTATAGCAAGGGACCAGCAAGTCAGTTTGAGTGTTCGACCCTAGTACTGTTCGAGTCATCTATGGTTTTCCTATATGAATAAAGAAGGGATTTTGAAGTGATCGGAGAACGAGTTCGAGGCATCTGGGGTGTTCGAGGCAATTACTGTTCGAGGCATCGAAGTTCGACTGTATATATATATCTAAACATTGCAAAACGCAAAACACCTGTATCAAGTGGTTTAACATCATAACTGGAAAAGTTTTTGACACAAAATCATGGCTGTAACTATGACATCAAAACTTGCAGAAAGACAACTCATGGATTATCATTGAAACTGCAATCCAAGTTATTAATTAAAACTTGTTACAAGCTATCAACTCCTGACAATCAACTTCAAAGCTTATGCCTACCGGGTAGGTCCCACTGTGTAATTTTTGCCTCAGCGATGTACTCTCAATTTAATAAATCAGCATCGGAAAAAGGGTCCTCAAAGTCTACCGGAAGTTTCAGGAAGTCATTAGAAGATTTGTGAAAACCCCTGTTCCAGATGCCTTCAGAAGCTAATTTATTTAAATCGGGAATACATCGCCGAGACAAAAAACTGCTCAGTGAGACCTAGGCTTTACATACCGGTAGTATATTATAGTACTTACATGTTCTACTAAACTTTCACCACTGCCAGCACCATGCAGATCGTGTAACCTTTGTGTAGGTATACAAAGTGGTCCCCTCTCACTTCCCCCGCCCGCTCCAGCCCCGCCTCCTCGATGTTGTAAACCATCAACGGGTAACGTAACATCACTATGACGTTGTTGTCGTTGATATTCTTCTGGTTCTGTATGACCTTCAACTATGGATTTGGAACGATTGAAACGAAGGAATGGATGAACTGTAAGTCAATACATGCAATTAGCACAGTGTGTTAGTTAGGTAGGAATGTTAACAAGCTTAACAAAATACATGATAGATTTGGAAGGTAGGTAGGTAGGAACAATATTTTTTGAAGGAAGATTTTAACAATTTCATGCTCTGTTGAATCAACAAATGCATAGTGACTACCAGCAATATGCCATCCACATGTTTTCAGAAAAGGCAAGAAATAGGTTTGAGGGGCATTATTGTTGCGAGGCATTACTGAATAACCGATGTTGGTTATTTGGTTGATATGTACCACAGTAAATGCCACAATGATTATATAACAGGTATTTGAAAGTACACAAAGTGCACTGTAGTGATTAATGAATGAAATCAGAACACCTGTAGAGTACACGGCAGAGAGTACACAATAGAGAGTGCACAGGAGAGAGTGCACGACAGAGAGTGGAGAGTACAGTAAACAAGTACATGCACCAGAAGGAACATTCCAGCAATATAGAACATGTGATCAACTTGCTGTTTATATCAGCTGTGAGGATAGGTTTTTGTAGCAGAGATATTTTCTCCCGGACAAACCAGTAAACACTTGTAGTATTTTATATTGTTTACAATATCTGGCTGCACTTAAAGCACCTTGCACGTAATTATATCAGATAACACGACACAAAACAACCCAGGCTCAGACTGCCTAGAAATGAGGACTTGTTACGTTTCCCATTTCAAGTTCTTTTCATGCAATTGTGTCAGTAATCAAGCTGTAAAAGACTCAATCTTTCTCGAAGGAAGATTTTTCAAACCTCTTTCTAGGTGGTTCTTTGCCCCAGTCTCTATATATATATATCTCTCAATCTGGGTTATATCTCCGCTCAAATATTGTCCTATATTGATGACTTATATAATTTTAAAGCGAGATTTGGTAGCTAGGAACAATTGAGTTGAATTTAAGTATAATCTTAATACTTCCAAGTTATCTAGCAACTATTCTATTAAGCTTAAGCAGATTTCTATATTTGAGAATCTTCAGGGACTGGGATTTGTTATTTTTAATAGTGTGATGTCAAAATAGCCTTTGGGGCAAAACAGCCTGAAGAAGATTAGGTAGTAGATAGGTAGATGTCAAAATTGTGCTAGTAGAATATAGTCTTACAATAGTCTATATGCATTGTTTGGCATGCAATTATCATACATAAAATGGTATCAACACATTATCTAGGGTAGGATACTCTACTAGGTATAACTCTAACGCGGTATTGGGACCTGTGCCACCTAAAGTAAACAGTTAAATCAGGTATAACATCATAAGGATATTTGAAACAGGATTATCTTTTCAATGTGTTCCCTAATTTTAATTTACTTGGTGAATAAAAGTGAGCAGGTAAAATAAACTTCTGCTCTCCCTAAATCGATGTAATGGTCAGTGATTTCTGTTTATATTGACATTGCAGAATATCGCGTTAGAGTTACACTACTGATAGATTATCAAAATTTACTCCTAAACAGTATATCGCTGGCTTAGAATGAGAAGGTCATAACATACTACTAATGACTATATAAGACTGATACATATTTGAAATCTGAATCAGAAGGCGCTTCTTATAAGCCAATTTTCATGAAAATTGAAACTTGTCATGTTGACCAAACTGAAGTTTAAAAAACTTGCTTTCCATAAGTTAAGAGTACATTTTAGACAGTTTTTCTTGATTTCTCAAAATATCCATTTGGTACATACGACCTTCTCATTTTAAGCCAGCCATATGATAATAAGTGAAACATTTTACATCAATAAGAAACATCGGCAGTACCCAATGTTGTTTTAAAAACATTATAAACTATCAGGAGGTTTGACAGGAAAATGTTCTTCTACAACTGAGAATCTTTACTCTGGCGAAAATCATCTAACTTAAAATTCCTGACAACAGTCAGTTTTGGGGACATATAGAAATGTATATGAGGACATACCTGGTTGAGTATATGATGATCTCACTCTGTTAGGTGAGGACATAGGTGTCCTCTGTATGTTTGGATAATCTATCTCACGATGACGTCCTTCTGGTGTTAAACCTACCACAGACATAGCCTGAATATATAACAATATATACATTATAATCTATCTCACGATGTCGTCCTTCTGGTGTTAAACCTACCACGGACATAGCCTGAATATATAACAATATATACATTATAATCTATCTCACGATGTCGTCCTTCTGGTGTTAAACCTACCACAGACATAGCCTGAATATATAACAATATATACATTATAATCTATCTCACGATGTCGTCCTTCTGGTGTTAAACCTACCACGGACATAGCCTGAATATATAACAATATATACATTATAATCTATCTCTCTCGATGTCGTCCTTCTGGTGTTAAACCTACCACGGACATAGCCTGAATATATAACAATATATACATTATAATCTATCTCACGATGTCGTCCTTCTGGTGTTAAACCTACCACAGACATAGCCTGAATATATAACAATATATACATTATAATCTATCTCACGATGACGTCCTTCTGGTGTTAAACCTACCACAGACATAGCCTGAATATATAACAATATATACATTATAATCTATCTCACGATGACGTCCTTCTGGCGTTAAACCTACCACGGACATAGCCTGAATATATAACAATATATACATTATAATCTATCTCATGATGTCGTCCTTCTGGCGTTAAACCTACCACGGACATAGCCTGAATATATAACAATATATACATAATAATCTATCTCACGATGACGTCCTTCTGGTGTTAAACCTACCACAGACATAGCCTGAATATATAACAATATATACATTATAATCTATCTCACGATGTCGTCCTTCTGGTGTTAAACCTACCACAGACATAGCCTGAATATATAACAATATATACATTATAATCTATCTCACGATGACGTCCTTCTGGTGTTAAACCTACCACGGACATAGCCTGAATATATAACAATATACATACACATTACACACAGTAACATTTCAATTGAGGTTTGAAGAAATTCCAACTTTCAGATTTTCTCTCATCTGAGTATGTAAAAAGAGAAACAGTAATGCAAAGCATAGCCTTCATTTGCTTCATTTCTACTAAATTATGGCAGGCATATATATATATAAGTACCTCGACCTAGATTTGAACCTGGGTTACCAGATTAGACACAAGCACACTAACCACTGAGCTACGGAGGCACAATAAGATGTCTCCACACTACTTAGTGTAAATTACACATTTAAACAATACAATTTCAATTCTCAGAGTCTCATAATACTTGTTTCAGAATGCGAATTGTATAAGGCCAAGGTTCCTCTGTTTAAATCATAAATAACTTTGAAACTATTGCAAAGTATGATCAAGCTGTACAGGCCAAATGCTGTTCAACATGTATAAGAGATTAGTTAAACAAAAGAGAATTTATTCCAATTTTGGAAAGAGTTGAAGGTAGTTAAACATAGCGACAAAAAAAATTTAGAATGAAAACTTTTGAAATAATTTAAAGCCAACAAACTATCAGTCATACAGAAGACACACATGAGAAACAGTACACTGTTCAACAGAGAGAGACAGATAGCACATCAGATAGAAAGAAATGTGAACATAAATGAGTGAGAAACAACATGTAGAGACAAACATTGTGTGATAATATAACAGAAGTTACACAATTACATAGAGTATATATTTGAAATTTATGACGGCCATCTTGGACGCCATCTTGGATCTCCGGGTTCGCACCACGCGTTGACAATATATGCCGGCAGTTTAAAATATACTACAGACATAGGCGAACATTTTGGTATATAACATTGCTTGTTCTACCGGAGTTGTCACCTCACCCAAAAAAATCACCAATTGTCACCCCACTAATAGTTTAACATAGAACAAGAGATGTTAGTTGTAATATATGAAATATTTTTTTTTATCTGGCAGTGGATGATGGTATTTTTGTTAGTTACCCATTTACTGAATGGAGACGCAGTTTGCCAAACAAATCTAGTACCCAGAATCTGATACATGCCAAGCATATCCTTTATTTGCCAATCAGCTTTGGGTTGAAACATTGAAGGCATATATACATGAGGGCCTCTAACCGGGTTTGGACCTGGGTCACCAGATAAGACAACAACCTTACTCACCACTGAGCTACGGAGGCTACATGTACATACAGATGTCATTCTAATCTCAGTAATCAATTAAAACCAAATTACCACAATCCAAGCAATTAAATACCCATGAAAATTAATGGTTTGACAGTATTGGAAATATAAGAGATAGTGAACAAAACAATATAACATAAACGAGCGTGTAACATGACAACCATATACATGTGCAGACTTCAACAAGTTACTTACCCCGTGGTAGCGAATCAATCAAACAATATAATATATAGTAGTGATAGTAAGTCAGGTGCTTGTATTACAGAATCTAGCTGACATTGAGTATAATGATAATACCTACATTATTTACCTGCGACTGTGTTAGTTTGAGTGGTTCACCAACTCTACGCATCAATGGATTCTCATCACTCCCCTGCTTCCCTATACAACCTAGTCTATATGCCACACCTTTACGGGATAACTTTCTGGCAGGTGGAGTGGGTGGGGCGTGATCTCTCTCATAATCACTGTCTTCTTGTGGTAAACTGTATAATTATAACAGGTACAATATACGATACGCAAACCAATAAAACATAAAACATTGAATTTCCAAGAAAAACAGACTGTTATACAAAAGCGCAATTTCATTTAACCCTAAAATATGATCAGACTTTTCCATATATTTTTAGAGTATACTAAATGAACCCATACATTTTTAAACAGTTAAACTAGTTATTTATGGCATTTGAAGTTAATAGGATTTTGCTGGATTGTACTAGATGTGGTAGTTTGCTCAAAATATATATTAACCAATGCCATATGCACCTAAATAATAAACAATTGAGAAGGCAAAAATGTAAATCTAAACAAAGACACGGAGCAGTACATATAATTTGTTATTGTAAATTGTTTCTATGAAATATAGTTTGTATGAGATGAGAAATGCTTTTCAGTATACCGTAAATACTCAGCCATAAGTCGCATGCAGCCATAAGTCGCAGGAAGACTTCTGAATAAAAAATCAAGGTTTTTGTCTAAACCCTTCCATTGGTCGCATGTATAGTTTTCAATTTTTGTGAAAGCTGAAATCATGTTCCCAGTGTCAAAGTCGGGGGAAATGTGGTGATTTTCAGATAATGTCATGAGGAGTGTAATAAACTATTCCATAAGTCGTGGGGTGACTTTTAAATTATTTTCGGGACCATTTTTGTACGACTTAAAGCTGAGTATTTACAGTAATAACCGACTTACTCTCTGTATACATATATTGGCTGTTTGTTGGTGTCTTGTATATTGTTGGTATGATTTAAGGGGAAACCAACAGAATTAGAATGTGCCCAGCGATTGCCGGGTTCCTCGAGGGAGACCACTGATTCTTCTTCCTCTCCCTCATCAACATCGTGGAATGATCCTTCACTGTCAATGATACATGTGATAATACAGTAAAAACCCTATCAATGAATTATAGAAATTTAGCAATGAAAATAACAGCTAAAATAACAGCTAAAATAACACTGAAACAAGACTGTATTCATTAAACGCTTACGCCTCAGCGGAAGCCTTGTCCACAATAATTAATATATTGTATTGGATAATACACATACTCCACCAATAGATTATACAGTCCTTTTAAAGTCAAATGAGAACGGTTGTAAATATACTTTCTTCCAGCAGGTAAACTATGTTTATCTAGGTTTAACTGGGTATACATGAGATAAGGGATTTCACTGCTTTTCTTTCGAATGGGATAGTTCCCTCATTAGTATTTCTTATTGAATCGACTATAGAAATTTATCATTGAAAAAAACCCAGCTAAAATAACAGTGAAACAAGACTGTGTTCATGAAACGCTTATCATTATGTCCTGGTGGAAGACTAGTCCATAATAATTAGCTGAGTCAATCAAATTAACATTTTGAAACGAATGGACGGATGGAGGGACGGACAAACATACAGAGGCACAAACATACAAATGAATGTAGGGGACAATCACTATAGCCTATGCATCACTAGGTGCTGCGGCATAAAAAGTAGCGCCAAGTTTCAACGTCATTATGGCACCTTTATTGTCACGTCATGATGTTCTTATTTCAACATAAATTTTATGCCAATTTGATACTGTAACATTATATGAGAAATTGATGCAAACAATAAACAGAAAAGTTGTTGATTTTTGGTAAAAGAACATATTTTATTTCATATGTGCTCACAGAAAATAATTTTCACTTGTGGCTACACCACAAATATTCATGTCAGTAATCACTCAGTGAAATAAAATTCAAACTTACACCAAAATCAACAAATATCCTTGACCTCCACATATCATGTTGTGGGTTTAGGTCAAAACTATGGTAACTACTTCTATTTATAGAGGCATGTACCATAGTTTTGCACTAAGCCCTCGATGAAAATAAAGTTTTCCAATAATTTATCATGCCAAAGGCCTTGAGCACATTCACAAAATGTATTCATTAATTAAATTTAAAGTTAACTATTTGACGGTCATTAACATGCTTTTGATTATAAATTTTATTTTCGTTATAAACATGTAACAGGTCATTGACACATACACAACCATACCACAAGAGTACATGAAAGTACATGAAAGTACACGAAAGTTTAGGAGGTAATGACTAAGACCATAACTTAATATCACTTCTCAACAATTTCTGAGAACACTATAAATATATGTACATGTACTTTGTAATAGTTATACAAGATATATTCCACCCTTATTGTTACCACAGTATCTGTTATACAAGTCTCATCAGAAGAACAATATCTTTTATATGATCAATGATAGCCTTATAACAAGGCATGATAAATAAACATAGCTGAATGCATTGGACACGTCATTTCATGTTCACACAATATTATTAGGGTTCTCAATAAGTGTTAACATAGCAGACCGAAACACTTTACAAACAGGCCTGATAAGGTCCTAAGTGCAACTTTTTTCTTAAAATTGTTTATAATTTCACATATTCAACTGGCCAAAAATGAATTTTAAGTAGTCAATTTGGCCTGTAGCCTGCTGTTATTGAGAACCCTGAATATACGAGAACTTATAATGTCTATGAGTCAATATAGTGTATGATTACATAAAGTATAAGTCACATACCTTGTAGCTCGACTTGAGCGTCTTGATTCATCTGATAAAGGCTGTGCAGCTGGAAGCACACGATTGGCTAATGGTGAGGGTGATCTATTTATAGCATTGTTTAAATCTACGTTTAGACGATCGCCGCCACCTATATGATTGGTTGACTCTGATGGGGAGATTTTACCGTTGATGGAATTTCTGGGCGATGGTTTGGTGTGTGAACCATGGAATGAGTTAGTTGGTGATACAACGGGGGCCGGGGCTTGTGTATGGTTGATAAATAACGACTGTGTTCTCGTGGTAAATGGTAAGCCTGTTTTCACGGTGCCGGTCAGGGCATTCATAACACTTCCAAACAAACTGTGATTTCTCTGTGAAATTATGAAAGAAATAGAATTAATATAAGAGTAAATCACTCTCAAATAACACATGAACATACAGTTAACACTTGTTATTGTGCAAAATAATGTTCCCTTAATAAAAGCTTGATTTTAAAGTCAGGAAGCAATACCAGCCACAATTTGTATTGAAAAATCAGGTGAACATTTGAATTTTTCGAAAAAACTTAAAGACTAAAGCACAATTTTTCTTGCTTACGACTGAGACAGTCACAATGTGTGGCCATTGTGTATTATCTCTGCCTAATTGACCACAGAGTTCCTGTTTCAAGAGAGATTGAAGCATAAATATTTAGGGAGACAAAGTATTGTATGACATACCCTGTGCATTGGTTCTTCCACATCTTTATCAGGGAACTCTTCCTCACCAAGGTTACCCGATATAGCACGACGTATCTCCGGACCTAGATCGTGTACGGCACGTAATCCAGCCTGTATAATATATATATACATGATACGTACATGGTCTATACAGGTTATCTCACAATTATAGGAAAGAAATGAAATTTGCAAAAACGTCCAAAACATCGCATCATGGACCGAATTTTTTATTGGAATAATATGAAGTAGACAAGTAGTGAAAATAGATTCTGCAGGGATTTGGTACAGGCTAAGTATTAACCAAGTGTCATATAAATTGTTAAAATGACCACTTATGGGTGAGAATAAATATGCAGAATGCTATGCTGGACTAACCTGTAAGGCATTAGTATGTTCTTGTCCTTTCTGTATTTTCTGCATCTGTTCCTTACGTTTCTTAAATCTTCTAAAATAATCCTGTATGAGGAAGGTTGCATAGAATTTGCCTACTGTAACATCATCATCACCTGTAAATATATAACTGGTACATAAATCTCTCAGTCATAGTGAGTGAATGATTTTTTGGTTACTGTAAACCAAGGAACTTTCGCGGATACTAACTTTTTACCGATCGTCGTTTTACTTGTTTTGAACATTTTGCCGCTATTTACTTTCACAAATTTCTTCAATCCGTGAACTTAAATCATACGAAAAGTTTCTTGGTATACAGTATAGATGACTGCTGATTCCTCTAACCAGTTTTCCTAGGCTTCTAGCCAGTACCAACTTACCCTTTCACAAGGAACTAATATCTCCAAATGTTGAGGAAAATTGTTGTTATTGTCAAGGTATAACTTGTTGTGGCTAGGAATCAAACCCAACATATACATTGAAACAGTAGCATAATGAGAGGTTCAAATATCAGCACACTGGCTAACTTGAGGCATCAAGCAGACTAACCAATATGTCAGTTAATACATTGACAGTCAAACCTATGTTAAATCATTGGTTAACAATTTTGGAGATTGACATCACAAACACATGTTGGAAAGGTTACAGATAGATCCAACATATGTTTGGTAGCTGTGTATGAACATGAAAGTTTAGTTTGTTTTCAAATAAATATAAGTTACAAACCTGCAGGGGGGACAACTTGATCTAGAAGTTTAATACTGGTTCTCTTCCAGATTTTCAGTATTACGTCCCTTAGTTCCATGTTGGCTTGATCTATGTTACCTTCCACTTTGATCTTCAGTGATGTCCGCACCAGGGCAAATAATGTAGCATTAAACATCACCGTACCATCACTGTTTAAAGGCATATTCATGCTCACCAATCTCTGTCAACATCAAACAAAACATTGTCTTAGTGCATAGGTAAAAGTTCAATAGTCACTTAGTTTTCACCTTTGGCAAAGCTCCCAAACAAGTCCTCAAAATCAGCAATTCACCTACAATGATTGAAGACCCTAGGCCTATGTGTTCTTTAGTAAATAGTTGTACACTTTTTGGTTAATATATCATATACCCTGAAAGATACAGGACTCAATGTTAGAGAAATAATCTCTTTGGGACTTTATTCAATGTATTCCTGAAAATCGGGTGTTTACACACAAAAAACGTCAACAAATGGTCGTTTAATCCTATAGTATAGTTGATTCAAAGATCTCTGTCACAACCACGTAAACAAACATTCAACCCGGTCGATTATTACAGGTTTCTCAGGATTAAATTCTACCATCATAAATACACTTATATGATTAAAACTCTAATGGTCCTATAGCGTAGCGGTTATACTTACTGCATTTAGTTATTTTGAAATGAAACATTCTGGCGGTTTTGACAGACATCTTTGAATCGACAATATCTGCATACATAATTATGTAGATTAAAAAGATTATCTTACCTTACATGCTATTCTATGAGGACATAATTTACCAAACCCGAGTGGTGGAGATATCTTTCTCAATAATGTAACCACATCTAAATGTTTGATACGACCCCTGAAATATAACATCAATATACATTTCATGATATGTTTAACAAGAGGAGACAGTACGGAAAGGCTGCATAATGTGACTGTAACATTGCGGCTATGTTTCATGACCACACCTTCACAACTTATACAAAATTAATAAATATCTATTAGGCAATTAATTATTCAATGTTTACAAAGGCTATCACATAAACTATTATTGTTTCATGAATTAATTGTATTTGAAGTTGTGACTGGTGATCAACCAGAAAGGCAGAATGCTGTACTCATGGTAAAATGCAACATTACAACAGCAAAATAACTAAAAATCTGCAGTATCCAGGGAATTATGCAGTTACCTCCCTTTTGCTGCACTGTACTGCATATACCATACATCATTTTATCACAAAAATGGTCAAAACTTGCAAGTTTTGCAAATAAATTGCAGATTCACATCCCTATTATTATCCCGGTCACCGGGTTCCCAGCAGTTTTATCTCCTCTCACATTTTTTAAAATTAAACTATTTTCCATGGTTCAAATTTTTGAAATTCCATGATTTTCCCAGGTTTTTCTTAAAAATATCAAATTCTATTATTATTCTGCATGGAATTCATTTTGTTCATTTTCCATGTTTTTCATGATGGTAGGAACCCTGCTATAATCACAACCATTAAAGGCCTACTGCTGAATCAGGCAACTGAAACATGTTGGGGAAACATAGATAGTTCATTTCTAAATGTATTTTTCTAGATTTTTACTTTATTCACGAGAATAATACAAGCAACTTACTTCGCTTCGGGATCATATTCGGACCACAACCTCACAAACTCATCTAGATGATGTGGTCCTAATATCGACCAATCTCTCGTCAGATAATCAAAGTTGTCCATGATTACAGCCACAAACAAGTTGATAATCTATAGTAATAAAATATACATCAATTATCCTCCCTTGTTAAACAAAATATACATCAATTACCTCCCTTCTTAAACATTTATACCTAGTTTGTTTGTTTATTCAGGTTTAACATGATTTGTCCAAAAACTTCCAGGTCATTTTATGCCAGGACCTCCAAAATATCACATTGTGTAATTACAGCCTAGAGTATCAACACTGAGAAATCCTAATTCTAATACTCTTCCTCGACCTGTAACTAAAGTCCCCAGACCTAATTGTGATAGAATTCTGCATATATTAAGGTCCAGTGAGCAAAGTGAGTACCACAGACCAGCCTTCACAAATATTATTTAAGATGTTCAATCACAGAATGCCATTATTTTTTGCATATTTTTCATACTTTTTTGCATTTTTTATTGACCAATTATAAAAAACATTTCCTGACCTTAATAAAATAACTTTCCCAGATTTTGCCAGGAGGGAAA
The DNA here is from genome assembly GCA_963678985.1 of Spisula subtruncata. Taxonomy (NCBI): domain Eukaryota; kingdom Metazoa; phylum Mollusca; class Bivalvia; order Venerida; family Mactridae; genus Spisula; species Spisula subtruncata. The sequence goes on along the minus strand of OY787670.1, from coordinate 44,583,256 downwards.
TATTAGAACATATACTGAGATGTTACATGTACGCAGCACTACTTACCAAGAATGAGTAACCCTAAAGTCTGACCGCTAACCCTAACACAGCACTACTTACCAAGAATGAGTAACCCTAAAGTCTGACCGCTAACCCTAACGCAGCACTACTTACCAAGAATGAGTAACCCTAACCCTAAAGTCTGACCGCTAACCCTAACACAGCACTACTTACCAAGAATGAGTAACCCTTACCCTAAAGCCTGACCGCTAACCCTAACACAGCACTACTTACCAAGAATGAGTAACCCTAACCCTAAAGCCTGACCGCTAACCCTAACACAGCACTACTTACCAAGAATGAGTAACCCTAACCCTAAAGCCTGACCGCTAACCCTAACACAGCACTACTTACCAAGAATGAGTAACCCTTACCCTAAAGCCTGACCGCTAACCCTAACACAGCACTACTTACCAAGAATGAGTAACCCTTACCCTAAAGCCTGACCCCTAACCCTAACACAGCACTACTTACCAAGAATGAGTAACCCTTACCCTAAAGCCTGACCACTAACCCTAACACAGCACTACTTACCAAGAATGAGTAACCCTTACCCTAAAGCCTGACCACTAACCCTAACACAGCACTACTTACCAAGAATGAGTAACCCTTACCCTAAAGCCTGACCCCTAACCCTAACACAGCACTACTTACCAAGAATGAGTAACCCTAACCCTAAAGCCTGACCACTAACCCTAACACAGCACTACTTACCAAGAATGAGTAACCCTAACCCTGAAGCCTGACCGCTAACCCTAACACAGCACTACTTACCAAGAATGAGTAACCCTTACCCTAAAGCCTGACCACTAACCCTAACACAGCACTACTTACCAAGAATGAGCAAATAATGTAGAATGATATGAAATAGATGAAGGCAAAACTGTTTCCACACGAGTCGGAATCTTTGTTCTCAGCTTTAGGATCACATTTCACCGAGTTTTTATCATATATACACGCCAACATAATCTCCTGCCACGCTTCACCAGTAGCAGACCTGAAACATATATAGTACATAGTTCATGCTTTCATCACATCAATAATGCGATATTCCAAGTGAGAACAAATGATGGAACATCATTCTCCAGCATGTGTAAGAAGAAAAGTGTGATGTAACAAAAGTTTTTTTATACGAAAACATTACATCACCACTAAAATTAGATTCGTTATTTCTGTCATGTTTTGACTCAGTCACTGAAGCAATGTGATAAAAACAATTTGCCACTCATTGTCTCTGGGATAAACAATTCTTAAGCCATGCCAAAGGCTCGCTTAATAACCTATGTTTTATAAGCTTGATTAAAAAATGTTGATCTCCAAACAAAAATAATGATTAATCCTATATTTACTCCAAAAATACAGCGCTATAAATATGGGACAGACGATAAACAGAAAAATGAATCAAATGCACTTTTGTTCAAAGTTAGGTGAACTTTGAAAATCAGAATTTATCAACGAAAATTGGTGTAACTCCACTTTAATAGGAGTACTTGGTAGGTAAAAATGTGTGCAAATGTTTCTGAACAGAAGTTGAGTGGGCAAGATGTGTTTCAAATTGGATTTTGTTGCATGTTTGAAGGGTAAATATCTGTTAGAGAGTAGAATATTTACCTGAAGAGGACTAGTAATGCCTGTAGGAAGGACTGGAAGTTGTTGTTACGATGTATCGGTGTATGGTATGTGTGAAAGGTAAAGATCAGTTAGAGAGTAGAATATTTACCTGAAGAGGACTAGTAATGCCTGTAGGAAGGACTGGAAGTTGTTGTTACGATGTATCGGTGTATCATCATCTATAGCTATACGACCAAACACTTGCATACCAATTACAGCATACACGAAGAATAACATGACGATCAACAATGCTACATATGGCAGTGCCTGTAATAGTCACAAGATTTATAGTCAGTAAAAACATCATAAGAACAGTATCAAACGTAATTACATCAAACAAAAGAGTCAAGAAATGCAGACATGGTGTCAAAATAATATATTTTGTAAGAAACTGACATGTAAGCTTCCATACACAATGACTTTTGGTGGGGATGAAACAACCTGAAATTGTTCAAAATATATTATCAAATATTCATGTATATATACTGTGGTTTTACAAACTTTTGTTGTTCATTTATTTCATGGTTCTACCATGAGCTACAAATATTTCAAATACAAGCTTTATAAAATGCAAAAAATTAGGAGTGCAATAGATAAGAAATTTCAAAGCATGTTGTCAAATGCACTCTCTGTATTTAAAGTTTCATAAAGCATAATGACTTATCCATTATTTGTAAAGTTATGGACAGTTCCTCAACTAAGATTCTAAGACAGCGACCAGTTGTTGTTGTTGCTTTTTTGCTTCTTAACTCAAAAACATCAAATTTATGAGCCAATGAAATTGTTTTTTAGAATACACCAAATTTGATGCTAACGAAATAAAGTGAAACCACATCATACATGTATACAAATACAATACAATCAACCACTATAAAGCACAATCAGTAGACAAACAGCCGGAGCTGGCCAAGTGTTAATTTAAACATCAACAATTCTGGACAAATTATACAGAGCAGAGATGGTAACTATAGTCAACATATTATCAAGATATGAAACATCAGACAGGAATCACATGACTAGAATAACAATGTACATGTAACACAAAATTGTAATATTTTCAAAGCCCAAATATTGTAAAACTTTTTATAACACAAATTAACTTCTATTTAGTTGACCCATTATTACGATGGAGAGCAGTAGTTAAATTCACAGGCTCTAAATGTGATTTTACGGTCTCGAAAAAATTGCGTTTGAAAGCAATATTTTTCCCGGCCATAAAATCACATTTTGGGTCTGTGGGGTTGCAAGAATTCATAGTTTTGTCTCAATGCTTTTGGCTCAACTCTTGCAGATAAGCCACGTATGTTGTATATATACTGGATGTTAGTGTACATCAATAAAATATGTTTAAACTTCTGACAGATGATCAATTGATTTCAAGTTGATATATAAATCTTTTCCTATATCATCAACCCTGTCTGTTCCCGATTCTTCATGCATCCCCTGAGAGAAAGGATCAACTCTCAAAATGTTTCCATCAGTCTAAATCAAATTTGGAAGCACTTTTAAGTCCAAATAAAATCCTCCCCCACACCAGGACATGATGATTATCGAGTTACGAATCTATGATGTCCGTATACAGACAAATCAACCATCAAACATGGACAAACAGTACAATAGACAATAATGCACCAGTCAGTTGCATCCGTGTCCCCCCATCCCTGTGAATAGACAGGGTACCAGTCATGTTTTTACCTTCCAGCTTTCCCCGCACTGCTGGGGAAATGTTTGGAAAATTTTCTCCAAACCAATACCTCAAGGACAAAATTTAGTTGTCAGGGGACGGGGAAATACCGGAAATTTTACCATCCGCTGTCCCCCGCAAGACCATGGAAGTACAAATCCCGGCCATCCCCAGGTTGGGTCGGGCTGTGGAAGCATCTGACTTGTGCAAACACATGATAGAACTGTACATGTGCATAACTGTACAAATAATACCAGTACATAAACATAAGATCATCTAGAACAATAAATACAGCAGCAGACTAGTCTACATCATACAATGTAACATACATGGATATATCCATCACATGTACCAGTCAACTCTTGTAAATGGTCATAATAAAAAGTGGTTGTAACAAACAATCTTTTCTACCATGCAAGCTATGGTATAGTTCCAGTCACCAATATGACAGTTATAACCCGTCCGGCATTGTTTCGGGGTGTACTTGGACTTTTAATTGTTTCTTTGGCTTATGTGGTGGCATTGCTTAGTGTAATTGTGTTGTGGTGTTACTGATTTCTGTGCTCGGCTGGTTAGGTTGAGTGCTGCCTTCCCTGTCCAATTTCCTCATACCTTTTTGGGCAGTTCATTTTCTTGTTCAGTTATGTGTGGTCAACGTGTCGTGAAATTGTGGTAGGTGATTTTTGAAGTTTTCTGTGCTTGACTGTTCAAGTTGAGTGCTGCCTTCCCTGTCCGATTTTCTCCTATCTATTTGTAGACAAGAACTAGACACTAACCTGCTCCACGAAACAAACTCGCTTCAAAAGGAACAAACCTGTGGCAAAATCTGTGTAATCTAACCGAGTCAAAATGTGTAACTCTATATAAACAGCAATATTTTCTTGCATGATTTTTTTTTACAAGAGAAGACTTGTACAAGCTTCGTGAATCTAAACTATCATGGAACCATTGTTTCGAAATATAAACACGAAACCATTGTTTTCAAATATAAACATGAATAAGTGTCTACATCCAGTGACTGTAAAACTAGAAAATAACATATATACATACATACAAACACAAGTAACTACATAATTAAATCAACTATATGACTGTAGTTACACCTTCTACTCTCAGACCCATATAGAAGAATCACGTCTCAGTGTATAACACCAGTCTCTGGGCAGTCAACAAAGTCAATAGTGAATTCATAGAAAAATAGAAAATGAGCAACAGAAAAAATGAGTACAATAAATGTGAGAGTGCAAAATATGTGAGAACAGAAGAATAAGTCTTGTACTAGAAAGCTGCATGATTGCTGATTGTTGGGTACGTTTTACTATATTCGCTTCAGTCATTGATAATTGATAGATAGAATTTCATGGGCAATAGAATTATTGATTATTATTAATAAAGATTATTGGTAAAATATCCCTTAGTGACATCATACAATGGCCTGAAGGTGACACTTGCTCGATGTGCCTGCAAGTGACATCATTCAAAGGTCTCCTCATTCTCATATGGTGTCATACTGCATGTGACGTTAGACAAAGGCCATGACATGACACAATTACCTGCTGGCACAATGACCTGCGAGCGACACCATACATCAATGGCCGAGTGATATCACATCAGGGATAATATTATAGCAAAGAGGTAAAATGTTGAAATAATAGAACATAATGCAAACTTGAATTTGTCAAACTTGGGATTTGAAAAATAACAAAAATGTAACTGGAGGGAAAGAAAATGAAAACTAAAAGTCAAAGAATAAGAAACGGTAGAACAAGGTTGTTTCAGTGAGGAGGCAGAGGGACTCGCCAAAAGACTCGGGCCAAAATCTGAGACGCAAAATAAATCACTCGAAAAGTATGACACTTGACAGCATTTCTAAAGCATATATTTATAATGTCCGGTGAACATGGTATGAAAAACACGACCTCATGCCTAATACTGTGGGATAAATGAAACGTCCAACAGGGCATGCATGTTGGTAACGAGTATACCTGAAATGATTTAATGAAAGTCCACAGTAGAGTTCTTATACCTTCACCCCGGCTCAGCAGTTTAACAAATCTCATTACACGGAACAATCGGAAGAAGTTAATGCTAATGATTTGGGTACCAGTCTGCAATGGAATATATACGTATCTACATAACATTGTAACATGTAGTAAAATATAATATATAGATTCTATAAGTACCTGGAAAGACTTGATAAAAGTCCAGAGAAGGGTACGTATACCCTCACCCCTACTGAGCAACTTGACAAGTCTCATCACACGGAATAGTCGGAAGAAATTAATACTGATGATACGGGATCCCGTCTGAAACCAGATTTGGAAATTCCACAAAATTCAGTTTAATAATAAGTTAGTATTAATATAACTGATATATTATATGTACTAGTATTAGAAGTTAACATTTCACCATAGAATTGTGTGCTGATACAATGTAGCATATATTTTAACTTACGCATCATGCCAAATACGAGACAACAACGTATTATTGCAGATCAAAAACTCTACAAAATTAACACCAAAACTAAAACATGACTCATTCAAGTCGGCAAAAATTCTTTGCACAGCTCATGTTAATCTACGGTAAAAACAGAAGTAAAACTATTCATATTTCATTGCATATTGATGGAGCATTCATCTACTTAAAATGACAAAAATAAAACTGACTAACTAAATATTTGATAATGATGTAAGAAAATATGTGCTTCAAAAAAAGATGCATTCTCCATTGAATTTTTCATATTTCATAAACATTAAAATCTACATTTTTAGAGTGACACGGTGCCTCAGACATGGTATTTCAAGTAAAAAAACATTGCTGAGCTTAAATGTAGCCTTTATTTGCCAGTCAGCTTTCTGCTGAATATGGCAGGTATATGTGTGCCTATACCCTGATTTGAAACCGGGTGACCGGATAAGGCAGCAAGCACACTAACTACTGAGCTACGGAGCGACATAATAACTTTGACGTTTAATGGCACGGTGTCTTAGGCATTGTCTTGTAGCGACATGACCTAACTTTGACATTGTTATTTAGTGACACGAACTAAAACACATTGCCTTAAGTGGCATGATACCTAGGATATCTGTCTTTTACTTTTATGTCACAAATAAGTTAATGGTTTATATCTGTATCAAATATTCCCATAATATTGCAGAAGAAAAAGCTATACTCTAATTTGTAAGCATACTTTAATAATAATAAAAGTTAATAAATGTCAAAATTGCGCAACAGCACTGGATACAAATAAGCATTCCAGTAAATACTGAACAGATATATGTATATATATATAAATACGTAATAATACTGATATTATACAACAATATTCATTCACAGTTCACAAAAGCAGTACTACATAAAAGCACGGAGGTACCTCTGATCAGAATTAGAAGTAAATGCACAAAACAAGTGCAAAAATGTAATAGTAAAAACGTTTTGATCACTATCTTTATTCAAAGTTTAAGATAATATTTTAAACGGAACCATGGACAAGGCAATAATTTACTTCATTATACATTTCATGACAGAAATTAAAATAAAGGTACATAACATTATAGCTCAGATTTGGATGTTGTGAGATTGAGACGACCCTCATTCAATGATCTTATTGCATCAGCAGAAATATTTGAGCCCAGATTGAAACTTGACAAACTTTGAGATATTGATTGACCTTCTTTAAATCTGAAATCTATTTCCTTGGTCATAAATAATCAAAAATTTAATTAAAGGTAACATAAGTTACATAACCATACAAAAATATTCTGTTTTAAAATTTGAAATTTTCCTATATTTGTGGGTAAACCTATCAGTTAGAGATAGCAGTCTTCATGCCCTGAATATAAAACAAGATGTGCTTGAAATCTGCTGGTTACTATAACTCAGCACGGTGTATTGCACATGCATATCGTGGCTAGCCACAGTGTGTCGTTAATAATATGTGTGCAGCATTATATGATATAAAGTAATCAGATAGGTGGGTGGGGTATAACATCTAAGTGGGTGGGGTATAACATCAACATGCTAGATGGAGTGAAGAGTTTGCCATGCGTCTCGTTAATACTGCCATGCAAACAAAACGACAAACCTCTGCTCTCTGTTAGATTAACGCAGCATGTAGAACATATATTCTGTTAACAATGGTTGTTTCACTCATAAAACAAAAACTCAAAAAACGCATCCAAATTAAAATCCTTCAAACATTTCTCTACTTTCACACATGATACTGGACTAAACTGGATCATCCCATTTAGAATAATACTCTCAAACATTGATCAGTCATTGAAGCTTTATTATCAGAATTAACTTGATCATCACTGTTTCAATGATAGCATTATCAAATGTTAATGACTCTACAGAAAGAAAGTTATCCATAAATTGATAATTTCGCATTATGTTAAAAAGTAATCTTTTCCACAGAAAAACTAATTTTTTTCACAGAAAACTGATATTTTTTCACAAAAAAAATCTTTTTCACAGAAAAACTCACTGCAGACAGATGAAGAAGACGTGTCAAATGTGACCCCATAGAGAAAAGGGGTACATAATCGACAGTCTAACATAGGAATAAGGTCACTTTTGAAAAGATGTGTGCAGAAATAAATACAACCTAATTTACATAACACACCCAGTGAATGGATATATTTCACACCAATCATATGGAAACACACCAAACCAACACACTCATGTAACTACGGCAACTCTTTGTTAATAATTTATGTTAGCCAACATAACGCTGGCTTAGAATTAGAAGGTCGTAAGTACAAAATCTATATTGTTAGTAAAAAAGTATACTGTCTAAAATTTACTTACTCTTTACTAATTGAAAAACAAGCTTTTACAACTTCATTTTGGTCAACATGACAAGTTAAGATTTTCATGAAAATAGGCTCATAAGAGGCACCTTATGATGCAGATTTCAAATATGTATCAGTCTTATAAGGTCGTAAGTAGTAGTAACGACCTTCTCATTCTAAGCCAGCGATTAATACAATATACTTAAAACAATTGTTAGTATAACAAAGTATGCAGTGAAGTCAGTTTAACAATAACTAGCACATTACAGTCAAATGTAGTTTCCTAATTCTTAATAAACAATACATAAAGAAATGGCCAATTGATTATTTACTTTGTATTACTTAGCCTTAATATTCTGAATATTCTCTCCTAAACATTGCTTTACGATATTAAAACATTACTTTGCATGAACATCTGTGAAATATTTAATGTCGTAATTGAGTGAAAGCATTACATTACAAGTAAACAAGTGAACTAGAAGGGTTTCTTGTGTCTCCTACAAAGGGCCATAACTCTGACATATTTCATCTGTCATTTTGCTGACAAAATGCACTAATATGTTTGGTTAAAACTATTCATGCAAAGTTTCATTGAAATCTGACCAAAGTTAAAGGAGAATTAAGCCCGCACAAACTTTGTGACATCCTTCTAGACAGACGTCCTATACAAAACCAACATGTCTACCTAGTGGGAGACATACTACTATAAGTTAAACAATATTATAGAACCCTGAGTGTACGTAAGAAGTTGAAACCAGAGCTAGGGATACTTACATTGACCTCAGTATATATAATATCTATGAAACTTCCCAGCACGATGATGAAATCAAACACATTCCATGGATCACCAAAGTAATTCTGAAACACAACAAGGGTGAAATATGAAACCAAATATACATGTATATGTTTTAATTATATACCCATGAACATATTGTCCCAAATATGTTCCAAGTTGCAAATTGCACTCGCAAGGAACTTGCATGATACAACATAAGGAAATCAACTCAAGGTAATATGGCGGGCCTGGAGTATTAACACACTGCAGTGATATTCCATATGTAAAATATGAAAACAAAACATAAATGTTTGTAAAACATTTTAATTTCTGTTAGTACTGGTAGTCATGAGTGATTTTGAGATCATTGTAACCTTCAAGTTTAACCTTAGACTCACTTATCATGTGTCCATTCACATGTCATAACTAATGTTTGAGCACTGTAAGCTCAATTGTTTACTAGTTAACAATGAGACATGTCTTGGACAAACAACAGACATATATTTCATGTACAAACATGATTGATTAAGTAGATACACGCCATAATGTATTTGATGAAAACAGGCAAAATTATTTGAATTACAAACAGCTGAAACACCTAAGCAGCGAAGGAGTGAAGGTATATATTAGGTATTACATATAATGTATAAACTCACCTTGAATCTAAATGCCATCAATTTGAGAATGAATTCAAATGTGAAGACTCCAGTGAAGAACATGTTCATGTAGTCGAGAGCTTCAGAATATGCATTAGATTGTCCATGATACTGAAACATACAAACATACGTACACATAAAGTGTTCAAATATATCAAAGGTATTTTTCTAAGCCAAGTATGTATTATCTATGATTCACAAATATTTCAGTACACAGACACAAGCATAACCACATGTTTGTTTAGTCATGACACTATTTTCTAAAGCAATATCTTTCTTACTTAAATTTCTTAAACATAACATAACTACAGAAACAGGAACTTTTAAAAGCACAATAAAATTTCAATCCAGCTAGACACAAATAATAAGGTTCCCCTACACTAAGATAAGATAAGATAAGATATTGTTTATTTTCCAATTTTGGGCCCACATATGGGCATACAATTTTGTAATATACATGGCCTAAAGTTTGAAATATACATTAACAAATAACAAATAACGATTCTTACACTACTAAACAACACTAATAACTACAACTAAGAACATATAGAACAGTAAACAAATAAATGTTAAAATCTATACATAACGATACACAAATTACATACTATATAAATAATAACATACCTTCATAGCGAGTGCTAGAGTGTTAACAATGATGAGTACAAAGATGCCATATTCAAACGCTTGTGAGGTTACAAACCACCAAATCTTATACTGCCATCTAGCTTTAGGTATATATCGTCTCATTGGTTTAGCCTTTAGTGCAAACTCTATACATTTTCTCTGAAATTATACACAAACGTTTTAATTTCACAAGCCAAAACCGGCTGTAAAAATTACATTAGGTGCAGCTATTAAAGTTTCATGACAGATCATGCATAAAGATGTGTGTGTAGTTGTAATAATGATTAGAACTCAAATTAAGATTCAAGACAATGCTTTACCCCTAGTCTTTATTCATAGATATCCATGGTTTGAACTCGCTGGGAGCAGCAAATATTGGCTGTTTTAGAGTTTGTTAAAGTTAAGTTACTAGTTCAGCCACCTTCAATAACTTGTCTTCCATTGGTCATTGGGCTATTCAAGGAAACCTGCATTGAGAGGTTTAAATGTATCTCAATGATAATGCTCTGTTATGTACAATTGAAATTGTACAACTTTTGTTTATACAGTATACTTACTTGATTTTTATCTAGTTCACAATTCTTGTATTCTTGTTCACCTTCATTCTGAAATGTGACGATGACGAAACCGACGAAGATATTGACCATGAAGAAAGCTATAACAATGATGAATATAAAGTAGAATACAGCTACTGGTGGTCGTGCATTGTAGATAGGTCCTACACTTTCATCATTAGAATCTATAGATATGTACAGCAACCTGGAAATATATACACATACTCAATTAGAACTAACTAACTCAAACTTCTACTAACTCAGAAATTGTAAGGTGTAAACTGGGATGCCATCGACCCAGGCACATATATTGACGAGGAAAATAAACTCTATCACCATCTCAAAAAAATCTCTAACAAAGGGCCATAACTCAGGAAAACCTCACATCATCTAAAATTGCAGACAATATGCGGAACTATAATTGGTACCAAGTATTCATGTGAAGTTTCATTAAAATCTGAACAATGGTTAAGGAGAACAAGCACTAAGATAATGTTACTGCTTCGCAAATGGCAAAACTGTGTGAGGAAACGAGACTGCATTCAGTAAAAGCTTATTAAAAGGTGTTAATGATGGTAAACAAGTATGCCAAGTTTGACAACAATGCCTCGCTGGACTTCAAAAATATTTGAGTTTCAACAAGTTGAACGAAAAACAGACGGACAGTCAGAGATGACAGTATACAACTCCTGCATCAGTTGATGAACTATTGAATTCAATTACTGAATATCATACTCTAAACTCATTTACTTTCGTGAATACTAACTTTCGCATTTTACCGATCATTGGCATATTCTACATATTTTCCTATTTTTAAGCCTCTCAAAATGTCTATTTTAATGTTTTCAACACTTGCAGGTAGGCCTACTTAATTTTGCAAGTTTTTACCATATATATTTACCAATAAATCAAGTGAAAGAATTTCTTGGTTTACAGTTAAAGCTTGTACATATAGAGCTGCTGACTAGTACTTACAGTGGCCAGCCTTCAAATGTTGATACTGTAAACAATGTCATCATAGCTTTAGGTACATCATCAAAGTTGAGTGGATTATTAGACCACTCTCTGGGATGTTCTTCCGGACTGTTTATATCTCCATTGATGAAATCTATGTAGTTACCTCTATACAACACAAACACAATACATAGAAATTATTATCATATAGGATAAGATAATACAAAGAATTAGTTAATACAAAGACATTGTTTGAAAAATTTACGTTCGAAAATCAGAGGACAACGAAAGTATGAAACTTTATGGCATAAAACCGTACATATATAAACAGTATACAATTTTGTGTATTGGTATGTTTGTTTATTCCAGTTTAACACTAGTTTTCAACATTCTTCAAACTACTAACAAAGCATACAGTTGGGGGGGGGGCAGTGGTCGTTTTACAGGAGAAGGAGCCGCTCAGTGGCCACATGATCTTACTTGCAATCTTCTTCATAAAGTTTTGATGTGTCGCTACACCTCCAGAATGTTCCTTTAAATAGCTGTACACCGATAACAGCAAACATAAACTGTAGTAGAAACATGACCAACATGATGTTGTAGATAGTTCTAACAGCTACAATCACACACTGTACCACGTGCTGTAATATAGAATATATATATCCATGTTAAACAGGGAACAATAGCTCATACCTGCCAAGCTAGTTAAATCCAAAATAAAAGTGATAAAGCAAAACATGTCACAAAATGCACATAAATGTGATTCAAAAGTTAGGTGAACATGGAAAACCAGAAAATAACAACAAAAATAGGAGTAACTCCACTTTAATAGGAGTACTTGGCATGTATGCAATAGATAAAACTTATTTAGAATATACAAACTATTTAAACAGGCTATATAGACAACTATAGATCTACCTTGACCTCTCAGTATTGACCCTTTTAGAGATAGAATCAGAGTACTTCCTAGTCATGCTTCAAAGCTTTTTGTTGATCAATACAAGGTCTTCAGCACAAAGAATGTATATCTCCCACAAAGGGCCATAACTTTGGTAAAATATGCACAAATAAGCTTGGAGGCAACAGTGAACATCATGGTCATTGAAATCTGACCAATGTGGACTAAGACAAAGCGCAAATTTAACTTGATGACTAAATCCAGCACACAATCATTATGTGGAAGACAGACCATTATGGTTTACTAACTTACTGACAACACATGTGCAAAGCTACATAAGCTTCAGAAATAGCTCTTACCTTCAGCCCCTTGGCTCTATTGATAGCCCTTAAAGGTCTCAATACACGGAGTACCCTAAGAATCTTCACAACAGAGATAGCTTCGTTACTGAAATCATACATCAAGAAATACAATTATTCCTAATTCTTAATTATCTCCCTTTAATCAGACTGACGGAAGCTGAAACATAAAGTTGACATTGATTAGACGAGTAAAACAGAGAGTAGCAGGGTTAGAATAGTAGGCAAGTAGAAGTTTTACATGAAATATCATCATCAAATCTTACAGAAGAAGCAGAGATAGGTATGTTATAGAGGAGTCCAAGTTAAACACAAAGAAAACATACATACAATCCAGTAGCTTTAAAACACAAACATATAAATACAATGTATTTTAACATTGATTTCATGTATAAACTGACTTTTGTTAATATGATAATACAGTGATTTGAAAACATGTTCAATATTCAAATGATACACAGTTGACAGTTATCAAGGTAAACAATGGTAAGGTATGTAATCATACAAATATAACACACAGGATTTGATCAGCTGGTCTCCTGCAATAGAATTCAGTAGCATCAGAATAATATATCTTTTGATCATGTATATATGCATACAGCTGAACCTGTGTTAGCAGTCACCCCGATAAACTCAACATCCAACAATCTTCAGCAGCAATAAATACATCAAAATGTGCCTTGTTTTTTTTTCAAGTACACAATAAATAATATTCTTACATTTTTTATATTTTCTTTATTTTTAAATATTCTGGTAAACCAGTATATACAAATCATAAAGGCTTACAGGGAACCTGGACTTGCCCAACAGTGCTGCCTTGTAAAGTACCTGTGTGAAGTACCTGTGATTTTTATTATGTTTTAACTGAATGTCAGAGTAGCATGAACAAACACAAGCACAATACTGACCGGGTCACCTAAAACAGGTTCAACTGTAAACTATAAACCCTCCCTAATCCAACTTCAGTTTTTTATTAATTGTGTAAAAAAAAGGTCAATCATTATATAAAATGACTGTATCTAATGATTTTAACTGGTTTATAAGCAAGGAGAAAATCTTTTTCATAAAACAATTTTATGATTTACAGTCACAATGAACATATATCAGTGACTTGTACAGGGAGACGTGTTTATAGACTTGTACAGGGAGACGTGTTTATAGACTTGTACAGGGAGACGTGTTTATAGACTTGTACAGGGAGACGTGTTTATAGACTGGTACAGGGAGACTTGTTTATAGACTGGTACAGGGAGACGTGTTTATAGACTTGTACAGGGAGACGTGTTTATAGACTTGTACAGGGAGACGTGTTTATAGACTGGTACAGGGAGACTTGTTTATAGACTGGTACAGGGAGACTTGTTTATAGACTGGTACAGGGAGACGTGTTTATAGACTTGTACAGGGAGACGTGTTTATAGACTTGTACAGGGAGACGTGTTTATAGACTTGTACAGGGAGACGTGTTTATAGACTGGTACAGGGAGACTTGTTTATAGACTGGTACAGGGAGACTTGTTTATAGACTGGTACAGGGAGACGTGTTTATAGACTTGTACAGGGAGACGTGTTTATAGACTTGTACAGGGAGACGTGTTTATAGACTTGTACAGGGAGACGTGTTTATAGACTGGTACAGGGAGACTTGTTTATAGACTGGTACAGGGAGACGTGTTTATAGACTTGTACAGGGAGACGTGTTTATAGACTTGTACAGGGAGACGTGTTTATAGACTGGTACAGGGAGACTTGTTTATAGACTGGTACAGGGAGACGTGTTTATAGACTGGTACAGGGAGACGTGTTTATAGACTTGTACAGGGAGACGTGTTTATAGACTTGTACAGGGAGACTTGTTTATAGACTTGTACAGGGAGACGTGTTTATAGACTGGTACAGGGAGACGTGTTTATAGACTGGTACAGGGAGACGTGTTTATAGACTGGTACTGGGAGACGTGTGCCACGTGTTGACTGGTACAGTGACAGTGGTACGGACTGGTTTCTACATATTGTGAACATCTAATAAGGGGAGGTAACTATCACAATATTTGTACAAGATATCTGTTTCATGTGAGAATAAAACATCAGTGATTTA
Organism: Spisula subtruncata; assembly: GCA_963678985.1. NCBI lineage: Eukaryota > Metazoa > Mollusca > Bivalvia > Venerida > Mactridae > Spisula > Spisula subtruncata. The sequence continues at coordinate 44,568,211 of OY787670.1, read as the reverse complement.
CAATGTTGAATTAACATAGTGATTTCACAATGACCACTTACACAATGATCGGAGTTTGCAATTCTGGAAAATATCTTATTTAGCAAAACTGGAAAACACCTTACAAAACTGGCAACTAACTTTTGCAGTATGAAAGCTGACATACTCACATAGTTATTACTTAAATTACTTAAGATGGTATTACAATGTTATTTTTTTATTTTTTTTAATCCAGCTCAATGCAATTTCTCGACAATTTTTAGATATATTTCGGACTGGATTTATCTAACCAGTGATTCTGGACGGTATTCAAACCTAAAGGAATCAGCAACTTCTTCACATGAGGAGAAATATCAACATTAATGTCAAAATTTCCATGGAAGGGTACGACCTGTCACGACCAGCAATCCAGCACATCAAATATTCAATTTGGTAGATAGTTACAGTAGAATAGGTTTATACAACAAAGTATATAGAGAGGATGCATTTATTGAAGGGTAATAGAGTGAAATGTATATTGTACGGTATGTGGTAGCATAACATGTGGACCCCGTAATATGGAGGGATCTGTTGATGAGAAGAGATTTCAACCTTTCACAATCAGGTAACATCACATGTAGTATACCACATGATACAATAGGAACACTGGTATTGCTCCCTTGTACCGGCATCATACGCTTCGTGTAAGACAAGGCCAATATTGTTAACATTGCCCTGTAACAACAAAACAAACCTCATACTGTCAATAAAGTGCACACAATCACACAAAATGACAATTTTACTTTGACAATGACGTGAACTCATCATTAAAAGATTAAGGGATAAACTTTGATTATTGTAAATTGATTGTGAAGCAAGCTTTAAGTTATCATAATTTGAAGTTGACATATTTCACCACATTCCTTCTGAAGTATAAACAAGTTATAACATATAGGGGACAGCACATGAACAATTAACATACATGTTGGAGTTCAGCAGAACTCACAAATTCCTATCACGAACATTTTCCCAGTCTTAAGTGTACATAAAATGTAGATGATTCATTACAAATATAATGAATTAAGATGATATTTAGGCTCCTAAACCTATTGAATTGAAACACAAGAAATGACATCAAAATACGGTATCTCTGTCACCACCATATATTCATCACAAAGAACTGGCATTATACTATTTATAGATTTTAAGGATTCTAAAAATGTTATTGTCATATAGACGAAAACTCATGATTTTGAATTGATACTTGCTTTATAACATATGGCATTTAGGCATGTCTTGAGTTACTCCCGTTACATAAATATGGCTTTTAGCCTTGTCTGGATAAATATATAGTTATTCCCCTTACACAAAATGGCTTTTAGCCTTGTCTGGATAAATATATAGTTATTCCCCTTACACAAAATGGCTGTTAGCCTTGTCTTGATAATTATAGAGTTACTCCCCTTACACAAAATGGCTTTTAGCCTTGTCTTGATAATTATAGAGTTACTCCCCTTACACAAAATGGCTTTTAGCATTGTCTTGATAATTATAGAGTTACTCCCCTTACACAAGAATGGCTTTTAGCCTTGTCTTGATAAATATATAGTTACTCCCCTTACACAAAATGGCTTTTAGCATTGTCTTGATAATTATAGAGTTACTCCCCTTACATAAGTTGTAGGGCATAGACAAAACTCAATAACAAAATGCCAACGACTAATGTCACCAAATATGATAAAAAACTTTGAGAAATATAGTGATACTACTGTTGATTCAATAAGTAATACTAACAAGGGGACTATCCCATTCAAAAGAATAGCAGGGAATACCATTAAATCAGGTATATCTAGTCAAACCTTGATATACATAGTTTACCTGATGGACAAGCCGATGTTTACAACTGTTATCAATTAACTTTGAACAAAGTGTAGGGTCAGATCACTGGTACAAATATCACTATGTTACTTACTGGATTCTTTCTTCTAGGTACAGGTAAGCTTCAACATGTATCACATTTTTTAACACATACACATAGAGAACAAGCACATTATCTTAATCTCGTTATCCACCTGTTAATCAAACTACTTGTAATTGTAGTAATATTTATGTTTTGTTGGGATAACTTTATTATCATATTCAAACCACCAGGTATAATTAAGATGGCTGTCAAAAACGTTTGGAACCAAAATACTATGTTAATCTGTTTTGTTCTACATAAAATGCACGGTTCTTGCTGTACATGAATAACATTACGTAAATACTTTATAACTTATATCATATAATGTATAACTAATTTGTATTAGATTTTTCTTAATTAGCTGGATACAAATTTCTTATAAACTAGAAGGGTATTTGACACCTACAGTTGTATGTCTCCCACAAAAGGCCACTAAGACATAGTACCAAGTATTCATGTGAAGTTTTATCGAAATCAGACCAATGGTAAAGAGAAACAAGTACAGACAAAGTTTGTGACATCAATACAGATGTCCGGCACAAAATCAATATGTCTCCACACTATGTGTAGGAAACACAATATCTCATTAGTGTCTTAGACTTTCACGATCATGCTACAGAAAATTTAACAAGAAAATAACTGCCAACCTCACACACGCCGCAAGTTTCACGTTCTTACCAGCAAAATAAATACTTTCTCAACAACCAACCTTCAATGTCAGCTCTGTTTCCCATAGGACAAAACACACACAAAACGTCAATATTGATAAACATAATTCACATAATCAATTTGTCCTGTTCGGCAAACAGTGATTACAAAATGTCAACATACAACAGAGAGGGACTGAGCTAATTTCACGACAACATAACTAATGAGACTAAACAGCTCTCCTATTGTATCAATAAGTGACCTATAAATTAAAAGGGAAACATTAGTATTACTGTCTACAACCCATGCGTCTATGTTTAACTTGTAAGTCTTCCTCAACTCCAATAATACATATACATATGATCGCAGAAAGTAAATACACATAACTTAAGCATAAAACACTATACATATATACATTGTTACCATCGAACAACAGTTGTCTCCCATTTAAAGCATTGTACAACAACAATTTAAGGGAACGGGATGAGGGAATAAGTTTCATGCCGTTTGAAAAAAAAGTATAACAAAATCCTGGACCATGTACCATGAGAAATGAAATACATGTAATATTTTGACATACCGATAGACACTTTCCACATACTCGTAATTTTGATAGCTTTTGTAAAAAGGTTTTTAATCAATGATTGGTAGAATATAAACAATGTACGATACGTCATCAAATGTCTACATCAATTATAAATAGATAAAAAGATGAAATGTTTACGGCTATTACGTGATATTAGAGAAGTTTAATGTATTACTGCATTAGAAGAATGATTGTACAATTACTGGGCTTATAATAGCATGATAACTACGTGGTCACGTTACATACAAATTGATCAAATCTCATGCATTTCTTGGAAAACAGGAACCTTATCAGTTTTGTTTAAATTATGAAAATGATGACAAATACTAGTGTAAATTACATCATGGCGTTTGAATGGTATTACCTTACTAGTTAAATTAGTAAAAACTGCATAACAACTTAATTTATAGAAGTTTAAATTTTAAGCAAGGAAAATCTCGCATTTTAATGAAATATCATGCATTTCCAATGCTAATCTCACGCAAAGGGGTAACTGCCTGCAAAACTTGGCATGTATGATGTTAATGGACAGTTGACCACAATAAAGGTGAAAAAATCTAACATACCCAAGTAATTGTACAATCAGAGTTATTTTAAAAAACTTATTGTTGACTTATAAGCAAAGAAAATAATTTATTTACTATATTTGATAAAATCCTGTATTTATCATCAATATTGTATGGATGTTGTACTATTCTACAAAACAGCTAGTCCAATGTGAGAACATTACACGACAGGTCAAGTAACAACATCATAGCTTTCTATTGTTCACTATCCTCCTGGTACCTTATATCTTACACAACTCATTAACAATGACCCCGTATCTTTCCTGGCAGAAACTGGTTTACAATGACCCCCGTATCTTTCCTTGCAGAAACTGGCTAATAATGCCCCCATATCATTCCTTGAATTTGTATAATTCATATATAGATTACAAATCAATAATTAAGAAATTTATAAATCACAGGGAAGGATTGAAAAAAATCATAGTATAAGAGGCAATAAATAATAAATTGACAGCTTGAGTGTCATGGTTTGATAGTTAAATGTCATGGTAACATGTTTTATAGTTAAATGCTATGGCAACCTTGTTCTTAACAAATAACATGGTCACTCATGCCCAAGTTAAAGGCCAAGGCAACCCCTGTGCATGTTAAATGCTATTGTATTCTCTTTAAAGTTAAATGCCATGGTAACCCATGTCCAAGTTAAATGCCATGGTTAATCATTTTCTCAGTTGAATGCTACAGCAACGAAACACACATGTAGATTGACAAGACAACCTAGTGCTCATATTAAAAGCCTGCTATTCTAACTGCCATAGTGACAGTGCTATGGCATAATTGTGTAGGGTGCTTTATAACGGTCACTTACAAAAACATGTAGTTGGGTATAGAAGCCATATGACAAGAAGCTATTGCCACAATGGGAATACTGATGATCCGATTGCAGATATTGAGGGATAGACTAGCCATAATTAAGGATAGCATGACCAGAGGTGTGCCATATCCATATTAAGTCAAAGAGAAGTAATGGCAAGTGACAATATCAATACTTCAAACTAACATTTGGTATCATGTTAATTAGAATATATGCCAGCTATGGTGTGTTACCTCATAAAGAACCAACACGCCTACTGTCCATATAATCATCATTACATGAAGTACGTGAGTCAATTAATGCCGATATCAAGGTCATTCCAAACCCAAAGTCACCCCTCAAACCCATGGTAAGAATCATGGGAACTGAACAGCAGGTGTAAAAATGTATTCAAGATAAATATGAAAGACAGAGTGCTCAAATTCAATTCTAGAAATTTGATAGCAGGCATGAAATCACCCATTGGGTGTTTGTTACAACATTTTCGTCTAGTAAAAACACACAGAATAAAATGTTTGTTCAATAAAACTGGAATAGAAGAGAAATGGTTGATAGAATGTTGATAGAATGTTGATACTAGACAAGATGAGGACATTAAGGTACCAGAATGACGTACAAGATACATGTACTTACAAGTTAGCACCTCCCAATCTGTAAGGGGCAGAGAATAAAACAAATCTCGCTTGTTGTATTAGATAGACAAATAGCTCCAAACTAAAACACGATTAGAAGAGAATAAACATAGTTTGTCAGTACGAAAGTTCTATCTAGACAAAGACATGCTCTTACTATTGAAATTTATGTACTAATCTAGAGAACAAGAACTAGTAGATCTAACAATATAAGAAGCCAACATTGCGAAAACAAAGGAACAAGGAAGCCAAAGCTTGACAAACGCAATAAAAAGATCATATAACATTTTGTGTTTGAACTAAAAACATTTTTTTCTAGCAACTGAATCCTGCACAAATGATGTGGTCTGGAATATCTATCCAAATCAACTGTTAATTACTTCATGTCCTATAGTGATGTCAACACACATTTCTAGTTTGTATTCATGCCCAAATTAATTTCCAATTAGTATGGTATAGAGTTCAGGGTAAAAGTGAACATTTATCAACATGTAATCGGTGGTTTCTTATTGTTTGATTAGCTCTTATAGATGACTATGACAATGTTTTGTGTAATACTTTTGTTTATAAATATTTAAAATCTTCACTATGTTATTATATGTTAACAATGACATAAGAAATGGTTTATGTTTCGTGGTAAATCAATGAGTATTTTTGTTGATGCAAAGTAAGGCAATGAATAACAAGTAGCATGGTGTCAGTGAAAACTATTATAGGCTACTTCTTGTAGTGTTAAGCTATGGTATTGTATTACCATGTAACGGTACTGTAGCAAGTGCTTTATTCAACAAACATTCAGTTATATAGTATCCACTAGATTCATACTTGACTTATCAATAAGTATGAAAGCAAGACAATTCATCCCACAAGATATGACTACTGAGAGAAGACCAGGTGCCGAGGTTCTTTCTTTCGGAAGTTCATTAATGGAGCATTAAAATATCAAAGACCAAACATTTCACAAAAATCAAGTCAATTGCAAAATGGCATAAAAATGTAAAATCACATTTAATATGCAACAGAATTGTTAAATGTTTTCATCTACAACTGCACTGTAAGGTAGTGTCACCTGATGCAATGAATTTCATTACGGTACCATTTACATACATATACGTATATATGTTATTCGAAACATAAGTTGACAATGACAAGATGTGTTGCCTTTAAAATTGCTTAAGCGTGTTGCCTCTTTAAATAAATTTCTTATTATTATAAACCTTTATGCAGGCCAATTGTATCGAGGATTTCCACTATGTCAAAGTTCAGAGTAATGTTAAGCAGTCCTAGGGGAGATAATTTGAGATATTAAGTAAGATCACTATCAATCTACAGTTTAAATATAAAACAAAACACTTCTAACCAGTTAATGGTCTAACTAAATGACAAATAAGTAAACTTGCAGTCTGTACACAACATATATAACAGAGCAGAAAATCAGAACATACTATCCTGACAGTATTTTAAAGCATACATGTGTTAGATCACTAAAGCTATCTCAAGCTTTTAACCCCAAACACATGCATTTACAGGTCCCAAAAAGGTGCACATCAGATGTGCTATAATGTGCAGAAAGATGTATACACATTATAGCTCATCACTTATCTGAGTATTAACCACAGCTGAGGCTATGATTCGGCAGACTGAAACCCCAACATGCGAAGGGTAATAATTCTGTTAAAAATGTCATAGCACGAATCCTTTTTTCATGCACATCTTCATTGTTCATCTATGTTTTCTCACAAAACTGTAGGAAGAGTTGCATCCATAAGAAAAGTTCATGGACTGTCAGATTCACTGACGTACGGGCAAGCCAAATCTCATATAAATGCATCACAGAGACGTTACAGAGACCAAATTATGGAGTTAAGAGTAAACAATCTATAGAAACTTTTCAAATACTTGTAAGAGATAGCCATTGAGCCAAATAGTCATTGATGTTAAAGGTCATAATGACCAACAGACCTGGACATCAAAAGGAGTCATCTCCTATTGCTGACGAACCAGTACATAAAGTTTGAAGATCTTAGGGCAAAATGTTACTGAACAGAAACCATTTTGGTCTACCAACCGACAAACAGACCGACATGCACAAAATAACAATATAACATTGTAGGGGCATAATAAATAGTTAATTCCTGTCATGGCTATATGAGGCATAAAATATTATAACACAACAAAGAAGAAAATAAAAGTAACGGCAACTGAAGGAAAACGTAACATAAAATTTCCTAGATTGACTACAAATGTTACATTGAGAAGGTATATAGTATAGAAATATATGAACAACATTGACCGTTGATTCATGTCCGATATACAACTTGACAATCCATATAGTTGACACACACAGCCAGGGAAAGCAGAATACACAGCCGTTCTTGTTACAAGCTGAATATATATGAAAATAGCTCAGTCCCTAAAATTTGGTCGCAATTTTTTTAGGACACTCTTGACTATCAATTAGTAGTTTGCTATACCGGTACATGGTATCCACCTTGCACGTTAGATATAAGAATAGACGTATTAGGAACCATAAATATGTACTGTACTGATACCGCATGGTGTACAATAGTGTACAGCAAGTTTGATACATTCGGAGGCAGGTCATGTAACAGTTTGTGTCAAACATAAAACACTTCTTGTGCTCTAAATTTCTACAACTTATATAAAATATGTTCTAAGTTCTTGCTACAATTAAGTTATTCAAACAGGGATTCAAGTATTTGTATTCACGGTTTATTAGAGAGTCGACTGAGTATGATTAGGTAAAGTATGTGCTTTGATTTGGTACACTGATGAGTACTGTGTAGTTGTGTATGAACTTACAAGACCTATTAGTGCTGCCTTTCCTGTTCCATTATTTTCATCTCATTGTGTCAGAATTGTAAGACCTTTAAAAGCGGTAATATTAATATAAATTGATAAGTCTTAGAAGCACTTATTACAAGTTTGATAGCAAATACTTGAATCCCCTATTCCTACATCCTAACCACTGGCTATGTTAATTTCAACCTAAAATCAACAATAACAGAAATAGTGACACCTCTCAGGTTACCTTAAAGTGAGGAATAAAACTAAATACAAAATCAAAATAACTAATTCTTCACAATATTATCTTGCTCGTGTGTTGGCAAAATATGACTCATCTCAGAATGTCAATACCGGTAGATGGTCGGAGTCAGGTCAGATGTTACTGTTATAAGGGGTTTATTTAAGGTCCCTAAGTAAGGTGTCCACTATCTGATATTGGGAAAGGCTTTCTATTAGAAAGAATATGCCTTCCACAAACAAGCATTATTTGCAATCAATTATATCACTAACATCAAAATGGAATAATAATTTTATTCTTAAAATCCACTAAGAAAATCTTACATGATTTGTTGCAACCATTACTGTAGCTATTATGGACAAAGATTGATTATTTACATGAAGACTGTCTTTTCAATGACAATACACCTAATACCATACAGTCAGGTTTATTTTTACTCAATACTATGGTGTCAAAAAATATTTTCTTCCAAATTAAAAAAAAGCTCTTAATTAATTTAGTGCAGTGACTGCTTAGTTAATATCCTCTACCTGTCATGTACTACCCACCCATTAGGTGCTTAGTAACCACCCGTTAAGTGCTACCCACTGTGAATTTGTCACTCAAATAACCAGGATATTTCCATAGGTCAACATAATTAATAATAACAGGTTTTTTTTCAAAATAATACTAAGCAAATGATGAAGTGTGATATAATACACAGACAACTGGACAGACAAACAATTCACAGAGAAACAAAAACAGAACAAAAATCTCTGTCATCAAATGTATTAAAAATTGTGATTTATGAATAATAATAAAAAAAACCTAGACAATATAACAATATAACAGAGATGTGCAAAATGTTAATAAAGTTGCATTGAATAACTGTGAGTAATGAAATATAAAACCAACGCTAAACTCACTATACACAAAATCATTGAAAAAAATGATGCATCCCTAATTAAAACACATTAAAACATACCATCGTACAAAAATGACTCAATGAATTAATCAACACAAACTAACCTTAATAAGACACAACTATAAAAACATACTAGCATAAACAGTTTATCATTACATTCATTATTACTGATATACTGTCAAATCTGTTGTATTTGTGGACCACAAAATTAATGTATGCCGATTCACTGATTTGATCATGAAAGTAAAGTTTCAAACCGGGTAACAACGTGTATTCCTTTCAATGTTTTTTTGAATTCCTAAAATTACAGATTCCCTAAAAAAGCCATTTGACATTAATAACTTATCTACAAAATGTTTCAATTACCCACCATACAATTTCCAAGAATCGACAAAAGGGTTTTTAACAATCACCACAATAACGACAGATTTTACAGTATGAAAATGCACATAATATGTGGATGTCATGTAAAGACATTAACTAGGATATTTAGTTAAGTTAACTAGGATATTTAGTTAAGTTATTGCTAGTAAATCTGCATGCTTGTAGTACGGTGCAGATTGAACTATTATGTACATGTATAAACTAGAGAAACTGGCACCATCATCATGCAGCTAGAGAAAACAAACCCTAGATAGAATAAAATACATATCATACATATTATATCAAACAAGATTACACAGAGCAGTTAAATGATGCTGTCTCAAACACACACAATCATTCACAAGTGTGTTCATATTTCCTAGGTTCTAATATAATGGGTAATGGAAAACAAATGAAAGTTCAGTTGTTTAAATACAGTCAACTCACATCTGAGACAATCTTATTTCAAGAAACCAAATAGAAAATTGATGAAAAAGTTTTAAAACAAGGGCCTCAACACTGCCATAAGTTGGTTACAGCAAAAAACTAATTCAAACTGCACAACTTCAGATGCTTATAAAGATTGTTGCAAAATTTCAGATGCCCACACATCCCTCTCACTAACTGGGTAATTTTCACATGGTGGACTGTAAAGTATGAATGGTTTTTGTTCAGATAAAAAGCAACAGATTGGCCTGGTCAATCTTATATCTGCCACATATGTGGTAGTTATCCAGATATACCAGTCCTCAGATCAACAGAACTGAGAAGAAGTTTATTGGGGGTACTGCCGTGACATACTCAAAGAATATGAGAAAATCTACATAGAAGTAACACATTGTCCAGAACCCAATATATTAGAACCACAGTTTATGTCACATACAAACTTCAATCAAATCTAGAATATATTGACATTGGATGGAATAGATTATGTTATTACCATCATAGCAACGGCTACTATATCAACAAATGGTTACCGGGGGAGACAGGGATATGGGGGAGGGAATGGAAGAGAACGAGAGAGGTAAGCATAGGCTATGGGACAGAGAGAGAAGAGGGTGGGAGGGGTAAAGGGCAAAGCTCAGCACTACAGCAAATCTAGCTCTTGTAATTTCATTCACATAATTGCATACGATATCTTATTCAATTAAATATTTCATGAATTTAAATATGAGGTTGTAGTGGGACAAGAAGACGGTATGAGCAGCTTTAACATAATACAAGAGTAACAATATACCAATACCTGGTGTACACTACTCTTGTACTATACTGTCACCTTTAAGCCAATAATACTCATGACAGATTGTAGGGTATTTAAGGTAAATGTCACATAATATGCCAACATGTCACCCATGCTAGATATATTATAATCTACATACTTTTTTATATTTTTGTTTAAATTTGAACACAATAAATCACATGGTAAAATAGCTTCAGCATAAAGTTTCAAAATAAACACAAATTTCTGATAATATGCTTAAGAAATGTAAAGAATTGATCAATAATATATCCAGCATGAGTGTAAAAAAGATAAACAGTAGAATATATAATAGAGTATATTCATGTACATGTATAATATACACAATCATGTGTTGTATAGAATTGTCCTAATTTACCATGCTTCAATGCTAGTAGATGCTTAGTGGCATTACAAGATGGTAGAATGTAAGCACTGAATATATGGCTTCATCTATGCAAGACTGTTACTTGATAAAGTGCAATGTGGAACAAACTTTGATATAAGCATGGTGTACACACAGTGCATGGTAATAGGATGCTTAGTCGTCAGAGTATATAGTAGGTCACTTATTTCTACCTATGACTCTCGTACAACTCGCTACATCTTTAGTGTAACAACCAAACACACACAAGTTGGGAAGTTTGAAACAAGAGAAATAACATGGAGAGACAGCATGATATTCACATTATCATGATAACTACACTGTGCAAGATCTTAATGAGTTCTCAAGACGAGATCTCCAGATGAGTGAGATTTCTTGACAAAGATCTCAAGATTTCAGCTCATATGTCGAGAACAACGCACCAAGGTGTTGTAGTTGATGCCATATTCTAGCTCAGTCACAACATCTTGGTATGATGTCCTTGATATATAAAGTTCATACATCTAGAGGAGACAGGACAGAACACAGCAAGTAAAAGGTCTGGTTATATAATATATATAGAGAGATAGACTATCACCCAGGTATGTGTGGTCTATTACCATGGTAACTAAGAATGGAATACTTACTCAAGTACAAATGAGACGAGAGATACACCAACGACGATCAGATCAAGTATATTGAAGAAACTACGACAAAATGAGCCTTTATGTAGCACCAATCCATATGTTATAATCTGTAGGTAGACAAATATAACAATTACATCATAATCATTGTAAAATATCAAACAGCATAGCGTCGATCCCTGACTGAGACACAAGAATCAGTCAGAAAGCCATTTCATGTCATTTTTTAAAGGATTTTTCAGTCAAGTTACTATCCTTGCTTACTAGAGCCTTCCTTATTATTACAACAAGCTATAATTATATATTTTTCACAGTGACCTTGACCTACTGACCTCAAAATCAATCGGGTACATCTACTGTTGCTGATCAACCTTTAAGTAAAGTTTGAATATTCTAGGGCAAAATAAACAAATGTTTCTGTTTTGTAAAACATATTGTGAATCCGCAATAGCTAAGAAATTAACACAACTATTTATAACAATATTTGAGCTGGAATTAAGCTTAGATTAAGATCTTTTGGGGCTCGATCTCATATTGCTAGGATGATTCCTGAAAAAAGCTATGACGTAGAGACCCACAGTGCGAGGTCAATCTAGGCATGGGAATCCGGCATTGTAAAGGTTTTAATACAACACTGTAAGAACAGTTCTGTAGAGTATAAGAGTAGAAATGTACGACTTACTTTGACAATGATTTCCACTGTGAACACACTGGTAAATATATAATCAAAGTAGTTCAATATCTGCAATATAATAAATAGAAATATTATAATACATGTAGCCTTTTTGTAGGTATGAATAGCAATGTTTTGTGTTATATTCATACTTTCATATTCTAATCTATTCAGGTTATATCCCTCCCTGCCCTTATATGGAGAGACCATACATTGCAAATGTATGTAATAATTTTGTAAGAGATGAACAATACTAAACATGAAACATGATGAAAATAACAATAAGCAAATAATAGGACATTGTTTACATGCATTACATGAAAATAGTTTTTTTAAATGCATATGTTAAGTAGCAACAACTTTGGTCTATTGTCAGACAGTGTCTGTTTATCCTACTCACTTTTGATGAACAACAGAAACATTGAAAATCCAAGAGAACCAGGTTTTTAAACTAAACACGATTTTGAACACATTTCTCCCATCAAGGGCCTTAACTCTAGTAATAATCATCTTACTTAAAAAAATGTATGTATATGATGTGACTTACTTTATTTCTGTCAGATTTACTGTTGAGCGGATCCTCAGCAGCCAGCATACCACTACTGATGAGAATACATGCCAGTACAATATTCCCAAAGTATGAATGGTTACATACAATATGACAGAACCTTCGGAACCTGTAAACAATATAATACATGCTTGCTTAGTTACCAGGAAGTTGTTGGGAACAATATTACTAAAGAAAACTTGATTGACTCATGCGTATTATCATGTATTATCGCCTGTTTTTATACAATATATACTTTATCCAGCAATCATCAACCTTTGTGTGTTATTTTACTGTAAGAATGTTTTTACTTGTTAGAATAACAAATTTTGTTAAGACAATTTATAAAGATGGAATATTCATGCATTACAAGTAAATAATTTAGCAAAATAAATTGGGTACAATGTATTCTCATAAGCTATATAGCTTTTATTTCCCTTCAGTTGTAAACAAGTTATGACTTTGTTGACCACATGGAACATGTCAAGGAAAATATTGGCCAATTGACAAGGTAAACGGTGTACTTCAACTTATTATAAATTTGAACCAAACGTGGACAATTATAAAGAATGCTTGAACAAACAGGGGTTCTACTGAGGCATGATACCCAATCCTGAAAACAAGTCGCAAGTCTGTTTCGGATGCCATTAGTGAACATCTCTACACCTTAACTAGGTTTCAAACATTGTTTTATTTCAGAATTGAGAGCAGAAACTTCAGATGACCATAACTTTGAATATTTTCACCAAATAACTTTTATTTTGCAGCAATCCAGATTTCAGGATTATTCCTGAATTGTAGGACCCCTTAACTATATACACACATATACAAACTCACCTATTGGTTGGAGAAAGTACAAACAAAGAGCTGAAAGGTGGGATAGGTTTCACTTTGTTTGGTATTTTGATTTCTGACATACGTCTAGGACGAGCGGTGGATACAGTCTGTGAATCATCATCTTCAAACTCCTCTCCTTCTTCTTCTTCATCCTCATCCTCAGACTGGTACTCATCTTCTGTGTAACATAAATAATATTAATAATTGTATATTGTAGAACCAGTCTACGATATATGCAACAACATAGAACAAGTCCACAGACTATCTTACAGCTTATGAAAGACCTAGTCGAACAATTATTTTTAAAAAAATCAGGTGATGACCCGTAAACACCTAGCATTTTCTTAGGAAATCAGGTTTAAACCAGTAATATTCTCTTTAGTGTTTAATAATCATTGTCAAATATTGACTGGTTAATATAAAATGCTAAATAGAATCTGTTACTCCTAATAGAAACTAAGAATTACTTCTAATAGAAACTAAGAAACAATTATTTTAAAAATCTGTCATTTTTACAATACAAAAGTCTACCATACATTATTGACATGACAAAAGGAATAATACAGCAATAAGAACCCTAAACTCATGGTGAAGCACAACATCCCAAGTAGGTAAAATCTGCTGTATCAGACAAATTAGTTTGTAAATAGTTATCTCACATTCAATGAACTACTAGCTGCATAATTATGTTCAACAATCTCATTATAAGTTCTGACAGACAAGAAAAACTTAAATAGCAAATTTCTGCAGAAGATTCTCATCCGTAATTCATTGCAATGAAGATAGAATCAACCGATAGTAATATAACATGTCCTGTATGCTCTAACCCCTCCACTCTCCGGTATCTATGCCTGAGTTACGATATTCGGTCCGTGTTACGACATTCAGTGCGAGTTACAACCTAGAGTCTGGTGTAATGACATTCAGTCCGTGATAGACATTTGGTCTGTGATACGACATTCGGTGTGAGTTACAACCTTGAGTCTGGTGTAATGACATTCAGTCCGTGATAGACATTCCGTCTGTGATACGACATTCGGTGTGAGTTACAACCTTGAGTCTGGTGTAATGACATTCAGTCCGTGATAGACATTCCGTCTGTGTTACGACATTCAGTGCGAGTTACAACCTTGAGTCTGGTGTAATGACATTCAGTCCGTGATAGACATTTGGTCTGTGATATGACATTCGGTGCGAGTTACAACCTTGAGTCTGGTGTAATGACATTCAGTCCGTGATAGACATTCGGTCTGTGATATGACATTCGGTCCGTGTTTACGACATCAAGTCTGACGTTACGACATCAAGTCTGACGTTACGACATCAAGTCTGACGTTACGACATCAAGTCTGACGTTACGACATCAAGTCTGACGTTACGACATCAAGTCTGACGTTACAACATCAAGTCTGACGTTACGACATCAAGTCTGACGTTACGACATTGATACGAGAAGCGAATAACCAACCTTCTATAGGAATATGTTGACTATGTCTGTAAATACCTTCATCTTCATTGTATCTGTTATCTATACGAACACGATGTTCTTCTGGTGTCCCTCCATGCTGACTGAAAACAAAAATTTCAACAAATTAGCAGCATAAAAACATGGTCACAGAACAGTCAGGGGAGGTAATCATAAAGCACCTAAAGGGAAAATCTTTAAATACCTTACGTGGGTCAACAGGACAATCAAAATTATCTTTTTTTTTCAATAGTTCATGAACATTATGTAAAGAGCTACAATTATCAATCACATGATTATGAGCTGATAATAATGTGTGCCTCCACAGCTCAGTGGTTGGTAAGCTTGCCATCAAATCAGGCGACCAGGGTTTAAATTCGAGTGGAGGAACTCATATGACTGCCATGTTTCAGTAGAAAGCTGACTGGTAAATAAAGACTATGCTCGGCATTGGCGATACAGCCTAGGATCAAACCCCGGACTTCCTGCACTGGAAGCGAACACTCAACCACTAGACTCTCGAGGATGTTGAGGTTCTCATTCTAAGCGAGCAAGATAATGTAGATATATATTACCTTCTAGAACTTCTAGCACTAGGACGACGACTCAGTTCACCGTTATATTCTCCATCTTCACATTTCTCATCTCCATTCATACCTACACCTTCATCTTCCTCACCCTACAAATATATACGAGGGATGATCAATATATAAGAGGAAAATGCTTTTATTTCATGCCACTCGTGAAAATATTACTTCAGCTGCTCACTCGGTGAAATACCAGCCGATCATACACCGTAAAATACAAATATCCTCGATATATCTTTGTTAATACATGGCAGTTTCTGAAAATATTTTATGGGGTGACAAATACATTATATTACAACCAATCGTACAAAGTATTGGTTCAATTTATGAAACAATAAATTTATTAGAACATTTTTGCCGACCTATGAAACCGTTAGGCGGAGCAACATCTTTTTACACAGTAAAACGTAACATTTGTTAATTTCGCTATGTCACACAGTTTACCTTTTCGTCTCCTTTTTCAGGAGATTTACTTTTTTCTCTTCTAATAGATCGAGTTTTTTCTTTCTCTTCAGCCTTTTCTTCTTCTATCTCAGTTAAACTTTGAGCATCAGCTAGATTGTCTACAGCGATAGCCAAGAACACATTCAGGAGGATATCTGGTCACCAGTGTCAAGGAGAAATAAACATATCTACCCATATATACAACATATTGTATAGATGTATATGGTGCTGACCATGTAAAGTTATTGTACATTAATTTGTCTCTTTGGCACAACAAGGTTGTTTCTCTCTGTATACTACCTAACTAGACATAACCGTGTTGCCCCAAAGGATGAAAAATTATTATATTGCTAACAAAAGATGTTCATAAATCATATATGGCTCCATAGCATGTCATTGAGACTTTGACCAAATGACTTCAAGGGTATCGACTAATGATGAACAACCTTTCTATAAAGTTTGATGATGATAGGCCTAACCGTTATTTAGTTATTGATCTGTTTGGCTAGTCTTTAATCTTACAGGTCACAGTCACCTTGACTTTGGACATACTGGCCTCAAAACAATAGGCAATTGATCATTTGTTAACTAACAGACAGAATCACATTTAAATATTGTATGACAACTTTTTTAAAGGATACAATTACCAACAATAAACAGAAAGACAAAATAGAGGCATATAATGAAGCCAATATGTGAGACACCGCCGAATGCACGTATCCCATCATACATAGCAGCATTCCAATCTTCACCAGTCAGGATCTATAAATAGATTCAATAAAAAACATTGTCAACAGATAGAAACAAAATATCAAAGATCGAACAATTACAACTTCAATGTAACTAGTTCTACATATACACACACACATACATGCAAGTTAATACATCATCGTTGAATGTTAACACAGAACTTCACAATCATAACAAATATTCTCGAAGTTTGAAGATTAAATTATAATTAAATCCAAACAGTAATAATGTTTGTATTATAAATTCGGGCATTCTCATTTGGGTACAATGCCCAATCAGATGAATCCTGAAAATAAGATTCGAGCACCATTAGCACACATCGATAAATTCAGCATTTGTAATTTCAAATAACCATAACAATGTTAATAATTGGTCTTTTTTTATCAAAAACTTTTAAATTCTGCGAAAAAGTTCCAGCTTTCTGGAGCATTCCGGAATATTAAGATCTGTGTACAAAGAAGTATAACATACCTGGAAGACAGTGAGCAACGACTGGTAGAAGGAATCAAAGTTACTACGAGGCTTTAAATCTTTAAAGTTGAACTTTCCACCAAATAACTGCATACCCAGCAGAGCAAATATAACGATGAACAAGAACAGGAGTAACAACAAACTTGCAATAGATCGCATACTGTTGAGTAGGGAGGCCACAAGGTTACGTAGTGAAGACCAATATCTGCAAATATCAAATAACATTGCATAGATAGAAGACCAAACAAACACAAAACAAGATTTGTGAGAAACTTGCTCATGAACAAAATAATCCTCTTCTGATATAAAATGTTGAATATTTTCTAAAATTATGCAAAATGGAGTATTTATTATATCATCTCAAAATGATTGGGTGTTGTAAAATATGATTTCTTCTATTGGGTTGTAAAAGAATAAGAAATTTATAAAGAAGAATAAACATGTATTAACAAATTGTCTCCCTTTGTTGCAGATTATTCATGCACACACAAATTGTCTCCCTTTGTCTGACAACAATAAAGAAATACATACCAGCCTTTACAATAGGTTTAGGAAAATAGCAGAGGAGACTGTGTTGAATAGATGCATGGATTACCTCCCTTTATTACTATTACACAGGACTCAGTACAGAACAAGAAGTAAAACTTATTGGGAAAGATGATTTGACAAGTGCGCGGCCACCCTGTGGAATAGTCTGCCAGTAGATCTAAAACATATTGAGTCTCTGGCAGTTTTCAAAATAACACTGAAAACTCAACTAATCCAAATGGCATATTAGTGACTTCAAAGTGAATTTTAAGACTCGGACTGAAATATTAAACAAATAAACTTTCGTGTGTACAGCACTTTAGAGACTAGCTTAATAAATTTTTTCAATTATTATTTTTTTAATTATCATAGTAGAACTACATACCTGGTAGCTTTGAAGACACGTAGAAGACGAGCACACCTAAGTACACTGACACCTAATGGTGGCATCACTTCTGTACGTATTAATATCACTTCAATAATACTGCATAGCACAACAAAACTGTCAAAGCGGTTAAATAGTGACACAAAATAGCCTTGAAATCCCAAACTATACATCTTCAACAACATTTCCACCGTGAATAAAACCACAAAAAATATGTTGGCAACTTCTGAAAACAGAAAATAATATATTGTATTATTTAACAATCATTCAATTTATGCATAGGAAATATTAAATTTTGTAAAACATCTATATTCCTATTTTGTATTTTTAGGCAACAGCTTCATACAGTATTGGTTCGAATCCCACAATTCCCACTATAGGTACAAACAATTTGCAAGTGCAAAGCTTTAAGTTTATATACCTGTACTTAAACATGAAAATCGATACAAAGCTGTATGGGTGTATTTGTTATTATTTGTTCAAGATCTGGCTCCATAAATTGCGAAATTAAAGAAAAAGCCTGTAAAATAAACTTGTACATTTGGTGTATGTATCTTTGGTCATTTACTCCCATGTTCACTATGAGCTGTATTTCATTTCCAACATTTATCCAACCAACAATTTTGGTTTGTAGTTTATAGTTTATACTAATTTATTTAAGGTCGATTGTGAAACAAGTTTTTCCAACTTATATTAATCACTCTCGAAACCTCATTCCTAATGTTATCCATCGCCAGAAGGGTATGCTAGAAGAGAGGTCAGTGTCCCTTATATGCCGAGCGTCTAGCAAGGGAATTTCTGGTACTATTTAATGCCATCTTTGGTATGACGAGGCCTGGGATCGAACCCAGGACCTCCTGCATATGAAGAGAACGCTCAAGGAGGTGGTTTATAGTGGGAACTAAATGACTCACCTTGGAATTCATCCAGCCATTCAGGTTGACCATAATGCTCCGAGGTTAAAACACAAGTATTTAAAAACACCATCACTATAACTGTCCAATAGAAAAGTTTCCTTTTTACAAATTTTCTACATTCTCTTCTGCATCGACGATTCAGTTTGCGTAATCTCCGACTGCAAGACAAAATATTGTAACATATTAATCTCCAAACATCTAGACAAGTAAAGATACAACATTAAAGTTATAAAAATCTTATACACAACATCAAATTGTTATATTGTATTTTGAAATTAACTGTATTGAGTTCTCAAACACTTTACACAACAAACTGCAGGGGTGTCATCATGGCAAAATTCAAAACCAGGAAAATCATTTTCCCCTAAACATTTTTGCCAATCAAGAGGCCGCAAATGACATTATGTCTATATTTAATTCAGGTTTATATTAATGAAAATGTTTCCCTAATATATTGGGTAGACAAAATAAACACATTGAAACCTCCCTTAGAGACAATATGCTTTAAAGACTACTTTTGTATCTAAACCACAGTTATTAAGACCTTTGCAATGTGTCTTCACATCGACACATGGCCACAACAGCAACATATGACTGGCTTGTTGAACCTTGTTGATTTGCAATACTAAATTGTTTCATCCTTTCTTCTCAATCTTAGCAAAAAACCCAAACCAATAAACAAACACCAACAAATAACCAGAAACAATGCTACATGATTTGATAATTAAAGCATAAAAATTTAATTTCCTTTGTTAGGTTATTTATATGAACGTAGCAATAAATCAGAGAGAGAATGAGGCAGACATTGTAGATGATATACGGATCAATAATCACCGTACACACACGGTGAGGGATATAGTCAGATATACCGTATTACCTCCTATTATCGCTCCCCCTCTAATTAACGCCCCCCCCCCACGTCGATTTTTGAAAAAAAAATCTCACCTTCAATAATTGGTCATACAGTAATCCAATAAAGTATCCATACAAATCCAGAATAATAGTCAGTCATGATACGGTAATCCATTAAAATGAACAATTTATTACCGCTGAGTAATTATTTACCGGTATTTATAGCGTGGTCTACATGTTTATTAGTGATTTTTGTGTACGATAGGCAAAAAAACCAAAGTCCGGTATTTTTATGAAGGGGAACTAATTCGTACTGGTTAAGGTAACGGCTAAGTGTCGTACTATACGGTACCGTTCTTTGGGGGGGCAATTATATGAGGTCCGACTGTGTATGGAATTATTTTTTCAGAAAATGCATCGCCCCCGGGGGCGATAATACGAGGTTATACGGTAGTCAGACACTCTACGTTGTGTGACAGACTAGAGATTAATCTAACACATTTTGTTCTATCGATACATAATTTACATTTGATCAATGTCATGTTTTACCATATGTCGTGTCTGATTACATAACAACAAAACAGAGGCAACAAGCTAGCTGTGCACAGTAATCAATTAATGCCTTGGTCACACTGAGCATCTTTTTGCCTCAGCAATTAAATAAATACGCTTCAGGAGTCATTGGGAACAGAAATATCACAAATTTTCTAATGACAACCTCGAGGCTTACCCTAGACCAGGAGGACCCTTTTCCGGATGCCTTTCAAGGCCCATTTATTAAATCGGTAGTACATTGCTGATTCAAGAAAGTCTCAGTGGGACCAAGGCATAATCAAACAATGAACCATTCAAACAATTCAACTCACTTATCGAACTATCTTCAATATCCCCATCATAAACTACTGTCACTAGTTAGATTGTACATTTTGTTTGTTCATCAAAATTATTTGACTTAAACACAGTTTCTTTACAATTTTTCAGTCTTATACTGTGACCAATTCGCCTAACCTGATTTCCTAGACGGTATCCCAACCAGTTCTAACTTACACCTCCACAGGCAACAGGCAACTGAAGCATATGTGGAGGAAAATTAACATTATGGTCAAGTTTTCATGGAACCGTATGACCAGCGGCAACTACAGAACACTGAACCAAGACCCTAGCACATGACTATACATATCTTAGTATGATTGCCCACTTGTTTATTAATGAGGACCTTTTTTAATTTTCTTTAAAAACCGGTGATGGTCACGAAAGGTATAAAAGACAGACAAGGGGCTGAACCAGGTACCAAATTCAAGGATTATGGAGAAGTTGGATATAACCTTCTAGCTTATTAGGATCAATGACCTAACTTGGAACACAAGTCAATATATCAGCTCCAATTACCCAACAGATGTCACTCCTAAATCTTACTTCTTCTTAAAATTCTCTAAGAAATTAGATTTTATGCGACAGGAGATGTGTGTGTGGACTTTGTCCACCTTGCAAAAAAATCTATCTTCCAACGAAGGCAAAAATGAGAGAACAGCAGGATTTTGTCTGTTGGATTTGGTCTTATGTTCTATCATAGGACAACTTTAAATACAACCTAACCGGTTTATAAAAATAAAATAGGTGATAAAGCATGATTTAATTTTCATTTATTTGAAAATATATTTTGCAGTTTTTGTATCATTTGAATAACTGTTCTGATAAGAATGACATACATAATTAATACATAACTTATATGACCCCTGGCGCCACCTAGTGGTGTATACAATCTAGGTATCAATTTAACTGACATTACGCTAGAGCAGAGACCGCTCCACCTGGTTGTTTGTCAAAGGTTGCTTGGCGAAGGTTTTCAAGTTATTCCATTAAACCATGTGATTAAAATTTACTGTTAAAATTTATTTAACGGGTATTGATTGACAACTTTCATAATGTCAATTGAATGTAGGTACCTTTTTCTATGCCACCATGTTTGCTGTACTTCATCTACATCTATACCATCTTCTGTCTTATCTGAGGAATCTGTCTCACTCGTTACTTTAGCTACAATACAATCATATAATTAGTATAAATACAATACTAACTAAAAGACAATCCAAATTCATTCAGTCCATCATAGGGATGATTTGAGTTCATTGTACTAATTGTTATAATAATTTTAATCATAACAATAATATCTTTATTTTCTATAATAATATTAATAATAATAACGAAGACTTTATTTAAAGAGGCAACACAGTTGGTTATCATCAGTCTTCCCTGTGAGCCTCATATAGCATAGAAATAATATATATATATATGTTCACAAAGGGTACATACAAAAGTGTTTGTTTCTGTGGATCATGTAATTGGCAAACAAAACCAATTTTCTTTATGGACCACATGATTTAACAAACTACTAACTGAGCTATCTGACTGGTAAGTCTGCATGAATGATAAGCAGTAGCATATCTACCTCTAAGTGTAAGCCTATACTAAATGAATACTTACGATGCCGACTTTTGTCACCTTCATCTCCTTCCTCCTCATTTTCTGGGTCCATCATTTCTGTAAATCAAGATTATTATTATAAATTTAGCATGATTAAGTTCAGCTACACCTTATCGTTTCATTTAGTAATTACATCCAAGGACTAATATATTGTCTTGCAATTGTTTGCAATCATTTACAAATATATCAACATGCAAAAACACCCACTTTAAGACAGAAGTCATAATTAAAACCAGTATTGCAATAATGTTAATTAAAGCAACCACTTATAATGAGCTAACCCAATTCCCTGACCTCTGTAAAAAAAATTGCAATTGTAATGGATATAAATTTGTGATGTTCACACAAATGATATATGAAAGTACACAAAATGTTCCACCATTTATCTAGATATACGAGAAGTTTGCCTTGTATGGGAGCATGATAATTCACATTTACGATAGTACTTACTACTACAACTGTTTTTTCCCATGGTTATTTCTGGACGTCAATTATCATTATTGCTGTGAGGTCCCGAATGACATTTTCATATAAAATATTCAGTTCAGAATGAATTAAATAGGTTTGTTACCATAGTATAAACCAAGCTAAAACACTATCAAATAAACGTTTTGGACTGTTACACTTCTTAAGGCAACCTGGTAAATATTATAACAAAGTGCAAACTTCACGAGACCAAGAAAGTAGGATTTGATAATAAACAGATCAATACACATACAGCAATCCTCCATTTTAATTGAATTAACCGCTAACTGGAAAATGTCTATGTAAATTTGTGAAGTCATTGATGTATTGTAACTTTACATCCTACAGGCTGAGACTCTTAGAAATATATTTTTTATTGATTTTATGGACTGAACAAACTGAGGAGGACATTGTCCATGCTACAAATACAGGGAATACTGTAATAGGGTGGCCACAGAAAATGAAGAATAAAATTCCCTGATAATTCCATGACTAAAAGGTTATTTTCCATGATTTCATGCGGTGTTTGCAACAACAGGTGTAGGAGCATCTTCAACATTAGGAGATGACAAATGTCTGTCTAAAGGTAATATAGGACCTAGTGCAAACTTTATCTTACAATTTCTTTCTCCAGTGATCATAAAGCTCTTCGAACAGTCACATGATAACATGTTTATATAGATTATAGTAATTTTCCCTGTTTTCCAGAGTCTGTGGCCATCCTGTGTAAGATCATTTAATTTCATTGGGGCCAAATTTCTTGGTTTTGGTAAAAAGACCATTT
Organism: Spisula subtruncata; assembly: GCA_963678985.1. Classification (NCBI taxonomy): domain Eukaryota; kingdom Metazoa; phylum Mollusca; class Bivalvia; order Venerida; family Mactridae; genus Spisula; species Spisula subtruncata. Next base: position 44,544,300 of record OY787670.1, on the reverse strand, counting down.
TGATGGAGGTTAATTTTGTGGATAACAATGGCCAAAATCATAGTATGATCACATTTAATTTTGTAGTTAAACATGAACCACAAATCCACAAAATTGATGATTTTACAGTACATGACGGTTGTATGGTTGTACTATAAGATAGATAGCCTCATACAAGAGCAATCTCATTATTCCATAGAACTAAGATTAGTCTGCTGTAAGACCCATCTAACACGACAATGATTTCTGTATAAAATAATACATTATTGGTAAAAAAAAGTGATTACTGAACGTTAAGTAGATTCATGCATGATTGATTATAAAAAAGGTATTTTGTACAAAAAGATCCAAGTTGTCACATCAAGCGGACACTGAACTTTTACAAGAGCTGAATTAATAGAATTAACATGTTCTAGAGTTGAATTTATATAATGAGTGTTAAGTACACATTCCAACTTTTTTAGCAGATATATGCCAAAGGCATGATTGTCACATCTTGCCGGTAAGATTAACGTACTTCTTATGTTTCTAAATCAAGTAAATACATAATTGGTACAGTACAGTCTCTCGAGCATCTTACTTAAAGGACAATCAAAATGTGAGTGTTGTACAGAGGTTGATTCTCTGGGAGGTAACATTTACAGTGAATGGTTTTATAATTCTGTACAAAATTATTATGTTGTCTAAGAGAGGCCCTGCTCTATGGAAAACTGCTCTGAAGAGGTTGCCCTGTACAGGTTTTATATGGAAGAGCAAAAATCATATTATCTTGACGTCCTGTGAAATAAGCTCTAACTTGTATGGTTGTCAGGGACGATTCATTTTTTGTTCAGGCTTGTAACTTCTGCAGTAAACATGTAAAGAGTATCAACAAAACTTTTACTGATTCGGTGCAAATATTTTGAAATCCTAAATTTCACTGACTATCATGATATTGAGACCATCACAATATCGCGACCAGCATTCAGTGTAGATGAGAAACAGTAATCACCTGCTTGTGTTATCCAGTCTAGATATCCTCTCAGATCTTCCTCTAACTGTTGTTTCTCTCTCAACTTCTGGAAATCTCCTCGAGCCTTTGCTTTCTCTCTTTCTTTGGAAAATTCTCTACAAGACAAGAATCAGTCAATGATAATCTATAACTCTACATCAGTAACAGGAAAATGTGACATTTGTAATGTGATGTATGTACGACATATATCCGTCCCCTAAACTGGCCACCTAAAACATACATGTCCCCTAATACATTTATGTCAAAGTTTACTACGACCTTGACCTTTCAGTGATTCATTTTGGAGCGCATCCCGAGTCCCTGACTCACAAAATCTGCTGGGGACTCATTAAATTTTGAAAATACATTATTTTTACATAGTGCGGACTCATTGATTTTCTAGGTTCAATGGAAAGGGACTCATAATTTTCAAAACCAAAATGAAACACTGACCTTTTAACAACAAAACAAATTATGGTTTTCAGTCTACCAAATGGACATGTTTTACTATAGTGGCCCTATACCAAAAAAGCTTGTTTTCTTCTGATTTATCAAAAGAGGTCAAGGTCACCAACACCATCCTTTTTACTGGGTCTTTTTATAGGACTGTTGTTGTTGTTGAAAATGAGTGCACTAATTACATTTATCAAAACATACCTTGAAGCAGAGCTCAACATTTTTTAAGATACATTTTTTATAATCACAATTAACACTCATTTTACAATGATATTTCCAACTTTTATTTGTGCCAAAAATGATGTAAAAAGGCTTGGGCCCATTGCCAGTTGAAATCAAAACTGCAGACATGAATTTCTTAAAAGAGTAAAGCTATTTCCTGTTTTCACCACATAACAGTATAGATTTCAAAGTTTGCCTAATAGTGTACACATAATGAATGTAGATAGAAAACATCTTAGTTTTTTCTTGGAATTTCAAATTGCAATTGGTAAAATAATTACTCTGTACGATAATTAGATTGCTGTGGGAGAAAAAACAATCGTGACCTAGAATTGAACAAAAAAATCTCTCGTTGGAGTCGTGAGGAATTGAACGAAAGAATCTCTCGTTGGAGTCGTGAGGAATTGAACGAGAGAATCTCTCCTTGGAGTCGTAAGGAATTCTACTCGTTCAAAAACAAAAAGCAATTGTCGACGATACTGATGATTTTACAGAAGCTTGTAGACATCGATACATCTGTTATATTATAGATAATTAGGCTAGAATTGATATCAGCACTTTGTGAGTCAGACTGAAAGACAAGCCAGGTGATAGAGTCCATCACTATATTCAGTTTATTGTTACACCATATATGAGAATATCGGAACATCACAGACAGAGACGAACACCTGAATCCAGGGAGTACATTAAGTTTCCTTATATAATTAGGAACACTGCATAAAAAGAGTAAATAAGAGGAGCACTTAATCAAGACAGGTCAGGTTTCAATACTTTATTTAATGACCAACATTTCGACTATAAAATAGTCTTCATCATGGTACAATTATATGAAAATAAATTAATTAGGACCAGTACTGTAACATATCCATTTTACAAGGACAAACAGAACATATTATCATCACAAACCCAATCAGAACATTTCCTAAACATTGGCAAGGGAGGACTTAATATGGACATTGAGTGTTAATTACTGTCAGTTTTAATTGTGCCGTTGAAATATCAAATAGGAGCCAATCACTCAGGGGTTGATAGTGAAACTTCTCTTGTGAGCAAAGCTAATTTCTTCTTCAATAACTATAAATCTCATATACAATCATCCCTAATTAAGACATTTGGTGTCAAGCCTCACTGTACTAGAGCAGGCTCAAACTGGAGGTAGATAAATGAACCATAATTTGTTAAATGCTATCTTTAGAGCATCAATATCGGGCATTCATACCCCTGACAAGCCAACATGGTAAAATGCATGGTGTTTTAACCTTTAATTAATTCATGTAGAATCAAGTTACAAATTTCCTCACTTTTCACATGGTGAGACCATGTGGTTAGCAGGCGAATGTTGTGTAGTTCAGACAACACAGATTGTAAGAATGTTTGATCATTATGGAATTATTTATTGAAGCATGTTGGCAATGCTGCTTTACACATACCTTGAAAAATACTTTACAGAAACTTTTAAATGAAACTTTGAACGAGCATAAAGTTTGACTGAGCTTTGAAAATGTGGCCAACAGACAGATGAATAGATTTGTATCTCGATACGTTTGCAATCATATCTTTTGCTTCAACTTTCTGACAATATGATTTCAAAGAGATATCAGACAGTGAGAATGAAAGTCGAAAGGAATCCATTGATCTATTTGCCTGAGGGTAGGCATATATACATGCACAAAAGCATCAAAACATAGCACCATTGTTTGGGTACATTGTTTGGGTACATTGTTTGGGTGCATTGTTTGCACAATATCGAAGCTCAGAAATTACCTACAATAAGGAAGGGATATGGCTCTGCAGACAGACAGATAATTTCTGAAATACTGTCCCCAAAATCCATACAATTTGACCAAAATATAGGCAATATTATAATCAAATTGAGACCAGTTCCCTGAGGACTTAACTGAGAACCAACTTATAGTAAGACAATTGCATTAACATGGAGACTGGTAATATTGTCAGCAGAGTAACATCCATCATTTCTGCAGTATCCAGTAAAGTACCTCTAGAAAACACTATCAGTTTAAAATATTAATATCTCTGAGGGAAAAACTCCCATTTGCAGGCAGCTAACACATGGAAACTGTGAACAACTCTATAAAAACTGTCCCATCTTCAGTGAAAATATCGGGAGAGGATAGTGAAGCTAATGTTTTATCATGAAGGCATTTCAGGAGGATTTTATAATTAAGAAGTTTGTAAAGGAGTGTTAGAGGCATACTATATTTTGGTTAATGTTTTTTTTCTCGATATCCCTTGAAGCTTGGAGTCATTCACACCAGACAGAGCAATAGAGAGTTGAGTGATGGAGCTAATTGGAAAAGAAATCCCAAATTTAACAATGATGAGTATTTCATCTAGATTACCCCTTGAAAAATACAGTAATACCTTGGCCTGGAATCATTGTTCATCTGAACTAATAGTCTGATAGTTTTAAGCAAGTCACATTACATAATTCATGTTAAAACTGAAGCTAAGCTGTTTTAGGATGTTAACCATTGAGTGACTAACAAGACGTAAGACAATGGACATTCATGTACAAGATTATATTACAGTTCTTACGTATTATGAAGTAAAAAGCATGTTAAACATATTGTTTCATACTGTTTTATAAAGGGCTCTTTACTTATCAATTAGACAGTACTTTTGTGCAAAACAGTATACTTCTACCCTCATACCAACAGGAATGAGGTGTTGAAAGTGACTAATATAAGTTAAAACACTTATTTCATTAATCACCTCAAATAAATCAGTACAATCAGACTCCTTGAACATGTGGTAGGGGTACAAACATGGTTACACTATATAGTTGATATCCGGAACTCTGTGCAAGGTGGTTTTCCCCTTAATTTACATGTAGGTACAAACAAATCTGGCCTAGTTAGACTGGTTTTGTATTCATATGCAAACACAACTGACCCCAACTGTATTGTCCAGATATGAATATTCAAGCCTCAAAAGGATTATAACGGTAAAACTTTATTTGTACCTACAGATGGAATAGGTCTATTGTTCCCGGCTACACTATATTGTTCCCGTTAACCACAGCAAGTCATCTTGTAGTTTAAAGATGCATTAGTACCGAGAGTTTTAGCAGTGATAGGAGAGTATATTGATTTATTCATGTGTTGACATCAATCAATGTATAACACACTGTGACAATGATAAACTAGATAATATAAACATGCTGTGACAATGATAAACTAGATAATATAAACACACTGTGACAATGATAAACTAGATAATATAAACATGCTGTGACAATGATAAACTAGATAATATAAACATGCTGTGACAATGATAAACTAGATAATATAAACACACTGTGACAATGATAAACTAGATAATATAAACATACTGTGACAATGATAAACTAGATAATATAAACACACTGTGACAATGATAAACTAGATAATATAAACATGCTGTGACAATGATAAACTAGATAATATAAACATGCTGTGACAATGATAAACTAGATAATATAAACATACTGTGACAATGATAAACTAGATAATATAAACATACTGTGACAATGATAAACTAGATAATATAAACATGCTGTGACAATGATAAACTAGATAATATAAACATGCTGTGACAATGATAAACTAGATAATATAAACATGCTGTGACAATGATAAACTAGATAATATAAACATGCTGTGACAATGATAAACTAGATAATATAAACATGCTGTGACAATGATAAACTAGATAATATAAACATGCTGTGACAATGATAAACTAGATAATATAAACATGCTGTGACAATGATAAACTAGATAATATAAACATGCTGTGTATAACACACTGTGACAATGATAAACTAGATAATATAAACATGCTGTGACAATGATAAACTAGATAATATAAACACACTGCGACAATGATAAACTAGATAATATAAACACACTGTGACAATGATAAACTAGATAATATAAACACACTGTGACAATGATAAACTAGATAATATAAACACACTGTGACAATGATAAACTAGATAATATAAACACACTGTGACAATGATAAACTAGATAATATAACACACTGTGACAATGATAAACTAGATAATATAAACACACTGTGACAATGATAAACTAGATAATATAACACACTGTGACAATGATAAACTAGATAATATAAACATGCTGTGACAATGATAAACTAGATAATATAAACATACTGTGACAATGATAAACTAGATAATATATAACACACTGTGACAATGATAAACTAGATAATATAAACATGCTGTGACAATGATAAACTAGATAGTATAAACATACTGTGACAATGATAAACTAGATCAATGTATAACACACTGTGACAATGATAAACTAGATCAATGTATAACACACTGTGACAATGATAAACTAGATAATATAACACACTGTGACAATGATAAACTAGATAATAATCAATCAATGTATAACACACGGTGACAATGATAAACTAGATAATATAAACATGCTGTGACAATGATAAACTAGATAATATAAACACACTGTGACAATGATAAACTAGATAATATAAACACACTGTGACAATGATAAACTAGATAATATAAACATGCTGTGTGACAATGATAAACTAGATAATATTCCAAAACTGATACACGTATTCCTACTGCTGGGTTTTCATTGCATTTGTACAGCTTTTTTACAACATTTCTGTCATAACCAGGGGTAGATTAACCTCGAACTCAGGATACCCCATAATGAAGAAATACACGTTATATTGGATACTCAATGCTTCAGTATGCTCCATTAGGCAGCATAATATAGGTTTTATTTGCTACATACAAGTAGCCCATTGCATATGCCAAGGTGCTATCGAGTGCTCAGTAGCACTACGCTAAGAAATGGCTTGCTTCAAAAAAGCGATATGTAGCGGACAAAGCGAAAAAATTATATGCTACTGGTTTTCTGTTGCATAAGAAAGTACTTGGTAGCATACACCTAGCAAAGTGTTAAGAAACTGTATGCCATCGGCCAACATGTTCACTGGTAGCATGTCCTTGCATAGATGTAGTAAAACGTTACCAAAAAAGCGCCCGATAAAGCTTGGGCTATGCAAGGAGCTCCAGAAATGTGCCAAAAAAGGTGTGTCAAGCACAACAAAAGGTGGGCACCAGGGATACAGACTAGCAGGAGCCCAGTAGCCCACAACCCCTAGATTTTTCAAGAAATTCCCTATATACACTATACAATAATCAAAGAAAGTACTATGTTGGGCTACCAAGTTGAAAATGTCAGTCTTTATCCCTGGGCACGGGGCTTTCACACCCAATGTGTGCGTGTGAGAGAGTTAATGATGTTATATAAGAACTTACCCACTGAGGACACCAAGAACAAGGTTGAGAACAAAGAATGAACCGAGAATGATCAAACTCAGAAAATATATCCAAGGCCACTCATTTCCCATAGCATCATTGATCTGAAATATACAAAATATTTACCAAATGTTATAAAAGAGCTAAGACATTGTCATGTTTTATACACTAAAAGAACTCAGACAACATGTCGCATATACAAGAAGGATCTTCAAGGAGGTTCTAATATCAAACTTGTCCTAGACTTTGTTGAGATGATCATTGTGATCAAGTTCCATAAAGGTTCGACAAATACTGTAAGCACTATAGGTTGTGTCTACACAAGCAAACAGCGGACAGACGGATGAATCATGATCAACAAAACTCACCAGTGACGGGTTTCCATTGCATAAGCAAAGCGCTTTCCATGGGACGTACTTATTGCATTCTCTATTTAATTGAACGGGAGGTAACTGAATGAAGGCGCTTGGAAGCCCTTTCCTTAGGCAATGGACACTCGGTAACACACACACTGAGGTCAGACAACAACATGCACTGTATATATACAACTAATATATTGAAATCAGACATTGTCATGTATCATTGTATTGGGTTTTCTAAGAATATCTTTGTTACAAAATATCCTTTTTGTGTTTCCATCACTTATTTTGATAACTGTTAGAAAATCAACAACCCAACTGGGTGAATTATATGTCTTAAATTCAGAAAATTCTCCTCACAAAACAACTACGGTATAGGAGATAATAAATTTAGCGAGAAATCAATAGGATAGATTTCTATAACATTGTGTTTGAGAATTAAGGAGGATATAAGAGAACTAATGATAGCCGTGTTACAGTTTGAGCATATGGTATTATTTGCACAGTATGATAGCAAGGCCTTTCAACTTCCCTGTATAATACCATAATGTTATTATAGATTAAGTGTGAGTCAAAGACGGTATTTACACAATCTCTAGTAATGGATTCCGCCATCATTCCAGGGTCAGCAGAATAGTATGGTAGCTGATTAACCAGTTTCCAAGAAAAGTGCCCGAGTCCTCCCTGATTAGCATTTTATCCTCACAGCTCCTGACATTCTCTCATTTACTAATCATAATGTAATGTTGGGTCTTCATAATATAATTCAAAACAGACTAACATTTCTAGGTAAGGGCTGACATTGGACTTTCTAACAGACCTTCTATGGTGCATTGAACCATGACAAGATTTACTGAACTGACATGGCAGATCATAGCTTATTAAAACTTGTATAATAAATTATTATTCGAGGGCTCAGTGCAAAACTATGGTACATGCCTCTATAAATTCATGCAGTTACCATAGTTTTGCACCAAGCCCTCAAATTATATACTTATTGTGAGCAAGCCTTAAGAAACCCCAGTGAAAATGCAGGGTTATTATGAAAACAAATTCTAATTTATTGCATTGCAAGAATTTTGGGTGGTAAAGTAATATTTGCCAGGAATCACCAGGATAAACACCACATCAGATACTTGAAAGTCAAACTGAAATATTCCAATAAGCTAGCACATGATAAATAGACAACATTATCCCGATTATTACCATCAATTATCAGATTCATTTGGTTTTAATATCATTAGACAACCCTGTCAGCAATAACTGCTGTAGCTAAATATATTGATGGCTTAGAACAAGATGGTCATAACTACCAAATCGATATTTTGAGAAAACATGGAAAAATTGTCTGACATTTACTCTTTACTTATGGTAAAACAAACTTCATTTTGGTCAACATGAAAAGTTCAGATTTTTATGAAAATGGGCTCATAAGAAGCGCCTTGTGATGCTTATTCTAAATATGTATGTATCTTAAAAGGTATTACGACCTTCTAATTCTAAGCCATCGATATTACCATGTGATAAATGTAAATATCACACACTAATATTAGAATGACATTCAATCAGAAAATGAAAACCAACCTTCCCATTATAAGACCAGCAGAAAATAGCTGATTTGAAACTTAACTTTACAATATCTATATGATACTGAACACTATCTTAGAACTGTATCTATAGTTACCAAATATAAGAAAATATGACAGATATATTGATATAAACCCTGGACTAACTATACCTGCATGAACCTAACACACACGGATCAATATTAAACGTTGAGACGGATGACTGATGATTACAGACAACACTAGCTAATGTATCATGATTTATTTCACATCAACAAACAATTCAAAGAAATTAAAGTTAGATTATCAGCTAGCCACAATGTTATATAGAATGCATCATATGTACATTGTAATGATTTTCATATCGTGCTCACTCTGCCTACTCACTGGTATAAAAATAGATCTATATCAGGTACATGCAACCTGGAATCTCTTAGTTTGTTATTTGTCAAGAAATTGTTTGAGAAGCTTAATCAGCATGCAAGGCCACTCCCTCCCAGCTACTGTAAAATCATTAATTTTGTGGGGGATAAAATTTCATGGATTTCGTGGTTCACCCAACGAACGTTAATTTTGACCCTTGTTTTATTACCTGAAATGCAAAATCCTAAAATTCAAGTCCCAACAAAATAAATTATTGTCTTTTTTACCAACACCAACGAAATTAAATGATTTTACATTATAATGTAAGAATTCCCTCCCTGATATAATGTAACAGTAACAACTGGTGAAATATTGACATCTATGTGGTCACAATATTGTCTCTAAATTCCTCTCTCAATTCTAACACCAGCTTTAGAATGATGAATTGTTTTATCAGCAGTAGCTGCGGTCTATTGGTCTAGTGGTTAGTGCATTGGATTAGTGACCTGGGTACTGTTTTATCAAAGCACTTTCCAATTAGTTAATTAATCATTTTGTTGGTAATTGAAACACTGAAACCATTCAGAAGTGAGCATATGCCCAAGCCGAGATTTAAACTAGGGACCTCTGTTACAGTAGTTGCCCACAGGAGCACTGTGGTGCATACAATATACCTAGCCTGTTCTCAGGAGGGACTTGGTGTTTGTGGTGGGGATCAGTTCCCACTCAAGCACTGTGGTGTTTACAATATACCTAGTCTGTTCTGTCTGGAGGGACTAGGTCAGTAGGTGTTTGTAGTTGGGATAAAGGTACAGTAACCTCTGTGTGACATAAGTTACAGGCTATTGTATTTTATACAATTAATGAGTTCACATTAGGTCAATTTCCTGAACAAAGTATATTTATACAAATATTTGAAAACAATTGACTGATTCTACAGCTGTTATCGGTCAGCATTGATTATATAGGAAACAAGTATTAGCATGGTAAGACAGCAAATAATGGCCGACAATAATACACAGTAGACAATATCTACATAATTACAGAGTATACACAAACAGTAATTATACTTCTCATCATATTTGTTAGTAAACATTTTCTCCTACAAATGAGCTTCAGACATGTGGACAAAATTCAACAGAAATAATTAATAAGTAAACAAAAATCATTAATTAATAGGTTGGTATTCAATTAGTTGATTTTCCAACTTGCGCTGGTGGGTGACATAGTATGTACAAATATTATGTCTATATGCATAAAGCATTTTCTGTTTCACATAGTGGCACTAGATCTGTACCCTGATTGATATGGATTGTGTATTAATATAATGTTAATAATTTAGGGTTTTCATAATGACCTTGTTATTGGACTAAAGACTTTCATATTAGCTTGAGGGCAAAGCTAATATAAGTAAACCAGGTGCCAAGTACTTCTATTAAAGTGGAGTTTCTCCTATTTTCGTTGTAAGATTCTGGTTGTCCAAGTTCAGTTAACTTTGAACAAACGTACATTTGATTCATTTTATGATCGTTTGTCCTATATTTATAACCACTAGAATTAAAACATTCCTTGTTTATTCATCTAAAATCCTTTTAAATCACATTTAAGAGCATCTGGTGACATGTTTTGCTGCTTATTACTCCTATTTTGGATTGATCTTGTTTGGCAGGCAGGTAGGTACATGATACAAGACTACAGCAGTTCATCTATAAACATCGGCACACTCACAGGTACTGACTGTCTTCATGTACAATACTGCACATTTTTATATTGACGTTTATAAATGCTTGCACTCAAGACAGTAAAAAAAACTGGGACAAAATTCAATGAAAAGTAGAGCAGACAGTTTTATGTATAAGAAAGTTAATTGAATGACGATACAGTGTGTTGTTGTTATAGAAGCAGCAGGAAGCTGTCTACAGTAATACTGTATCATACAGTGTATTACATAATCAATACTATAGTCCAGGTTAGTCCTCCACATCTAACTACATCTTACCAAATATCTCACAAAACTTTAATCTTCCAGTACTGCTGCGTTAATATCCCCAACTAGTTAGGTGAAAATATCGGTACATCACGTTCTTGCACCGAAAAGTTGGTGACAACACATATTTGTTATCACACATGTTGGAGAACATTGTTCCATCATTTGTTCTCACATGGAATATCACGGTATTTATGTGTTAAACTAAAGTCCATTTCCTAAACAAAGTGCTACCCCGGAGTCTTCATTCAATTACCTTCCATTTAATTAGACATAGAAGGCATGGATTACCTCAAGCAGAGCGCATTGCTTAGGTAACGGACACATTGCTGGCTTAGAATGAAAAGGTCGTAAGTGCCACTTACAACCTTATAAGGCTAATGCATATTAGAAATCTACATCATGAAAATCAGAACTTGTCATGCTGACCAAACTGAAGTTGAAAAAACTTGTTTTACCATAAGTAAAGAGTGATTGTCAGACAGTTTTTCTTGTTTTCTCGAAATATTGATTTTGTATTTACGACCTTCTCATTCTAAGCCAGCAACATGAAGATACACTTTACAGACCAAAATACAAGAGAAAAACTTACACTATATAAAACATCTGTCCATCCTTCCATTGTTATGCACTGGAATACAGTTAACATGGCTAATCCAAAATGATCAAAGTTAGTGATGCCATCATTGGGGCCCTCCCATCCTTCCTTACACACAAACCCTTTACTCGCATCACATGTATAACCTTTAGTCGAGTTTGAACAAGGTGACTGGTCATCACCGGCATATTTATCTACAAGTAAAATCAATAATATAACTGCATTAGAAATACCATCAAATTAAGCCAAGAAAGTAACTTACAAATTTATATTCACTTTAAAGAAAATTCCAATCAAACTCAAATTAAGACTAACACATAAGAACAGCTTCCAATGTCCCTGGGGTGTTTACATTGCAAATCTAGACTGCTTGGTCCAAACTTTGACAGCTTATTGCAAACCCACACTACCTGGTGCAAATCTGGACTGCCTGGTCAAATCCGGACTGCTCAGTTCAAACCCCTGAGTGCTCATTGTAAACCCCGACTGCCCGGTCCAAACCCTGACTGCCCGGTCCAAACCCTAACTGCTGATTAGACAAGCTAGCATTTAATCCACTGCACTAAGCAGGTGGACTTTGATTGAAGTATGTCTGACAATCAGCCGGTGGTAACTAACGGCAACACAAGTCATGGCACACTTGTTAGTAGAATAAGACAATATATGCAGACATCTCAGCCAGAGGAATCAAACGTGATTGTGAAAAGTAATCATGCAGAAAACATCATCACTGCCAATCAATAAGAGTAATTTCTCTACACTAAATGTCCTTCTATCCTAACACTAGAACTTCCCTCAATGTCTAATTCACCAATTTCCACCACACTGATGCATTTATTGAACTGACGATTTAGACCTTTAAAGGATTAGTCCTTATTATTCCTCATACAGTACTGATGTTTGTTAGCACTTAAGCTTCTGGAAATTTACAGTTATTTTACTGCATGAGGATACAAAAAGTGGAAATTCTACAAAAACCTGATTTTTATGGCAGTCGAGCAACCTTTGACAGAGATCGTTTTTCTATTTTAGTAACAGTGACCTTGACCCCACCCGCCCAATTTTTAATCCCAAGGTTTTCATATTAACTCATACACAGCAAGACTTTTAATCTCTATAGCTCACATGGGTATCTAGGGAAGAGAAAACAACATAATATCAAGGAATTTGGATGCGCTGCCATAGCTCTTTCAGAATTTTATTTCTGAAATTTCTAGTGTCCAAGATTCGAACCCCGAGTAGTAAGATTGAGCTATTGAGAGTAGATACATCCAAAAATGCTGTGTGGTGTGTGCAGGGCTTTCACTAGGCACCAAAAATGAAGAGTCAAAATGACTCTTGACTCTCAATTTTCAAAAGTCATCAATGTATTGCAAGAAAATTTGTATTATAAGGATTGTCAATTTGACTCGTGAGCTTAAATTTTCAAGAGTCAAAATATACACTTTTGTCTTATTCAAGACACTGTTGCAAGAGTCAAATGAAAGCCCTGGTGTGAATTAATGAGGTATTGTGTATAGTTACTTACTAGTTCCATTTAGAAAACAAGTTTTGTGGAGTTTCCCTGAGAAGAGTTCTAGACCGATAATAGCGTAGATGATGATCACAAATATGACGAGTAGAGCAATATGAAATAAAGGCAATATTGCACGCAAAATGGAGTTGAGAACAACTTGTAAACCTGAAAATATACAGAATATAATATTAGATAAATAAGGGCTAGATCTCTTGAAACATCTCAATCTGAAGTAAATCTCATCTCAAATATTGCCATGTACCATCAAGTTAATTTCTATTGGAGGTTGGATTCAAAAATGGCATCCAAAATCAGAAATAATTATTCTGTATTTATTAAAGAAAACTATAAAGAGTTTGAACTTACGATTTATCTCAATAGCAAGAATATAGCATATGATAAAACATAACTTGCAAAAGCAAAGAAAATCAAGAAGTCAGTGAAAAACTTTGGTAACTACATCAATTCATAGAGGCATGTACCATAGTTTTGCACCAAGCTCTTGAAATAGTGCTAGAAGTTCAATATTTGGGAATATTGCTAAAACAGTAAACATGAAAATCCAAAATTAAATAAAGTCACCAATTCATAAATAATGTAAGGCTAGATATCTGGAAGACAGAAAATGTAATATGGGTATAATGCACTGACAGATCGGAGACTCACATCTGCACAATACATGAAGTCTGTAATGTAGTCAGCCTATTCCCAACAAACTGTTATAATATTATTTCCTTGCATGTCTGATAACTAAACTTAATTAAAGAGACACCGGTAGAAAACTAGGATTTGTGTAAATAAGCTGTGAGCATAGCAGATAATACAATTTATTCTCTTACAACTGTGAAATGACAAGTTTATTGGTTATCCAAGTTTGCTTAGATCTATGTGCAATATTGTTATGATCTAAACACTAGCAACTGGATGTAACCAATTGAATGTTATGTTCATTTTTCTGTCATACATAGTAACATACATGTAGAGAAAATACCAAAAGCATAAATTGAGGGCTCAGCTCAGTGCAAAACTATGGTAACTACATCAATTTATAGAGGCACATACCATAGTTTTGCACTCAATTTATAGAGGCACATACCACAGTTTTGCACTGAATTTATAGAGGCACATACCATATAGTTTTGTACTCAATTTATAGAGGCACATACCATAGTTTTTGCACTAAGCCCACGAAATACAAAATGGCTGATTTTTTTCTTCCAAGTATCAATTAGTGTAGTGATAATAGACTTGTCTCGTGAGTTTTCTTGTTTCCATCATACTGTAACGTGACACACTGTCAAACCAACTTGTCAACACCATGTGTGTACGAATCAATATCAGTCACAGCAGCTACTGACCTTAATATGTCGTGTTCGGACAATTGTCAGGAAAACTAGCAATTTGTGTACTGTGATCGAATTTCAAGACAGTTAGTACCATGATAGGAAGTGTGTTTAAAACACTAACCGTGTACGAGACATATTTGTGACCATATTTCAGTAATTTTGAATAAAACCAGTCTCATATTATTATTTCAATACACTAGTGTTCTTGTAACATCATATTAGACAAGATATTTGTTAACATCATTGCCTACTACTGGTTATACAGATAAAGATCCCTGTGACCTTGACTTTTGACCTCAACACACAAAGAGGTTTAAGAGCAGATCAACATCAGGTTAAAGGTTTTAGGAATGTAGGTATCAACATTGTTTGAACTCCCAATTGTACACCAGATTTATTCTTACAATGGACTAACTGAGAATATATGATCCGTATGCGTATTTAGCCCTACTACTGATTATACAGATCACTGTGACCTTGACTTTTGACCTCAATACACAAAAGGTTTTAAAAGCAGCTGATGATCAACATCAGGTTAAAGGTTTTAGGAGTGTAGGCATCAACAATGTTTTAACTCCCAATTGTACACCAGGTTTGGTCTTAAAATGGACTAACCGAGAAATATAGGATCCATCATGAGTTGTCTTTGGAGATGACATTAATAACAAGGACCACTAAATAACTTGACTCATTTAAGAAATATTGATCTCAAAGACAACGAATGACTAGGATTCTTTTTATCACATTAATATAGTAACAGATTCAAAACAACATCAGAAATAAGGAAGACAAGCTGACAATGTTACTTTTCGTGGGTTTGTTATCACACATGTTGGAGAACATTGTTCTGTCATTTGTTGTCACATGGAATATCATGCTATTTATGTGATCAGATCAGTATGCGTATTTAGTCCTTTACCCTTACTTCTATTATTAAGTGGTTATAACAAAATAACATAATGTATAGGGATATACTTACTTGGTGCCCTAGAAACAAGACGTAAGGGTCGCAGCACCCTAAATGCTCTAAGGGCTTTGACATCTAACACATCATCCTCCAAGGTAGATGATAAAATTGTACTAATTACCCTGTAATATAGAAAGATAAGATTTAGAGATGTGCAGCAAACATACCAAGTGTGATTTATACAAGTTTCACAATGAAGAAAGCCCGCTCTACATGTAAGTGTGATTTATACAAGTTTCACAATGAAGAAAGCCCGCTCTACATGTAAGTGTGATTTATACAAATTTCACAATGAAGAAAGCCCGCTCTACATGTAGGTGCGATTTGTACAAATTTCACAAGGAAGAAAGCCCGCTCTACATGTAGGTGCGATTTGTACAAATTTCACAATGAAGAAAGCCCGCTCTACATGTAGGTGCGATTTGTACAAATTTCACAATGAAGAAAGCCCGCTCTACATGTAGGTGCGATTTGTACAAATTTCACAAGGAAGAAAGCCCGCTCTACATGTAGGTGCGATTTGTACAAATTTCACAATGAAGAAAGCCCGCTCTACATGTAGGTGTGATTTATACAAATTTCAAAATGAAGAAAGCCAGTTCTACATGTAAGTGTGATTTATACAAATTTCACAATGAAGAAAGCCCGCTCTACATGTAAGTGTGATTTATACAAATTTCACAATGAAGAAAGCCCGCTCTACATGTAAGTGTGATTTATACAAATTTCACAAGGAAGAAAGCCCGCTCTACATGTAGGTGCGATTTGTACAAATTTCACAAGGAAGAAAGCCCGCTCTACATGTAGGTGCGATTTGTACAAATTTCACAATGAAGAAAGCCCGCTCTACATGTAGGTGTGATTTATACAAATTTCACAATGAAGAAAGCCCGCTCTATGTGTAGGTGTGATTTGTACAAATTTCACAATGTAGAAAGCCCGCTCTACATGTAAGTGCGATTTATACAAATTTCACAGTGAAGAAAGCCCGCTCTACATGTAAGTGTGATTTATACAAATTTCACAATGAAGAAAGCCCGCTCTACATGTAGGTGTGATTTATACAAATTTCACAGTGAAGAAAGCCCGCTCTACATGTAGGTGCGATTTATACAAATTTCACAATGAAGTAAGCCCGTTCTACAATCATGTAGATGTGATTTATACAAATTTCACAATGAAGAAAGCCCGCTCTACATGTAGGTGCGATTTATACAAATTTCACAATGAAGAAAGCCCACTCTACATGTAGGTGTGATTTGTACAAATTTCACAATGAAGAAAGCCCGCTCTACATGTAGGTGCGATTTATACACATTTCACAATGAAGAAAGCCCGCTCTACATGTAGGTGCGATTTATACACATTTCACAATGAAGAAAGCCCGCTCTACATGTAGGTGCGATTTGTACAAATTTCACAATGAAGAAAGCCTGCTCTACATGTATCAGCACGTAATTAAATCTACTGGTGAAAACCAATGTCTCTGCCTTAGATGTAATTTCCTAATTTCGTCTCTCCAGCAGACATCGAGTAATTCAATTCTGTTCATTGCGAGAGAGAAGTTATTATGCAGTTTGGATTATAAGAAAGGCTAGCATCAGCGTGGCAATAAAAGGCGTACATTTATTTGGACTGACCAAAAGATAGTGACAAACCAATCACAGGATGTCAATATGACTTCAATATAGAGCACAATGCAATATTCAATATAGAGCACATTATGCAATATCTTATAAATAATTCATATTGAGACTGGAACTAAGATATTCATCACACGATATTGTTCCCCATGTCCCTAGATCGGAGCAAGCAAATATTGAACGATATAGTTCCCTACGTCCCCAGATCAGAGCAAGCAAGTATAGGACAGTATCGGAGCAAACAAATATTGCACAGTATCAGAGCAAGCAAGTATAGCACAGTATCGGAGCAAACAAATATTGCACAGTATCGGAGCAAGCAAATATTGCACAGTATCTGAGCAAGCAAATATTGCACAGTATCGGAGCAAGCAAATATTGCACAGTATCAATTTATGGTGGATCATCTTCACCCAATTTATCATCACATCATATGGCAGTCTGATAATGTCTGATAATGTCATAAATTTGAATATGGTGGTGAGAATTCTAGTGCAAAATACAATTTAACATACCTGGTATATTTTGTTTAGTTTCATTTCAAATTTGGTAACAAATATATAAATACAATGTGTTCTTGGTGGTCGTGTATAAGAAAGATGTTAAACCACATAAAATCATTCTTGGCTTCATTCAAGTGTTCAATATTCTTATTATTTTAATAAGCAGTCAAGTACTGTAAAACCCTTCATCAGCTCCATCAGCTGTCAGACCCCTAATCCTTTACCAAAATTTCGTCAATCACCAAATTACTTTTTTGATAATCTTCACAATGGAGAACAAAACACATTTTGGTGATTCTCTACCATTAGTCTGACAAAGACTGACATACAATCCCAAACTTGCCAACTCGGCCAAAAATTGGTCAATACAACGTAAATCAGCCTGATTATTCTTATAATCGAGCCATTACAGACGGATGGTGTTGGCTGCAGTCACATTGATATTGCTGATTGGAGCAACAGTTATTGTAGATGTTGCAATAGCTGAGCAGTCAAAAGCTTTCATACTTTGTCTTGCTAGACAATGGTGCCTGCACAGTATGAGTTGGAATCCAAGCACAAGTACAAACAGGCCCGGGAATTAAAATTCATTCCAAGCCTGAAATCCTGGTTTCAAAGCCTGAAATTCCACTTTTCATTATAGACAAAGAAGGAAATTTCAGGATTCAAAAGCCTGAAAAATATGCGGCTTGTATAAATTATATATGTATGACTTACCCTATAACTACGATGACAAAATCTAGAATGTTCCAGCCATTACGGAGGTAAGCACCAGAATGAAGTAAAAAACCATAGGCTATAATCTTCATAAATGCCTCCACCGTAAATATCACAAGAAATACATATTCTACATGTTCCTGAAATAGACAAATATAAAACAATGTTTAATTATCAAATATCACCAAATGTCATCAAATACCACCAAATGTAATCAAATGCCACCAAATGTCATCAAATGCCACCAAATGTCATCAAATATCATCAAATACCACCAAATGTCATCAAATGCCACCAAATGTCATCAAATACCACCAAATGTCATCAAACACCACCAAATGTCACCAAATGTCATTAAATATCACCAAATGTCACCAAATACCACAAAATGTCATCAAATACCATCAAGGTGGTCAATTATACTGGTACCAATACTCTACAACTTTTGTTTGTGACTGCTGCAACATTCCCTTCTTGTGGCTGGCTCTAACCGCTTGGTCATAGATGACGGTATTTCATTATCCTGACAAAACTTGATATACTTGTCATGTTCAAATCAAAACTCTGTTTATGTAGGCTTAACATGGAAAACCCAAGGTTTATAAAGACTTACAGTATGTTCAAAGCTAAATCAGAACGGTTATAAACATCAGAATCGACACACCCGTGCCAAAAAAGCTTCGCTAAAGCTAGATTAAAGCCGCGTTAAAGCTAGCTTAAAGCTGCGTTAAAGCTAGATTAAAGCCGCGTTAAAGCCGGCGGTATTGGCCCCCTAAAAGCGCAGGTCAGCTGCGTTTTTTAAATAAAACAAACTCAGCTTTAGTGAAGAAAAAAACGCAGCTTTAACGCAGTTTAGTTCATTAAACATGCACTTTTTCCAGTAAGCTTCACTAAAGCTGTGTTTTTTCTACAAAAAAACGCAGCCCTGCGCCAAAGGTGTGTTTTTCTATGATTTAAGGGGGGGCCAATACCGCCAGCCCTGCGCTAAAGGTGCGCTTTTCTACAAAAAAGCGCAACTCTGCACTTTAGCTGTGTTTTTTCTCTACAAAAACGCAGCTCTCAAGAAAAAAGCGCAGCCCTTCGCTAAAGCTATGATTTTAGGGGGCCAATACCGCCAGCCCTGCGCTAAAGGTGCGCTTTTCTACAAAAAAGCGCAACTCTGCACAAAGCTGTGTTTTTTTTCTACAAAAACGCAGCTCTCAAGAAAAAAGCGCAGCCCTTCGCTAAAGCTATGATTTTAGGGGGCCAATACCGCCAGCCCTGCGCTAAAGGTGCGCTTTTCTACAAAAAAGCACAACTCTGCACAAAGCTGTGTTTTTTTCTACAAAAACGCAGCTCTCAAGAAAAAAGCGCAGCCCTTCGCTAAAGCTATGATTTTAGGGGGCCAATACCGCCAGCCCTGCGCTAAAGGTGCGCTTTTCTACAAAAAAGCGCAACTCTGCACAAAGCTGTGTTTTTTTTCTACAAAAACGCAGCTCTCAAGAAAAAAGCGCAGCCCTTCGCTAAAGCTATGATTTTAGGGGGCCAATACCGCCAGCCCTGCGCTAAAGGTGCGCTTTTCTACAAAAAAGCGCAACTCTGCACTTTAGCTGTGTTTTTTTCTACAAAAAGCGCAGCCCTTCGCTAAAGCTATGATTTTAGGGGGCCAATACCGCCAGCTTTAACGCGGCTTAAACGCAGCTTTTACGCGGCTTAAACGCAGCTTTTAGCTTAGCTAAAGCACAGCTTTAGCGGACCTTTAGTAGAAAAACGCAGGTAAGTTCACAATAGCTGCGCTTTTTCCAAAAAGCTTCACTAAAGCTGTGTTTTTTTCTAAAAAAAACCAAGCCCTTGGCAAAAGCTACACTTTTTGCACAAGCTGCGTTTTTTTCAAATAAATTAGCTGTTAAGGTGCTAAAAATCAACATAAATTTTATATGATAAATTAATAGAACTTTATACAGAAAACAAATCAAAAATTCAATAGTATTTGAAAAACAACAGCAATATGAACTACCATTAATCAAATATCTTGAGTCAAGCATTTTTATTTTTAGCATGTTACCATCAAAATTTAATTCTAACCCCGACAAAATAGTTGTAAGACTAAAGTGGGGGAGATATTGGTGGGATGTTTTGGTTCTTGCTTGTTTCTAAATCATAACCTTAAATAGTATATTGGATTGGGGCCTTATACTTACATATTGCATGCCAGTGCCTGGTAATTTAAATTCTGGAAATCTTGTTTTCAATTAAGAACTAGAATTGCCATGGAGTGATTAAAAATATGAAGTAAGAACTTTCATAAATTTTAACTAGATCGCAATCTTAAGGTTGGTGCTCTACCTCTAGGTCACTGCTCCCCACTCGAAAGAGGGACCTGTTTGAAGCACTTATGATGAATATATGGTGATACAATATGCTAAAATAAACTCCCATCTGTATCAAGATTTTTTTGACAAACGCATGTCACTCTGTGACAGTTAGCTAAAAGTGTTCAATGTCAATGAACATTGAAAATGTCGAAGGGAATCTTGGAATTTATTTCTTATAAAAGAGGCCATGCATATATATGCAATAGGCTAGCTCGGTAAGTCTCGTCTCATTCCTACCCACTGGTGCACATATTTCTTAGTTTTCTCTCTGCCTTTTACAAATCTAGTACAATCAGTTTCTGTATACAAGAGTTATGCAGCTTTTTCTACTTCTCAACAATCTTATAAAGAGAAAATAATATTAAGAAACAAAAACCGTATTTTCAAGCTCTCTGCACCATCTTGAGAAGCCCAAGCCATCATCATAACACATAATAGGGTGTTCGATATTTGAATTAGTCCTTGGTTATTAGATGATTCTGCAAAAAAAGAAAAGAAATATACATGTACATTCAACTGAAACTTCTTAAAAAAAACCATCAAAATTATATCAGAAATAAGTACATCCAACTGTTGGACATACTGACACTAATAATCAATCTCCAACGATTTTTATTACTGGCACTCATCATTAAATTGAAATGGCAAGAAATGAAAAATACAGCAATAAAAGGTTTCAAAAACACATTTTAAAAAAATATCTGCTGATGCCAAACATTTATTTGCGGGTCAGCTTTCTGCTGAATTATGCTATGCATATATATGCCTCCATCCAGATTTGAACCCAGGTCGCAAGATTAGGCGGTTAGCCTGCTAACCACTTCGCTATGGAGGCCATTTCCTTTAATAATTACGGTTCTTGAGCATGTAACATTTAACCTAAATGATTAATATTCACCAACGAAAGTTTCAATTTGATAGCTCTTGATACAGTATAAGTTATGTCCCTGACAAGAATGTATCATGCAAAATTTCAAAGCCCTGGGGATATCACTCAACCTTACCATCCGAGCACAGAAATCAGAAACACCACAACACAACTACATTGAGCAATGACCGCACATAAGCCAAATAAACAATTAAAAGTCCAAGTCCCCGCTGAACAAATGCAGCAGGACCCAATTTCACAAAGAAATTATAGAATAGCGGTTATTGCATGAGACCAAATGAAACACAGCCAAGACCTGACCAAGTTCCACAATGTCCCGCTGCATGGTGACCCAACTGCACAAACCCCCTGTGACCTAGTAATCCAAGTAGCTGATAAGTTTTAAATCAATAGGTTTTTTAATGCTACTATGGTGATTGAGTTAAAATCTAGAACAAAATAAATTATGTCAGACAGACAGACTGGCAAATGGCAACTAGGCTCACCAAGAATATAATTAAGGGGCTAACACTCTGGTAAGATCATCAAACCAGAATGCTAAATCAATTGTAGTGAAGCTTCATATTGTAATGAACTTTCATGGATTTTTCAGTGAATTTTATACACTAGTTTAATTTTAATTATATACCAGTATCCCCCCCCCCCCCCTAAAAATGTATTTGGGGGATATACAAATCTACTCTAGTTATATCACTAGTTGCAAATATATACTATATATATAATATAGTAGAATTACTGTGCTTGTTTCAGCTATCCTAGCCTGGCTTGCTCTTAATCAGGTTCCACAATGTGTTAAAAGTTAAAACCCCATTCTTCAGACTTTGCTGTATAAATCACATCCACCATGCAGATACTGTTGAAAGCCTGAAAAAATTGTAAATAAGCCCTGTAGAGAATAAAACATTTTAACATAATTAACACAAGCTACATAAAAGATTAACTAATAACTGAAACCTAGATTAAATATCAGATCGGAATCTAGGGCTCAGAGCCCATACCAAATCTTAAATCATTTGAACTTGAGGTGACAAAGTTATAAATTGAAAAGCTGTAATAAAATCAATCAAAGGGACATAATTCAAAAATGATGCAAGGATGAGTAATAGTTCTTGTTCACTGCACTTTGGCTTATTGCAAGAAACATGCATACCAAATCTTGAGTCATTTGAACATAAGGTGACAAAGTAATACTCTGGACAAGAAATGCTGTAATAAAATCAATCAAAGGGAAATAATTCAAAAACGATGCAAGGTAGAGTTATAGTTCTTGCGCACTGCACTTTGGCTTGTTGCAAGAAACATGCATACCAAATCTTGAGTCATTTGAACTTGAGGTGACAAAGTTATGCTCTGGACAAGCAATTTGTGACGCCGCCGCAGCAGCCGCCAAAGTAACACCTATATGTCAGGCGACACAAAAATTATATATATAGTAGATTTTACTGTGCTTGTGTCAGCTATCCCAGCATATGGCTTGTTCAATGTTATTGATCATGTTCCACAATGTGTTAAATCCCCATTCTTCAGACTTTGTTGTATAAATCACATCCATCATGCAGATACTGTTCAAAGCCTGTAAAGAAAAAACATTTATACACAAACAACACTAGCTTACAAAATGCATATGATATGAGTTACAGGTCTTGCTTTACATGCTAAGGCATGTATAATGAACAAGTGTTGTAAGTTTCAGAGCCATAGCTTGATAATTAATGAGACATGTTAAAATAAACACACTTCACCAATGAAGGGGGGGGGGGGGCTTTTGTCCTACCAGTCAGATTGAGGTACATGGTCATAATTTGCTACACATACGCACTATGTCTTGCATATTTCAATGTTAATAGTCTCTATGTATAATTCATGTAAAAAATCTTAGCTAATTTCTACTTATATCAACGCAGTTCACATTTTATTTTTAAAAAAATCACCGCCAAAATGGCCACTTCCGGTGACAATTTCGAACTTGATTTTCGTCAAATACTCGTCTATTTAATTTCTTGCTTAGTTAAATATATCAAAGTATGTGTATACCACGTAAATAACATCGTCACTTTTTCGAAAATGTGCGTGGAATTTTCGTAACGATTGATTTAACAACGGACGGAATTTGCCGTACGTCGCTTCGAAATTGGGATTGTTTACATGTTTCAAAAATGGGACAGTTTACTCGTAAGACAGACAATCGTGGATTTTCCGTTTCATTATTTGAAGTTAAAAACTAATACTTGCCTTTCGAAGAATAATAATATACTTACCTTGCTGTTTTCGTACAACAATGGTGATTTGCAATTTTTTTGTGGTCCTTTCACACGATTTCCATTTTCAAATAAAACACATAAACCTCGACCGCTGATTGGTTAAATTTAAAACACAGAGCGTCATCAGGTTCGATAAATTCCCGCTTACCGTACATCCCGGGATCGGTAAAAATACGAAAAATATATTTCAAGAAATCACGTTTGCGTTTATAATCGATAAAAATAAGACATTGTGGAGAAATATATCGTTCATAATGAAATATTTTTTAAAACTATTTGATTTTAACACGATCTTAGATTAATCACGTACGCAAAGACATAAATTAGGCCCTTGACGTACGGTACACGGTCACGTGGTTTGAAAGCATTATTTTGCAGAATATATCGAGTTAATAAAAAAATGAATGTTTATGTTTAGGTATATTCTTGGACATCATTCATCAAGCTGAATGCACAATCACGCGATGTTGAACTGATAATCTCAACGATTTTCTCCTAAAGAACGTGTACAGACGGTACAGTACAGGTTTTCTCGTAATTTGATACGAAACCGAAAGTAACTGCTTCTTTTTTATTTGAGTCAATGACGATGCAGGGCCGTTGTATGCAGCTTAGTCGCACCCAATTTCGCACGATGTAGGCATTTATTGGATCGATATACTAATCGCAAACTGTATATCTCTTTCTAAAAAAAGACTGTGTAAGCAAATTTTAGCATCTAGATCCTACATGAGTTCTAAAAATGACAAACGTGCGCGTACCACTACAGTAGACATACATGTACAATTTTAGTAGATCTCGATTCCACTATTAATAATATTTCTACGTCGGGAATATTTTTTATAGATCTACCCCGTCGTTTAGATGACCTCAGTTGTCTTGTTAGGAAATAAAGATCATTCTTAAATCGCGTTTCCATAAACGAATTTAAAATCTATTCTAATATAACGTAAGAGTTTGTATTGAAATAGTCGAACTTACTAACAATCCAGTCAAACTCCATTAAGGAATAAGATCTTTACGTTCGTTATCCATTTAAACAAAAAACATTTCCCAGCGTGATAACTCATTAGTCCCTTTTTAATATCGTCCAAAAATAGCGAGTACACTGTCCCATGTGTCAAATACAGTACACGCGTGAGTTATGCATAATGACGTCATCTAACTCGCAGACTACACGTTTCTTTGGTGAATTTGTGGATACGATGAAATATTATGTGTCCCGTGTTTTAAAATTATTGGATAACACACAAGCTTTGAGGTTTTAACATATTACGGGATTCTAACAATTATTAATTTAGGTAAGCTGAGTTAGAGCGGGGTCGGCAATTTCCGAACACTTAAGCAAGAATTTTCCTCCATCGATTTATATCGGGTAATTCCGAACACTTTCGATTTGGAGTTGACAAAAAAAGCCCGCTCGTTCCGTACAATACTACACATTTCCCGTAAGTTTTCCGTTTACCCAGAATGAACGTATTTTCCATTACGACCAATGGAGTCTAATTCCGAACATGGCGGGTCAGCCGAACAGAATGTCGGGTAATTCCGAACACACAATATATTGATATAATTACACATATAATTGCAAATAGTAGTATGCACGGCACCTGTGGACTGGTCTCTAGGTTCCAGTGTCGACCAATCTAAGACTCCCCACATTGATAGCAATGCTTCAACTTGGTGTAAACATGAAGTACATACGCGGAACTGTCATTTAATGTGTTGTTAGATGTTATATTTACTGTTTCCTACTAAGATTGAAACGACGAAACACGATTCGGAGCTGTATCAGCATTATGTCAAATGTTTGATATGGTAAATCGTCAGGTATATAATTGTGTGTGTGTAGAGTATGTACCAACTTGGTTCTCAGTCCTGAGTGTGATCCTACCATTAGATAAAAGGTGGCCATCGATAAAAACAACTAAATCCACAACTTAAATTCACCATAGTAAACAGGTGAATGATTTGTAATAATGCTGTACCCTCATTATGTTTTCTTCATTCCAAAGTAAAACTCATATATAATATATAGATATCATCATCACGATTTTAAATAATCTATGCAGTCGGTGTTATTTCAGTTATTTCATGTTGCAATGATCCATTGGAACCATTTTCAGTTGAAAAACTATGAATTATCAATATTTCAAAATTTAAAAAAAATGAAAAAAAAAAAATTCTAGAATAGCTTAATATGGAACTAATTAGACCCCACCGATAACCAGAATGACAGATTCAATATGATATCCTGTTCATCTGAAGTAGATTTACCTGTTTGATGTAGGTTTGTATTGCAATTTTAAAACTGTTCGGAATTAGCCGCTGGATTGAAATTTGTGTCGGGTATTGTCGAACAGGGACTACTCGGAAGGCACAGTGAATCAGGACATCTAGATGCATCGAATTCGGCTTATATAGTCATAGTTTATCCCTCGGCACCATTATTTTATAGAATTAAGGCTATGAAAATGTTCCCATATCTTAGCACCACTACTTAGTATGTTATAGAAATTGCTAAAAATAGACCACTTCACACATACTTTTGATTCTGATGTCAAATATCCCTATATTCGGTGTCAACTAAGGTGGTTATGGTTTGATAGGTCATAAATATGAATGTTCGATGGAATAAAATATAAAAATACGTTATTAGGTATAAAAACGTGCTCAAATTGGTACTGTTCGGAATTAGACTCCGTTCGGCAAAGGCCGATCCCGCTCTAGATCTATGCATAGACTTTACGATATTTTGGATTATGTGTAACGTTACGAATAAATAACTTTTCTAGTGAAATTAACTGGTGCCGTTTTCACTCACGGATCAGTTCAAACGTAAGTTATCCTTGTCAATCAAAAATATCGCACGTGGGTAATGCGTGACCGCGATCTCATTAGCTGATGCGCAAACGTTCTTAATTTGAGAGTGATTTACGGGTGATTGACGTATCTCACGGTATCTTGTTAATATACGACGTGTCACCATGTTAATTACTCGTTTGACATATATCTTTATACACATAAATATTTCACAAGGACAGGGCTATAGAGAATTTGACCAGCTTTTCATCCTTTTTACAAAGCAATCAATCAGAACCTTATCACATTTATTTTGGAGAGAATTTGACCCGATCCTCAAAAAGTTGTTTTCCACTTATTTTACTCAAATCAATTATTTTTGCACAGAATGACCTGAACCTCAACCTATAACACACACCTGAGTCCTCAAGTTATTTTTACAAAGCATTTGACTTGATCCTCAACCAATTTTTATTTCAAATAATTTGACTTGCACCTCACCCTTTTATATTTTTACAACTCATTTGAATCTAACCTAACCCACTTTTTATTTGCAAAGCATTTGGACTAAATCCTAAGCCATTTGTTTTTTGACAATGCATTTGACTTGAACCTCAACCATTTTATTTTTCAAAGCACTTGACTAGAACATCACACTTTCATTTCTTTTACAAGGCATTTGATGTGAATCAAAAACCAATTTACATTTAATGAAGAATTTTACCTGAACCTCAACTCATTTATTTGTTAAAACAAAAATCAATTTTTAAAAGCATTTTACCTGAACCTCAACAAATTCTTTTATCAGAAAATTAGTTCAGAACTTCAAAAGGTTCATTATTACAATGTATTTGACCTGAGCCTCAATCCATTCATTTCTTAAACCATTTGACTTGATCCTCAACCCATTTATTTTTTCAAACCATTTGACCTGAACCCCAACCCATTTATTTTTTCAAACCATTTGACTTGGCCTCATCCTTTTATTTATACAAAGCATTTAACCCGAACCTCAACAAATTCTTTTAACAGAGCTTTAGTTCAACAGGTGTATTATTAAAATGTATTGACCAGATACTCAGCTCTTTATTTAAAAAAAAACATTTGGGCATAACATCAAAGATATAAAGAACAAAGCATTTGACCTGATCCTCAACCAATTTATTAATTTATAAGGATTAGACCCATTTATCTTTACCAATGAACTGAATCTCAACCAAAATTATTTTTATAAAGCTTTTGACCTGAACCTTAATCCATTTCACTGAGCATTTGACTTTAACCCCAAACCATTCTTATTTTACTAAGCATTTGATCTTAAACCTCACCTTCAAATGCCTCGTAAAAAGTAATAGTGTGAGGCTCAAACTATTACTTTTTATGAAGTATTTGACTAGAACATCAACCATTAGTGATTACTTGTTTTTACAAAGCATTTAACTAGAACCTCATCCTAATATTGTATACAGAATTTGATCTGATCTGCATCCTATACTGATGACAAGATAAACACAATAATGAAAAATGACTTACCTTTTTGTTTCAAAAACATATGTTAAATTTGACACATTCTATTGAATATTTTGGAGTTGTAGTTTATAGACCCTATCAATACACTATTTTAAACAGTAAAAATATAAATCTTTTGAATAGATCAAAAGCTTGGTTTTTTCTTTGAAAGCTTCATCTTTTCTGTTGAGAGCTTCGTCTTTTTAAATTCTTAAAAAAAGACAAAAAACGCAGCTTTAGATGGAAAAGACGCAGCATTCCAAAATAAAAACTAAACTTTTTGAAAAGCGTTTCTAATCAGGTAGAAAAGACGCAGCTCTTATGAAAAAAACGCAGCTTCTGTGAATAAAGCGCAACATTTATAAAAAAACGCACCTTTTATAACAAAAAAACTCAGCTTTTATGAAGAAAGTGCAGCTATTGAGAAAAAGCGAAGCTTTTGTAACAAAAAGCAAAGCTTTTATGAAGTAAACGCAGCTACCAAGAAAAAGCGCAGCTTGTATATAAAAAAAACGCAGCTATCATGAAAAAGCGCACCTTTTGATGATAAAAGCTTCATTAAAGCTGCGTTTTTGATAAAGCTGTGTTATTATTTGGCACGGGCGAGCATGTATACAGCCCATTTCCTTAAACGCATCAGAGGTGTAGGAACTATTGACATTAAAAAGAATTGTCTTTGACAAATTCATTACATAGCATTTGCAGAGATTGTGATTATCAGTTGTAGATTATACTGGGTAAGATTACAGTGCGGGTGTTCACAGAATATACTGGTAATCAATGTATATAACCAGTACCTCTGAGGTGATTCACTTTAAAAAATCTACTTTGAAATAAAAACCAATCTAGGTTATACCACAGACAATGGAGGCCTCTGTAGCATTGCACACAGGTTAACTAACCTTAAAGAATAAGATAGGATTTACCAAAGATGGAGAAAGAAAGAGCCAGAAAACGCAAATAGTAAAATGTCATTTAATAGCTATATTTCTTTGCTGTTCTTTCATCAGTTAAAATTAGAAATCAAGATTGGTATTTGTGTCAAATAATTCAACAGTTTTAATGCAAAGTAGAATTTTTGTAAACAAATTATCCTGAACCATTTCAGATCATGTACAGTAAAAACATCTCATAGCAACGAGAATTGTCTATGAAATGGTGAATGATGAATATCATATTAATCAAAACAAAAGAGCTACATTCAGCAAAAAACCTCTCCTTTCTTGAATAAAGATTGGAGTGACCAGCTATACACTCCTGTCTGTATGACATTGGACAGTTTTAATCAAGAATGGGTGGGGTGAGATTGACAAGTATCAATCTCAGAGATGGATTAATTTCCATATATTCACATCATTTCTATATCTCTCTCTAGGGAATCCGGACAATTTGAAATGATGAGTGCAGTCAGTTATCAGAGTATGATTGTTTTACTAGTTGACCTACGTCGAGAATGCATCAGCTGACCTACGTCTTAGAATGCATCAGCTGACCTACGTCTTAGAATGCATCAGCTGACCTACGTCTACAATGCATCAGCTGATCTACGTCTAGAATGCATCAACTGACCTACGTCTAGAATGCATCAGCTGACCTAAGTCTAGAATGCATCAGATGACCTAAGTCTAGAATGCATCAGCTGACCAACGTCTAGATTCTAGATACATCAGCTGACCCACGTCTTAGAACGCATCAGCTAACCTACGTCTAGATTCTAGAATCTAACTCTTATATGAAAACTGTCAATAATGGTTAATAAAGTTTTTATTAATTATATTTTACATTCAGGTCTACTGTTGCATTGTTCTACAGTATGAAGACCTCTGACCCGACTTACATTACAATTGACATAACCTGTCATATCATATGTTCATAATTAGAAAGTAGATATTAATCGTTTTATAATTAGAAAGTAGATATTAATCAACAATTCATTCATTCAGTAATAAATAATACAGAGAAACGGAATCCTGTGTAATGTATAATCAAGAAGATTTACAACACAATTATGTATCATAAATAAACACAGGCATTTTCGTCATTTTGGTAAAAATGTTTATTTCTATTTACAAAATAGAGTCCTCAAAATTTGTTGATAACATAATAGAGAAGATCCATTCACAAATTAAAAGTAGAACCACCAGTATGGGATCAAATACTGAAGTTGCTTAAGGCAGTTCCATGTTCAATGCAGCCAACCAAAATGATGTTCAACGAAGCCAACCAAATTGATGCTCAACACAGCCAAACCAAAAACAAACAGGTTTCACTGACAATGTAAACAATTTTGGCTCAGTTCAAACAAATTCAATATGCTGGGGAAAATTTTCTTCATTCACAAATGACAGAGAAAGTGATAATGCTGGTAGTGTAAATATAATGGTGTGTAAGCGCATCTTCCACCTCTCATATTCACAGTGTATAATGCCTAGGTCCCACTGAGCATTTTTTGGCCTCGGAGATGTACTCTCGATATAAATAATTCAGCTTCAGGAGGCATCCGTCACAGGCATATCACAAATTTTCTAATGATTAACCCGAAGCTTCCACTAGACCACAAGGACCTTTTTCCCCCTTGTCTGTCGATGCCCTTTTATTTCATCAGGAGTACCTCGCAGAGCAAAAAATATATCTCATTGTCACCAAGGCATTACAGACAACTAATAGAATCGACCATAATAGCTAGACAACTATTATAGTAAAACTAATTTAATTCCATAAATGATAAAGTTCAGAAGTTAAGTGCAGACATAAATAATGAAGCTAAGATATATTCTCACTACCATGTGTATCTTTCTGTTAACTCTGTATACAATTGATTTTTGTAACCATGGCGACTGATACATTTTGTAATTCACCTGGGGTGCTACTGCTTTTCTATGATCAATTATTTTTCATATTGAAGACACATGTCAATTAAAGTAGCTCACTAGTTTTATAATTATACCTACAGTAAGTCTGAAAAGTCAGTCCAGGGAAAAAGAAAATCATGAATTATGTGACTTACACAGGGTGGACATACCATGTGACTATTGGCTAAGTCTACAAGTAAAAAGTTAAAAGTCACTGTAAGTAGCTTATTCTTTGACCGATTTGCACACGAAATGTTTGATGATCTAGCTGAGAATGCACACTACCCACACAGTATAAGGTGTTCCAACAGAAGGTCACATTTTATGTCCA
Source organism: Spisula subtruncata (assembly GCA_963678985.1). Lineage (NCBI taxonomy): Eukaryota > Metazoa > Mollusca > Bivalvia > Venerida > Mactridae > Spisula > Spisula subtruncata. The sequence goes on along the minus strand of OY787670.1, from coordinate 44,512,761 downwards.
AAACTGGCTCAACAGCTAAACATGGGTCAGTTTCGGGCAAATCTATCAAATTGTGAGGGTAGTGCTCATGATTCTCTGCTTGAGCATCAAACATATCTCATGAAAATCGGTCGAAGAATAGTCGAAGAATAAGATACGTACAGTGGTTTTTGACTTTTTATTGCAGATTGCAGGGGAGATAAGGGGCTGTCCCCCAACTCTGTTCTTTATCAAAATGAAGTTGGGTCATCCTGAATTTTTTCGGTGGCGACTTCGACTTTTGATTGTTTCTTTGGCTTATGTGTGGGCATTGCTCTGTGTAGTTGTGTTGTGGTGTTTCTGATTTCTGTGCTAGGCTAGTTAGGTTGAGTGCTACCTTCGTCTGATTTCCTCATACCTTTTTTGCATAACCTGTTGTTGTTGTTGTTGTTGTTGTTGTTATTAGAGACTTAAATCAAAGTATCGCTATAATTAAAACCTCAAATCAGACACATACTCACAAGTCACACTTACATAATATTAGACGTGTACAACAGAAATAGTATATACATCATAGAAATATATGACAAGATAGGTAGAGTGTACATTTATCATGTCATTAGATTGGCATACTATCAACAGTTGAAGGTAGAGTAGAAGATAGAATGATGAATGGATGGGAAACTCTTCATGTTTAACACTACAATCCTTCACATTCCTCTAAATTATTCAACTTTGTTAAGATAGTAACACATACGATGCCAGATTTTAACTGTAAACCACATTCTACCATACCCTGTAACCCAGACTTCTGTTGTAAGAAAACAGAAATCAGCACTATTCCTATTGATACATTTGATTTGTATATTAAAGAAATAATGAATGTACCTGGGGTTTATCGCATAATGAAGCATGGTGCTGAGTACCATAATTAAATCACAAGTGTGTACCATGTCAAGGGATGTTTTATTGTGTTATGAAGCATTGTCATGAGTATGGATGAGTAGAAACTAAATCACGAGTGTGAAGCCACAAGTGACTAATTCATGTATGCACCCGAACATGTGACAGTGCTTTATTTTACATATTCAAACTTTCAAAGTTCTACTTTGAACTAATTTTGACCAGACCACACAAACATCATTGAGTTATGATTAAAACACAAAGCACCAGCGAAGCCAGGAACCAGAATATATACAATCCTGTTATACAAACACTTCCAGGAGACAGAAAGAGAGCCAGGATAGTATACATATTACCTGTCAGAGCAAGCCAGGTATCCATACAATGTGGTAACATACTTATTCATGATATTATCAACAATATGAATAGTTCAGCTTGGTACCAGACATTCCCCTACATAAAACATCTAGTTCATTAACAACTGAAAGATGGCAGCTGGTCATGTTGATTGTACCCAGGGTAATAACATAACATAACATGATGAATGAAAATCACAGCCATACAAAGCAGCAACACAGATTGATGAAAACACTGCAGCAATTCATGTACAGACTGTTCAAAGTTAAACAAGCACAGTTGTAAACATAAGGTCGTTTGTAAGGTAAACAGTAATGTTAATCTAGGTTTAACTGGCTGTAACAGAAAAACTGTATTCTGTCCTATATTCTTTTGGATGGGAATTTGATAAGCTCCCTCATTAGTATTACTTATTAAATCAACAGCAGATCCGCATCAATGAACAAAACAAACAAACAAACTAATTATTCAAACTTTGTTTTGTTGGGAAGTCAGTAACCTTGTTGTAGATATTGAAAGAAGATGATAGCCCTTCACTCAGCTAACACCAGAAATTACAGATGTAAATGGCCATGAAAGATAATAACAAGCTAAACTATGGAGGAAATAAAAATTCCACTACCAGAATATTTCAAATTGAAACAGTAAAAATATGCTGAAGTCATTAATTTATGCATTGAATTGATCATTTATTTTTCTAGCACTTCCGTGATCTCCAAAATAAATTTAAGTCAGTAGGTGTCAGAAAAGCGGAAATTCCGGAAATCTGTTGATTATCAGGAATTTCTTCTCCTCAAGATAAATATAATGTTTCATACAACATGCACTGACTGCACCATCAGCTGTAATCAAGTGCTCGGTGCAAAACTGTGGTAACTACCTCAATTTATAGAGGCACATACAACAGAGCCCTCGTGTTGGAAGTGGAGAAACAGACACCAGGAATCTGTTGTTACAGTATTACCACTACCTGTGATGCACCCTGTATGCTTACAGCAACACTATACATTAACTGCAGACACAACACTACAAGTAGCTTTAATGTTTCTCTGAAGACAAACCCATCATAAAACTAAACCCATCATAAAACTTATCATCACATGTTGTTTTAATAAATGGTTTCACTGTAGTTCTTCCATCTATCATTAATTTACTCACAATTGTCTCTATCCCATTTATAAACAGATGGTTCATGAGAGACACCATAACTTAACTTTCTAGAATCCAGGACCCCCCCCCCCCCCCCCCTGTATTTTAATACAAGCTATGCACAAGTCAAATAATAAGGAGTATGAAAATACATTTATTTTACAGGTTAATTATTTGTTTATTGAGCTTTATTGTTTGCTAGTATTTACACGGTCCCCATGAATATTTTGTGTACCCTATCAGATTTAAGTTAATGAACAAGTCTCAGTATGTGCAACCTGACTTAAACGCTCGAACCATGGACCCTTCCCCAGATTATAACTCTCCTGACTGTGCTACCAGACTGCTTAGTGCTTACACAGTCAAGCATTAGTGACCAGATTCAGAGCATAACCTGTATGAAAACAAAAACACATAAAGATCAAGGACCTCTTGGTAAATAATTCTGAACGATAATTAATTTAGTGAAAATATCTTTATTTTTCCTGTCAAGATGTTTAACTGGTTCAGCATGTAATAAGTATAAACATATATGTTACTAAGCATGTATTAACATGTCCGTTCAATTTGGCTAAACTGTCAGGAGTCTCTACCAAAATACTTATTCCAGTATTTAATTGGCGAGCCTATTAGTGAAGCTATCATGCTACATCACATACACAGAGATTTGTCTGTGGGTTCATTAACGAGTAGTTCACACATTGTGAAGATGAGATCAAACATTTCGGGAAAGATGCAGCAAATAGAGGAGTAATAAAATATAAGACACTGTGTAGATTGAATCAACAACACAGACAATATATGCAAATCGTGTTCAAACATCACCAAAATTGTCAATATAAGGGAAATTCCAGTAATTTAAGACTTTCATTACTTGTAATTTACAATTTATGTAAACAAGTCTTAAGTAAATCATTCTCAGGAAATAGTGTAAATCTAGTTTGGTCTGTTTGTTCATTCGGGTTTAATGGTAATGGAAGCGCTGTTTGACCGTACAATTTTTGGTTCTTTAAATATTTTCGAGAAATAATGGAAGTTCAGGCTGACACTCATGCACTCAGTGCACCTTATTCTAAGCAATTTGTCAAGGGACCCTACATCTATAAACAGCTACTTAAGAAAGGTGGCTTTAATCTAGCTGTATACAGTATATATTTGATATTAAAGTGACCCAATTTGTCCGTTGTTGAAAGCAAGGCTTGACACTAATAAACGTCAACACTGGTCCACTGATCTGAAGCCAGTGAAAATCAAGAAAGAAATAGTGAAAGTCTTGAAAGATCAGTAACTGTTTGTTTACAAATTTTGCGTTTATTTTCTGTCGGACCAGTGACCCAAATACTTAGTGTCGAGCCCAGAATAAGTAAATAATGTTCAAGCCAGCATTTGTTTTGTCATATTTACAAGCAAAGTTATAGGCAACAAAGCCATATAGAATCATCAATAAAACTCTTACAAGATGTTTGAGTGTGACATATACACCTAGTAACTTGCAGTTGTTGTGCATACAGCAGGCACTGGCATACAGCAGGCAGGCATACAGCAGCAGCAGGAGGAGGAGATACATTGTGTGGTAGATCAATACTCCCCCTGTATCTGCTATAATGTCAACATCTCTCTCTCTCTCTCTCTCTCTCTCTCTCTCTAGTATAGCTTGTCTTCATTTTATCAACTCTACAGTTTTAAAGTACAATTTTAGCACTAATGTAATATCATTCAATGTTTTAAGGGATACAGAAATTCCCGTACATACTCCTGTTTGACTCATAACACACCTTTTAGGCTGTCTGAGGACCTCCACATAATAGTCCAACAGGCATGCACAAACCGACAGATTACGAAATGTTTAATATTTCACCAAAGAAACATTATAACTGGGTGACATAGATGACCAGAACATTGTAAGAACAGATGAAAAGGTCGGACTTCAGTTCACAATACAAAATTGCTGATTCATCAAAATCAGACCAAAAAGAGAAAGGTAAACAAAAGGACATTGCCATCTCAACACCAACCAATTCATCTCATAGAGAATAAACATTAATTTTATTATATTGTCATGGAAAATCTAATTTGTTATGTAGTGTTGATAACATTGAAGCATTCATCCAATCAGAACTGACAGTGACGGAATTTAGCCGCACCCAGAGTAACTGTATGTGAGGGATTTTAGCCACAACCAGATTAACTGTATGTGATGGATTTTAGCCGCAACCAGAGTAACTGCATGGGAAGGATTTTAGTTGTTACCCGAGTAAATGTATGTGAGGGATTTTAGCCGCAACCAGAGTAACTGCATGCGAGGGATTTTAGCCGCAACCAAAGTATGAGTATGCTCCAGTATCAATATCTATCATAGTAAGCTACGCTAATTCTTTTGACATGAATAGTTTGGCACAGTTCATTCAGCAAAGATTAAGAAAACTTTGGCACTGGAAATATTCCAGAATTACTTATAGTAACCAGTAGAAGGCCAAAACAATCTGTGTAAATGTTCCGGTGGTAGAATTGTTTACATTTTAAAACTGTTCCAATAAGTTGAAAAATCATAGTATTTAAGTAATATACCAACAAACATTTCCATGGAAAATCTACAGAAACTTCTATAATACCTAACATCACAGTGTAAAATGTCTCCAAGGAATATGATGAGAAAAGTAATTTCCTGGAAAAGCTAACATTATAGGACTGATGATACTCTAGCGAGCAGTGAATATTTCACACAGAGATATATTGAGTAGCAAACTATCGCCACAACATACATTTGGAATCTAATATATCTTCAATCTAACACAAAAGCTACATAAAAGTAGTGTGCACTTATAATTATAATAGAATGATAATTAGCAAAGGTAACTGCATAGACATTGAGTACACAGGTACAGGTTTAATGACAATTTAACAAAGCAATCAAAATGCAGGCAGATCAAGTCATATCATGACAGGTACATTGGCAAATGTTCTCAGCCCTGAAAATCCAAGTTATAAAGCCTAAAAACTTTATTTTCAAAATCTATCAACATATTGAGTGCTGTAACCTTCCCTGTCGGATTTTCTCATACCTTTTATGTATACTTGAGCTTAAGATCTCCTAACGGGCGACCAATTAGTGCCCATTTCTACATCTCAAGAAAAAAGCCAAATATTGACATCTCATTGAGCACAGACAGACAAAGACCTTTGCAATATAGACAGAAACGAAATAGAAAAAGTAAAGAAGCTATATTATTAAAGCCAATTGGTTGGTAAAAGAACTGTTGCTAGAGGAAAATATCAAGGCCAAATTATCCTAAACCTCTTACTTTTATCCAAGAACTTCAGTAAAAGCCACAAAACAACAAATTGCAGACCAGAAACATGCAGTAGCAACAAAAGAAGATGGTTGCCATTAAACTGATTAAAGTAAAGGTCACTAAGTCATATAGGTACTACAAAGATACATGGGGGGGGGGGGAGAGCAAAGAGCGACTACAAACATGTTGAGAATTCAGTGTTTAAATTATCTGAAAGAAAAGGTATAAAAAGGAGCATAAAAGCCACACAATGCTGGCAAAGTATCAACAAAGAAGTAGATATGGCTAAGACAGTAGGAGCCAATTTCATAAACATACACAGATCATATCTCCAGTTCAACATGCTCTGTTATTAACAGTCAGATAACATGATGAAACATTGCACTCTTCCAGAAACATTTCATAAAGTAAATAAATAGAAATCTGGAAAAATAACTTCTGGAGTCTTCTTCATGCAACGTTTTGAGGTATTCCATATTTTTTGCCAATGACAACGAAATACTGATACACTTATTATAACTTCAAAGGAAAAGATGTCGGTAGATCTATATCTGTATTCAAGGCTTTGTTGGTAACACTAAAAGTACGGGAAAACATGTGTATAACTATGTATAACAGTTTTAACACTTAATATAAATGTCTGAAGTATGTAAAGATGTCCATTAACTTGAAGTTGAAGGAGCATACATTGGATAAACAGACCACACATAAACCATGGAGAGTAGTAGCATCTTCAATATCGCAAAAACACACCTGAGGTTAAAAATATATGTCTGCCAACAGAGGTAGCAAGAATTGAAATTTTCAAGATTTAAATGCTAATAACAGATTCAGTAAATCAGACAACACATGTGTTGCATCAGCAAAATATAGGTACATCATGTAGCCTAGTGATTTAGGTAGGTTGGGCCTCCAATGCCTTTCCACAATGTTGCCATCTCAGAGGTTTGGAAATTTGGCTATAGCTTTATTATCCTGGGAGATCAACTCACTTTTAAAGATTTATATTAAGAGTAGCAGTTCAAAGTATGAGAGACAGCTAGGTCATAAAGTGTAACATATTGTTGGACTTCTAAATTCCATCCACTAACAAACAATTAAGCAATTTTGCCACTTGTGTTTTTTCACACATCCAGGAGGGATTTGTTGAATAGGAGAGTACCTGTTATTAAACTTAAATTGGAGTTGAGAATCAAAATTTCAAACTTGAATGATCAAATCTCATCAAACCTTATTATTCCTTCCTTTTTACTAAAGTCGAGAAACAAGGTCACTTTTATGCTGAGCTTGCAAATTGTACAATGTTCCTTTTTGTGCCTTTTGTGGTTTGCTGTTGAGTACTGTCCTCCCTGTGTGATTTGTTATCATCTTTTAGTATGGTGACTGAAGTTGTAGACCTTACTTAAATAATATATCATCTTTGACCCTTAGAACATCTAATGGAAGGAGCATCCATAATACAAATAAAATTAGACAATAGTCTACTGTCTAGGTAAGAGAAAACAAACAATCATTAGCTCAAGTCATTTTGTGTAACTGCTAATTACATTTCCGTGAGTGTTATATACTTTCTAGGATATGAATAAAGCATGATAAGATTTCTGATTACTGTCTGCTGTCATCATTATATCGCTGAATTAGAACAAGAAGGTCGTAACTACCAAATCGATATTTTGAGAAAACACGGAAAAACAGTCTGACATTTACTCTTAACTAATATGGTAAACAAACTTTTACAACTTTATTTTGGTCAACATGACAAGTTCAGATTTTTATGAAAATTGGCTCTTAAGAAGCGCCTTGTGATGCTTATTCAAAATATGTATGAATCATAAAAGGTCGTAAGTGGCACTTACGACCTTCTAATTCTAAGCCATCGATATGTAGATCACTCCATGCAATCTATACTGATGCTCTCTACCTGGTTCATCTTTAAAACAATACCGGCAGACCATTGGGGACAAAAACACACTTAAGTCGTGTTTACCAGCTTCACACCTGACCAAGAAACAAGAGCAATAGACCCACTCTGAATCTCCACTAATATGTAGGTACAAATATATTTAACATTTATAATCCCTGTGTGTCTCTTGAATATTCATATCTGGACAATCAAGTTAGGATCAGTTGTGTTTGCATATGAATACAAAACCAGTCTAACTAGGTCAGATTTGTTTGTACCTACAATCATGTAAATGAAGGGAAAAAACGGAAATTTCCGAATTACATCTTTTTCTTGGTGATCAAACCAAAGCCAAATCAGTGCAAGTGAAATCAAGCACACCTTTTAAAGAGAAACAAACCCCAGCTTTGAGATTATGCATGGCATGATTACCTTAGGTACATGTAAGAAATCTGCTTTTATCTCCCCTTGATTTCCAAGGGATCAACCAGAGATCACGTGACGTACGCTAGCACCAAAACGAGACGAATACGCTGATAAGCCCAGTATAAAACTTTAAGAGTCGAGGCTAAATCTTTAAATTTTACGAGTATTTAACAAGCATTCTCTATAAATTTATAAAAAATCGACGAGGTTTTGGTTGGAGAAAAAAGTTATACAGGAAAATGATTCGAGTGGAACCGGTAAGTTCTACTAGAAAAGTTTTTTGTTTGATAACGGCCAGAGGCTGACCCCGCCATATTCATTGTGTATGGGAGCTCAATTGAGCGGCCCCAATTGAGAGTTGAATTCCTTGGTGGAATACTCTTGTCTGAATGACTTGCCAGGAAGATTTCTGAGCAACCGCCTGAATGGCATTACGTACAATATTGTTTATTCAGTTTACGATCAGTAAACTTATGTATTTAGCGCTTGCAAAATAAAGGGGTGCAGTGTAATTTGCTAATTAATTTGACCTAGTTTCGGTTAGGAAGACGCTTCCTTTGTTCGGAAATTTGCAGATGCAAATGCGTCGAAATTATAACTTGTATAAGATACAAGAAGATACTGAAAGATGGTATAAATGATAATTTGAAATACATTATACTGTTCAAGTCTTTAATTCGACTTTAAACCCTGTTTTTTTTAGGAAATTGAGAGATGTCCGATAGTGGGAGTATTTCGGAACAGCCGGAATTGCCGGGGGAGGGTGGAAGAGCGCCGTCAGTAACTACACATGCGCAGAACGTACAGAACTCAATGCCATCCGGTTCCGGAGTAAACAAATCGAAGAAATGATTAACAAATTCCTGCAGCGATCGCAGTCAATTTTAGACAATTTTACCGGCGCAATTACCGGGTTTGAGGAAAAATCTAATCAGAATTCTAAACTGATCAAAGATGTCGACGCCTTAAAAGGGGAATCAACCAAAGGAAAGGGCCCGGGCAAAGGTAAACGATCAGCGACATCTGCGGGCCTGGAAACGGTGTCATCGTCGGCAAAACAGGGAAGACTTTCACAAACTGTGAACAATGTACAAGAATGTTCGTCTGGGGAGGAATCTGACACTGATATTGATACATTAAGGCCTGTGACTGTTGGCACTCCAGACAGTCTAGATAATGAGTCGGATCCGTTCTTTGACGACTTCGAGAAATTCTTCGGAGAAAAAGTTAAGGTGGGTGACAGGATCTCAGATCACGTAGCAGGCAAATTGAACAAAGCTCTTCGGCTTTCTAAAATCCCAAATGAGAAGGCCATTACGGAACTCATGGAAGAGTATAAACGACCAGAGAATGTGGAGGCCCTACAGACCCCAAAGATAGACAATTTCTTGTGGCGTCAGTTGCCCAGACCCACCAAGGACAAGGATGTGAAGCGACAGGCTGCCATCAACCATATTAACACGGCTGCCATCCCCCTTGTAAGAGCAATTGACCACGCCTGCTCTTCCACATCGCCAGATCCGTCAGTATTGACAAAGTGCATATGGGACTCGTTTAAGTTCATGTGCCATTCAGTTCAAAGCATCAACACGGAGAGACGCACGGTAGTAAAGAAGGAATTGGATCACAAATTCAAAGTCATTTGTACAAACGAACAGCCTACGTCAGCAACTGGACTATTCGGGGACAATCTTTTGGAAGCCGCTAAAACAATGGAAGCAACGAAGAACATTCGAATGACAGTACAGACTAACACCAACTTCCAGCAGGGTCCTTTTTTAGGCAAAGGCAGGTTGGGGAGCCACAACAACCAACAAACCAACAATTACAACAACAACGGGTACAACAACAACAACAATGGATACAACAAACAGAATTACCAAGTTCAGGGACGCTTTTCGCAAAACAACCAACAATCACAGCAGCCAAAGAAGTGGAATCACTTAAAAATGAAATCAAACAACTCAGGGTAGAGTTCCTATCATCACCAGGGACGGAAACAACGATAAACGTGAGTAAGATTACTCTATCTTTTAAAAACACTAAAGAGAACTTTAAAGCTGGGAAAACGCGAGATGATATTAACTCTTGGAAAGAGATTATGCATGGCATGATTACCTTAGGTACATGTAAGAAATCTGCATAAAACTTGTGGTGGTCCAAAACAATTCTCAGCATCCACTCATTGGTTATATATTCAAGGGCTCAGTACAAAACTGGTAATTCTGATTGAATTGTACAAGACACAAATGTCCAATGTAGTTATTGATTTATGTCATGTAGTTACACTAGCTGGTATATATACCTGACTGAGGACTGAGATTTCCAGCATGGTTATATAGACAGAACAAACCACCGGCACAAAATCAATACAAACAATGTAGAACCATAGCATAATTATGCTGCACTAGATCAAAATCATCAAGAATTACACATGCAGTATCATTATACTGATACCAGGGTACAGGACTGGAGAATTCACTGGCTTAGAATGAGAAGGTCGTAACTACAAAATCGATATATTGAGAAAACAAGAGAAAATTGTCTGTAATTTACTCTTTACCTATGGGAAAACACGTTTTTAAAACTTCATTTTGGTCAACGTGACAATTTCAGATTTTCATGAAAATCATAGGCTCATAAGAAGCGCCTTGTGAAGCAGATTTCAAATATGTATGAGTCATATAAGGTCGTAAGTAGTAGTTACGACCTTCTCATTCTAAGCTATCAATATGTGCATGTGATAGATGCAGATCTTGGCACAATTTATGTCATTGTTTAAAGCTTGTGATTAAAGTATACAGTGCCAACAGAATTATAAGAAATAAATTCGCATCATTTTAAAGACAGACCACACAGCAGAAAGCCAAGTACTAGAGTGATTATAGTCTGGTATTGACAGATTTGGCATTCAATGCATCATGTATGTGGTTAGATGCGAACACATTGTCTTGGTAAATATTTGGTTAATAATGGAGGGTATAATTTAAGTCAATGTGTATTTGGCGAGCAAGGTATTAAACCCTTTTCCTTAAGAATGGGGCTACAGGGGGTTAAAGTTGAGGTGTATGAACCTTTCTTAAGACATGGAGTTCAAAGGGGAATAGGGTATGAGGTGTCTTCTTGGAAATGGGGTAGTAAGGGGAGGCTTGTAAAATGAAAATAATTTGACATTGGAAAAAATACTTTTTGGACCGGGGAATGGCCTACACAAACAGTGACACTACATTGTGATATGGTAATGATGCAGACATGGTGTGAATATTCCAGCACTCTGGAAGTATCTTCTATAATTAAAGTAACTGTACAGTCATGTAATATGTCTACAACAAACTGTGAGACACAGACCTGGGTAATCTATACATCATGTACCTTTAAATTGACACAATATTAATAATTATTTGCAACATTAATATATCTCACTGGGTAGAGCAAAATGACAAGTTACAACAACACCAGCATACTGGAGAGCATATGCAAATCTTAACATTTTATGACCACAAAATCAATGGTACAAAGGATACTGCTGATACAAATGGTTAATGGTACATTGCTACATGAATAGCCTCAAAGTGAATGCTACTGATTGAAATATGGTACCAACAACAAGCCAGCATTGACAGTTGACAGTGAAAATGAACTGGTCAGACTATCTAACGTCACTGTTATAGTTCAGCTAGGGTAATCTGACAGTGACATCATAGTTAAAAGATTAAAACCATTGCTTAAACAGGTAGAGTTTAGTTTGGTATTGAACTGTTAGTATAAGCATTTATACTTGTTTTTACACTGTACTAGTGAATTGTTCCACTGCGTTAGTGGATTGTTCCACTGCGTCACTGGATTTTTATCCTAACTGGACTGTTACAGCTAGTATTTACATAAATCATACAGAAGGTAATGACCCTCACATAGATATAACATCATCAACAACACACAAGATACCGACAATGAAATTAGAGAGTGAATTCAATTTCAGGAACACTTATTATCACCCACCCCCACATAATTACCACAGACTCTACCTGTAAACTATATAATACAACATGTATATAGCCGGGGAAAACACAGTTTCTGAAAGGTTACTGTACTTTTCTACAAGTACAAGTGGGAATTGAGTACAAGTGGAATATAAACAAGCAAAGTTCATGGTAAGATCGTAGATATACAAAATAATTATGAAACCCAATTTTCATTTACATTATTACAAACAAAGCAATGCGATTTATATGAGGTACCAGTGCTTGAAAAGCAGAAATATAGTTCCCGTAACCCGCTTGAAAAAAACACACATCATTTTTGAGTGATTTAGACCGAGATGGTTTTGAAGTCCAAAAACTGAAATCAGCTGTCAGAAAGATCAGAACAAATCAATTATCCCGGCTGCAACTGGGACAACATTAAAGGGGTAAGCACTTAGCGGGTGCTAAATAAACCACTTTGTAAATTATGCTGGAATGACTACAGTAAGCATAATATATTTATTTCGGTCACACAAACACTTTAAAACCTGACTTAAATAACACCCCCATAATATATCACCAACTCAAAATCGAGAACAATCAATTTTTAAATATTTTTTAACTGTAAATTTCATAATTACGATCCTTGTCTTTTATAAAACTCCCATACATGTCAGAAATCCCAAGTATCTTGTAAACCAGTCCACAGGAAGTTAGGAACTGGAATATTTTTGAGGCCCGATATTCAACAAATGTTAATTTGAATGTGATTAGAAGTTATCATTGAGTAGAGATCCCCTGTCGCATGTAATGTGGCTTGTAACACAGTCCAAATTGGTTAACTTTTAGGGGGGAAATCAGTCTACAACTTGTTGATGAAAAACAAGAATCGTGTAGAAACATTAGGCAAACTTGCCAGACGGGAGACACTTAGAGAAAGAACAAAATGTTGTCACGCTAAAAACTTTGTTGAACACTAAAGTGTGATCAATATGCTGAATAAACAAAAGGTTACATTGATGTGTGTCATGCAATCAACAAGAATCCCGGGATGCTGTACAAGTTTTGAACCACAGGATAGAAAAGCAAAAAGCAGCGTGAACGAGAAAGCAATACAGCCTACTGGAGTAAAGCTTCTAAACAGAGTACCTTTTTTAACCAAAAAGCTTAGTATAATGCATAGTCTGGTATGGGATACCTTTTTGAACCGCATGTGAAAGCCAAGAATACTGAAGAAAGTAACCTTTTAGAACCTGGTGCCGCCGAGAAAGCTATGCATTATAATCTAATGGGGTGTACATCTTTTTTGAACCACATAATAAGTACATACTGAAGAAAGTAACCTTTTTGAACCAGTCTATAGTAGATGTTAACATCTGAACTATGAGATTGTTACCACAGATATAACAGTCTACAAATAATTGTTGGTTATCAAAGCTTCAACATCTGACTCCTCATCAATACATTGAATTAACTAATATCATTAATAAACTAATATCAGATGTAAACAATCAGCCAGTAAAGGTTGCTTTGTGACCCAGACAAAACTATAGAATGATTTTGTATTTTACAGTTAAAAGCAGGTACCATACATTTTTCAAGACTTTCAGCGAAAGGGGTCAGGTCCTAGTGTTGACAGAACTGCTTTTGCAGAGAAGGACATAACCAGTGCAAGGATCACTCAGGTTACAAATCTGAGTTGGTTGACAAAACAGAGAATTAAGAGACAAAACTGGGTGACAAAACAGAGTACTGGATGACAAATCTGAGAATTGGAAGACAATACCAAAGTTCCTTCAAAAACCTCTTCCTTTTGACCAGTAAACATACATTATGTGTAATGGTGTAATTCTAGAGATACTACTAAGTCTGGTAAGCATGATGATGAGAACTATTATATATAGCATGACCCAAGATAAAGATTCTCGGAAATTATCTAATATTTGGATAAAAATTAAGAATGCATTAAAAGTTGGCAAAACTCTCCGGTACATTCATGCTTTATCATGGTATAACACACACTAGTGATAACTTGTAACATTGCATCAAGCAATCTCATAAATACAACCACAACATAAAACCTTTTTGTCCAATAACACAGAAAAAAGATAAAAACCTAACAAGAGCAGACAATAATATATATAAGACAATAGAATCCAGATGGTGTTGGCCAAATCATAATGTAGAACAACATCATAATATAATTATCCACACGATCATGTAATTATAGGAGAAAATATGTTGTTGAATGTGTAAGAACATAGGAACAATGCTTTTTCTATCTATCTTCATGTTTGTTACAAGATTAACCAGACCGGGGGGGGGGGGGGGTGTACAAGCTAGCTAGCTAAGTAATTATACCTGATAATTACACAATTACACATCTGTACTCACTGAACAATGGAAGCTAGCGGTGACTGGTAACCATCACTGTAAACCTTGACAGACCATACCCTTACCTTTTAGGGGCCAGTTATTAGAGTAATTTTGGGAACGGGACCCAATGAGTATTCATGTTACTCTGGCATTGTGTAATTTTAGGGGCAAGAAGGGGAGTTCTATATGAAAAAGCTTTCAGGAGCTGGTAGTAACCTCCATATATGGGGGGGGGGGGCAAAAGACTTTGATAGGGTTTTGGAACTGGAAACCCTAGCTTAAATGGGGAAAGCTGCCAGGACCTAACATAACCTTTAAATATCGCCTTTTCAGTATACAATATTGTCAGACAATTGATAGTCGCTTTTAGTTTTGATGGGAAGATCCAATAAGCAAGGTTTTAGTATGGGAATGGACATAATCTTTGAACAGCCACAAACTAGTCTGGTTGAGTGGTATTGCATCATAATGGGAAGTAGAAGTTCCTGATTAGCATTTTGCTTGCATGTTGATGAGGGATATAATAGACAGATGATAACACCTAACTATCCAGGAATGCACTGGCAAGATACAGGAGGTAAAAATCTAATCTTTTCTTTTTGAAGAGAGGTGCAATTATAAGCTAGCTTCTATCAATAGTGTACAGTGCCAAGTCCTATCACATAAAACAAGAGATGATCTAGCAGAGAACAATGTATTACAATGTTGCCAACTGCTCCTATAGCATACACCATGACCAACACATCATCATAGAAGAATTTAAAATATAAATTTCTTGAGGCTATCAGAAAGGAATTTCTAGTTTCTCTAAAAGGAAACTACAGTTTTATGTTTGTATTCAATTTGAACCAGTTTCCTTTTATCAATTCATTTCTCTTGCAAGTTCTCAACCAAATAAATGGATAAGACAGTTTTTTGAAACTGAAAAACACACAATGTTTGTCTGATAGGCTATATCAACAAGCTAATTGGTCTAGAAAAGGAAGGTCCAAATATTCAGAATAGAATACAGGGAGGGGATAGGAATTCTGTAGGAACCTGTATGAATAATTATATTTTCTGCTGGCCTTACAAACTGTACCATGCCACCCCCTCACCAGATATGTACCAAGTAAACATTCCAATAGATAGTTCAATGTAAACATCAGGAAAATCCATAATTAGACAAACTACACTAGAAATGCTTCAGCTTTTATAAAAGCTAAACGCCAATACCAGTTATTACAATTTAACACATGTAAACAAAACTGGAACAAATTCAATTTTACATTTCTATCATTAAATATATGATAAAGGATAGGGTCAATATTTATCTACAGGATTCTATCCATGAGTACCATAGCTGCTTCTTCTCTTATAGTTGATTAAAACAGTTACATATTTCACTTTGTACTGACAGTGCTCCGAATCTCTCTCAGAGTGATCAACTAAACCAGTGCCAAATGTACTTGTTCCTAAATTAACATTGTTCCTTAAACAAAACATTGTTTCTCAAAATTAACATTCAGTTACGAAATCAACAGACAAAGAAGAGCATTCCAGTGAAGAGAAAGAATACACTATCTTAATGAGTATACATGAGCAGACAAAACAGAAGAATCTAACACTTGTTAATGTTATTCTGTGAATGCAACACTGTGCACAAACAAAGTCTTTATCCATTGAATGTCTGAAAATTGGTTCACTAAATATATGTGTTCACTAAATATATGTGTGCACTAAATACATGTGTTCACTGAATAATGTGTGTTCACTGAAAATGTCACTTATATCTATTTACCAAATGTAAGCTTTCAAAGAAATGTCTGCATTTATTCAGCCAGTATTTATCTTCCTCTTATAATTAAGTGTCCATGATGAACTGTAAGGTCAGAATGATAGTAAATATATATCATCCGTCAACACCAGAAATCAATCATGTTTGTTAACATATAGTAATGAGTACATTCTGTACAAAGACCTGGAACAAATACTGGTTGAAACATTATGTCACATAAACAACTTCATTAATTCTCGAAATAAAATCAGTCAGCCAGAACTTAGCTAAAGGATTTCATAGAAACAGGACAACTCGACAAGGGTTAATCAGAAGCTGAAGGATGCCATAGAAACAGGACTACTTTAAAGGGTTAATCAGAAGCTGAAGGATGCCATTGAAATATTGTGACTACTTTACCAGGGTTAATCGGCTTCCACTTGACCAGACATGATGGATGGACAATGGATAAAGAAGAAGGATGAACAAACTGACAAATCTCTCCATGTAACATCATCATTTATTTAGCCACTTTGACACCAAACCAGCTGAACTTGTTTGTTACATTATGTAGGACAAAAACAATGTCAGATTAGCTCAATTAAACAGGAACAATTCACAATCAGACTGTGCAGTAAAACTAATACTTGTACATATACGGAGCTAAGGAAAGAATTGGTCCCACACGGTTCATTTACTTCAGTCAATCAAATATAGTGCCACATCTTCCTTACTTTATCAAATACACCAATCGTGTCGTACTAAAAGACAACATATCAGCATAACACAAAACTTTCCTCATTTCAGCAAAATGAGGCCAATTACTCATTAGCAAGTCAAATTGACTTCATTTGTGCACAAGACAATTCTGCCTGGAGATTAGGAGTGTGTCTTTGCTACTGTGAAGTCAAGGACGTATTACAATAAATAAGATAGTGTAGTTGGGAATGTGTACTGTTAGTGTGTGAATTATAGCAAACAATATTTTCCTAGAATAAGTCATAATCTATGTGTATAAAGAAACAATTCTATAAAACATATACAGCTAATTAAGTAGCTAGTTTTGAAAATACATAAACAACAGTGCATTTAACAATGACACCTATCCTTTAACCATAATCATTTCAGTGAAGATTGATTGAAATTTGTAGTTAAAGAAGTGAGACGTTATATGACAACTACCTGCTACGGAAGGCCGCAAACTAACCAACCAACGGAAGCAATGTCAAAGAATTCTGGACACGTTATGACCATTATATAGTAAATTTAATGTAATCAATGTTTGACTTACCAGAATTTTGTTGATTTTGTTGGTATCTGACTCCGGATACGGAGTATAGCAAGCTAGAGCTATACAGTTGCTGAAGATAGTTAGAAGAATCAGGAACTCAAACGGCGTGACCATCTGTTAAGGTAAACTTTGACACAAACTTGTACACAAATACAGAAACAAGAAAAGAGAAGATTTTGTAGGCCCACTTTCTGATTTCTATAACGATACACTGTTGACACATTTGCTAGATTTAATTTAAGTGCAGATGCATTGCCTGTGCCAATCAATAATTATATTTTGTATTTTCATTTTACAAGTATACAATTTATTAGACTTCTATGTCAAGATTACTGTAAATGAAGCAGATTGTAGATGGAAATTGTATATTAGAATTAGAAAGTGAAGGCAAACTATAAATTAATAATACAGATACCGGGTTTTATCTGTTACAATATTCAGATACCTCAGGAAGACAATTTATCATAGACAATATTGACAGAACATATACATCAGACATGGCATCCATTCTGTATGCCTGTACATTAGAAATATTCCCCCGTAATTTTATAAACTGATATCTTATACTGTTATCATCAGACATTTAAGAACTGTTAAAGAACCATTTGATATTGATACTGGCTGTCAAATAGTTGTTTTGTGTTTAAGGTCAGTGACCTTGACATTTGACCTTCTGACCGAGACATTGGAAACAATCTGCAGGCCATTGATAGACCTATGTGACTAGTTTGAGGACTGTAGTGCTGTATGTATTATAGAAATTGTAGACAAATGCAATCTGATGACTGTCTGATAAAAGAAGGGCTAGTACCCTAATATGACACGCAGGAGGCCGGATTGACACTTCCCCAACATAAGACACCTTTTGAGAAGGGGACATAATCCATATGAATATTTGCAGGACAATGAATCAGATTATAGTAAAGGATATTTCCATTCGACCACCTGTATACACAGCTTGCGTATAGGATTTGTAAGGCTCAGACAACAGAGCGCCCGTACTGGACGCACATTTTGATTTTGTTGTTTTCTATTCTGTCGTTTACGAGTCATGTTTGCGGCTCCCTGTGCGGCTGCTATCGCAGCACTCCAACCAATACTAAGTGGTTTGGCATCAGTTGGTGACTGGTAATTGAGCCCGCCTCCTGGCTGCTGCTGCTGCTGGAGCTGACTGAGTACTGTCGTAGGTCCAGGCCCGAGCCTCTGACCACCTGGTTCAGGGGGCTTACTGGCGGTGTTCTGAAATACGCTGTTTGAAGGTAGGGTAGGATTGATGGTAGTCCTGTCATGATTCTCCCCTGGAAATAAAAGAAGAAATATTCACATTAAATTGAAGCAAATATATCATAGAAAAGTATCAATCAAATTTGTTGAAAACTTGAAATGTTTTGCAATGCAATGCGCTTGTTGAGATAATTGAGAGAAAATGAATACTATTATAGAGATATTACCCACATACACCAGCATCATCACTCCCCTAAGTGAGAGTTTTCAATCAAACAATAAGATCATTCATAAATTCGTATAATCAATGAGAGGCTGTAAAATGAACAGAGAAAATCTTCACATACTGAGAACACACAATTAGTTTGTAGTTCAGGGAGTGTGTATATATATACAGAACTTATTGTAAGATAATCACAAACGCAGCAATCAGTTCAATCAAGTTCCCTCAACATACAGTCCAACCATTGTTATTGGTCATATAAATATATCGATTAAGCAAGCACCCCTCATAAACAATTAAATGTTAATTAAGCTACCACTAGTCTAATACACTGCACAGTGAATGTCTTTAATTCCAGTCAGCCATTTTATATCAAATTTTCAGCAGTGATTTGCCAATCTGCTTTCAACAGCCACAGTTGTTTGTACCCTTTTTGTCTGGCTTCTCAAATAAATTCATATTTGTCTTAATGATTTTTTTACATTGTCCCTATAATGGAGTAATGGGTTAATATATGCATGGTTTGCTGCTTAGACTGAGCAACTTGATCTATAAAACACTTACAAATTCTAGCAGCACAGCTAGGGGTTAGATAATAATGTAATAAAAAATAAGCATAAACTCCATTGCAGAAAATTATTGTTCAAACCATTTGGTAAAACAATCTAGATTTTTCTATCATATATTGATATTTCAAAATCTATACTGATTGCCATTCCATTTGTTTGTGCATGTACAATGTTAGGTAACATATTTATAATATTCAAGATTCTATTGATACTGTTTGTTCTGACTGTTTGTTCTGACTGGTTGTTCTGACCCATGTCTAAGCATGCTGGTGTTTTGTGATGCACAAGTTAATTGCAATATCAGTAACATGATGCAAGAGACAGATGAATATTGAGAAGATATCATTAACTCCGGGGTTCTATATAGAGAGCCATGTTATCATGGATAGACATCTCCTGGTGCATCGTTTCCCAGCCAGCACTATGTTATCTCTCTCTCACTGAATAATGATGATTACATTAATGTAAAATAAATTTCCTAGGTTATAGGCATCGGATGCCGGATATTCAATCATGTTGATATTATAGAAACACACAATCATATAAAACTATTGATACATGTCTGGTCATTCATTATAAACAGGCCTCCAAAATGTGCATATTCACTTATAGGGAAATGTAACCAACTATTCACAAGTTTTTATTCATTTGGTTTTATGTCATTTTCATATTTTATGCCATATTGCCCAGGTCAGTTAGCCCATTAACTAGTGTTCCAGGGAATCAATTAAGAGGTTCAAAGGGAAGACTAACTATGTTGCCTCTTTAAATAAAGTGTTTATTATTATTATTATTATTATAAATTGATAACAAGTTCTTGCACCGATTCATCCTACCAGAAACTTTGTGTTCCACCAGTGAAGGACATGAATGTAGTCAATATGTCACAGAAGGTACATCAAATGTCCACCAACACAGCTAGATGACTACTTATTTGTGTTAAACATCATTACTTTCTCAGTCAAGACAAAATTTAAGCAGTCAAACTCAACCAGAAAATGTTGTCACACTCAATTGGAACATGTGTATAGCAGTCACACTCAACCAGAACATGTGTATATCAGTCACACTCAACCAGAACATGTGTATAGCTGTCACACTCAATCAGAACATGTTTATAGCTTGTCACACTCAACCAGAACCTGTTTATAGCAGTCACACTCAATAAGAACATGTTTATAGCTTTCACATTCAATCAGAACATGTTTATATCTGTCACACTCAATCAGAACATGTTTATAGCTGTCACATTCAACCAGAACATGTGTATAGCTGTCACTCTCAATCAGAACATGTTTATAGCTGTCACACTCAACCAGAACATGTTTATAGCTGTCACACTCTATTGGAACATGTGTATAGCTGTCACACTCAACCAGAACATGTGTATAGCTGTCACACTCAACCAGAACATGTGTATAGCTGTCACACTCAACCAGAACATGTGTATAGCAGTCACACTCTATTGGAACATGTGTATAGCTGTCACACTCGACCAAAACATGTTTATAGCTGTCACACTCAATCAGAACATGTTTATAGCTGTCACACTCAACCAGAACATGTGTATAGCTGTCGCACTCAACCAGAACATGTTTTAGCTGTCACACTCTATTGAAACATGTGTATAGCTGTCACACTCTATTGGAACATGTTTATAGCAGTCACACTCAACCCAAAACATGTGTATAGCTGCCACACTCAACCCAAAACATGTGTATAGCTGTCACACTCAACCCAAAACATGTGTATAGCTGTCACACTCAACCCAAAACATGTGTATAGCTGTCACACTCAACCCAAAACATGTGTATAGCTGTCACACTCAACCAGAACATGCGTATAGCTGTCACACTCAACCAGTACATGTGTATAGCAGTCACACTCTATTGAAACATGTTTATAGCAAGCACACTAATTAAGTACTTGAATTGTAGCAGATTTAAGGCGTCATTATAATGCGCAAGAAGGTATCCCGTGTGAGAAATTTTACCTAAAAATTTCATCCACTGTCAAGCTTAATTTTGTGTATGGAACAGTATCAATAATGGCGACTAACAGTTGTCGTCGTATCCTTGTCGTCTAGACGTGCTTAAAACCCGAACACGTCCGACAACTACATTAGTTTAACAAACGTAGGCCTACTAGCGTCTTTGCGTCTCCGACTGCTTAACGGTTAGTATGTTGGAAAAAATACTGTAGCTCGGCCGTTACATAAGGCCGATTATGTAGCATGGCCAAATAAATTGTACATATGTGCAACAAATTGTCAGCGTGGCCAAATAAATTGTACCTATGTGCAATGTAACATCTTAATAGCTCCAACGTGACGTCATTTTGGATCAACGTGACGTCATTTTGGATCAACGTGACGTCATGTTTACGTGGATACTGTTCATCAGCCGAATTTGATTATGAGATTGTGGATTACATTGCTATTTGATTTTAAATTGCGATGCCTTAGTTCATATTAGCTGTTATTCTAATTTAGAACATGTTAAAGGCTGTCACACTAATTAAGAACTTCAGTTATAGCTGCTATTCTAATTCAAAACATGTTTATGACTGTC
Organism: Spisula subtruncata; assembly: GCA_963678985.1. NCBI lineage: Eukaryota > Metazoa > Mollusca > Bivalvia > Venerida > Mactridae > Spisula > Spisula subtruncata. Next base: position 44,490,801 of record OY787670.1, on the reverse strand, counting down.
ATATAAATGAGAAACATGTAAAATCAATGTAACTAGATTACAGCGTAAATCAGAGTTTACCCATGTAGATACATGTAGCAGTTTCTTGCATTAGCAAGTCAAAGAACAAGTTTCTCATGATACAGAGTCTCTACAGCAGTCTTCCATCCATAAAATCAATACAAGACACAGAAGGCCTCTCTAACGTTGACATCAGGTGTACTGATAGACGTACTTCTAGTATTTCACAGAAATTCTCCACCATACAAGACTATCTAATTGTCACACACTGTACATGGTGGTATTTTAAGTTCACTGTCACAGAAGACTGTTTGATATTCATTGTCTTAACACAGCAGAGTTACTCAGTATATCGCTGGCTTAGAATGAGGTCGCAAGTACAAAATCAATATTTTGAGAAAACAAGAAAAAAAATGTCTGAAAATTCCTCTTTACTTAGGGTAAAACAAGCTGTTTCACTTCAGTTTGGTCAACATGACAAGTTGTGATTTTCATGAAAATAGGCTCATAATGATGCGGATTTCAAATATATTCTCATAGCTTTAGGTCGTAGCACTTATGACCCTTCTCATTCTAAGCCAGCGATATAGCTTGAATATAAGGAAAGAGAATTTATTTCATCCTTTCTCTATGAGTGTATATGCTATGTATCTACTAGTAAAACTATAATCCATACTTGTCAGACATCATATTTCATATCATGTCAACATTTCTTAAATTGAAGAAACACAAAGTTAGTAATACATATTTAAAAGCAAGGACTCTAAATAATACAATTATAATAAATTATGAAATAATGTCTTTTAATCCTGATCCCAGGCAGACTTTAAGTTATTTGAAATAAATTCTTTGTCTATAAGGTAAAGAACCACTAAATGCCTCCGCGGACCAAGTGGTGATACACTCAAGTAGTCCTTAAAAAAACTTTGGTTTGCCTGTAAATGGAGATATTTCTTGACAAATGTGGAGTTGAATGATGAAATTGAGTTTAAATGGTTGGTAAATATGCATGTGGTGTAGTAAAACTGTAATATTTGTATTATTCCACTGTTTTGTTCTTGATACCAAAGTGAAAGTAGACTAGGGTAAAACCCAGAACTCATAAATCCGGACATGCGCAAAAACGGACAGACTGTGTTTGAAGGACAAAAACTTTCTTAGAAGATACATGACCCCCCTTTTTTATAGCATTATTTTGAAGCTTAAATGCCCCTCTTTACAATGATATATGTGGTCCAGGTGGCCATAGACTAAAAGTTGAAAATTGGGGCCTACTATGGCCAATTTACATTGAGCTATAGAGCAAATCTATTTGTTGGTTTCTAACCTATAAGCAATTTGGATATTTCTGGGAGCAATATAAGCGTTTTCTTTTAATTTTCGAAGTTAAAGTTCCATGTTGGCAAATATTTATATAAGTTATATGTATAAGACAGACAGAAACTTACTGCAGCTGTGGACAGAAGGAGCCAAGTATAATTCTATAACATACAATAAACAGATCAGGTAAAAATATGAGTAATTTATAATGCACAAGGAATTTGAAAGTTTGATGAAAAATTTGGCATACACTAGCTGCAGCTTCATAGATGTTTTATCTATGAACATTAGTTAGGTAATAGTAATGAACATGATGTATTGAATAGTGATCAAAATATAATCAAATAATCAACCAGAGTGCGCTTTGATTTCCACAATCAAGTAACAATTTGCTCCAACATGTACTGAACACCGAGTACTGAACAAAGGGTATGAGCCACCGACGGCAACATGGTGACAAAAGATCAAACTATCTGTGACTTTTATTTGGGTTTATCAACAATTTTTTGATAATATCATGAACAACAGAATATCAATAAATCTCTCAATAATAACAAACACAAAATATGTATAATTATAACTTAATATTTTGTATTGTAAAACATATGGAACGGTACGGGACTCAGTATGAATTACTCCCCGTTTTTAAAAATGGCTGACTTTATTTTTGCCGATTGAAGTGAATTGTGAGTTGAAAAATGGCTCTTCCACTGTAAAGGTCGCATCCAATTTTTGGTTAGTATTCTGGCTTGGTTAAGGAGCGTCTTATACAAAGGAAACTATGGTATATCTTGAGAGTCATCGTGGTACGCCCGACTACCAGGTGTATAAATATAGACAGTATATCGACTGTTAAATTATGCTAATTACAAGGTCAGGATTGTGTCACCAAGCTATATATATTACAAATACAATGTATATGTATATATATTCCACACCCTTACAAAAATCACTATATTAGAATTGTGTCATGTAGAATTATTGGTGTCAACCACAGATCCGAAAAAAGAAATATAAATCGTGAGCTGCCATAGAATGTCAAACATTATTCTGTATTCTATATATCGCTGGCTTAGAACAAGAAGGTCGTAACTACCAAATCGATATATTGAGAAAACAAGAGAAAACTGTCTGTAATTTACCCTTTACCTATGGGAAAACACGTTTTTAAAACTTCATTTTGGTCAACATGACAATTTCAGATTTTCATGAAAATAGGCTCATGAGAAGCGCCTTGTGAAGCAGATTTCAAATATGTATGAGTCTTATAAGGTCGTAAGTGGTAGTTACGACTTTCTGGTTCTAAGCCATCGATGTATTGTAACATACAAATATAAGAAAGCATGAGCCAAGGTGCAGGAAAACAAATCTGCCAGTGTTTTAGGCGAGCATGTCTGGTATGATCATAAATGATAGTACAGCAGTTTATAATGATATAACAACAAGTTTCCAACATTCTCATCAATATCAGATGTGCATCTTCTATCAGATGTACACAAACTGAACACACAAACACACAAACACACAAACACACACACTTGTTTTCATTTAATCTGACTTCAACATTGATCTTACCTCATTAATAATAAGGAAAACCAATCAGATCACACCATATTAACCTCTTGGTCAGTAACAGGCGATATGATTGGCTATCCTCTATTCTTATTCTACAATTAAATAAGATCAATGTTGAATACCTCCCCTGCTAACCTTTTCATAGGAACCTGAAACTACTTAAAATTTGATTTTAAAAGTTACATGTACGTATTTTCAGTAGATTTTAGGAAGCATTATAATGTAATATATCCAAAACCATTAACTATTGAATGGCTGTCCTGACCTTGACATTTGACCTTTAAATCAATACTTTTCAGGGGTCATTACACCGCTTTCTATAATCAAATGAATGTTTGAGAATATGAGGTGAGATATTGATCAGATACCAGATGGTTTCCTGACCAACGGACATCGGCCAATCAACATGCAGGGGTCTTAATAAGTTTTAATCTAGCAGGCTGAAATGCTATACTAAGAGGCCTGAAAATGTCCTTTGGGTTTTTTTTCTTCGAATGGTGTACAAAAACCCTATAAATTTCAGATTTCAAGCTGGCCCAAAATGATTGTCAAGCAGTCAATTTGACCTGTAGCCTGCTGTTATTGAGAACCCTGAACATGTGCTTCTTTGATGGGAGGGAGGGGACAGATTGTGCATACAAAATTGAAATCAGTAAATCTTATTTCCTTCAACCTTCATATAATATAAACAATGTAAATAATATAACCAATTATATGGTAGGTAATCCATACTAAGTGAAAGTCAGGTTAAAGGACTATCGGTAAAACTAGAGGCTAACAGTCATCAACACTGTCACAAAGCTGTATTACATGCCAGCAGCCATCAGTACAAAGCTGTATCATTGTACAGGTAGTAAGAATCAATTACCATGATAACATTATTGATATCACTATTGATTAAATGACATAAAAACTTGTCACCTTGAATAACTGTGGTAGCCATCATTTCCTATTGACAATCAAACTTAATATAACAAATACAATATCATGATCCGAGAAGTCTTTGACAGTGAAAGGTTAGAAATAGTGAGAGAAGTTACAGACTATATCAGGGTGGACAAACTCTGTCAAATGCGACATCAATTATGGTCAACATGGCAAGTAAAACTATGCAAGCAAAAAGTTTAAAAGAGCTGCACATATTTTATACTTAGACCAATTTCAACGAGACATCCTCGACGCTCAAGTTGAAAATGAGTACAATTAACGAAACAAAACGCTTACGCCCCAGTGGAAGCCTTGTCCATAAATAGTCATTAAGGGGCGATTAACGAACGGACAGATAGGTGCATTACTATGCACCTTCATTTCAGTAAATACTTGCATAAAAAGACAAACTATTAACAAAACTTAATGGTTTTCTACAAAATGCGGTATGTCCTTCCTGTATATCGAAGCAACAAAAATTTATATCATATTCTTAAAAGCCTGTATGGAAAAATGTATGGTACAAGTTATAGCGAAGACAGGACAGCTGGTCCCATGGTAACATCTTAGAACCAAAATACCAGAATTATAATGGCACTGCAACACACTTTGCTCTACACAGGATGTACAGTTTCCGTTGACATAGATTTCTACATGCATAGTGGATTCTGACAGGTTGAAAGCTAGCATACATGTCGCTTGCTTAGAATGAGACGGTCGTAACTACAAAATCGATATATTGAGAAAACAAGAGAAAACTTCATTTTGGTCAACATGACAATTTCAGATTTTCATGAAAATAGGCTCAAGAAGTGCCTTGTGAAGCCGATTCCAAATATGTATGAGACTTATAAGGTCGTAAGTAGTAGTTACGACCTTCTGGTTCTAAGTCATCAATATATAGGAAGTATATTCTGTCATGTTCTTAGTATTTAGATTGATTCCTGGATGTCCTATCCATGGGGTGTCATCAATAAATTAACCCTTTTTTCCATTGAGTTCATCTATCAAACATTAAGCCGGAAGACAACAAAAGAATTATGGTGATGAAAATCAAATTATGTGTAAATACAGACTACAGTACACAAGCAGCTTAGCAGACATAAATACACGGGTTACTGTTACACACACTGGGTGATTGGTAATTAACTATTTCTGATAGAACAAATGCTGAATTATAAAACAAAATATTACATAATGTAATCAAACTGAATGCAATTATTGATACAGACCAATATCAAGGTTCATCGCTAAACTACAGTAACACACTTATTAGTTGCAGCAGTAAATACCACATTATTGCATCAATCATCAATATCTGCTTGCTAACCGAGGTAAATCAATTAGGCAAAAACATCCACATATAATGAAATCAATTATCAATCAACAATGCCACTGGGTGCTTATAAATGACATGTACTAAACAATAAACATACATTGTGTACTAGCTGATACTCGGTGAACCCTGTATCTTAGTGGACAATTCAATTAAACATCCATCTGTCTAATACAGCCAAAACAAAATAATTAAAATCCCAAATTAAGCAACCACCTGCCTCAAATGGCCACTAATATTTACTTCAATCCTAAAGCAGTCAATAGTTGTCTAATTAAACAAACCCTGTATCTTAGTGGACAATTCAATTAAACATCCATCTGTCTAATACAGTCAAAACAATATAATCAAAATCCCAAATTAAGCAACCACCTGCCTCAAATGGCCACTAATACTTACTTCAATCCTGAAGCAGTCAATAGTTGTCTAATTAAACGAACACTGTATCTTAGTGGACAATTCAATTAAACATCCATCTGTCTAATACAGCCAAAACAATATAATCAAAATCCCAAATTAAGCAACCACCTGCCTCAAATGGCCACTAATACTTACTTCAATCCTGAAGCAGTCAATAGTTGTCTAATTAAACAATTCAATTTAAGCAACCACCTGCTTAAAGCAGTCAATAGTTATTCAATAAAAATCCAAATTGTCATAGCAACCACCTGTTGAAAGCTGTCAATATTATTTAATTAAAATCTTAATAAGTCATTTACTGTGTTAGCTAGGATGATTTGGAGAAGTCACAGTAGATGTGAAGATCTAAGATCATGTTGGCTCTTTGAAAACATGAACAGTATAATAATATATAATGAAGCAAAATTTTGGTAGGAAAGACTATCATGGGCTCGGCATTTGTTTTCTTATTTCAAGCAACTGGCTTGTGTACAAAGACGGTCAGACCATTCCATATATTCTGATGTCATCTTATCTAAGGTCGTCTATTTGAAGATGGTTCCCCCTATTTAGAAATTAGAGATTGAATGTTAAAAAATTGCAATCATTTTTTAGATGATGCAACTTTACAACTACTAAACAAATATAATCCTATTATGGTCTACAAAGTCTTAGATAGAAATCAGGCCACTGTCAACTGTAAATGGTAGATAACAATAACACACACATAAAGCAGATATTGTTGTGTTTTGTTGAAGACTTTCAAGCAAATTCATTGAACCAATGGGCTGATAATTAAGTGTTTAAATGTAATTGGTTGACAAGTCAAAATCCTTGGCATCTCTCTGTACCTCTTTTATTCAACTAGTGAATTAACTGGTGTAACATCAATTTACAAACAAAACTTAAATAGCCAATTTAGCTAGTCTGGCCACAAGCAAGAGTTCATTATGTCCAGGTGAGCTAGAATTGTTATTTTTAGTTTGCTGAATGTAAAAGAAAGCTGAAGCTTAAATATCTATATAACAACATTTGTGGACTGGCTATAGTAGATACAGCAAATATTGATTATTGTGTTGGTAACACGACAGCATGAGCTAGCAGCTTCCTAGACTTCTATCTCTTAACAAGAGTTTAGTGACAAAGGTGTTTGACATAATATAACCAGAGAATGTTTAAACCAATACAACCTGTCCTCATACATACAATGCTCACAACAATAACATGTTGGAGATTATATCTAGTCTGTTCAAAGTCAAATGAAAATGGTTATAAACATAAGCTTGTCCATTAGGAAAACTATGTTTATCTAGGTTTAACTGGTTGACTGAGTTAAAGGAAGTCTCTCCTATTCTTTCGAATTAAATAGTACCCTCATTAGTATTACTTATTGACACAACATTATATCTATAGGCTTATGTCATAGCTTTTAAATTAATAACATATATTACATTGACATCGAAATGATATGTAATGCCACACTGAAACGTTGATTATATTCAATGGCAGATGCTGAAGCATACATGTGTTAAGAGATTTAAAGGCAATATTTATCTACATATTATAACTTGTATAGTCGATTCAATAAGTAATACTAATGAGGGAACTATCCCATTCGAAAGAATAGCGGTGAATACCGTTAACTCAGTTATTTAAACCTAGATAAACATAGTTTACCTGCCGGATGATAGTATATTTACACCCGTTCATATTTTACTTTGAAAGGACTGTAAGAAACGATTCATTATACAGAACTTCTAAGCCTTTATAGAAATAATAACAGTTGTATTACTAGTACAAACATGGATGTAAGTAAGACTGTCAGTTCATGAAGATTTCGTTTCAGAATCTTCCCATTCTAAGAATAGGGTCAGGTGTATGAACGTGATTGGAAACTATTAGCATAGTTATATGTGAACTTGAAATTAATGAATAAATAAGGTTTTTTTTAGTAAAATTATCAATTCAGAAAAAATAAGGAAACATTTATGGCTTGAGATGTCAACATTTTGCCATGATAATCTGTCTATTTAAATGACGAAAACCTTGCGGATGTCAAGAATCTTGTGTTTGAATACAATTTTAAATTTAGAATGGGTTGGTTTTCTGAACCCAACTTCAGAACAGTAAAAAGCACTGGGTAGGATTTTAGTGTTTGTGAAGTGGTTAAAATTAAATTAACTTGGGGGAAAAGTTGATCATTAACAAACAATTTACAAATCTGTCAGTGGTGTATTACCATCTTATAGAAGTATACTATAGCTAGGTGATGGGACCCCTTATATAACATATGATGTGTATTATCATCTTATAGAAGTATACTATAGTTACATGATGGGACCCCTTATATAACATATGATAATTTGTATACAAAGACTTGTTATACCAGTTTTTGTCAAGGAAATCAAATTACCACAAAACACAATAGATCTATGCCAATCTTGTCCATACAATCAATGGTGTAATGTGCCTGTGGCATGCTGTATGGACAACTTTCTACTGTCTCAGCTGGGTAACAGTGTCTGCTAAATAAATCTTAAATCATCCCCTAAGGCTATTGTTGTATTTTTGTAGAAATTCTGAAGATATTGAAATGATTAGAATGTGGCATCTACTTTATAAGTTTATTTGTCCCTTTTTTAGTCGCTGTTTACATGTCAGTGTTCTCATTACTTCAGGAATCAAATCATTGTGTTGTTGGTAACCTTCAGTATTAAAAACTATTACTGTAATTTGTAAAATCATTTCATTTCGTTGGGACGAAATTTCATGGTTTTGGTACAAAAGACAATTTCGTTGGGACTTGATTTCGTGGATTTTTCATTTCAGGTAATAAAACAAGGTTCAAAATTCATGTTCGTTGGGATAAAGGTTTGTAGTTGAGGTGAACCACGAAATCCATGAAATTTAACCCCCCATGAAAATTAATGATTTTACAGTACAAGATATGCCGGCTCTTCTGAAAGTTTCTTTCATTCATGCAGCATAATGCTTTGGCAGGACTATCATACTGTAAAATTATCAATTATTAATGTTCATGGGAGATTTAATTTTGAGGATTTCGCGGGTGATCTCAACCACTAATTTAAATCCCCATTGAATATAACTTAGTGGATAAGTAATTGTTGAAACTACATCCCCATGAAATGGTCATTTTCGCCCAAAACCACAAAATGTTGTCCTATTAAATTAAATGATTTTACAGAAATTGTGATGACGATAATTAATCTTACATAATTACACACAATAAAAAATATACTGTTAACATTGTGAAAAGGGAAAAACATTTATGTATAAAAATTAAAATTCAGCAATCCCAAAAACTGGACAAGCTTTATGTTAATCATATTTAGTCATTGATAATGCTACATGAAGAGCAATATCACACATACTGTTACATACAGAGTGCCTGAACAATGGAGTGAGGAAATATATTGTCACTCTTACCTTTATAACCTGAATGTAATGTACTACAAAAGCTTAATGATTTACAGACATACACATAAGATGATGGTACATTATAATATCACATCAGTCTATGTATCACATTGTCGGCACAACTAATCATTAACATTCTTGTGACAGCTTTCGATGCTGCAATTCTCAATATGTGACATAACAGCAAGCTGTTTATCAGACAAAAACCAACAATATGTGACCATTTTCACTATTCTTTCCTGATAAATGCATGCTGACATAACAGATTTATAAAATACTATTATCCAAATAATTTCCTTTTGGGACATACAGCCATCCCTACTGGAATCAGGGGTTTATTTAGCTTTGAAGACTGTGGAAAGTTTTTAGTATAGGTTTAAATTTTAAATATGTATTTAATAACAATTCATTCAAAAATTTAAAGGGACTTAAGTTCATTTCGATGATAAAATATGTTTTGTAGACGTTTTAATCTCTCGGCATTTATATACTACTACGCTATAGAACAACGTTGAATACATATTTTACTGCGTAAGTCACGCAATAGAATTTAGGTATTTAAAGGTAATAAACTGATGTTATGCGACTATATTTCTTCTAGATCTATGAATAGACCCTGTCCAGATTCTTATATAAATGTTTTAATTTATTCTAAGAGAGCTTTTTGATAAAGTTTGCAGTTTACCAACTGGAGTTTGGTCCCTTTAAAAGTACAACCTAACATTTTACTGATACTTGAATCATTCAGATATTATGGTTAGAACACAATGTCGCTAATTGTACGTATTTCACCATGGTCTACTTGCACTTGCACAGTAGCTTCACAAAGCTTGTTGGTGGAGAAGCATTACATTGAAAAATAGAAGGTTCTTCAAGTATTCTAGAAAGAAAGCTTTTAGTTCTAGTGAATAATCATATTCATGATAGTTTATTAACAGATGATGAAAACCAACACAGACTCAGGGCACTAGGGCATAAGGGCATTTAGTATAAAAGCTATCATTCTCATGTACTGGCTTGATCACCATCTGATCACCATGTACTTATATTATTGTTGAGCTGTATTTATGCTCTAGGAAGACCCCAGATCAATATCAGGAAGACAAAGAAGAAGAATACTGACTTCCTTCCATGTTTAATTCTGTACATATATGTGACTTAATCATGTGACTAAATCTTCACAAACTTATGAATAATTATGTTGTAGTAACTGTATGCTGTATGATAAATAACTTTGTTCATACATTTTATCATATCTTTCATTGTCATTGTCTGACAGGTGATAAAACAAGTAAATAAAATCCAACTTTAAAGCATCATCTGACATCATGGTGTACAGTAACACATACATATATGTTGGAACATAGTATTATCCCAGTCTGCCACTGAATGACCACATCAATTTGATCAAATGGTTACAGAATAAAACCTACCATGTCAGATTCTGATAGTTGGGCTTGATTTGAATCACTACATACATGATTCAGATTGTATGCAAACCAAGAAATTATATTTTTTATGTATGATTTGTTATATAAATATATATTATGATTATATCTCCAAGTACCTGGTATGTAAGTTTTAACATCTTACATGATTTATCAATCAAAATTCCAACATAATTAACGAATCCTCATATACATACTAAATTATATATACATGTATTACCTGTCTTCATTATTGTTGTCATAGTAAATCCAACACAATCCTAACACAATCCTAACACAATCCTTTTTACACAAAATCCAACTTATTACTTACACAACCACAAACAACAACAACACAACTATGTTTAAAGTTAGAGAAGTACAAGAAAGAAAGGTAAGAACTTCCTGGAAACTCCCTGCAGACAGTAGTACCTCACTCCCTACATTAATCAAGCTACTGATAGGTTGGGTAATCAGGTAATCAGTTACAACTACAATCATTGATCATCAGTTCTGATCAACTCTGATCATGTAACTATACAGATCTATTATATGATGGGGGAGATAAATTAAAAGTATAAGATTATGTATATATCTAGATACATGTGTGATGAATAAACTGCTTGGTATGAGGTAAAGTATGTACATGATACATGTGATTACAATCTTACATATCATAGATAATATTGCAGGAATTATATATTAAAGGATACAAGGCATATGTATGTAATAATATACTGTACTACAGGTAGGCTCTTGTTAAAATGAAAACATACATTTTCTTCATTCCTTATCGCTAAAAATGCATCAGCATCCAAAACCTGTGTAATGCTGAGAAAAAGTCTATGGTACCATATTATACCTACATGTACAGTATATAATAATTATATAATCTTGAGTCATAATATGTACTTTTTTCTACGATGAACTGTACATCAGAATAAGAAAATTGTACCATTAATGATAACCTAATTGCTAGATTCATTTTTATTGTACATGTAGATTATAACCCTGACCAGTGTGTTCCTGATTCTTTTTGGAAAAAATGCATTCACAAGTGTTCAAATGAGATTTTTTTTCACAGCAAAATGCAGAAATCTAGGTTATTCTTATTATATCCCAAGCAATGTTTTGGACTAGATTAAGTGTGGCAATACTCTCCGGATGATTAGATGAATCTGATGGTTGATATTCACAATGTCCATTGATGTCAAAGAAATTAAAATACAATATGAATATTCATATAATTGGGAATGAATCTTTTTGTCCAAATATTTTCTGACTGACTATTGTTCAGGCAACTTGTATGGAGGTTCAAAATTAGGGTTGACTTAATGAATGATTGTTTTTATTTCGGTCTAGTACTCTTAAATTGACATTACGCCAGTTGTCACTCAATACCCTTTAAATCAGTTTTAACGGTAAATTATAATCACATGATCCAATGGATAAACTTGAAAACCTTCGCCAAGCAACCTTCGACAAACAAGTATGTGGAGTGATCTGTGCTCCGACGCAATCATTGAATGTCAATTGATCATGAATGTCAAGACGCAGTTTCATTTCTGTTGATTCAGCAAATGTAAATGCATACAACTGAATGATTAATATCTGATAAGAAGAATTAAGTATATCAAACAAAAATCATTAGTCTCAACACTAGACAATTGAGTCTCCATTATTCAGCCACTGTATCAATTTAGCACAGCTTAAAAGCCTTTTGTCTGGTTCTTCCGTCTAGTACTGTCTATTGTGGGTGGAATAAGGTACAAAAGAGCAATCTATTTTCTATGCAGACTGTCTAAATCTGTTTTTGTCCAGTGGGCTATTTGTCCCAAATTGTTCCCCAATACCCACTCTTAAACCCCTACAAAATGTATCCGGTTCCCATGACTAATAAGGGGCCAAGGCAGTGCGAATTTCCGGCAGTGCTACTGCCCCCTCCCCCCTCAGGGCTCAACTTGTTTTGTCTGGCAATCTATTGTTACATTTTATCATAATTATAAATAGTACAAAATCCATAGGATTTAATTAGCAAGTTCAAAAATACAATTGACAGAATAATGGTTTACAATATATTTAATACTGGAATTTTGAAATAAAATGTTTTAAAAATTATTAACAAAAGTACACTTGTTAATCAGCCCCTTTGGGCTGTGGGAACCCATGTTGCACGGGCTAATAGAGCTTAGAGGCTATATAATTATACAGATACAAAAAGATCTTTAGTATCTGATACAGGGGCAAGTTAAAACATTTCTTTTTAACACATATTTAAACATGTGGAAGAAGAAGACACCTTATAACAGCCACCTGTGACCTGTATTGAAGAACAATACTGGGACCTAATAACATTCAGGTTCATGGTAATGGACACAATATGTTTTGCTAGCTCCATTTAGTTCCTTGTGCAAAAACTTGGAAGTAATTCTGTCAATCTATTACTTGTCAATTATTGCTAATTGGCATTTAATTGATAACAGGTGCTTGAATACAAGAATAATATACGTGGGCAACGGCATGAATTGGCAGTGTGAATGTATTTTTGAAACATAGAATGTATACTCTAGTACATAATAACACATTCTTCAAACAGCAAGAACCGTCGGTTAATTCATCCACCCACCCAAAACAACAGTAAAATTGATAACAAATTTCACCGTATGCCTAACACAACCGCGAATCGATTTCCAATTTTTGTATTAAATACGGCATTCAAAGTAATAAATCTGGCATATTAACATATGATTTCATCAATTTCGCGTATAAAGAATGCATAGTTAAATCACATTTGGTGCGAATTCATGAAGGAAAATCGTGAGAGTCGGCGACTACATCCACAGCATTCGTGCAATGCGACATCGCCGTCGATCTCCCGTGTAAAATGTGACAAGCGAATTTTGAACCAATTTTAAACACATGATGAAAAGTCGTATTGATTTAATATTTGTATATCATTAAATTTAATAATTATACCTCTTTCTACAGCCGACATTCTGATATATTCCAACAAAAACTAAATCCACAAATGAACATCCATCAATAGACGGTCCTCAGCATCATTTTTAACCAATCCATGCATCCGCAGACGAAAAAAAATACAACATTCAATAATACACAATATCCACGTATTGACACAATAAATGTAATTAAATCAATATTGGATACGTATTTAACACATATAATAGATAATACAATATAACGGACATCATCAACAGCGTGCAGTTGGCTGTGAAAAATTCACCGTAAGGTTTCTGTCACACTTGACCGGTTACATTGTTCAATGAACCACGAAACATGAGGTGAATATTTTAATTACAATCAATCTCAGAAAACCAAAACATAACGATACCCACTCAAACAATTTACAATTATTTTTATCTGCTGTATAACAACACTGTTTGTACACATTTTACACATGCTATTTTTGACCTATCACATTCGCGAGTCATTTTCCTCGACGCTACAATTGATTCAAACATGGCGGAAGGTAGAATGAATTTGGCCGCTTTGCAGCAAAGAGATCCGTATATTTCTGACATACTGGATACTGCATCACAAGTGGCTTTGTATTCTTTCAACTCTAAGTCAAGCAAATGGGTATGTATCATTTTTGAGCTTTTTTATCGCATGACATCGTAATAATACCGAATATTCTCGCGAAATATGTTGTCGTAATTTTAGCACGCATGTGAGGTTTGTTGTGATGAAACTCTGAATGGGAGGCTGGTTCACTTCTTAACATGTAAACGTGTTTTTAATTGATTGTAACTTTCACAAACACTCAAAAATTATTCTTCCTATGATACTATTGATTAAATTCTCTTTGTATACATAACTGTTATTGAACCAGTTTATGAGGCCACCATTTCTTTACTTCAGATCTGCAGGCACAGTGAGATATAGACATAATGTACATACAGACAATGTATACTTATTTACTATTCAGTAGACTGGCTTAATCATATCGTTGTATATCTAACACAATAGGAACTGTTGCAAAGACTGTGTAGTTCATACTATGCATATTAAGTGTTCTATTCTAAAACAAGACCCTTCATATATTTTTGTGGGGGACAGCTGATAGTAACTAAAATCTTGGGTATTTTCCCGGCCCCTGACAACTATATATTGTCCCCGGGGTATTGGTTCAGAGCAACATTTCCCTGGCAGTACAGGGGAAGTTTGAAGGTATAAACATGGCAGTGGCTAGGATTACGGTACCGTAATCCTAGACCCACAGGCTAGGATTACGGAAGTTCCGTAATCCTAGCAAGTCCTAGCTAGGGCTGTCTAGAATTACGGAAGTTTTTATACTGAGTGCAATTAAGCTTGCAGTTCGCCTTATATTGCATGATGTCATCGTTATTTCATGAAATTATACAAATATTGGTATATTTATAGACAAATAAATAGAAATATCAGTATTTCATGCTTCGAATTTTACTTCGCTAATATTTCGTCTTTGCAGGGGAAGAAAATAGAGGCAGTCCGAATGTTTATAAATTAATTAATGTACGTCGAATACACAAATGTAGTTCCATTGAAATTGATTGTCATGATTGAAACAAATTGTGTTGCTAATTTCGGTAATAGATCTGATATGTTTTTTCGTCATTCGGTCCTCGAAATAA
The DNA here is from genome assembly GCA_963678985.1 of Spisula subtruncata. Taxonomy (NCBI): domain Eukaryota; kingdom Metazoa; phylum Mollusca; class Bivalvia; order Venerida; family Mactridae; genus Spisula; species Spisula subtruncata. The sequence continues at coordinate 44,475,745 of OY787670.1, read as the reverse complement.
ACATTAAGTTGCTATAAACCGTTTGCTGATTCGCAATTTACATAGCCTGCTAGTGGATCTCCGTTGTGACAGCGCGTAGTGATACGAATTCCAAATATGGTCATATTTAGTTTCTTAAATATTTGTTTTAATTTGTAGCTGATTATGCTTTTCATGCCGTTAGGAATCTTTTAAAACTTGAATTATGTAAACAATCGATCCTGTGTGCATTTTTAAAATAAAATTCAACGGTCATTCAAGGTTTTTTTTGCTCCACGAATGTATATATCCACCACATTCGTGTTTACTCTGATCACACGAGCGGCATTCATGATATATGTTGAAGTATTCCTGTTCAATCCTGCTATTATCTGTTATCTCAATATATTTTCCGAATTTTAATACCTTTATCAATGCGTAGATAAAAGTACATGCTTTATAATACAGTATCAAAAGTATTTGCATTTGGATATTTTCCGTCATTTATTATCTTTACCATACTGTATATCTTTACCATAACCAAAACTGAATACTCGATGGTAAATATACCAATATTGGTATAAATTCATGAAATATTTATGTCAACATGCAATATAAGGCGGCCTTCACGCTTAATAGTACTCGATATAAAAACTTACGTAACTCTAGACAGCCTTAGCTAGGACTCGCTAGGAATATGGAACTTCCGTAATCCTAGCCTGTGGGTTTAGGATTACGGTACCGTAATCCTAGCCACTGCCTATAAACATGGTCGTTTCCCTGGCTATACATCACCATTTGGTGGGGGGGGGGGGGCATTGATGCAACTGACTGGTGTATAACTCTCACACAGCCATTGGGTGTGTAGGCCCATGCCTTACTGTTGTTGTGCTTGACACACCTTTTCGGCACTTTCTGATATGTAGCAAATAAAAACTTTAATGGGGGGGGGAGTTTGGATGCAACTGACTGGTGCATTAGTCTGGCAACATTTATGGAACACTTCGGGTTGTGTGTCTCTGAACTGAGTGAAACTCACAAGCACTTTACAACTCAATTATTTATTGATGTTGGATGACTAACCAGAAGCATTTTTAAAGCAACATGAATTAATACAGAGTATACCTCTATTTAATCTTTAAAATTTGATGCTATATATCTGATTAAATTTTACAAAAAGGAAATTAATTGAAATATAGTATATATCAAAGACAATCAATATTGCTTGTGTAGTTTAACATATCAACGGTGCCGAACCAAAACCCCGTAACTCAATTTTGGAGCGAACACTTTTTTAAATGGCGACAAGACAGAAATGTGCGGGACGTTTAGCAGATGCGGATGCTGCAAAAAAGTTTTCGCGCCAAAATTGAGTTACGGGGTTTTGGTTCGGCACCGTCGATATATTGATGAAGTTTGAGTTAAACTTTGGTAGGTTTCAAATTACCTCCCTTTGAAAAAAAAAATGTTGCCTTTTCCAGTCAACTGTAAGCATACTTTTGCTTAAGGTCTTTAACAAAAGGTGTTTGCTGTAGTCCACTGCATATCATATAAATACTTTTAACAAGTCCTGTTGGTGTTAACTGGGCCACTTAAAGTAATATCAAAGGAAAACATACCTAAGTTATATATATTCCAATTGAATGTAAACTGTTTGAATATGTTTTCAATTAACTAGCTAGCTTCAGTATATAACACAATCTAAGATTTGTGTCAGATAATGCAATTTATACATTATTTAATCTTTTCTCTGGAAGTCATTCAAAACTGAAATTGCGATTCATAATATCCTTGCAAACTTGCACATTATCAGTGCATAACAATGATTGTTTTGTTTGATGTTACTTAATCAAATTGCGAGCATTAGTGTAAATGATGTGCAACACATGATGCATAATAGTTAATTGTTCAACTACCAAAATATCAAAAATTTAGCAACCGTAAATAATTTGTTTAATCTAACTTCAATTTAAGAAAATGACAAACTTGGCAGTATAAATGAAACAAAACACTCAACACATGTATTTGTAACATTGTTTTCATAAATCAATTTATGTGTGTTGTGTTATATAATTCATGAGTTTAAAGTTAACACATTTCATTATGTTTTACACATGTATTGGACTAATGGTCCTATACACTGGGCACTGGGCACTTAAGAGAACCAAACAATCTTATCAGTAAAAGCTACAGCATAGCTCTATTCCTAATAGATAACCTCAGGATTACCAACCAGGCCGTTTTTAGTTGGATGGGAGACATTGAAAAGTATTTCAGAATTATACAATTGTCCCGGTCCACAAACCAACCATGGACCTCTCAGTTCACGGTCAAGAATGTTATCCACCTAACCACTGTGTCACCACTAACGGTTAACCACACACCTGTGTCACCACTAACGGTTAACCACACACGATTATGTTCAGTTAGTTGTTAAAGTATCTTAACTTATTTGAAACATAAACAGCATGTTGTTTCACCCTTTCTTATAATGATACAAAATGCAAATTAGGGTGAATGACTTTTTTAGTGTTGGTTGATCTGCAAAAAGATAACATTGCTGATACCTCTTTAAAAGTTGTCTGGCAAGATTTAAACCATTTTATTAAACCTGTTTTTTCCAACTGAGAAAATACTGAATGTGGTTGTAACTTTATGGTCTGGCTAAATATAGGTCATTGACAATTTCATGTCTGTATATATTCCATGTTATACTCTAACAGTCAAAGAGAGGTAACTCTCTATATGAATGTCTGGTTATAAGTTGGTTGTTATTGCATCATAGCTTACTATTAACTGTACTAACACATTATGAAACAATCCGACTATGTCATTAAATTGATAGTTCATCACTGCAATCTGACCATTAGTTCATGGTGCTGGTGAAGTAACTGTTGGTCTCCACTAAAAACTATTTTGACTGACAAATTGCTCAAGCCATTATCATACTCTTGTTTTGAGCTTCGAAGAAAAAATTTCAAATTAGTTCAAGCACATTCCAGCTTTTATTACTACTCTGTGTATTATGCCTGTCTGTTAATTTATGTTTAAATGAAACAATGAAGAAACATTTTGTGATCTGTCGCGCTATATTCCACTGTTCGATTTGTTCTGTATTTTAGAAAATACATACATTGGTATAAAATTAATAGATCTTTTAGTACTTATGACCTTGACTATGGAACAGTAAGAAAAGCAAACTCTCAGCTTCCTTATTCAGCTTCTGGTCACAGGCTCAACAAAATAAGATAATATTGCATATATTAGGCCTCTATATGTAACATACAACATTATAATGATATCATAATAAGTCCTGTTATACTGTAGGTTGGGGGTCTATAGATGAAGTGATACATAACTGATAGATATTAATCAACAGAATTGATACTGAGACGGTTTAATGTCCAGGTACTACAATTGGAATTAAAAACAAAAATTCAATTTACATCAAGTTTTTTACTAAAATGTATAAAATCCAGTTCAAAGGGAAGTGACTGCTGAGTGTACCATATCTATTTACAAGATTTGCTTCCCTTGGTTGTTAAAAACCAGTAACATTTTGTATTGTCAGTGATTTCCAACATCACATTTGCAATCATTTTAATACATTGCAGATTTAATTTGGCCAAAATCAAGAAATTTCATTACATTAAAGTATTACTGATTTTACAGTAATACCTGTTAAACACCAGTATTCGTTCTACAAGTCAACAGAACAGAACAGATCTCTACTTATAAAACTAGATTTGGTAATTGTGTTGTTTTGATAGAAAATCAATTAAACAAATTTATTTTTACAATGTCTTGTTAAATTAAATATTCTAATGAGGTGTTAATAAGGTTATGAAGGCAAATATTTAACACTTAATTGGGTTTTTTATAATTGGTAATTAGTGATAATTAGGTGTATTCCATTAGTACATTTAAATGAAAATTTGGACCAACAATCGGATGTTTCACGAAATTTTTCGGCAATATCATGTAATATGGTATTTCACTGTTGAAATCTTTCAAGTACCAAGTTAAATCTCTAAGTGTCGGCCCTACATCTCTAAGTGTCGGCCCTACATCTCTAAGTGTCTGCCCTACATCTCTAAGTGTCTGACCTACAAATCTAAGTGTCTGACCTACAACTCTACGTGTCTGACCTACATCTCTAAGTGTCTGACCTACATCTGTAAGTGTCTGACCTACATCTCTAAGTGTCTGACCTACAAATCTAAGTGTCTGACCTACATCTCTAAGTGTCTGACCTACATCTCTAAGTGTCTGACCTACATCTCTAAGTGTCTGACCTACATCTCTAAGTGTCGGCCCTACATCTCTTAGTGTCTGCCCTACATCTCTAAGTGTCTGACCTACATCTCTAAGTGTCTGACCTACATCTCTAAGTGTCGGCCCTACATCTCTAAGTGTCTGACCTACATCTCTAAGTGTCTGACCTACATCTCTAAGTGTCTGACCTACATCTCTAAGTGTCTGACCTACATCTCTAAGTGTCTGACCTATTAGTGTTTCCGTCTTCTTGTCGTTCATTTAACAGAAATTATTTATTTTTTCTAGTTTTCTTGACAGTTGAAGGCATTGATTAAACACGGCTTCATTGCAATAAATCTAAATTTTGTAGGCCTTGGCTTTTTGGGAATAATTATTTTGTGAGCTCTAGTTTTTTTTGACAAACTTTTGATTAAATATTGATCTCTGTTTTCCTATGCCATACATTAGTGTTATTGCTGGGGAAACTTGGGAAGAAAGTGGAATGTTGCCTCATCTACTCTATACGAGTTATGTTCTTTTTTCCGTGATAAAAGTTCATAGTAGGCTGAGGTTAATAATTGGACTCAAAGCCCTTGTTTCAAAAGTTTGAATGTTTTAATCCCTAAAGTCAAAGTATATTGCAAATTTCACAAGTAGTTAAATATCACATCAAAAGTATGAAAGAAGAAACTTTGAGCGTAAAATGAAACCAGGAACATAATATTAGACATTCGGTTTGAAACATGGTGTCAGATGTTTGGACATACTTTAGTGTCGATTATTGGTTAGTCTGACTGTATAAGATTTTGTCATTATACTTTTCATAATTGGGAATTTGTTCAACAACAACACATATTTTGTAGAATTATTATTATATTGTACGTTTCGGCCGAGGCCTTCTTCAGAATAACAATAACAAAACAACGGATGTGAAGTCATGACGTTAACGTAACATGGCGTCCCACAATTGCGGGAAAAACAAACAATGCAACAAAGAGTTCAATAATATATGGATCAGAATACATGAATTCCTATAAAAGTATATATATAAAAAAAGAAATCATAATTCATTTTTTTTTGTCATACTTTTCAGTAATAGTGCTAGTAGGTTTTAGGAATTTACAAGATTATGTCATGTCATACACGTCCGTCAGTTAGAACTCCTTGAGAGGTCAAAGATTCTATATGAATAAAGATATTCCTATTGATGTATTAGTTGTTTAGTGATTCTAGTATTCTGGTATATCTATTTTCAGGAGACGACATCTATAGAAGGCTCATTGTTCATCTATAAAAGGTAATAGCTTATCTTTGTTTTATTGCTGTATGACAGGAATAAGATTTTGTTATATTATCTTACATCATCTTTCCATATCAATGACCGTTATATTACAGTTATACTGTTTTATGTAATTAACCAATTACCAGAAACTTCTATCCTACCAAATATACTCGGGATCTGAGTTCGAAATAAACACGGGATCTGAGTTCCAAATATACACAGGATCCCAGTATCAAATATACACGGACCCTAGTACCAAATATATATAGGGTCCGAGTACAAAATATACACTGGATTCGAGTACCAAATATACACTGACCAAGAGTACCAAATATACACCGGGTCAGAGTACCAAATATGCACAGGGTCTGAGTACCAAATATACACTGGATGTGAGTACCTAATATACATGGGCTCCAAGTACAAAATATGCATGGGCTCCAAGTACCAACTATACACTGGCTCCAAGTACCAACTATACATTGGACATCAGTACCAACTATACACTGGCTCCGAGTACCAAATATACACTGGACATCAGTACCAACTATACACTGGCTCCAAGTACCAAACATACTTGGTCTCCAAGTAACAAATATACACTAGCTCCAAGAACCAAATATACATGGCGTGACAGGGTCTGAGTACCAAACATACATGGGCCCCAAGTACCAAATGTACACTGGCTCCAAGAACCAAATATACATGGGGTACGAGTACCAAATATACACAGGGCCTGATTACCAAATATACACGGGATCCAAGTACCAAATATACTCTGGATCCCAGTACCAAATATACACAGGATCCCAGTACCAAATATACACAGGGCCTGATTACCAAATATACACGGGATCCAAGTACCAAATATACACAGGATCCCAGTACCAAATATACACAGGGCCTGATTACCAAATATACACTGTACATCAGTACCAAATATACACAAAGTCCGAGTACCAAATATACACTGGACGTCGGTACCAAATATACATGGGCTCCAAGTACCTAATATACACTGACTCCAAGTACCAAATATACACTGGACATCAGTACCAGATATACACGGGACATCAGTACCAAATATACACAGGGTCTGAGTACCAAATATACACTGTACATCAGTACCAAATATACACAAAGTCCGAGTACCAAATATACACTGGACGTCGGTACCAAATATACATGGGCTCCAAGTACCTAATATACACTGACTCCAAGTACCAAATATACATGGGGTCCGAGTACCAAATATACACTGGACGTCGGTACCAAATATACACTGGACGTCGGTACCAAATATACATGGGCTCCAAGTACCTAATATACACTGACTCCAAGTACCAAATATACATGGGGTCCGAGTACCAAATATACACTGGACATCAGTACCAAATATACACAAAGTCCGAGTACCAAATATACACTGGACGTCGGTACCAAATATACATGGGCTCCAAGTACCTAATATACACTGACTCCAAGTACCAAATATACATGGGGTCCGAGTACCAAATATACACTGGACGTCGGTACCAAATATACACTGGACGTCGGTACCAAATATACATGGGCTCCAAGTACCTAATATACACTGACTCCAAGTACCAAATATACATGGGGTCCGAGTACCAAATATACACTGGACGTCGGTACCAAATATACACTGGACGTCGGTACCAAATATACATGGGCTCCAAGTACCTAATATACACTGACTCCAAGTACCAAATATACATGGGGTCCGAGTACCAGATATACACTGGACGTCAGTACCAGATATACACTGGACATCAGTACCAGATATACACTGGACGTCAGTACCAGATATACACTGGACGTCAGTACCAGATATACACTGGACGTCGGTACCAAATATACACTGGACATCAGTACCAGATATACACTGGACGTCGGTACCAAATATACACTGGACATCAGTACTAAATATACACTGGACATCAGTACCAAATATACACTGGACATCAGTACTAAATATACACTGGACATCAGTACTAAATATACACTGGACATCAGTACCAAATATACACTGGACATCAGTACCAGATATACACTGGACATCAGTACCAAATATACACAGGGTCTGAGTACCAAATATACACTGTACATCAGTACCAAATATACACAAAGTCCGAGTACCAAATATACACTGGACATCAGTACCAAATATACACTGGACATCAGTACCAAATATACACTGGATCCCAGTGCTGCTCAGTCTCATTCAACTTCTGATGCCCCAAGTGCTCATAATAATAAATATAAAAACTTCTTTTTCTCAGGATTTTGTTGAGATTGGTAAATCCTATATAACTGATAAATCTATCAATGAAGGATGACTTATGTGCCCTTTACCAGAACCAACCCACCATGTCGGGGGGGGGGGGGCTCTATATAATATACATCATTCTGATCCAATCTATCAATTAAGGAGAATTGATGGACCCTTTTTCTTTAAAACAATACCTTGTTTGACCCACCATATTCTATGAACACATTCAGTTATATTCAGAGCAGTTCTGTATTCTATATTTTATACATGTATGTTTATCACATGTTTAAACAATTATCAATTTTTACCTTGAAGTTAAACATAATACAGGTGCATTTATCTATACATATGTTTACATATATCATGATCTAATTGTGAACATATGTTATATATATAAATACTCACAGCCAACTCGTTGTTGCATCAATTCATGCTGTACAATATTACCTTCTTATTGAAGAGTCAGACTATGAAATCCTCGGAGGCAGTGTACTTACGTCATTGTGTGTGTTATGATTAATTGTGTACGAGGTTTTCAATCATTTCAAACCACTGATATGATTGGCATAAACAAGCTTGTTTTGTGGTTTTATTGCTTCGTAAATATAAACATCATTGATAAAATAAATATAAACATATCAAGCTAAATTCTTCATTCATGTCTGTATGTATAGAAGTGAAGAAAGCTTGAACTACTTTGCCTTTCTTTGATTTACTTAATAGGCTCACATATACAATACCGTTATTTGAATGTAACTTAGTCCAAGCTTCGTAAAAAGTGGGCTTGACACTAACACTGGTCCAGGCTGGCTCAATCGAAGTCAGTGCAAATCAAGAAGGAACAGTGAAAGTCTTGAAGGCCCAGTAACTGATTTCTTTACAAAATCTTTACGCTTCTATACTGTGGGCCTAGTGACCATATGTTTGAATCATATTTGGTTGTAATGGTTGTTGTTGGATTGTACCTTTAATCTCAGACTGCATGAGAGAGGCATAGTATTGTATGTGATACCATGTACTGTTACACACTGTTGATCTAGTATGTGATAAAAGAAAATAATTTACATTTTAATATTTTATGATCAATTTCATTAGTCATTAACATTGCGGCATTTTGCCGTTCTAGTATTGATGTTTCTACTTAGATGTTTTAGAAATGCTTCCCTGGGGACTATAATGTCACTATATATACAATATATCTACGACTGGTTGTAGTCAAACTGTCGTATCTACCTGTATATTGGTTAGCACCTAGCCTAGTATCGCTCTCCTCCCCTCAGGGTTTGTAGATATCATGATTTCAGTGTCAGAATAGACCTACTCCGGATCTCCATTAATCTGTAGCTACAAACAGATTTTTACTGTTATAATCCTGGTGTCACTTGAATATTTATCACTGGACAATAGAGTTAGGGTCAGTTGGCTTTGCATATGAATACAAAGCCCGTCTATCTACGCCAGATTCATTTGTACCTACATGTATATGTAAATTAACGGGAAAACCACCTCACACAAAGTTCTGATTGAGCGTTGACGTTTTTTTGCTGTTAATCCATTGAAACAATTTTTTCATTTATTCACAAGATTTGTCTAATGCAAACTTGGTATAGCTAGTTTGCGATAGAAAAAAATCGTGTTTTTTAAATATTTCTCTGCAATTACTACACCTACAAGTATGAAAATTTGCACGAATAAATGAAATATATCTACCTAATACACACTGAAATTTCAGCAAGATCAGAAATGAGTTAAAAAAGTTTTGTTCATAAGTTCTATGTAACAATTTTGTAGTTTTGTATGAAAAATCAAGTTAGAAGACTTGATACTTGAAACAGCTAATTTACGGTCACGTGAAACGCATAACGGTATATTTACGTATTTGCAACCTACATAATTTAACACATGTGAGGCCCGTCTTTGAATATGGCGAAGTACATCTTATTGCTGTACATTGTTTACAAGCGACACACCTAAATAAACCAAATCGCAAGGGCCTCCTAAGTCTTGTCTTTATAACAGCAATCTCAATCCCGCTGATCACGGATTGTAACGGTTAAATAATTGATAATAAATCATCAATGGAATACCAGATTACCTCCCTGCGTTAAACTGTAAATACGCATGCAATTTCTATATGTAATAAAGAATAAATGTCTTTTAATTGGTGACTAAAAATTATGAAATTCAAAATGAGACTAGGTAGGAAGTTATTGTAGTTCTGTGTAATTTTTTACCAAAATCTGATGAATAGATTTTCAGAAATCTTTAAAAAACACGATTTTTTTCTATCGCAAACTAGCTATAGAAATTGTTATTAAATAAGCATATTTTGACAGTTTTTCTTGAGATTTCTTGGTAGATATGTGAAGAGACTTTGTCTATGTGTGTAGAGATAGAAGGCATGTGGTATAATATCCGTATCAAGCCAATCAATGTATGATCACATTGTCAGATCACTGTAAGATCAGTGTAGGATTGTAAAGTGTTTGTTAATTCATGTCGGGTGTGATACTGGCAGCACGAGTCTTAGATGTTTACAGGGTTTTCATCATTTTGCTATTTTTCCCAGTAATTTTTTTTTCACATGAAACTATACATGAATACATGTACAACTGATACCGAAGGGAGGCAACTTTTTTTTCATGAAATTACCCGCCTTCGTAGCCCTAAAAGATCACCCGAGTCAAAAAAACTTGATTAAAGTTACAAAAAAATAGTATTAAAACTAGAAAGTAAAACTATTTCGAAAATAATATATAGTATAGTCTGTAGCCACAAACAATAGAATTCTTCTAACAGCTGAGATAGCTTGTAAATATCAAAGGGAAAAACAATACTTTCTCCTGCTATTGTTCTATTTCTCACATATTTCGATGGCTTACAATTAGAAGGTCGTAAGTGCCACTTACGACCTTTTAAGATTCATACATATTTAGAACAAGCATATCACAAGGCGCTTCTTATGAGCCTATTTTCATGAAAATCTGAAATTGTCATGTTGACCAAAATGAAGTTTTATAAAAGGTGCTTTCCCAAAGGTAAAGAGTAAATTAAAGACAGTTTTCTCTTGTTTTCTCAATATATCGATTGTGTAGTTACGACCTTCTTGTTCTAAGCCATTGATTTATATTTTATAGATGTTTTCTCGAGTGTCGAATATTACAATCAAATTCCTGAACTAAATTTTTCTGACAAAATTATTAGCAATAATATGCCCATCAATATTTATTACCGGTATGCCCCTCTTGAAGGAAGTGGATTGAGGGGGGGGGGGGGGGGGGAGATTATTGCTTTGCACATACCAGATTGCCTTACTGTCTGCATATGGTGGTTTTATGTGAAACACTTCAGACATTGTAATTAATTAATTATTCAATTATATTAATTAAGTGTTTAATTAATTGAACTCAATAAATAAATATGCCGAATTAACAACTGTAACAACAGAATGTGGTTCTCCATTTATTTCACCAAGTGTTTAATTAGTTTAAAAGATTATAGAGTTGATAATTAGCATTATCGTATAGCGATCACTTATTATAACAACAATATTTTACCTGCCTCTCAGTCAACATTCAGAATTTATGAATAAATATTGTATAGTTGTTTAGAATACTATAATCAATATATGAATATAAACATCAATAATTTTATACAAATATGGAATCATTCAGTGTTATAACAGTAATAAATATGTAGTAACATGTATTGATTCATTATTGTATCAACTATTTGATTTGATACACATTTTGCTAATCATAATGGCAGTCAATAAAATTAGCACTCGCCCCGAAGGCCATGGCGAGTAACTTTCTGCTGATTTTCTGTTCGGGCGAGTTACTTTTTCCATAGAAGTAGTCACTTTTTGTGTCTATTTCAGGTACTAACCTATGTATGTTCTGTAAATATGTTTATATTATTGCTATGGGCTGGTGGCCGATATCAAATAAAAAAATTGTCATTGTCATACTTTATGTAGGATTACTCGCCCAAATGGCAGGTAATGTTCAAAAGCTTATTTCAATGACTGCAATGGCATTATTTTTGATACCCTGGCATCTACAGACAGTCCTTTCATTTGTTTGTTCGTCCATCTGTTTGACCGATTGAAAGTATTAACAAAAATTCTTGAAGTTAATGAAACTCAAATATAAAAACTCCTTCAAAGCATTCAGTCACATGTAACCTTCAAACTTGACATACTTGTTTACTATCATATTAAACACCTTACAATCGTCAACGTTATGTAGCACTTTCCACCCATATGATAGCTAGTTATTAAAAAATTTATGGGTTCCACCGGGGCATGAGCGATTATTTAACACAAGTCTTGTTCTCATGGTAACTTTTGCAGAAAAAACTACTCTCTTTAATATTTTGAAATTTGTGATCTTTCCCTGAAGTTCCCTCATAATACTGAAATTCTTGAATTTCACACTCCTGCAAAAAATACCCTGTAAAATTCTGAAATTTCATGTTCCTGCAAAAATTACTGAGAAAAAAATACATAAAAAATATGTTATACGGTATTTGTTTGTTAATAAATTTGTGGTATCCTGCACAAGCATAGACAGATATTCGATAAATATTCTATAAATTTATAGTGAATAATTTATGAGTGTTGACAGAGTTAATTTGTTTCTCCAGTCTCTTGGTGTGCAGTCTAAAAGTCATGTGTTCATTATATAGCTAGAGGAATATCAATAATCTAGGAACAATTTTCCTGTCAAAAGTAAAACAAGCATTTATTGTAGTACCAGTAGGTAATTTAGTTCTGGTTAAATAGTATATAAGATTATCTACATGAGAATGTCATAGATTCCAGCGACTTACAAACAATGTTATATAGGACTGGTTTTACCGTTATTTATGCAATAAAAACTATTCTTAACTTGACTTTTGAGAAAAAAATATGAGCCATTTCATAGCCTGGTCATTAGGGTCGGCATTGGCACTTGCGTTGGTTAAGTTTATTATTAAGGTCAATTTCTGGAAAACTACAAGAGGTATCTGAACTTGAAACATGGCATAGTTATTCACCATCAAAAGATGAGTCCAAAAGACAAGGCTGATAACCCTGTGATCTATATTTGGTGAATTATCTGCCCTTGTTACTATAAAACACCGAGAAAGTCTAGCGTCCAGCACCCGTAGGCGATGCTCTTGTTTATTGTTTTGGTCCTGTAAGGAACTCTAGCTTGGTATTTCTTGGTATAAATGTAATAATGATTTCTGTACCAATTAATTTCTCATTAGTCTTCATACTGCTAAAAGACAAGAAAGAGTACAGTATTTGTTACTTGTGGAGTAAGGTATGTAGGATACATATCCTTGGTTATAGAGAACACTTACATTCTCCTAGTTCCGACTAAGACATGAATACTATAGTACTACAGTTTGACACATGAAAAAACCTACTACAAATCCAGCAAGATAATCTGGTAAAATAATTAGGAAGCATGTATATATATACTGTAACACACTGTTAGTTAGATGGTTTGGTGATGGTACGATGATTCACAGGGTGGGGAGATAGGTGGTGGAAATGATCTAGTTGGTCTAACATACCCCTGTATGATTATAAAGACACCTCCTCAATCTACTCTTTTTCATGAACTTGTTTCCCTTTGCACCCTCAAGCATAGATAATCAAGCCCAGAATATATTCTCACTAAAATTGAAAAAAGTTACGCTATTTGATTGATATTATCTATTTGGGTAGCCAGACTAGGAAGCATTGGACAAACTCTGACTGAAGCAACTTGCTGCAAGCTTCTTGAGCTATACATGTATAATGGAAGCAAGTGTTAAATGGTTAAACCGTCTGTCAGTCGGTATATTATAGTGTGTTGTGGAGGTTACAGGTGAATGGAGGTTAGGGTCGAGGTAACGGGAGGTAACGGTCCTACGCTGGTATATTAATCAGGTAACATGTTGATGAGGTACACAGACCTTTGACTTTAAGCCTTAACCCATTGTTGATAGTTCCATACTTCCAGTTTATTGTATTTTGCTACATGTATATATGTGAGAGTACACATCTCCATACCCCATTATTGTGCCCCAACAAATTATCAAGGCGGAGAGGGGGCGAGGCCTATTTAGATTTGCCCTTGTTTTTCATTTCTCAGGCATTTTACAATTCTACAAATGGTCTCAAAGACAGTCATAAACATAACTTAGTAACTGTACATATACAAGAAGGACATATCTGGTGCACAGAACTCAAACCTAAATCAGCTGGGTACCTACCGGGTATGTTAGTCCTCTACCATATATTAGCCGCCTGGGTGGGCTTGATTGTGTTTCTGTACATATCAGTTAATTGGTTATATAATAATGAATATAGTCATATAAACCATTCATACTCAATTCCTGAGCTAAAGTCTTCCATTCTCAACATTGAAGGTATTATCAATGAAATTTTTTTGTAAGAAACCCATGCAATGACGTTCGATTCATAATTGCCTGGAGATGTATGATTTTGCGCTTGAAATGTTAACTGTAACAAGTTACAAAATGTTGGAACGATTGCCAATAAAATATAAGTACGTAGTATGATATGTAATGATTAAAGGTATAATTTCGTACAATATTATTGACTATGGGAGAAAGCACATCGGATTCCTGTACTACGTAAACACATAGGTAGATGAACCCCAATGATACAATCTATATATCGATGGCTTAGAATTAGAAGGTCGTAACTACCAAATCGATATTTTGAGAAAACACGCAAAAACTGTCTGACATTTACTCTTTACTTATGGTAAAACAGACTTTTACAACTTCATTTTTGTCAACATGACAAGTTCAGATTTTTGTGTCGCCTGAAAAGGCGACATATAGGTATTACTTTGGCGGCGGCGGCTGCGGCTGCGGTTGCGGCTGCGGTTGCGGCTGCGGCGGCGTCACAAATTGCTTGTCCGGGCTGTATCTCACTCATGTATTGACACTTTTGAAAATAACTTGGCATAATTGTTAAGCACCATAAGGCGGTGTGCAGTGCGCAAGATCCAGGTCTCTAGCTCAAAGGTCAAGGTCACTCGCGGAGCTTTTATTATGAAAATGGGCTCATAAGAAGCGCCTTGAGATGTAAGTGGCACTTACAACCTTCTAATTCTAAGCCATCGAAATGTTGTATAAGTAATACAAAGTAGACTCATAAAACTAGAACAAAAGTTGTATATTCTGACTGCTAATGAATTATTGCGCAATCTTTGTTTCTATTACACCATGTGACTATATTCACACTGATCAGACATGGAAAGCTGTCAGATGTCTGGTTCAGGCACATAACATGTAATTTCTATCCAAAATCAATTACATGCAAATCATAAATAAAACCCCTGTATTTTGTTATCGAACAATTCGTAGCTATCAGGGAAGCACTGTAAATAGTCTAACTCAAATATTCAGTTATTTTACTGTGGTAGATTGCGTAATGTGGAGAAGAATAGCGCCTAACTGTCAAGAGTGTATATTTGTCTGTGAATTTCACCACAGAGGATGAACTCTGAATCTCTATATACCAGGGTAGAGACTTGGTCAATTTGTACTTTAATTGGTCATTAAAATCCTATTATTGGTCAAGCCAGTGCTTGGTTGATAATTAATGACTAATTGACTGAATCAGTGTGAGAAACTCACAGAGTTACTGCCCTTAGTCAGTGTGAGTGACACAGAGTTGTTGCCCTTACCTGCCTCTGACACATCAGTTATAGTTGTCAGCGATATAAATCACTCTCATATATACCTGGTGCTACTTCTACACACCTCCATATTGTCTTGGTAATATAATGGAGAGTAAAGTATTACTGGAATTTACAAAAATCTGCATAATTGATATTTTATTGTATGTGTATGTAAAGTATGTGTCATAGTTACATAGGGAATGCGTGGTGTATACACATGATACAGAATGAGTTTCAGATAGTGCATGGTTTATATATTTTATATAGCCAGAAGAGTTACCTATCTTGCTCACTCGTCACAAGAGTTACCTATCTTGGTCACTAGTCACCAGAGTTACCTATCTTGGTCACTAGTCACAAGAGTTACCTATCTTGGTCACTAGTCACCAGAGTTACCTATCTTGCTCACTCGTCACAAGAGTTACCTATCTTGGTCACTAGTCACAAGAGTTACCTATCTTGGTCACTAGTCACAAGAGTTACCTTTCTTGGTCACTAGTCACCAGAGTTACCTATCTTGGTCACTAGTCACAAGAGTTACCTATCTTGGTCACTAGTCACCAGAGTTACCTATCTTGGTCACTAGTCACAAGAGTCACCTATCTTGGTCACTAGTCACAAGAGTTACCTATCTTGCTCACTCGTCACAAGAGTTACCTATCTTGATCACTTGTCACAAGAGTTACCTATCTTGGTCACTAGTCACAAGAGTTACCTATCTTGATCACTAGTCACAAGAGTTACCTATCTTGGCCACTAGTCACAAGAGTTACCTATCTTGATCACTAGTCACAAGAGTTACCTATCTTGATCACTAGTCACAAGAGTTACCTATCTTGATCACTAGTCACAAGAGTGACCTATCTTGATCACTAGTCACAAGAGTGACCTATCTTGGTCACTAGTCACAAGAGTTACCTATCTTGGTCACTTGTCACAACAGTTACCTATCTTGATCACTAGTCACAAGAGTTACCTATCTTGATCACTTGTCACAACAGTTACCTATCTTGGTCACTTGTCACAACAGTTACCTATCTTGGTCACTAGTTTAATACAGGTGTATTTGGTTAATAAGTATTTAGTGATATTGGTTGATTGAGACAGGTGACTGCAGGTGCTGCAATCAGATGACCACTATCACAGTGTTGACTGTATGAGGAACCAGAATGATTCATTAAATTTAATGTGTATATGTTTGGATGGAACACTTCCCTAAAGCAATACATTAATATCTTATATATTACATCATATTTATGTTAGAACATTCTGAGAGTCTGGTTTGTTGGAGATAGAAAACATATGTAAGTAATATATATTAATGAGAGAATGATTGTTAATTAAGGAATTTCTACCTGGTTTATTCTTCTGTTATCAAACGATTATCATCAATTAAACAAGTATGCTCCCTAATTGAAATCTTGCATGATACATAAGTTTACTATATGTCAAGTGTTACCATGAAACATGTGAAGTTTGAACATACATCAGGCTTGACTTTCCTTTGTACTATAAGTTACTGAGTGAATAGTTTGGTATGTACCAGTTCTAATGTGGTATGTACCAGATATTACGTGGTATGTAGGAGATATTACATTGTTTTAGTATCTCACAGAAAACTTGATAGAATTCTACACTGGTTCAAGCATATATATACTATATGATATTATTGTAATATACCGGGGTAGGTGTTAGTGCAATAGTATGGTATCTCTATTGTAAGATAGACACCAGGTACCGTGGTTATAGCACAGATACTGAAATATATACACCTGTATGTAATACACAAAACATATGCTTCATTCTGTTTGATTTGTCTGGAAGTGTATAGAATACAGGCCACTTTGCTGCTGTTTATTACCGCTACATGCATGTAATTAGGTGCTTAATTGAGCTGTTTATATTTAGAAGAAAACTGTTTAAAAATTAAGTTGTAGTATAAATAAATAATGAAAGTCAATCAACTTGGACAGTTTATAAGTTGCCTATTTATGTTACGACAGATTTTATTCTCTGTATGCATTATGTTGGCATTTAAATGATTGGTTGGGTGTGCTGCTCCACGTCTTATGTCCGGGCTATTTCCCTTACCTACTGTTTCACTGAAATTATCCACCAGATTCCTTTGAAACATTAAATTAGAAAGTTTCCCCAGCAAGATGAGATGCACATAATATAATTTTCAGTATGAAAGCATTAAATGCTGCACATATTTCTAAAATTTACATTTTAGGTGAAACTGAGTGAGAATTTTTATGAGGATTTGTATAGTGTGCCCCCAGGGGATTTCCCTTGCCATCCATGACTGTGTGAGTTATGGCCCTTATTTAATGCATGCTTGGAATGTCTAACTGATAGTAGTAAATACTCGATTTGTATCTTGTTACTAAAACAAATATCCTAAAGTGAGTTTGTATTTACTTGAAAAACAGTCCTAAGCAAATCTTGAGATAGCTGATACCGGCTGCCAATGAAAACATGTTTATACAAATAATTGACCAATAGAAATTGTTATACACAATATTCACAAGTACCGTTGATTCAATAAGTAATACTAATGAGGGAACTATTCCACTCGAAAGAATAGCACGGTCTTCCGTTAACTCAGGTATACCCAGTTTAACCTAGATAAACATAGTTTACCTGCCGGACCAGCTTATGTTTATAACCACTATTTTTTAACTTTGAACAGACTGTAATTTTGATTTGACAGTATGCACTGTTAAAAACTAAAATATTTTAACAAGTTTAGTTCATTAATATTACTGAGTCTCAAAAATCAAACCATGTCAGAATAACCATGTGGAAATGATATAATGACAAGTGTTTAAAAATTAATGGAATTCCAGGATATCGAAGTAACATTAATATGGATACATTGATAGATGTCCATGCTAAGTTGACTGGGAACAAACAATTTGTGAATGTTGATAGAAATATAAAACCAGTGAATTATAACCACATGGTTTATTTTTATGATAAAATATTTCACAATTTTATACCATTGTATGTAAGGTATTGAGATTAAATATTGATGGAGGATGATTTGTTGTCCCATTCATCACATTGGATCATTGATTTCTGTGAGATATTTAGGCACAAAGTTGTTGTGTTTCTCTATTTTACTGCAGTACAGTCTGGTGACTTGTTAAATAATTACCCGGGAGAGTGACAGAGCTGCAATACTCGACAGAGCTGCAATACTTGTCCCCATACAGTATCACCTATGTTATACATTCAGTGTACAAACACTCTGAATAGTCCTGCAATTGACATTACGCCAGTTGTCAATTTTAACGGTAAATTATAATCACATGGTCCAATGGATTTTCTTGAAAACCTTAGCCAAGCAGCCTTCGACAAAAATCAGGAGGAGTGATCTCTGCTCTGACGTAATGTCAATTTTATCCAATGAAGTCAAATCTATGTTTCATGAGATGGTGCTAGATAGATTTCAGACATAAACCTGACCCTTTACCTGAAGGTTGGAGAAGAAAGCCAAAGGGAATCAAACTGCTCCAGATCAGATCAATCACGACCATCTTACAAACCTTAGATAAGAGTGACTCCTAACAGCACGGTTGAGCTTGACCAGGGTAACTGGAACAGATCCGCAATGATGGCGGCAATGAGAGAGTGTTAGGTTATATTGTATGTTATATTACATGCAGAATAATACAGAGCACTGTACCTAAGCACTCACAGTACCTGCTAAAAGTTTGGTCAAGGAATTTCTGTTTTGGTCCAAGTCTGTGGAATTTTGATATCCTCATAATTATGATTGCCAAACAAACTTGTTTACTTTAAAAAGTTATTTACGTCTCAAGTAACTTGTATTATACTTTGTATTTTATATTTCCACAATATAAATTCTCCTGGATACTAATTCTGCAGTGTTCTCAATTTAGCTCAAGAGGAATTTTCTCCAAAAAAATGAGTTTGACTTTGAGTATGGGTGATAAATTTAGCAATAAATTGATGTTTAGAATGCATTATATTGATTAATGTTTGCCGTCTAATTATTTACAGATGCTGCTTGCCTGAAGTACTTGATATTAGGGCTTGGTTTTTGCTTCAAATGAAGATAACTTTGAAGTCCTCCTGTATTGACTATCTTACAGTCTAAGACAATTATTTTTTTGTAGACAATAACTGAGGTATTTGCTGATAAATTATGTTACTTCTTTTGCGTTATCCTGCATTTTCTTGTGAACAATTGAAATTCTGAGGTCAATATTATATTAGCTCAGTAGATTTTAGGTGTAGTGTGACAGTTTTAGGCTACGGTTTTGCTGCATTATATGGTTGAGCTTATTATTGCAGCACAGTATGTTAGATGTTTACATGGTTCAGTATGGTTGAGGTTATATGACAGCATGGTATGGTAGAGGTTTAAGTTGTTCAGTATGGTTGAGGTTTATTATTGCAGCACAGTGTGGTTGAGGTTTATAATTGCAGCACAGTATGGTTGAGGTTTATAATTGCAGCACAGTATGGCAGAGGTTTACATGGTTCAGTATGGTTGAGGTTTTATGACAGTGCAGTTACAGTCAAGGTGCTGATTGTAGCACCAGTAATCTCATTGATGTACTCAAGTCAGTGAGCTTTACTATTCACACTTTCAATTATTCAATACCCTAAGTTCATAAACACTATTGTATTTGCTTTTCTCTCAGAGCTTTACTTTCCTTGGGGAATTTCATTTTTTCCCATATAGGTTATCAGAAGTTGACCATAGTTTTAAGTGTCATTTATTGAAGACAATTTCATTTTGCTTCCCATTCTGAGTGCTAGATGTTGATGCTAAGATCCATGCTTAGATAGATAAAGTCTTATTAAGTTACATTATATGATTGTTTCAGATGACACAGTTGGCTTAGTAGAAGCTTCATTTCCAACTACCTCATCATTCTCATTGAACATAAATACTCACCCCATCCCAACATATATTCTCACTGAACCCCCTTAAACAAATTCTTGCAATGTTGGCTGAACTCTTCCAACAAAACCTCTTTCCACAATACACATCGTAGTACTTGGGAAAATAAACCTGACTAAAACATATGCTTTCTTTTCAAGTTAATCTTTTGATTCTATCAATCAAACTTGGATGGAAAATAGTATCTACTGTTTTCTTTGTGACTGGTTACTGTGGGTTGATTATTGCATGGTAGAATGATATTTCATTAACCAAACAATCCTCATGTTCTGGTGAAAGTCATCAGTATTTACTGGCCTCATTTAATTCAGCTAAAACATGAAAGAAAAGACGTTGTAACTCCAGGTTTGCCTTGAAATTCATAGTACTTTCGGTGCAATATAAAGTATTGAAAGTTTGCTTGATCTTTGAATTAAAGTTAATTTATTAAAAATGAACTTCTGATGTTACATTTGGTTTTAATTGATATTACAATTATTACATAATATTATACAGTAAAACCTTTATGAAAATACTAGCTGAACATGATAAGCAAACAATGGCTGGGAGTTCACTTTGACTTGTACAATTCTACAAGTTGTAGCTTCTGAGAAAGTATCAATTATTTATAGAGTAGCGATTGATGTACTAATTCTGTTTGTATAATTAAATGTTCTTCATTGATGCCCTCCTTGAAGGTAATGTCTCCTGCATTCTGGCTGATTTACCATGGTAACAATTTGATGTTTATAGAAAATTGGGATTTCTAAGAATGTACTGGAATAGTGTTTATATTTATTTATGATTTCATCAAGTGGGGTACTAGCTATCTCTTGAAGTTTGTGTAATGTATTGGCAGCACTAGCATTATGTGGTTTGATAAGACACAAAATTAGACACTCTTGTAACAAGTCCTTATGTACCCAGTATTCTGCCAAATATATCTTAATTGCTATTAGTCAACTTGTCACTGTATGTATCAACCATATCCAATCCCAAACATTCATTCATCACCATATCATATAAGTATTATTACAACTGGGTATGTGGGCAACAGATGTCACAATTTTGACCTTATTTTCCTGAAACTTTGTCCCCTTGATCATCTTTAACAAATCTAGGTCAAGTTCCATATTAGGTTATCTGGATTTAAAAACTAGGTCAACGGATCCACTTGTAAAAACATCAAGATTTGTTCACTATTATAGCTTGCATACTCCCTGCATGAATGAAGCTATTAATGTTACTTCAAGCCTAAATTACACTAACAGAACCCTGGGCCCCATTGAAATGTTTCAATATGAAAGCATTTTTGCCTAGCAATAATTGCTTTTAACACACTTGTTGAATTATTAATTGCTCCTTATAATTGGATTTTAATTAATTTGGACTAAGATTAGTCAGTATAATTGTCAGTCTGGACCAGTTACTTTCATAAAGTTGAACATTTTGATGTATTATAATGATGTGTTAATTCAAGTGCAATTAGACAAGCACCTGTTTATAGGTTATGTAAGAGTAAGGTTCAGATCTTCCACTATAAAACAACTGGAACAAATCAGTGTACCAGTCCATGGATGGCATACACCATTCTATAACCAGTCTGACAATACGTTTATACTATCACTGTCAGAACACATTCTGCCAACTTTGTGTCATTTATTACAGCAACTTGTACAAAATGTTTTGCTAAGTAGAAGATTTAGATAATTCAGTAATTACAGAAAATATGAAATCTTTATGAGTAGCTTCGTTGGTACAGAGGTGTTTAATTGTGTATGTTGTTCTACCCAAATATGTTTTGGTAAAAACCCAATAGATGAACAATAGGAGCAAAGATGTCATAATGCTGACTCCAGAGACAGGCTTTCATGAATATGGGGCATTTTAGATGACAAGAGCCAGTAAAACGCCTTTTACAATTGTTGTACAACGGTTGTGTGACAGGTCTTACAAAACACCTATTCCAGACGTATGTCGGTACATTTTTTGATGTAAAATCCCAAGTGTCATTCGACGAACACATTTCTACGACAATTGTGGAAGGGGTTTATGTCAGCAGGTCATTGGACCTGACATCTCTTTCTTGTGCCTCGATCCTTTCTCTCCTAAACCTTTGGCTGGGGCCGAGACTCCACCAATGAGTGCATCTGACCGTGCAGAGTCACAATGCCTGTGGATGAGTGTATGCTGAGTGACACATAAAGGAGGAAGCAGTAAAAGGTGGACAATGGAGTACAGTAGTTCATTTCATAGTATAGTCATACCTGCCAAGCTAGTTAAATCCAAAATAGGAGTCAGATGAAGCAAAACATGTCACAAGATGCACTTAAATGTGAATTAAGGGGATTAAGATGCATAAACAATGAATTTATTAATTCTAGTGGTTATAAATATGGGACAGAAGATCATAAAATGAATCAAATCTATGTTTGTTCAAAGTTGGGTGAACTTGGAAAATCAGAAATTAACAACAAAACTAGGAGTAACTCCACTTTAATAGGAGTACTAATGGCAGGTATGGTATAGTAGTTATAGATCATGGTGACTATATATATAGAGAAGGACTCGTGTGGTAGGAATAGACAATTAGAAAAATGATCCTATGTAAAAAATAGAAAATCTTCAGACATTAAGAATGAGTTAACTGTGAATTTATCAAGCAGGCAGGCAGGCTGGCATATGTTTCAAGATGAATCATGTAAAACCATACGGCTGGCTGATGTTGGCTGGTACCTTGTTTGATCTGATAGTTGGCATGAAATCTCATCTAGATACACACAACACTTGTCAGTTATCAGTACATTGATGCTATATCATATATTGATAGACTAATGGAGGTTTCATCACCTTACAGACAAGTCTATTCCAGTTTCTGTCCGGAGGTTTCAACACCTTTAAATAGACAAAGTCTATAACAGTTACTCCAGTTTCTGTCCATCAGATTGCTTTACGATTTTAGTGAATCTAGACATTTATAATCCATTTAATGATTGGCTATGATCATGAAATACCTGCTGAGTACTCCAATTTAAGTGGAGTAACTCCTATTTTCATTGTTAATTTCTGGTTTTCCAAGTTCACCTAACTTTGAACAAAGGTACATTTGATTCATTTCATGATCTTCTGTCTCATCTTTATAATGACTAGGTAACATTCCTTGTTTATGCATCTAAATCCCCTTTATATCACATTTAAATGCATCTTGTGACATGTTTTGCTTTATCACTCCTATTTTGGATTTAACTAACTTGGCATGTATGCTGTAACTGTATGTCAGTCAGAGGAACATAGCCTATCACTGAGTGACCTCCGATATACCAGGACACCTAATTTACTATGTCAACGATGCTTCAAGAAAGTTTGTGGTTTCTTTATAGATGACATGTTGTCTGCGTTTAAGAAAATTGGAATTTTATATCAAAGGAAACAATTTGTTGATATTGCCTTTCAATTCACACTTTATGTTTGCCCCACCGTATTGATGGTGTTGTTTTCCTGTACATCAGCTATCAGTTCTGTCATACACACAATCTAGGACGACAGACTGTAGCATCATAGATAAGATTGGTTGTACCAGGTGTTTGCATTGATTGTATACTGGTAGTATTGTATGTGGGTATATCCAAAAGTAATGTCACTCCTCCCATGGTTTATTTGTTTATAGGCCGATATGCATAAATATGATATCAAAATGTTCAACAATTCAATTCTGATTAATATATAACGTGCTGTATTATTCAATTTTCATAACTGGTTTATATGAACATTTAAAATATATCTATGACGTCATACCGCCGCACACGGAAATTACGATTGTTTTTCATTATCATAACAATTTTCTTGAATGCGTTTTTATAAAAAAATTCTCGAAAGCAGACAATATTTTCGTGACGTGATGAAACAAATGTGTTGTGTCTGCTGCTTAAAAATCATTAAGGTCACTCTCCTTTGAAACTCGCAATATGTTTTCAACGCATTGATTACTTAGCGGAAACACGGGCGATTTGTGACAAAAAGACGCTGCGCGTAGTAATGCACTTTTTCTTAAAAGTTATGAAAGTCACCTACTGAAACTTTAGTTACATAAGGCGGCAACATAGGCTCATGTGTATGTAGTATAAGCTTTTAAGGGGGCATGGATCACCGAATCATTATCGATAGAGAGTTAAATGAATGGTTTTTGGTAGGTCCGAAAAGAACATCTATAGTATTTTTAACTAAATTCAATTCGACGTTCAAAACTGCAATCATTATGTGGTGAGTTAAATGTTTTGCTGTAGGACTATCTAGAGGACACTTAAACATAATTTGATCTCGCAGAGAGTAAGTGTCGGGTGGGTCACACATTTTTAAAGGTCTTAGAAATGTCTGCATGTTTTATGAGTCGTTAGAAATCACCAGGGATGAACTTCTGCTGGATGAGTAGGTGTCAGAAAGTAACGTCATTGTGACGTCGTTGACGTCGGACTTGCGGCGGCGATGTTCGTACGTATGTCGCAACGGTGTGAAAATTTTCGTGGTTTTACTGACGAAATACACGATTTTATAGCATCAGTGACATTACTTTTGGATATACCCTCGTATGTATACCTGAAGCTTGTACTATCACGGCTTGTACTAGGTGTTAGTGTGTCACCTTGGTCAGGTAATCTGTAAGGTCAATGTTCTATCAGGTAGTAGACAATGCTTACATAGTGACTGCCAACATTCCAGCTCATTGTTTGACCACAGGGCTAATACTAAGCATTATTACACTATAGTTGATTCAATAAGTAATACTAATGAGGGACCTATCTCATGTGAAAGAACAGCGGGTTTTACCGTTAACTCAGGTATACATAGTTAAACCTAGATACACATAGTTTACCTGACAGACGACTCGACTCGATGTTTACTATCCGTTCTCGTTTAACTTTGAAACTACTGTAACATGCTTTTTGGACCACAGAGATTATATGCTTAACATAAAAGTAGCACTTACAATTTCTCACACTAGATAATTATGGGGAGAAACTAAAGTTCATAGATTTATAATGAAGTCTACCATTACTGATACTTATAGGTCAATCATTGTATGTTCTACTTTCACCTCACTAATTGTTTTATCTCTTCCTATTTACTGTAATTATGGTTAATTTCTTCCCTCAAATACCTTTGTGTAACATAGCAGCGGCCATGTGGTGCTGTATTATATACAGGTGACCTCATTTCTCACTCCCTGATATATTACCAGTATTCAATGTTCTATACATTTATCAACTCTATTTTTTGGTACTGTACGTGTAACTTTAGTTAATTTAGCATCAAGTACAGTGACCCAATCATAGCAACACTGAATATGAGGGACACATAGGATTTGAGACATGTAAAGCCTTGTTTAATAAGGCACCATAAGGACAGAGAAAAAGGAGTCCAAGAGGAACCTGGAGAAGATCAGTGGAGACAGAGATTAAAGTGATGGTATCAACCTGGATAACAACTGTGAAGAATGTCCCCAAACAGATGAACAGATGAACAGATGAACACCTAATCATAGCTACATATAGGGGGACATGTACAGAGCAGACATACAAAAACAGCTCTAAGACAAACACTAGGAGGACAGAGAATACAAGGAAGACATGAATGTTATAGATACAATCTGGAATACAACAAGAGAGAATGACAGATGTTGGTGGACGAGCAACAGTGGAAGCCGAACATATGACAGCAGAGAGGATTAGAGGATTATTATTAAGTCAGAAGGAGCAGTGGATGTACAAGACTGGGGGACATATATTGATATAGCTACTACCTCACATCAGTTTCATAGTGTAACTCACCAAAACAACAACACCGAAATATTGTCCACTTCAGGTGTCCGTTGCTTAAGGAAAGTGCTACCAAGCACCTTCATTCAGTTACTTTCCTTTCAATTAAATTTATAAGTCATGGATTACCTGCCGCGTAAAGCACTGCGTTGTGCTTTGCTTAGACAATGGTCACAATCATATTGCTTCACCTACTGCACCATCACACTGACAGAAACTATATTGAATTTGTACCCGGCTTTAATACAAGATGATGGGGGTACCATGTGATTCTGTGAAACTAATTTGCTTGTTGTTGCTTCTAATACCACAATACCCAGACTATCCACAAGGGAACCTATAACTGTGTATTGTAATCTAATTGTATTACTGTTGGTTTGTTTTATGTGACCAAGTCCTCTGTGTTAATCTAGATCCAGACAGTTTTATGTGAACATAGTCATGTAGAATGTGTAACAATATGTTCCAGTCCCTGGCTAGAATAACTATAATTGCTAGACCGTCCTCCCCACCAGTCAACCCATTTTACTTCACCCTGAACTGTTCTATGTTGAATCAACAAATGATGCACTTATACTTCAGTAAATTTTATAGGAACAGATTGTTTGTTGCAATTTCTTCCAAAAATTTGTCCCCAAAAACCTCTTTTGTAAACAGAATACTAAGAAAATGAAAAATGTAATGGTCTAACTGTCTTAAAGTTTTGAAAATTAAATAGTTGTATTGCTATAATGTGTCTGGTCACATTAAAGTTTTATATGACAGATGGAAGGTACAGTATTTATATGTCTGTGTATGATGGGTCATCTATCCCTCTGTCTATATATACAAGATTTTATACCAGATTCTTATATTGGAGAGAAAGATTTACAAATTCTTCTAATATTTTATATTTTGAGCAAGTCATGGCGAGTGCATAAGAGTTTTGTCTCTGATTATCAGAGTGTCAAGGTCATTCCTGTGTCTGTGTCAATGCATGTGTCCCTCCTGTCAATTAGGTCAGGCTCCCTTCTCGATATCATGTGAATGGTTTCCATGTGACAGATATACTACTGTGTCCGTGTCAAGATCACTCTGGTTTGGTGTCAAGGTTGCTGCTAACTCGGTTTCAAGGTCGTTGCTGTGTCCGTGTCAAGGTTGCTGCTGTGGTGATGTTAAGGTCGCTGTTGTGTCAGTGTCAAGGTCACTGCTGTGTTGGTGTCAATGTCGCTGCTGTGTTGGTGTCAAGGTCACTGTTGTGTCAGTGTCAAGGTCACTGCTGTATAGGTGTCAATGTCGCTGCTGTGTTGGTGTCAAGGTCACTGTTGTGTCAGTGTCAAGGTCACTGCTGTGTTGGTGTCAATGTCGCTGCTGTGGTGATGTTAAGGTCACTGTTGTGTCAGTGTCAAGGTCACTGCTGTATAGGTGTCAAGGTCGCTGCTGTGTCCGTGTCAATGTCCCAAAAATCTGTCTGGATATCGTGTGAATGATCTCTATGTAGCAGATATACTGTCAGTGTGACTGAAGACTAGAAATACAACTTATTATTCCATCACACGATTTACTGTAATAAGTTCGATGACATATTTGATTGTCTGAATTAAGCATGTACATTGTGCTTACCCAGTAATATAAGGCCAGGACTTTTTAATTTTACGGTTTACAAGACCGGCGACCGTGTTTTTTACGAAAGTGGAAAAAAAATAAAAATCGAATTTCACTTTTTTATTTTTCCCGATGGGACGTTTTGTCTGAGTACGAATATTCGTCTGAGTACGAATATATTTTGAATGAATTGATCGGTAAAGTCCGAAAATGGCTTCGATACACGCTGTAGCCAATCAGAGTTGTTTATTCAAAGTGCGATGATGCGATGTTTACATACCGCCGCTAATCCGATAATTGCTCTACTTACTGGTTCCGCCCGTCACACGCTGTGTGTATACAACGATACATCCGGCGGGTTCTTAAAGGGAACCAGTGCGCTGTTACCCAGCTTCTATGTCAATTATGCATTGTTTACCGCACAGCGAAATATACGACTGGGAATCAGTAAACTGTAAACAACGGTGTTGTGAATTTTGTGACCATTAACGCTCAAAGAGCAATAAAACAAACGATTAGCACCTCTGATGGGTATATTTCATCAAAGTCGATCGACACAATTAAGGCTATAGATCTGTACCAATTAAAAGGTATTTACGTGTAATTACCGTATTACGAGAAAATTGTTGTGTTTATCATCGCTCCTTTCAATTTCGTTTTGACGGTTTGCACGCTTTAGACAATTGTTTTTTATTGCTCAAAGTTTGTCATACGAGCAATTATGCGTTCAGAAGTGTGTTTTATTTTATTCTCTTCAAATATTTCTGACTGTCAACATCTATCAATCATGCCTTCTGCATGACGTCGTTTAGCGTCAATAAAATGTCAAAGACAACCAAGCAGATTTCATCGTTTTTTAGCGGTGTTACTAATCCAGAGAGGTAAGTGTCTGCTTATTCAGGGCAGACAGGACAGGGCAGATAGGCCAGTGCAACCCTTAACAACAAGAGGCATACTTTAAATTACCATTTATGTATAACAACCCATTATGATACACCAGGTCCTGTCTCATTAAACAAGTACAATGTATGCTCGAAACCGACCCCCCCCCCTTGCCCAGTATTCAGCCCCTCCGTTAAGTGGTCACCTGGCTTAAGCAGCCAAATTGGCTGCATCCCTTGGCTGGCTGCTTAAGGCAGGTTGGACTGTATGTATAAATGTGTATGTTATTAAATGAGTGCTCCTCTGAAAAGGCTATTTAACAACACATTGTTTATAAAACCAGGCTTTCCAACAGAAAGTACTGGTTATTAGCTTGGCAAATGCGTTTGGGCAGGCTGGCGCCAACAACTGTGATTTCAACACTCGATTGGAACAATTTTGCCTTTTTTTTTTTTTTTTTTTTTCGACCTGCCAGTGGACATATTTCCAAAAAATTCTTGAAAACCAGAAAATAAAAAAGAAGTGGCCTAATGGTGTAGGATAAGTTTGTCTGGCTGTGTAGATTGCTGAGTTTATTTGTGAGACAAATTCTAATCATGAACGTTGATTGAATCTATGTATGGGGAACATTTTCTCATAAAGCAATAGTTAAGCATTGTATAAAAGTCTGATCAGAATGCTACATTTATATGTGTAATCATTAATGTCATTTACTTCATACTCCCCAGTACCAGCTGTGATTCTTGCTTATCTGCACCGTGATACAAGAATCATATGGCCGAGCTTTTTTGTAACTGCAAATTAACATTCATCAATCTTTAATTGAATAAATCTACCATATTTATCTTTAAAAAATCTACCATATTTATCTTTAAAAATAGATATAGTTGATATATTCTGCACTTCCTATTCTTACTTGCTTCCTTTCTTTGACTGTTGCAGTAACTGTCTTTAAATGGTGACATAGTGCATATTGTGTCAAATTATGATGGTGTCATGTACTGACATATTGTAATTGTATAATATTAAAATTGGCTTTCCTTCCCTTATATTCTCTTAACAATCAGTAGTCGTACCATCGTAAATGAGGTGTAGAGAGTGATTAATATGAATTGTAGAATTTGGTACCCAATCAATCTTAGATGAATGTGTACATGTATGTAGAAACTAGAGTAGAGCAGGATATAGGTGTGGCATAGGTTACTGAACTCAGTCAACTTTTACTGTATACAATAATTACCTGTACATGTAGAGCTTATAGTTTGATTGGCTCTTGTAGTCTTCTTTGTGGAAGATTTGTATATTAATCACTCCTGTCAGAAAGTTATAACATTTTGTTAAACATGTATAAGAAACAGATTTTTAGCATCAACGTTAAGGTGGGGGGGGGTTGCAGCTTCTTTATTTATTTTTGAAAATGTGATTTTAACACATGGTGTTTTTGGTACAGTTCGAGGTTTCCATTCAAATACGAGAAGACTATTGACTAAAGGTGCAATACACAAGTTATAGCTTACTGCTGTAAGCTTGTTCATTGTTTGGTTAGGCAGGTAATGGATAATTGTTACATTGACATCAAATAATATTGGCATCACCTGGCGTGTGTACAGTACTAGATGTAACATGTACATTGTGCAGTATGGGGGTTTGATGTGCTGTAAGATTACTGTATGTCTGACTGACTGACTGTCTGACTGCCGGTGGCTTATCAGGGTGATGTATATAAACATTACCTGAGACATCGTAGACTTACATACAGCTTCTGACTACACTAACACATTCATGTTGCCTTTTTATGCTAACTTGACATAATATATCACAATATAAGATACTGCTGTGCATGACAAACTCTTTTTTACTATCTTCTTGATATATATGATCATACACTTAAATCTGTTCTTCTTTCACAACCTTCTAAATATTCATAATAACTTCTCTATTTTCTTCAGGTCTTGTGGTTAAAACGATGTAATATTCAGCTAATAAATGTTTATATTGATTAAAATTTAGACCTTTCACCTGATAGTAATTTTGAACTAATTTGAGTTTAGAGAGACTCACCAGGTAAATGTATGTACAATAGTGTGCCCTAAGCATGGCTCTGGGATGGTTGGATGCTGTCATTATGAACATGGTTGCATTGGTTGGGAAAAAAAGCTGGTCTTGAGGTTTACTTTGAAATGTTAGCTTTCCTTCGATATATGACTATGTCATTGAGATCAAGCATTCTCTCTTTCATGACATTCAGTTGTAACATACCTACCAAGTCACTAACTCCTATTAAAGTGGAGTTACTCCTATTTTCTTTGCTAATTTCTGGTTTCCAAGTTCACCTAACTTGGAACAAAGGTACATTTGATTCATTTCATGATTTTCTGTCCCATATTTATAACCACTAGAATCAATTATTTCCTTGTTTGTGCATCTAAATCCCTTTTAAATCACAATTAAGTGCATCTTGTGACATGTTTTGCTTTATCACTTCTATTTTGGATTTAAATAGCTTGGCAGGTATGGTTGTAATGGGAATATATATTATGGGACGCACTGTGCAATATAGGGGAAGCTTGCTAGCTGATCCCTGAAAGCTTCTTAAAAATTCTATTTTTGATAATCAATGAAAAAACAATGGCCTTGATTCTCAAGGTTGTATTAATTGTAGATATTTTATTGAAACTATATCTGTTGCAATATGAATGTGCATGTTTTATAATGATTGGCAGAAACAATGTGCTCCCAGCATTGATAAAATAGTCTGTTGAATATGAACAAACATGGAAACTTTAACACTTCTTGAAAAATCCATACCGTTTATTGTTATTTTCAATAGAATGCTGCTGTGTCAATATTTGAAATGTTTGTCAAATGTTGGTGACTTTTGTGGGCTAATATTGTTTTTACTGGTGGATTTGTGAAACTATTTGTTGACATTTCTATCAGGGACTGGGTAGATATTGAAAATCCACAGTTCTGTCGTCTGCATCATTTAATGTTATAATTGGTATCAGACCAGGTACATGTGTACTCAATGTGCCCCGTACCCAAGTCTGTCCTATATGTTCATATCCTAAATTAAAAGTCTGTCAACCCGCTCCCAAGCCCAGATGAAGAAAGAGCTAGCTACAGAAACCTTAACCATGGCCTTAGGGGCAAGACAGCTCGAAGAGGACTTGGTAGGTAAATTAAAAGTTTTAAATTTAAGTATTAAAGGTAAAAATTTTACATTTTCTGTAAGACATCCTGCACTGTAACATTGACCTATGATAATTATAATACATGCATGATGACAAATGATCTTTTTATTGAAAGTTTAACTAAGATCATCGTAACTCAGTGTCACTCTGCCACCGTGATGCTCACAAGCACTAAAATAATATCATAATTGTCATTTAATTCAAAGTAACATTTAAGCTCTGCTATTTAACAATTCCTCGGTTGTGTACTCAATATCAATATTGTTGTAAAGTTTGTATAATTTGAGTACTACCTTTGCAACTAATTAAATAGTTAGTGTCCTGCCTTACGGGTAGTGTTTCTGCCTTACGCGTAGCATTCCTGCCTTATGGGTAGCGTTCCTGCCTTAGTTATTAGTTCATTGGTTAAACAGTTAGCGTTCCTGCCAAAGCTATTGGTTGGTCTGTTGGTTAAACGTTAACAGTGTACCGACCAACCTTCCGGACCAGAGTTTGTACATGTATATATGCCTGTAGGTTATGATATATTCTAGTTATAAATTCCTCGTCTCTATATTTACTGTTTCCATTGATTTCTGTTATCATTGAAACACCAACCTATACCATCTGTTACACGGAGTCAAAATATTCATATATATACCTAAACACAAATGTTCACATATGAAATAGCAATTAGTTTTACCTGATTGCCCGGTAAAAAGGCATGCATTATAATGTTGGAACAGTTTAGCAATCTTTGTTGGAACAGTTTAGTAATTTATCAGTCTGTTGTTTTTGAGACGCATTAATTTGTTTAATATTTTGAAGTATAATCATTATTATGATGAATTGATGAATGCTTTTCCAATCTGTTTTAAATTTGCTCCCCTGTCTTAATTCATATAAATGCTTTGCGTCACTTCGTCCAGTTAATAAGTTATTTGAGCTATAGCCTCCATCAGTTAGTCATCTTTGAAGGAAGGCTTCCAGGGTTCCTTTATGCCACACTTAAAATACAAACACAATATTTGGCATTGAAATAAACGGCCACTGAGTTCCTTCGGTGCAACAAGGTTGTATCTTTCTATAGATGAAATAAGGAGATACAAAGGGTCGACCAGTTGTGCATGACAGTGGTTCTAAGTTTCCATGGTTTTTAGTCTGCTCTGAAGGAAGGCTATATGTGTTCCTACACAGGCTTAAATTCACCATACAACATGAGACAATAAACTGACGTTCTGTATATTATGGTAATTCTAGAACTGAATGGCCAAAAGTTCAGCAGTTCTTGAACCAAGTTTCTAGTTGATGAACTTATTTCTATTTTGATGATTTCTTAGTTCATGAACTCCTATATATAGTTCTATCAAATTAGTTTTCACTTCTGAGACTATCATAATTAAAAGAGTTTTTCTATTAGAATTATTTATTTTAGAAAAATTCATGATGCCGTATGTCAGCTTCAGTGCATGCAGTCTATAAAGAACAACCTCCAGGTGATCTAGGTTTGCAGGGTTCTCAATGACAGCAGGCTGCAGGCCAAATTGACTGCCTAAAAATCATTTTGGGCCAGCTGAAAATGTGTAATTTATATAAAATTTTAAGAAAATAGTTGCATTAAGGACCTTTTCAGGCATGTTCATTAAGCATTTCAGCCTACTAGGTTGAAACTAATTCGGATCCCTGGGTTTGAGACTCTGAATGGGTCTTGGAGTGTTTATTCAACAGCTGGAGGAAGGGCAAGTTAGAAATGGTTCTCAATTTCTGGTCAATTGGTTCATTCAACTGTCTACCAAATAGGACTGGAACATTTAACCTTTCTAAGATAAACCAAGATAAACTGCATAAAATCTGTAAAAAACTCTACAATGATAAAACATTCTTTTCATCTTCTATGGGCTTCATTGAAATTGTAGAAGTTTCAGCTCATAATCAGCTTTATATTACATATGGCATACCTGCCTTAGGTACTCATTTTAAAGTGGAGTTACTCCAATTTTCGTTGTTAATTTCTGGTTTTCCAAGTTACGCTAACTTTGAACAAAGGGACATTTGGTTCATTTAATGATCGTCTGTCCCATATTTTCCACTAGAATGAATACATGGATAATTCCATTGTGTATGCACCTAAATTCCTTTTTTAATAATTCACATTTAAGTGCATCTTGTGACATGTTTTGCGCCATCACCCCTATTTTGGATTTAACTGACTTGGCAGTTATGTACAACAGACCATCAGACCTAGCTACATTTTATACATTGTGTGTTTGATGTGTGAGCTATCTGGGAATATTTGATGGAAGGATTGCTACAGCTTTAATGAAGCATTGAGAGAAATAGATGATGGATTACTGATCGCATATTAATTCTGTTTTTTGTGAGTAGTTGTTGCTATATCTGCTAGCTGCCTCGTGAAGTACGAAGGAACATTAGAAGATTGTAGTGAGATAGTGGGAACCAATGATGACACTAGCAAGTGAAGTAACTGATGACAAAGTCCATGTTTATGAAAATGGCAGTAACTGATGACAAAGTCCATGTTTATGGAAATACCAGTAACTGATGACAACGTCAATATTTATGAAAATGGCTGTAACTGATGACAAAGTCCATGTTTATGAAAATGGCAGTAACTGATGACAAAGTCCATGTTTATGGAAATACCAGTAGCTGATGACAAAGTCCATGTTTATGGAAATACCAGTAACTGATGACAACGTCCATGTTTTAGGAAATACCAGTAACTGATGATGACGTCCATGTTTTAGGAAATACCAGTAACTGATGATGACGTCCATGTTTATGAAATTACCAGTAACTGATGACGAAGTCCATGTTTATGAAAATACCAGTAACTGATGACGAAGTCCATGTTTATGAAATTACCAGTAACTGATGACAAAGTCCATGTTTATGAAAATACCAGTAACTGATGACGAAGTCCATGTTTATGAAATTACCAGTAACTGATGACAAAGTCCATGTTTATGAAATTACCAGTAACTGATTACGAAGTCCATGTTTATGAAATTACCAGTAACTGATTACGAAGTCCATGTTTATGAAATTACCAGTAACTGATTACGAAGTCCATGTTTATGAAATTACCAGTAACTGATGACGAAGTCCATGTTTATGAAATTACCAGTAACTGATGACAAAGTCCATGTTTATGAAATTACCAGTAACTGATTACGAAGTCCATGTTTATGAAATTACCAGTAACTGATTACGAAGTCCATGTTTATGAAATTACCAGTAACTGATTACGAAGTCCATGTTTATGAAATTACCAGTAACTGATGACAAAGTCCATGTTTATGAAATTACCAGTAACTGATTACGAAGTCCATGTTTATGAAATTACCAGTAAATGATTACGAAGTCCATGTTTATGAAATTACCAGTAAACTTATGAAAATGCTAGTAGCTGTGGTGACATTAGAACAAGTTGTTAACATAAGACACTACGTAGCCCATACCTGCCAAGTACTCCTATTTAAGTGGAGTTACTCCTATTTTCATTGTTAATTTCTGGTTTTCCAAGTTCACCTGATTTTGAACGAAGAAGATGAGTATAATGCTTTGGTTAGTAGTATGTTCTATGATATGACAGTTTACATGTTGTATGTGATATATTACTGCAGGTAGACTAATCATGTTGAAGGTCACTCTCTCTCTCTGTGAGGACATTGACATCCCGTGTGGCACCGCATGCTTACATGTTCATAGTTGTATAATCATTCATACTTTCCTTGGTCAGTACAAGCATTTTACTCAACATGTTTTCATAGTATGATGTATTAATGTTGAAGGTAATAGTTGAAGGTAATATAGTTGAATCAATAAGTAATACTAATGAGGGAACTATCCCATTCGAAGGTATATCCAGTTAAACCTAGATCAACATAGTTTACCTGACTGACAATAGTATATTTACAACCGTTCTTATTTGACTTTGAAAGGACGGTAATAGTTGATCGAAGATATGATGATATGTGTAGGATACATTTATTGTATAAATCTATTGTATCTGTGTTTTCCCGGCTGGTCAGGATCACTGTTATGTTACGAGGCCTATATGATTGACGTTAAGTTCACATGGTGACTTACCTTGACTAAGGATTTACCTACTATTCTATTCCGTACTATTCTGACTTGGAAAACATAACTCTTGTATTGATTATCATTTGTTTTAATATTGTAGCAGCTGATGAAATATGAAAGGATTACGTTGAGTTAGTTGACACGGTCTAGTGGATATATATTGGTATACTTGTATTTGACAGTGAACTTTTTACTATATTTTACTTTTCTTGAAAAATAACAATTCATGGTTGTCATTATGATTTTGATGAGCAGAATGATCAAACTACTAGTATTTTGATCAATTTAAATTTAAAGTTGTATGGTGCCTATGCTTTGTGACGGCCAAAGTAGCAGTTGAAACAAGTTGTTTGAGCAGTTGTGTCATAATGACAACCTTGTAATATTGTTGAAACAACTAGCCGTTATTATTACCAGAATATGGGCCCGGGTGCAAAACTATGGTAACTACATCAATTTATAGAGGCATGTACCATAGTTCTGCACTTAGCCCTTGCTGAGTAGGTTTAATGTTTTGATGTATACCTGTTAGCCCTTGCTGAGTAGGTTTAATGTTTTGATGTATACCTGTTAGTTAGCAATCAGCTGATAGTTATATAAGATAGTGCAACCTGTATATAACAGACACATCAATGGATACATCTAGTGTGTCTGCTGGACACAGGTGAATGTAATATTGGCTAAGGTTTGACTGTACCGGTATTTCTAGGTACCAGTTATTGAAGTATTCAGTAAGTTACCTTTAAATATTGCCCATCGTACCTACCATATATTATGTCATCACGGTATATCAACTAAAATATCTGCCGACTGTATGTTAACGACTGGACTAGAGCTCATTGGACGTAAGAGGATTCTCTATATTAGTCAATGATATCATTTTGATAGTCTGGTTTCAAATCATATATGGCAACTATTTCAACTAATTCCTTGCACTATTGATTCCCCCTAATTTGGTCCCATAATTTTCTACCATGTATAATTAAATCTTCCTTCTTAAACAAAAACTAAGTTAATTTAAGCCTCTCTCACTCACTCATGAAAAATCTTCATTTGTTCAATATATGTACAGCATGATATCTTCTACATACTTATTATTTTGTACTCTTTGTATTATCACCTTCTTTTCCCTGAAAATATTTATAAATTCTTGTTCCATCTGGGGTGTGCTGATTGGCTGGTGTTGTGTGAACCAATTAGGCTGCAATTAACAATTTGTCAATTTTGTGTTTTACTTTTTGTATAAATTTGAAGTTTGATAACTAATATATGAACTCACCTCATGATGATAGCGTAATGTTGTCCAGGGTCGGCTAGAAATGTCTGTAATCCAAGTGTAGTATAATCCTGTATTATTATAATGATTGAAATTATATCCAATATGGTATTATACTTGATTAAAGTTTGTAGGGAAAGCTCCGGCACACTATTTCACACTTATTGACATAAATGAACAAACAATTTCCTAGTAATACTGTAAAAACACAACAATCGCTGTCTGTCTAGTTTATATTCATATCCATAAAAAGGCAACTTAAACTTTATGGGACACTTTATCACTATGTAAGCATCGAGTATGAACTGATCACCACGTAAATCCGGGAAAATCAACTTCCTTAGTAAGTTCCAATAGGAAAAAACTCGTTACATTCACATACACGTATATGTATACACACTCTCCCGCTGACGACACGAGATTCTTGATTCTGTTTCACTTTGAACAAACTGAACAAACGGCAAACTTTTCCTCTCCTGTTCTTCTATCCTATGGTTATATTGTTCTAGTGGTAGAAGATCTAACTATCCACATGCATGCATCAGTGTCTCCTCCTCCTTCTCCTTGTTGTATATTTCTATGGGATTTATGTATAACATGGAGAGAGATACCGAGTAGTGAGAGTACGAGAGTAGAAGCTGGAACGTTAGCTAGCTGCTGTGTCAAGTCATCCAACCAGCCTGTGAAAACAGGAATTACAGGTACTCACAACTAACTTACTATTAGCTGGATAATAGTCGGCATGTTTTTACTTGATTATTACAGTGAAATACGAGGCAAGCTGCTGTAAGATAGTGAATGTAACATTCGGTCTACACCATCTATAACACCAGCTGCTGGCTGGGTCAATGTTTGTAGTTTATAATTAAAACTTAAACACTCAGGTAAATGTATTATATTTGTATTCACAGCCTCCTTAAAAGGGGCCAGTCAATATTGGGTGAGTTACGGTTCAGGTAATGGGACATGTTAAACAGTTTACAGCAGTTTGTTGTATTGGTTTTATGTGGAATATGTTGATTGGTTCATACTTGTTATATAGGGATAGATATTTGAGCTGTTTTAACATTTGTCCAATATCTGCTAACTTTTACAGTGTTAGAAAAATAGGAGAAATGTTTGTAGAAATATAGTGTTGGTGTCCTAGTGTAGACTGGTAAGTAATATTGGGAGTGGAGAATTCAATAATTGAGTTTTGAAGTGTGTAGTGGGAAATACACTGAATTATAGATCAGTCTGCAGTTGGTATTTCACTGCTATATTGAGTTACTTTGTTTTATTAGAATGCTGTAAAATGTTCAATAATGTATGAGAATAGAGTAATGTGCCGACTTGCTCGCTCTATCGTAATGTGCCGTCACTTGCTCGCTCTATCGTAATGTGCCGTCACTTGCTCGCTCTATCGTAATGTGCCGACTTGCTCGCTCTATCGTAATGTACCGACTTGCTCGCTCTATCATAATGTGCCGACTTGCTCGCTCTATCATAATGTGCCGACTTGCTCGCTCTATCATAATGTGCCGACTTGCTCGCTCTATCGTAATGTGCCGTCACTTGCTCGCTCTATCATAATGTGCCGTCACTTGCTCGCTCTATCGTAATGTGCCGACTTGCTCGCTCTATCATAATGTGCCGACTTGCTCGCTCTATCGTAATGTGCCGACTTGCTCGCTCTATCGTAATGTGCCGTCACTTGCTCGCTCTATCATAATGTGCCGACTTGCTCGCTCTATCGTAATGTGCCGACTTGCTCGCTCTATCATAATGTGCCGTCACTTGCTCGCTCTATCATAATGTGCCGACTTGCTCGCTCTATCATAATGTGCCGACTTGCTCACTCTATCGTAATGTGCCGACTTGCTCGCTCTATCGTAATGTGCCGACTTGCTCGCTCTATCGTAATGTGCCGACTTGCTCGCTCTATCGTAATGTGCCGACTTGCTCGCTCTATCGTAATGTGCCGACTTGCTCGCTCTATCGTAATGTGCCGACTTGCTCGCTCTATCATAATGTGCCGTCACTTGCTCGCTCTATCATAATGTGCCGTCACTTGCTCGCTCTATCGTAATGTGCCGACTTGCTCGCTCTATCGTAAACCGGTTAATATTTACAATACAGTGTGCATATAGAGTTTAGGGCAAAGTTCCGTATAATTAAATTCTAACACTCAGGGGTTGATCTGATATATTCGTGTGCAAAACATTAAGAATGCCTTGCCCTATGATCTTCAAACTTTACAGGACTTTTGGCCAGTGCGAGCATTAACTGTATATTGAACGTCAGTTTTGACTTAATAGACAATAACAATTTCTATAAGTGATTTATAATTGATGCTGCTATATGAACTGATTGTGGAACATGACACTATTTGATTTGACTTGTTAATTAAATTAGCTCGATTACTAAATGTCCCTCTAAATTACAGGGAATATTCCAGACTCAGGGGCAGATGGATTTCTCTAAGAAAAAAATCTGGTTATTAGATTGGCAATTTTGGATGGAGGATAGGCCAGCTGATGGGCAGGTGTCCACTTTTCATTGCCGTTGGATAACTTTAGTTAGGAATGAGATATCTTGATCGTTTTAACTTGCTGTGTAGGTAGCTAATGTGAAAAGGCTGCTTCCCATTGAAAATGAGGCCAGTTGGGTCAAGGTCACTGTTATTAAAAATAGATTGGTGGAATTTGGCTTCCATGAAAATCTGGTTTTCGTGATAGTTTCAGGTCTTGTCTTCATTCAGTACTTTCCTGTCATACACGACTTCTAAGTTCTCTCATACAATTATGATGTTTTCATATGGCTATGGGAGAACTGAAAACTTGCATGACACTTGGACGGAATGTTGGATTTCATGTATCCTGAGTAACGTCTTAGAGTTACGTTTTTCAGTTCTGTCAGAGCCATATGAAAACTGTAGACTTCTCTGACAGAACTGAAACATGATCCTGACCTTAAATCTTGGACATTCATACACATAATATATCAATAGAGAAAATTCTACTTCAAGCACCTCATGCTATTCCTTGTAGAGTTGTCACCACAAATATTTTGTGCGTATTGTCAAGTATAACATAGACATGAAGCTAAAGTCAACAGTAACATTATGGTAATCATAGTTTATGAGAAGCTTATAGGTTCATATCATTGTTACCAACCTTTAGTCATCTCAATGCTGCTCAGTAATTGTATCATGCTTAAATAAAATATGACTTCCATGTTATAGGGTACACTTGTGGTTCCCTCGAGTGACATTACAATACTTAAGATGAGGTATATATTGTATATTTATTACCTGCCGATACAAAGTGAGTACTCAGAGTGGAATTCATGGAGTACATACTATATCCTCGATCTAGATCATAATTAATTTTGGAACAAAAATCTAAATGAAATAATGGATGACATGACTTATGACATAACACACAGCCAATACCAAGCCATTATATGCATATATTCAATACAGTCTTTATTTAGTGGAATGCTTATATTTTTTTCTAAGAATGTTGACAAATTTTGTCGATGATTTGATGCTTTATGTGATGTCTCAGTCTAGTTCCTAGACCATTTTTATTTAAAAATGCCGAGCATAGCCTTTATTTAACAGTCAGCTTTCTGCTGAAATATGGCAGGCGGCATATATATAGAGGATAATAGGTTATAGTGTCGTGGATGATAATTTCCGCAGCCGTGCAGGATAAACTTTCACTCCACCGAACTAACCTATTATTTTATCTAAATAAGAGAACCTCATCTTCGGGTGCCGAGTTTCAGCCCGCGACTCCTCTTTAAGAAGAAGTCTGTCAGATCATTTAGTCAGTTGACTGGATATAGCAAGTCACATTATCACTTGACGGGAAATCAAAAAGTTTATCAGGCACCCCGTTATCAGGCCGATTTTGCCGAAAGTGGCTGGATAAATGAGTTAGTGCCAACACCTGGATTTAAACCAGGGTGGCCAGATTAGACGCCTGGAAGTGCACTAACCACTGAGCTACGGAGGTACACTTAATAAATATCCCATACTATCATTTCGAACATATTACTGGAATATGGTAATTGTAAAGATTGTACATGCACGTGACAAGTATAATTGATGTCATGTTTTAGCCTACTCTCGTCTCATCACATGACAGACTTGCAACTTACATTACTTTTACACCTGTGATGAATATAAGTGTAAAAACTCTCCAACTTACAACTCATAACTTGTTGTCTGTGGTAAACCATCTAGTAGGCGTCTACTATACAATACCATCATCATGTATGATCTATACTATAGTCAGTAGGTTTCCATTGTAACTATACTGCATGCTGTGACTCTTGTATAATATGTATGTGTCATCTTTTGTATGATATGTGGCATTTTATTTGTCACAGCACTGGTAGTGTATTATGTACTACACATATAGTTAAAAATATGTGTCACATGCAGTGTGTTACATGCTACACACAAGTGTTATGTGCCAACATGTAAGGTGTCACAGGCATTGTGTTTTGTGCTACACATACACATATTACTTACTTACTTACTTACTTACTTACTCACTCACTCACTCACTTACTTACTATAGTGTCATATGTCACATGTAGTATGTTTTGTGCTACACATATAGTTTCATGTGTCACAGGTAGTATGTTATGTGCTACACATACAGTATTATGTGCCATATGTACTTTGTTATTTGCTACATATATAGTGACATGTACTACCCACATGGTGTTATGTGCCAAATATTGTATATTACATTCCACAGGTAGTGTGTTTTGTGAAACATATAATTATAGTGTTATGTGCCACATTTAATAGGTTATGTGCTAGCTACAGAAACCTTAACCAAAGTGTGTTATGTGCTACACATATAGTGCTATATTCTCCATGTAGTATTTTATGTGCTACACTTATAGTATTATATGCCACATATATTGTTATGGGCTACACATTTAGTGTTATGTGCCTCATGCAACATGTTATGTGCTACACAGTATTATATGCCACATATAGTGTTATGTGCCACAGGTAGTGTTATATGCTACACATATAGTGTCACAGTATTATATGCCACATATATTGTAATGTGCTTAGTACATATAGTGTTATGTGCCACAGGTAGTGTTATATGCTACACATATAGTACCATTGTTGTGTGATATGTGTCATGGGTAGTGAGGTATGTGTGACATTTTGTATGTTATGTGTCACATGTTACACACTGTCTGTGATATACATATGACACCCACTGACACGATGTTCTGTCATTAAATCCTCTAACAGAAGACTCTGGCTATATCTCCCTATAGTATCTACCGTAGTATCTTCCATAGTATGTTGTAGATTTGTGTAGCTTGTAGGCAAAAATTAACATCAGTTATATATACCTGTAATATTTGAGTAATAATCAAGTACCAGGTAATTTTTCCCCAACCTCATTTTCATCTTGATACCCAGAAATCTTCATTTTAATCTACAGTATGTTCCAGTATGTTCAGTATATTTGATCTATTTATCATGTTTATGTAAATATGTTTATATAAATCAGTGTTTGTTATTTATACTTCCTACAGTAAATGTTGATTACGTATTCTGGTCAGAACTTCTTGTGTTACGACCTCCCAGAGTTGTGAACACATAATTGTATTTATTCTGTACGATATCTTATCAGCCGCTTTTCCTTGGATTGAAATAGTTGCCTTCTGATGTTCCATTAAATGGTGTATACGTTCATTATTCAAAGAAGGAAGATCTCATTGAATTAAATAATCCTAGAGCTAAGATAGAATCTGTGTTTTAAGACAACTTTTTATAAAAGACCACCGTAATGAAACCTGTCTTCAACAACCACTAGTCCTATACTATCTCCCATTACTTAGTAACATTTCAGTGAGATGTTTGTGTACCTATTAGTATGGATTGGGGCTCCCTGACTCCCCACCCCATATTAATTTAATTTAACAGCATAAAAACTAGGTCTCCTCATCATGGCAGCAGGTCTAGGTCCCACATGATTGTCTACTTCATTCCAACAGCATTAACTGACACAAAATGAGATCTCTAGTACATAAAAAGTTTAAGCACTTTGATAAATCAATAAAACTTGGACATTTGGATAGATTTATGATGGAGTTTAGTGTCATAACTCTATTTACTGGGGGAATATAGTTGGCACTCTCATGTCTACAGTGAGTACTGTTAGGTATCACACTAAACCTGCACTGGAATATTTGTACGGTTTGTTAAAGTATGTAGCCAGGATGTAGATCTCCAGCTATTATTTTTAGCTTGTGTAGAATTTGTTACATGGTTTGATGATCTGGGAGCTCCAAGAAAGTGATGCTGACCATCCTGTTGGTAAATGGTTCTTGATCTATAAATTGTTGCTGACCAAAGTTTTAAAAGACATACATTTACAATAATGTCCCCTAATTTCATTCGTTAGATAACATTTTGGAATTGGAAACTCATTAGTTTCGGCTAATGAAGTCTTAAATACTCACAGTTTATTGTCCCCCCCCCAATCTTTGATGAGGGGATATAGCTTTGCTCATGTTTGATGCTTGAAAGGCATTTCAATGAAGTAAAGTTGAGAGAAGAGAAACTTCAATGATCTAGGATAGGTAGAG
The DNA here is from genome assembly GCA_963678985.1 of Spisula subtruncata. NCBI lineage: Eukaryota > Metazoa > Mollusca > Bivalvia > Venerida > Mactridae > Spisula > Spisula subtruncata. Next base: position 44,431,890 of record OY787670.1, on the reverse strand, counting down.
AATGAGATGATTGTTGGAAGAGAAATTAAATAACGGTTTGAACTATGATTGGGGGCATGATTGGTACCAAATGGAAGGTGAAAGATAAAGTGAAACATAAACACAGCACTCCTTATAACCTGAGATAGATAATGTACTGATAAAATACTAGGTAGGTAAAATACTAGTACCCGGATCTGATGATGGTGGTGGCTGCTGGATTAAAATAAAACATGATAAATAAAACATGATAAATAAAACATGATAAATAAAACATGATAAACTCTACCAACTACGATCACCTTGAGCTTGTTCAGGTTTGATAATGCTGATGTGTTTCCCTTAGCAGCTGATTATAATTTATGAGAAATGTTATACAACTATGCAGTAATTTGATCATTGTTTATAAAAGACTAGTTCCTGGATCTGATAATGGTGGCTGCTGCTGGATTCAAATAAAACATGATAAACTCTACAATCAACTAGATCACCTCGGATCACCTTGAGCTTATTCAAGTTTGATTCCCTTCACTGATTATATGAGAAATCTTTCAAGAATGTTGTAATTTGATGATTGTTTATAAAATGGTAGTATGGGATATGATGGCTGCGGCTACTGGATTAAAATATAAATGATAAACTTTATGATCACCTCTGATCACCTGGAGCCGGTTGGTTTGATTCTCGTCACTGATTATATAAGAAATCTTTCAAGAATGCAGTAATTTGATGATTGTTTAACAGAGATTATAATTGAGTGGGTTACATAGAGGAGGTGGTATAGATTATGTAAAACAGGTATTTAGGTTAGATATCTGCTACATTTACCTGTTACATACATAATCATGTTTGTTGTTAATTGTCATACAGTAGTATATGCCGCCTGCATCTGGTTTTCTCTCTCTGGAGATTATTTCATCTTTCTCTATGGTACAATGTGTGTTATATATGTGCTCATCCTGATCCAAGTCAACTATGACCTTCAAACTCTGTCTGCAATGACGTCTGCTAGTATGTCTGCTAGAACGCATCATGCATCATACATACACCTCTTTGCTGTCTGCAGTGCATAGTTATTTCAAATTTTCTTTCAAGTTTTGCTGTATACGTATTTATTCTTTATTTTAGTCTCATTTGTGCTATGCTATATGCCTAATGTTTGCAGTGATTTTTCACCTTATTTGCTCAATTTATTAAACGAAGGCAAATAAAAGTTTTTATGCCAATTTTGATATTTTTATTAAGTAGGAAATCACTCTAATCTATCAAGCTAGAAGTTAATAGAAATCATGAATGAAAACAATTAACATCAATAAAGTTATGCAGGCATTAATTCCTACTCATCAATTAATTGAATCCCAGATGGAAACATGGAACTCAGATTGTAACTTACAAATTTCATGAATTAACTCCCATTTTAAATTAGTTCATGAATTTTAGGATAAATTAATTCCTATTAAAGTCAGTGGCCCTATATTATCTGATGTAACTTGCAACAGCAGGTTACTTTTCCTAGTTTCTAGGTCATTTCCCAGTGTGAATAATGTACAATATATATTAAGGTTACTTGAAGAATTCTTGTCCAGTATTAATTCTCGATATATTTGATGTACTGTGAGTGAATATATCACAACTTACTGACTTGAGCCATATAACTGAAAGTTTAGAAAGTTTATCAGGTTTTTAAAACATATTATAAAGAATATAACTATAGCAAAACTTGAAACATAAGTTTGTCTTAAACAATGATTACTCGCTGCTGTAAGATTCTCCTGCTAAACTTTCTAAACTTTCAGGGAGACAAACATGTTCCAGGTTATATCCAATATTCTTCTCAACAAAATGACTCCATTCCTGACGTTATCATTGTTTTAGTTATAACAGCACCTGTTTAGTCATACATTATGTACAGCTGATAAAAATGTTTTAGATTTTGTAAAGTTTTAGATAGTTGAAGATGTATTTGAACATTATAAATGTTGTATATTATCTCTGCAGTAAAACATGATGGACGCTGCAGCTGCCTGATAGTAGGGACAGCTTATAGATGTCTTAAACAATGATTACTGCTGTTAGATTCTCCTGCTAAACTTTCAGTTAGAAAGCTTTAGCTGTGATATATGATTTGATTTTCCATCTGATGTACAATGAATTATTCACTTACAGTACATCAAATATATCTAGAATCTTAAGTGCAATTTTATGAATGAAATCTTTGAATTTTATTTTAAGTGATGATTTAAAATCAGTGTTTGTGTTTAAATTTTCCTTTATATAATTCAAGGGCTCGGTGCTAAACAATGGTAACTACATTAATTTATATAGGCACATACCATAGTCTTGCACTAAGCCCTCAATATACTCTGGCAACATTTGATACCAACTTCCCATGTATTGTCGATTCAAAGACGTCTGTCAAAACAGCCATAATGTTCCATTTCAGAATAGCTAATTGCAAGAAGTATAACCACTACGCTATAGGACCATCAGCGTTTTAATCATTTAAGTGTAATATTGGTGGTAGACTTTAATCCTGACACACCTTTAATAATCGACCGGGGTGAATGTTTGTTTACGTGGTTGTGACAGAGATCTTTGAATCAACTATAGTTGCCTGTACAATTATCTAAGTATGACTTATGTAGTATGTTCATGTAAACTTTATTGATTTCAATGTTCTTGTTTAAGTGGGGCATCTGTTTTTCTCTGAGTTGATGAAATTAATTACATTACTTGTACAAGTAAATCTACTTCCCAATGCAAACACATTTCTCCAATTTGCCAAGACATAGTAGCACTCAGATACTGTCTGCCTAATCACTTATCATGCTGATGGTGGTGTTGGCAAGGCACTTGTACAAAGCAAAGGCTGTTTTACATAGTCAAGGCATTGTTACATAGCCAATGCTGTTTTACATAGTCAAGACATTGTTACATAGCCAATGCTGTTTTACATAGTCAAGGCATTGTTACATAGCCAATGCTGTTTTACATAGTCAAGACATTGTTACATAGCCAATGCTGTTTTACATAGCCTAGACACTTTTACATAGTGAAAACACTTACATAGTTAAGGCTGTTTTCCATAGTCAAAGCACTTTTACATTATTAAGCCAAGGTAGTTTTACATATTCAAAATAATAATAATAATAAAAATTGACATCTTCGATGACACTGATGATGTACTTGATAGTTTTATCAAACTTTATAGTAATGCATTAAATCTACATGCTCCACTTAAACAAAGGAGAGTAAAAAACAAAAACTTACCAGACTGGTTTAATCGTGACATTACAATTGCAATGAAACATAGAGACAAAGCCAAACATTCAAATAATACTGATAGATATTGGAGAAACTCAATACCTAATCAAAGAAGCAAAGAAATCCTTTTATTCCGAATCTATTAATAATAACCAACAAAACCCAAAACAAATTTGGAAGAATTTAAAAGATCTATCAGGGAAATCAAGTAAACATCAAAGCAACTTAATTGTTGACGACTCAGGAAATCCTATCCAAGATGCTGATACAACTGCAGAGTATTTCAATGACTTCTTTGCAAACACTTTTATGCTGTCATTTGATGGCACTTTTACGTAACTGATGCTGTTTAACATAGCCAAGACATTTGTTCATAGCCAAGGCTGTTTTACATAGTCGAGACACTTTAACATACATAACCAAGTGCAAGGCACTTTTACATAGTCTAGTCATTTTACAAAGTCAAAGCACTTTTACATAGCCGAGACTTTAAAAGCAAGACTCTTTTTCATAGTCAAATCTCTTTTACACAGTCAAGGTGCTTACTGTGTGTCGAAAGGTTCTTTTATATGACAAAGTCTCAAATGTTACATATAGTGAAAGCACTTAACTGAAATGATATGCACTTTAAAAAACAATCCAACCATTGCTGGAGTAAATAATGACTCAAATATCGACTTAAATCATCTGGTATTCAATCAGTAACGCTTCATACACCAGTATATAAAATAATGTAATTTAATTCTGTTATATAATATTCATTTTGTGTTGTATTGCCATGATGCCATCCACTTACTGATTTATTATTCATCACACATCATAATGGGACAATAACACATGAATATTCATCATTTATGGTCCAATTATGTTCTCTCATGAATAAGTAAACAAACTATTCAAAATGAGTTGTGTGAACAGCTTTATAGTGTAATATAAGCACCCGTGCCCAGCCACAAGCGATGCCTGGGTAGTCAATGTGTACACTCTCAGTGAATCAGAAAAATGATTATTGCAATCGAAGTCAGTTATTACCTCATACACCTTAAATTGTAACTGACTTAATTGTCTTGAGTTCTAGACCACACAGACTTGTTATCAATTCTGGATTGTCTCCTAAGATATAAACTTATTTAAAGTCTACAGACTCAGAAAGGTTTCTATTTTAGCCTGTATACTTTACAGAAAGACTGGTTCAGTTTTCTATTTTAGTCTGTATACTTTACACAAAGACTGGTTCAGTTTTCTATTTTAGCCTGTATACTTTACACAAAGACTGGTTCAGTTTTCTATTTTAGCCTGTATACTTTACACAAAGACTGGTTCAGTTTTCTATTTTAGCCTGTATACTTTACACAAAGACTGGTTCAGTTTTCTATTTTAGCCTGTATACTTTACACAAAGACTGGTTCAGTTTTCTATTTTAGCCTGTATGTAATTATTTAAAACCTCTCGGTCAAGGATAACCCATGAAAGTGCAAGCACTTATTTCCAATGGGGACCTGTGTTTTTGCTGAAGAGACAGCAGATGGAAGAGACAGTGGTGTGATACAAGGTATCCGGGCGCGATGCCCTAGCTCTTTCCGAAGAGACACCTTGGTTCTTTAACGTGCCCGGTGTATAGCACCGATACACGCGAGACTACCTCTGGGTTGCTAACCAGTTCATCTCCAGTTAGGTGGGAAACACAGAAAAGCGTTTCAGAAATGATCAAGTGCCCCGGCCGAGGATCGAACCCGGGACCTCTCGATCAGCAGTCAAGCAGGCTATCCGCTCGACCACTATACCACTGTATACTTTACAGAAAGACTGGTTCAGTTTTCTATTTTAGCCTGTATACTTTACAGAAAGACTGGTTCAGTTTTCTATTTTAGCCTGTATACTTAACGTATCAGAATTGTAGACTGTTGATAATTTCTCAGCCAGGTGAAAATATAAAACATTTGGAGATTGTGTATTTATGTTATAAAATGGTCAGTTGACAGCTAAAATAAATATTCCTGACATAATGAACAGACTGTGTACCTACATGTACCATCTTATTCTACTGTATGCCACATTTTTAAGGAACCTTATGATGTCAAGTGACATGTAGAATGTGAGCTCTGAGTGAGCATGCTTGGGATTAAACCTGGAACTGTTTGGGTGACTGTCAACCATTGATACATTATTTGTAAGATATTATATTAACATGATTTAAGCTGATTACATGTATTACACCTTGTAATGTTGCACACAGTCACTATCTGGTAACATTGACTGGTATTCTAATTGTATACTCATAGTACTGATAGTAAGACAAGTCCTTGTAAGTTCCCTACTGGTTTTTCGACCGGAGGGGACTATAGGTTTGCTGTCCGTCAGTCTGTCAAGTAAATCTGGATCCTGCCATAAATCTAACAGTTTTCAAGCTAGGTTTATGAAACTTGGTATGTGGGTAAGGATCAACAGGGAGATTATGCATGTCTTATTATTTTTAAACAAAAAATGTGGTTGCCATGGCAACAGAAACATTGACAACCTGAAAACCAGGTAGGGGACTTCTGTATTGCTTGTAATTGCTAAATACTTGTATTTACTACAATGTTTGGCACATACTGTATAATTGTATGATATATAATTCTCACCTTTGTTAATTCACTATGTCTTCTTGTGTAGAGATGTAAACGAGTTTATAATGACAAGCAATTTTACTGCCAGCATTTTGTTTTCCTACAAATGTCTACTTAGTGTGGATAATCATTTCACATGTACAGCACTGGGTCGGCTTGATGGATATCATTTCACATGTACAGCACCGGGTCGGCTTGATGGATATCATTTCACATGTACAGCACCGGGTCGGCTTGATGGATATCATTTCACATGTACAGCACCGGGTCGGCTTGATGGATATCATTTCACATGTACAGCACCGGGTCGGCTTGATGGATATCATTTCACATGTACAGCACCGGGTCGGCTTGATGGATATCATTTCACATGTACAGCACCGGGTCGGCTTGATGGATATCATTTCACATGTACAGCACCGGGTCGGCTTGATGGATATCATTTCACATGTACAGCACCGGGTCAGCTTGATGGATATCATTTCACATGTACAGCACCGGGTCGGCTTGATGGATATATCATTTACTGTAACAGGTCTGCTGTATAGTTGTTAAATCATTTCCTCTGTCTCCTACAATATGGTAAAACCTGTCTATCATAGTCACATGCATTAAGCAGCCACCTGTTTAGGGCAGCTATTATAATTGTATGAATCCAATACAGCCAATTATATATAATACAACATAACTGAATTAGGCAGCAACCGTGTTTAGGACAGCCAGTATAATTGTATGAATCCCATACAGCCAGTTTTATGTTATACAATATTACTGTATTAAGCAAGCACCAGGGCACTGTTTTATCAAAGGACTTACGAACATTTTAAACTTACGCTAAAACTTAAATTCCTTATAATGCGTTTACATCTGCAAATGAGGAAAATATATTGTTTAAAATCATTAACTGAATTAATTAACTGATGATTTTACCTATCGCTTTACCAGAATTTGAAGCAGTTACATAATTACAAAGGATTCAAATTTGAACGTAAGTTTACGATTACCGTAAATGCTTTGATAAAACAGTGCCCAGTTGACCAGCAGTGATTGTTAATGTTTCCCTAATTGACTGCTGGCTGTCCTATCAGGTGAGACAGTATGTTGAGAACTTACTGCACTTATTTTGTCACACTTCTTTGATGAGGGGGTATATTGCTTTTCACATTTCCGTTTGTCGTTGGTTGATAAGTTTAATAAGTAAAGAACAATTTGACATAGGATCTTCAAACATTACATGGAGGTTGGCCAACAACTGTAGATGACCCTTGATTTTGAGATCAGTAAGTCAATTGATTTGTCGTTGTAACCTTTACCAACTTCCGACAATTAGGCTGCCATGGTGCATACATGTTTTACCAACATTTCTTGCTTAAATTTATTTTTATACATGAAAATTGTCAAGTTACATTTTACCATACTGTGTGTTAATTAGCCACCTTGATCAATTAACTCGACCTTCCCATGTTGTGTATTATATAACTTGTACACCCACCTTTCTAGACTACTTAATCAGTAAATAAGTTATAACAATTTCTATCATATTGAAGAGAATTGCCTATGTCTACCTCTGCTTTGTTTTATTCCTAGATGATTGGGGGAAGTGATTATTACAAATTTTCAGGTATGTTCTGTGAAGCAATAACACTCAGTTTTATGTTGGTATATAATAGGTTTATGTATATATTATGTTCAAACTATCTCAATGTTGGATATAGGGGAAGATTGTACAGCAATTCATGTGCAACGTTTACATGTTCAATGAAATCACGTCATGAATTTAGCCATAAATTCAAACAGATGCACAGCTGCTTGTAGATAATAACATTTATATAGCATGAATACCTTCCACCAGGCAACGGTATGGTTATATTATTTCAGTGCCTGCTTGCCTGCTCCCAAGTCAATCAAGTGAGAGTTATATTTTCAACATATAGTGCGCTTGTACCAAACTTCCGAAACATTTTTCTGGTCTGAAATATTTGTTATTTTCAGTCTTACAGGTTTAAGTTTTAGATGCCTGACATTTCTTTGAACTGTTAGAAAATATTTGGGTCTAATCAAGGAAATATTGGGGTCTAAGCAAGGAAATATTGGGGTCTAAGCAAGGAAATTTTGGTGTCTAAGCTAGGAAATATTGGGGTCTAAGCTAGGAAATATTGGGGTCTAAGCTAGGAAATATTGGGGTCTAAGCAAGGAAATATTGGGGTCTAAGCAAGGAAGTATTGGGGTCCAAGCAAGGAAATATTGGGGTCTAAGCAAGGAAATATTGGGGTCCAAGCTGGCTTACAGGTAGTCTAACTAACATACCCTATGTTTATATAGACAACTGCTCAATCTACTCTTTTCTCATGAAATTATTTCCCTTTGTATCCTCAAACATAGAGGATAATCAAGCACAGAATAAAATCTAGCTAAAATTGAAAAAGAAATTTATGCTATTTGATTGATAAAATATGATATCTAGTTGGGGAGCTTGTGGTGCACACAAATCATTCACTGAGATATACAGCAGTGCCTTTATCCCTGGTTTCACATATTATTCCTGAATGTTTATTGGACCTCTATTTGAGTTTGATCTGAGGCTGATTATGAAAACATCCACCTTTGTGAGAATGGGACCAGGATGCTTTGGGGCATCATGAAAAATATGGAATGGCAACCGATGCAAAAGTATTTAGTGCTTGAACTTTTCTGTTCACACATAGTTGACTATATATGTGTATTTATTATATATTTACAGATCTGCCTCGCCTGTTACAGGATTTATGATCTTAAATCGTCTAGGATTGAAGAATCTCATAGAACCAATCACTAAAGATCTAGAATTTCAACAACAAGATCCCTTTCTATTGTACAGAAATGCAAAAAGTAAGTTTCAGTACATATTAATTATCAAGTAACCAAACTTCACACTGTTTTGTTTACCCTCCATTCGGTGCTTATGTTTCTGGTTGCATCAGGCATGCCCTTATAAATTTCACATGATGTTGTTGAACTTTGTTAAAGTGTATCGAGCTATATTCTAACAGTCAACTAATGTCAAAATAATTACTTGCATCGTTTTTAGCATGATACTTGACTACCTTAATTGCAAATTAAAACTTTGGATGGGTTTCGTGTACTTTTATTCAATCATCGAAAATAGACGATTCATATAGTTTCATAGGGTGTTCTAAACTTAAAAACACTTTCGTATAAAAATGGACAGTTTGCATGTCAATTAAATCACAGAGAGAGTTTCTGTTAAAACTGAAGCGAAAAATGATCTAATGGATATGAAAGCTTAATTGTTTAAAAAAAAATCTTTCGATATAGCTCTATACACTTAAAGCTACAGCTAGGGTCCGGTGGTTTAAGTGTACTGGACTTTACCCAGTGATTCAGTTTCAAATCATGGTCATGTTAGGTCATGTCCATGCTTCAATGAAAATTTGACACCTCCCATGTCAATTTTTCTGCCACATGCTGAAAAGTGGCTGGTTCCTAGTGAAAAGGTAAGTTAGTACTGACAGGAACAGTTTAGGAAAATTGAATATGCCACTGCAAATCACCGGGAAATTGTGGAGAATAGTTTGACCTCAGTAACCAGAATAACCTGTTTACTGTAAAATTATTTAATTTCGTTGGGACGAAATTTCGTGGTTTTGGTAAAAAAGACAATTTCGTTGGGACTTGAATTCGTGGATTTTGCATTTCAGATAAAAATAAAACAAGGGTCAAAATTAATGTTCGTTGGGATTAAAGTTCGTGGTTGAGATGAACCACAAAATCCACGAAATTTAGTCCTCCACGAAAATTAATGATTTTACAGTATGTGAATTTGTTGTTTTTGAGTTTGATGTCATCATAACTGACTATGGCTGGCTATTTATAAGCCTAATGAAATGTCCTAGCACCAAGTTGACAAGTTTGTTTTATACAGGTATATATGGTGTATGGTTCTATGACAAGGATGAATGTAAAAGATTGGGTACAAAACTGAACAAGTAAGTACTATTATTATAAAATTGGCATGAACATGTTGCTACTCTGGGTTTTATTGGATGGCAGCAGAGCTACAGATAAGCTGCGTATCGGGGTAATTACCCAATTAGTTTTCTTAAAAACCCAATAGATTTTGAAAGTAGGGAGTAAGAAAAAGCAAAGAAAATCTGAAATACTTCAAAAGAAAAGCATGACGTAGTGAGAAACAGTACATAAACATAATTTACCCAATGAGTTTGATAAAATACCCAAATAAAATTTATCAAAACCCAACCAAAATTGAAACTGGGGGGTAAAATACCCAATTGCGAAAACCTTATCTGTAGCTCTGGGATGGCATCATCTGCTTGATATCAATTGTTATGACACAGGGGATTTCTGTTGATTCCACAAATTAATTGAAAAAGTTATATTCAAAGCTATGAAAAACAATCTGCACAAGTCCCATGTCCTTTCATGTGTAGGGTATACCCCCACTCAAACAGTAGGCCGAGTAACCAGTCTGTGCATGTGTATAGTATTAGCCACTACATGGAAGCAATATTCAAGGAGCATGATACTGTTTGTGTTGGTGTTAAAACTTCTTCCTACTTCCACTCTGCATAACTGACCTAAACATTACCAGATGGCTCGTATATCCCGGACGTATATCCTCGCTTCAAACTGATGTTGCTGACCAGACAGCTATTTGTAGAATGTAAACATTACTTATTGTCCAGAAACCTACACCATATTGTTGTGATTCCAGTTATGATTTATAGTGCCAAAACCTACACCATTCTGTTTGTTTTCCATTCATGAGTGTTATATTTGATGATTTGATGTGTTGTACTGGAGATAGAGTTGTACATGGTTGTACCTGATAAGTTAAGTTACCAATTTTCTACGGTTCTTTTCAGCTGGTAAGCTGCTCAAGCACCCTTGGACATTTTTGTATTACACAAGTTTAATGGACAATATCAATAATTCCTTAAAGAACCAATAAGGTTTAAAATGGTAGTATTTTCTATCTACAAAGAATATCGAAATATTGAGATATTAAATTATACTAAAAATGGTGCAAAAGGGACCCATATCTGACCTCAGGTCGCTGTTCCTTCTTTGAGAAATAATCAACTGAAAACGCTATTTAGTATTTTGTCCTCCGTACAAAATACTCATTAGTGTTTACGTTTAAATTTTCCGAACAATTCCGAATATTTCGTCAATGATCGGGACTACGCATAACGTATGACGGACGCACACTTTAACCCGGTATATACCAGTACCTTCCGGTATCGTACATAGTAGCCCGGTATTGACACCTAATCACATTGTATATTGACATGCCAGAGGCGGGGGATTTACTATGCGTGTGTAATATAGATAGTGCGAATGGGTGTGTGTCAGGATCTTGTATATATTATGTATATATTGTTTATATAGAATCCCTGGCTGTGTGCAGATGTTTTAATTTCTCCGATAATTATTAGTTTTATATTTTCATGTACAGTAGAATCTACAATAAAATAATAATTGTTTACTTGTAAGTATATAAATCTGCATGTTCAATATACACGAATGTTGTGAGTTATTTAATTTTCATAAACACGTGTCAATTATATGAAGATCAAAGAGGTGGCCTTCTCTTTTAATAGCAATATAAAACGTACACATATGATCATATGAATGGAAAATTAAAGTACAGTCCAGTTAGGATAAAAATCCAGTGACGCAGTGGAACATCCACTTGTACGGTGTAAAAACAAGTATAAAGGATTATACTAACAGTTCAATACCAAACTAAACTCTACCTATTTACGTGGGTTGTCCCAGAGTCCTGTTATATCTTGAAAATTATCACGTACTGTATGCCCAAATTATAATTAACTTTTAAAGAAATTAGTAAATCTTCACTGTGAATCATTGTATACAAATTCACCAAAACATGCCACTGATTCTTATATATATTTTGGGGTGTTGTGGCTATAACTACTTAAGTATTATTGCCATTAAATATTTAAACTCAATTTTGTGATACATACTTTTTTCGTGCCGGACCGTATACCGTTACCATGGGTTACAAAAGCATCCAATTATCGAATACGACGTATGCTAATGTAAAATAAATTCGTCAAATAAACGTGGTATTGTTGTAGAAATGCACATACACAATTTCATAACTGTATCGTTATGGTGGAGTAAATAAATAAAAACAATACACGCTATTCTGGGACAACCCTCGTATATATATGTTCTCCATGTGCAAAAAACTACTTTGAAGTATGTAAAAACAAAATGAAGTTATTCTTTTGATCTTGTTATCATTTTTTTAATTGCTACGTTGACCTCGGTAATAGATACAATGGATTTATTGTACTATATTTAATTTGCTCTAATTATTTGAAACAGCTAATTATTATACATTGAATGTTTCAATAACTGCCATCGTTTCTGTTAAAATCGTCCAAATTTCTTCATTTGAATGTGTACTTAAAATATAAAAATTGGCCAGAAGAAACCAAAGCCATCCGACTATGAAGACGTCCTCCCTGCACCAGATTCACGAATAGCTATTAACGAACAATTGAAACCAAACTCTGAATCAAATGATGTACGTATTCACCGACTAGTGAAATACTAGCCAACTGTAGTAACCCCAAAATTGCCTGAAAAATTAGACAATGACATTAAGAGACAATCAACGACTACCGAACCCAATTAAATAAGAGAATTAAGATTGAACATGAACCTGATTATAACTTTTCTCCAGAAACATTAAATATTGAAATTCCACATTTAACGTCACCAATAAAATCATCAATATATATTGACTGCAATACATAAAGAAGTGACATGTCACCAAATCCAGTTCCGTGGCTTTCAGAATTAAATTTAAATGATAAGGAAAGCATAGAATCAGATAAATGGTTAACTGATAAACATATGTATGCCGTCAACAAAATGTTATCAAAACAATTCAAAAATATAAACGGGCTGCAAGACACTACTTTAATACCTTTTTTCGATGACAAAACTAAAACATGGATCACATCTACTAAATTCAGACGTCAAGCTTCGCCTTGCGCACTAATTCATTTTGATGGCAACGCCCATTTGACTACAAGTATCAAATCGGAAAAAGACGACTCCGTATTTTATTTAAATTCATTAGGTACTAAATCCAAAAATTTTAAACGACAACATTCAAATTCAATTATCTCAAATTTACACTAGCAAAATTGCAAAAAACTTCAAATAAAATCCCCAGAATTCAGCTACAGGGCTACTAGATACGATACCGGAAGGTACTGGTATATACCGGGTTTTAGTATGCACCTGTTCATCAACAGGTGTGCTTTCCATCCATTGGTTGTCAGAAACTGGCGAAAGATTCTCGGTAGTCTCCGGATAGCGACGGAGATACTGTTAAACGCCGTATTTGTAAACAAACTGGGCTCGTTATGCCAATCTTCAAGGAAAGATTATTTCACATATGTGACAGTAAGCGCATGTTTTAATAGCCTGATGTGTTAATTATGTATCAGTCTTCAAATCAGTAACAAAGATTTGTGTTTTCTATCCATAGAAAATACGTCGTTCCGGAACCTTATTGTGGCTTTAAATTATCAACCCCTAAACCCTCCCAGAGTGTCCTTGTGGGTGCAAATTATGTTAGTTTTGGTCATGCTAGGGGCAGTGTACCATCCAATGTGGGAATTTTGATAAAATACATGACTGTAGGGTCAGGGAATATGACAAATACTTGATTTTAAGGGTCAGGAATTATAGATCCCTAGTGAATGAAAAAAATTAATGACAAATATACATTTTTGGTCCCTGGGACAGTAACTTTTAGTTTTATAATATGATTGGGCCCCTCACTTATTTATAAGTTGGATCATATAGCATTGGTGCTGTCCGTCCCTACCTAACGCAAATCTTGTGTGTTGAACTCCTCACAAACTGTTGGGCAGAATTTCTTCAAACTTTCACACATTAACAACCTGGATGTGTAGTTGACCGTAAAGGATGAAATTTTTGCTGCAACATAAGTTATGGCCCTTTGTTACTTTGATTTTATACCCCAATACATGTAGTGTCGATGGACAAATTTCTATTTTTTTTGAGAACATGACTTCTGGGTACAGTCAACACGATGTCTTGGTACAGTTGTGTATAGGAATAATTGCACATGTATATGATATATACCTTGTTCATATGTTGTTGATTATATAAGCCAACTAGTGGTATAGGAATGTGCTATAATGTAGCAGTGATGTATTAATTGAATTGTCTGTTATGATTTCTACCATACACTTGTCTTCCAGACTCGGCTATATGTTTCAACTTGAACAACTGTTTTCTCATATGCAAACATTCCCTAGTTATTTCAACACCTGAAAATCTGCATTTTCGCAAGATGAATTTTTCGTAAAAGTCTTAATTTTATATTAATTTGTGACAGGAAGAATACACAGTATTGTTGATATACTCATATGGTTACCTAAGGTGAATTATTCACATTAATACTACATTCAGGTGATACCAGGCTCACAAAATAGTGAGGAAATGATATTCTGCTCATCTAGCTGGTTATACAGCAGTTAGTTATTTGTAGATATTTGTGTTACATAGATATTGAGTAGCAGGAATGGTTTTTAGTGTCATCAGTTAGCTTACAATGTAAGTTCTATAACTCTCGTTGTCAACATACACAATTATTGTAATTATTGTATTGCTTAGATCAACAAAATTAGCAACATTGAAGCTTCACTGAGGATATAATACAGGGCTGGGATTGGGTGTTAATTAGTACTGTTTGATCAAGTAATAAAGAGAACTGATCTCATTGATTGGCTGCCATTATTTATATGGTTGACACTTGCTTTAAGTAATAGCATAAAACTTTAGGTTAAATAAATAAGCCTACTAAAGCAGTTGTACATATAAGCATACTTATTCTCGATATGTTTAGGTCAACGTCTTACTCTACATATTCCTCAGTGCATGCACTTTTACTATCATGTCTTATCATCAATTAAAACCTTATTAAGTCCAGGGGAGATAATACAATTATGGAGATGGACAATCAAGGGAGATAATTCCAGATATTTGTCCCAAAAAACTGTACATTACATGTGTGCACATTCATATCTGTTATTAAAAGTGTCTTGAGTAAAGGATTGTCTTCCAATGTCCACCTAATGGATTGTCTTCCAATGTCCACCTAAAGGACTGTCTTCCAATGTCCACCTAAAGGATTGTCTTCCAATGTCCGCCTAAAGGACTGCCTTCCAATGTCCGCCTAAAGGATTGTCTTCCAATGTCCACCTAAAGGATTGTCTTCCAATGTCCACCTAAAAGATTGTCTTCCAATGTCCACCTAAAGGATTGTCTTCCAATGTCCACCTAAAGGACTGTCTTCCAATGTCCACCTCAAGGACTGTCTTCCAATGTCCACCTCAAGGACTGTCTTCCAATGTCCACCTAAAGGATTGTCTTCCAATGTCCACCTAAAGGATTGTCTTCCAATGTCTACCTAAAGGATTGTCTTCCAATGTCTACCTAAAGGACTGTCTTCCAATGTCCACCTCAAGGATTGTCTTCCAATGTCCACCTAAAGGACTGTCTTCCAATGTCCACCTAAAGGACTGTCTTCCAATGTCCACCTAAAGGACTGTCTTCCAATGTCTACCTAAAGGACTGTCTTCCAATGTCCACCTAAAGGACTGTCTTCCAATGTCCACCTAAAGGATTGTCTTCCAATGTCTACCTAAAGGATGGTCTTCCAATGTCCACCTTAAGGACTGTCTTCCAATGTCCACCTAAAGGATTGTCTTCCAATGTCCACCATGGGCAACATTATCTACAAGGAGAATGTTATTGTCTTTGTGAACATTTGTACCGTCTGTCATCAGTAGCCGGGTTTTTGTCCTTTGGTAAGGAACATTATTCACTGACCTTTTGAGTGTTACTTATGGCAACTTTAAATTGAGAACATATCCATTGGTCCTTATCAAGTCCTTACTGACCACCCTTGTCTAGTATGAACATTGGTACCGATATAAAGACATACTGACCAACCCTTGTCTAGTATGAACATTGGTGTCAGATATAAAGACATACTGACCAACCCTTGTCTTGTATGAACATTGGTGTCAGATATAAAGACATACTGACCAACCCTTGTCTAGTATTAACATTGGTACCAGTATAAAGACATACTGACCAACCCTTGTCTAGTATGAACATTGGTGTCAGATATAAAGACATACTGACCAAACCTTGTCTAGTATGAACATTGGTACCGATATAAAGACATACTGACCGACCCTTGTCTAGTATGAACATTGGTGCCGATATAAAGACATACTGACCAACCCTTGTCTAGTATGAACATTGGTGTCAGATATTAAGACATACTGACCGACCCTTGTCTAGTATGAACATTGGTACCGATATAAAAACTAACCAAGCCTTGTCTAGTATGAACATACTGACCGACCCTTGTCTAGTATGAACATACTGACCAAGCCTTGTCTAGTATGAACATACTGACCGACCCTTGTCTTGTATGAACATACTGACCAAGCCTTGTCTAGTATGAACATACTGACCAACCCTTGTCTAGTATGAACATACTGACCAAGCCTTGTCTAGTATGAACATACTGACCGACCCTTGTCTAGTATGAACATACTGACCAAGCCTTGTCTAGTATGAACATACTGACCGACCCTTGTCTAGTATGAACATACTGACCAAGCCTTGTCTAGTATGAACATACTGACCGACCCTTGTCTTGTATGAACATACTGACCAAGCCTTGTCTAGTATGAACATACTGACCGACCCTTGTCTAGTATGAACATACTGACCAAGCCTTGTCTAGTATGAACATACTGACCAACCCTTGTCTAGTATGAACATTGGTGTCAGATATAAAGACATACTGACCAACCCTTGTCTAGTATGAACATTGGTACCGATATAAAGACATACTGACCAACCCTTGTCTTGTATGAACATTGGTGCAGATATAAAGACATACTGACCGACCCTTGTCTAGTATGAACATTGGTACCGATATAAAGACATACTGACCAACTCTTGTCTATTATGAACATTGGTACCGATATAAAGACATACTGACCAACCCTTGTCTAGTATGAACATTGGTGCAGATATAAAGACATACTGACCGACCCTTGTCTAGTATGAACATTGGTGTCAGATATAAAGACATACTGACCGACCCTTGTCTAGCATGAACATTGGTGCAGATATAAAGACATACTGACCGACCCTTGTCTATTATGAACATTGGTGCAGATATAAAGACATACTGACCAACCCTTGTCTAGTATGAACATTGATGCAGATATAAAGACATACTGACCGACCCTTGTCTAGTATGAACATTGGTGTCGATATAAAGACATACTGACCAACCCTTGTCTAGTATGAACATTGGTGTCGATATAAAGACATACTGACCGACCTTGTCTAGTATGAACATTGGTGTCGATATAAAGACATACTGACCGACCCTTGTCTAGTATGAACATTGATGTCGATATAAAGACATACTGACCGACCCTTGTCTAGTATGAACATTGGTGTCGATATAAAGACATACTGACTGACCCTTGTCTAGTATGAACATTGGTGTCAGATATAAAGACATACTGACCGACCCTTGTCTAGTATGAACATTGGTGCAGATATAAAGACAAGATTTGTTGAGTGGTGATAGTGTATAGAGATCTATAAAATGATAGGAAATATATTTTATGTGAGCATTAAATGAATTATATCTGCATATTGCAAATGCATTGAGAATATTTAATGGCGCTACTTGTCATTCTGTAGGTTTTATTGGAAATACTCTTGAAAAGTTCTCAACTAGAAGACGTGTGAATGTATGATATTGGTATATTGCATGGGGTACAGGGAAAGTAGGTGCATTGTTCACGTGAAAACAGAACATGTTGAGTGACATATAGCAGACCTAGCTAGTGTTCAATGCCAGTATATGTTTAACTGAACCGTCTGTTAATGTGTACCAGGTAGTTGGGGTCAATATTCGATCGTAAGGATCTTACAAAATCAGTATAAGGGGCAGTCGGGCAGGGTCAATGTGTCAGTATGACAGGCAGTCTGGCAGGGTCAATGTGTTTACACTGAGGTCAAACTTCATGTCTTATTAAAGACTTGGTATGTGACCAATGATGTGTTTGTTTCTTTTGTCACAATTTCTTGTCCAGACAGACTAACTTTCCCTGTTAAATCGTATAATTCTTGGATTTTTTAACAATATTGAAATGAATATGGGGTTTAGGGGTCAGTTATAAATAGACTGATATTTACTTCAGCCAAAAAATATGAAAAATAGGAAGGCATGAAAAATACAGGACATTGATGATAGTTACTGAAATATTATTATTAATTTTGTGATTAATGGATTATCGAGAATTTGCTATGAAAATCACAGTGAAAATAACATTTCGATAATTTCACAGTTGGGTAGCTGGTTCCAGTACCGCACAGAAAAAGAATAGAGCCATAATTAATTGCAACATTTCACCATATTTTTTCCAATTTTGGTGCCATGATACGCAAAAATGAAGCATATAATAAACAGAAAATTTGTTGATTTTTGGTGCAAGATCTTATTTTATTTCACGCATGATTACAGAAAATTATTTGTAAACTAGTGGCTACTATGCCACTCATGAAAATATTGATTTGTTTGATCACTCGGTGAAATAAAATTCAATCTTACACCAAAATCAACAGGTATGTTGAACCATTACGAAAATATAATTTAGTGCAATTTTCTATTTTCCCAGCATGTGGTGTGCCTGTATTGAGCTAAATATTTGTTTGTTTTCGCGAGGAATTTCTGTATTCTCAGTTTGTGTGAAGATTGTTGAAGCAATCATTGATATATATACCATTATGTCAGTGCTAGATTTAAACTGATGATTTCTGTCAGAATCTCATGAAAACCAATCATATGTGCCGCTAGTAACTGATGTTTTCTGTCGCAAATCATATACAAAACATTAATTACTTTATCGATTGTCTATCATTTCAACACTCCAAGCGTCTTATCTTTTTAAAGTGCAAAACTGATATTTTGAAACAAAAGTTTTTTTGTTTTTGTTCATTCATGCTTTCTGCCGAAGTTCCAGAGTTGGATGGGGGTGATTAAATGTCACAAATTTACCATGGTTGAACGGCCTGCCTTTCCAGGTTACATCATCTGGCTAACCTTATATTTACATCTGTACCTGTCTTACCGTTTAACATGCATGATGTCTGTTTCAGCTATGTTCAAGAAGTCTTGACGGAACAAGACAAGAAGCAGGCTCCTTCAACCACTGGTTTAGTAGGTGGGGCCACAGCTACACAGCATTCTGGGAGTTTGGGAGGTGGTGCCACGGTAACACAACATTCTAGCAGTATGGCATTGAGCATCATGCCAACATCCGGTGTAGACATCATGCAGATGTTGTCCAAAGCTCAACAAGAATATGATACTGTAAGTTTAAAGCTTTTTGATACCCTGTAAAAGTTTTCTTCTCGAATTGTTGAATGAGCTCGGGCATCCTCAA
Source organism: Spisula subtruncata (assembly GCA_963678985.1). Classification (NCBI taxonomy): domain Eukaryota; kingdom Metazoa; phylum Mollusca; class Bivalvia; order Venerida; family Mactridae; genus Spisula; species Spisula subtruncata. Next base: position 44,412,452 of record OY787670.1, on the reverse strand, counting down.
AATGATTATCTCAAAAAGTTATTTAAAATGACACCAGAAGCACAACACTAACATCTGTTTCTTTCGTCTTACATGTCTTTAACTCCATTAATTTGTAACACCACAAAATGTTCCATTTTACCCCTCTCATCAAATATCTAATACTGTAAAATCATTAATTTTCGAGGGGGGATTAAATTTCGTAGATTTCATGGTTCACCTTCAACCACAAATATGGCCTTTGTATTTTATTTCCTGAAATGTAAAATCCACAAATTAAGGTCCCATCGAAATTGTCTTTTTTGCCAAAACCACAAAATTTTGTCCAGTCAAAATTAAATAATTTTACAGTAGACACAGAAATGAATGATTTTACAGCGTTATCTTGTCTTAACCAACTAGTGTATGAAATGTGTGTTATCTGTATTCAGGGTTCTAAGAAGAGTGAACCCAAACCAATGATTGACAACCCTAATGCTTCAGCTACTAAAACAACAAATATCATCCGACCACAACCTTTGAAGATTCCAGATTCTGACACCAATATTCCAGGTATGTATACCCAGAGTCATGCATAAATATATTCCATGTACACTGTATGTTTACATGTTATTGTTTGTTCTGAGGAAGCAAGGGTGAATGGTTTAGATTGGGTGTTAACTTCACTCATTTGATGCAAGGTCAAACAGGACTAACAATGAGTATCACTACTCATAGGCTGCTGGATGACTGATCAGTCAATTATTCATCAAAAATTGAATCATTGGTTATTAAGATATGAACGACATGGTTCTGGTTTAGATATCAGCTAAATGTTCCATTTCAAATAAAAATACCGTAATACAATAAAACCTTTATATTAAAACCCCCCTGCCTCATACAATCTATTTTCAAGTCTAACTTAAACTTCAATAATTATAATAAGTCCACCATTGAAACCTTGTTGAAGTTGACCATTGATACCTTGCTTCAGACAGGTGTTTGCTTAATTGGTAGTGATAATTTATGCATGTATTTGACTGTCTTACAGAGGATGTAGGTGGAACTGTTACACCAGGGACAGGCAACATCAGTCTGGATCAATTATTTCGTACGGCAATTTTACAACAAGCTAGTGGACCACAGAAGACAGCTACACCTCAACCGACACATTCTGACAGGTTCTATACTTCTATCTTAGCTACTCCTCAACCGACACATTCTGACAGGTTCTATACTTCTATCTTAGCTACACCTCAACCCACACATTCTGAAAGGTTCCTGTTACTATCTCTTCATTAGTCATGTTGTATCATATTTTCCTTTTATACATACTTTCTCTGCTAATGGGCTTACATATTGTCATAATTTTTAAGATTTTTTGCATTTGATTAATAGTATAAAGCTGTTAACATGGATATGGCTACAGTAAAATCATTTCTGAGTGTGGAAAAAGCATGTCTAATGAATTTCTTGATCCATTCAATTCAACCTTTAATTAAGGAGTCAACTAAATGTTGTCTTCAAATGACAAGCCACAATTTTTTGTTGCCTTGTTACCAAGATGACTTTGAAAATGTATCTTGGTTTCACTAAGGGAGTGGATGATAACATATTGCGTGGATGATAACATATTGCGTGGATGATAACATATTGCGTGGATGATAACATATTGCGTGGATGATAACATATTGCGTGGATGATAACATATTGCGTGTATGATAACATATTGCGTGGATGATAACATATTGTGTGGATGATAACATATTGCCTGGATGATAACATATTGCCTTGATGATAACATATTGCCTGGATGATAACATATTGCCTGGATGATAACATATTGCCTGGATGATAACATATTGCCTGGATGATAACATATTGCCTGGATGATAACATATTGCTTGGATAATAACATATTGCCTGGATGATAACATATTGCCTGGATGATAACATATTGCCTGGATGATAACATATTGCGTATATTAATTTGAATGTTATTTTTACATGCTTACAGTTATTTCACTGCTGGTGGAGAGCAGATGACAAAGAGACAAACCTCGGTGACAACCAAACAGACACATCTAGATGTGAAGCAGAAGACAGATAGTGAAGATTTACCTCCCTTACTGAAGCACATAATGTCGTCTGGTTCTATGGTGGAGGATATAGAACGTCAACATATACACGTTGCTAGCGGTGATTCTAGTACTGATGATGTGAAACATCTATCTGTAGGAATGACTGGTATCCCTGATGTTACACAGCCACCACCTAATCACCCAGCATATAGAGGACCATCGCCACAAGCACAAGTTAAACAAGCAAGAAAATCTCCACTAGAACCTGGTGACACTGGTGCTAGATCTAAAAGTCATTCTAAAAAATCAACAACTGTGAATATAGACAAAGGGTCAGCCAGTTCGACCACGGTCCCAATGGACGTTCCTAAAGTTATGTCTGGTAATGTGTTAACAGCCTTCGGTGGCTCAGTTTCTAGTCAACCTGGTAATGCTCAAAAACTGTCTCCTGAATCTGGTTCCTATAGTAGTCATGTGTTGGCCCCTAAACCAGACTCTACACTGGGTACCAGACATATGGTGGACTCCACGCTGGGTTCCCGACAGATGGTGGACCCGTCCCCGGTACATACGTCTCCATTACTGACCCCGGCGGATCTGTTACAGTCAGCATCTACAGTTACATCAAGTACAGTATCAACTACATCATCTATAGTATCTACACTACAGGATAAGGTACCAGATACTGTAAAATCATTAATTTTCATGGGGATTAAATTTCGTAGATTTCGTGGTTCACTCTCAACCATAAAATCAAATCCCATCGACCACTAAGTTTTGCCCTTGTATTTATTAACTGAAATGCAAAATCCACAAATTAAGGTCCCATCAAATTGGTCTTTGATAATAAAACCACCAATTTTCGTCCCATTGAAATTAAATGATTTTACACTATATCATGTTTTATCTCATGTTTGACGTCATGAACATGCTTCAAAACCATAACATACATAAATTGATAATGCACTCCTGTTATAAAACTAAGACATGATGTTGTTTCAAATATTGGAGACATTGCCAAATTATCATGATTATAAATAACAGTTGAAGAACGTAGCATTTTGTCATTTTATTCTACTTGTTTAATGAATTCTTTTTGAAAAGACATGCACCCAGTATCCTCTCTAGATGTGTTAAAGTCTTGTCCCCTATATTAAGGATTGATTGAGGTTGATGTTTGTGACATCTAAGGACTCATCAAGCAGCAGCCCTGAATTGTTATGATATTTAAACCAAAAGACTTGTTACATATCCAACTCCTATCTAAAGTTACCATAAAACTACATGTTACTAATGTTTGTATATGTACTTCTTTTTTTCAAGACTATTGTCTATGTAACACATAATACTGCATAACTATGGAAGTAAATAATGTTTTAATTAATTTAACATGTGATATTCGAACATGTTACTGTTTGTATTTAAGGTCAGCAATCCTAACTTGGCAACTGCGGCAGCTTCATTATCAATGGAATTATTGTCTCCAATGGCATTTTTAACTACAACAGCAAGAAAAACTCCACCAGCTATATCCTCTACTTCAGGTACTTCATTTCTGAGACAGACACAATACATGTCTATAACTACAGGGGATTTATTTTGCTTGAAGCAGGCCCTGATCTTTTGAAACATCACTACACAGCTAAGTCTCATCTCAAATATTGCCATTTGTCGTTTGGATAATTTCCATGGGAGGCTTCACTCAAAATTAGCATCACAAAACTGAAACATTATTGTTGCAGTACAATTTAAGATGTTGGAACTTCATATTTATCTCAAATCATGACTCTGATTTGAGCAAAATCTCAATTTGAGATGAGATTTCTACTTGAGAAGCTTCACAGGATCAAGGCCTGATTATAACGGAGGTGTTCTTGTCCTTGATTTATATAATATACACTTGATGGAATGTTCAAATTGTTACCCAGTTGAAGGATAGATTTTATCACAGAGTGAGGAGATAATAAACACTGATTATTCTCGGAAATAAAGTTTAACTTATCAGCATTGAAATGTATTTGAAAATATTCCCTTGAGGGATTTGAAATCCATTCCTACGTAATGATAAGAAAATGGCAAATCTACAACATGACTTGTCAGAATACCTCATATAAACTTGATACAAACAAATGTTAGATAAATTTTCATTTCATTTGTTTTAGAAAAATTGAACATAAGTGAAGAGAAGCCATTGGATAAAGATATGAGTGTTCTACCTGTTGCCGCGTTAACCAAGGAACAACTTCAACAATCTCTTATATATCTATTAAAGGTCAGTTGATCATTACAGTATAGCCACTATTCTTAAATTTATAAGACTGTCCTTTCGACTTGATATTAATCTATGTGACTATTACAATTGTTTTATAGGTCCCCTACCAGTTTTTCAACCAGTCTGGACTATGGGTTTTCTGCCCGTTCGTTTGTCCATTAATAAATCTGGATCCTGCCATAAGTCAAACAGTCTTCAAGCTAGGTTTATGAAACTTGGTCTGTGGATAGGGACCAATAAGGAGATTATACACTCTTTGGATTCAGACAAAAATTGTGGTTACCACGGCAACAGAAACTTAAAACCAGTAGGGACTTCTGTATTGCTTTCGATTCCTAAATTCTTGTTTGATATAGAATGGCCACCAGCCTAATAAGTGTTATAAAAATGAACTTGATTAGCTAAAATGCATGATGGCTAAAATGTCTCTGTAAAACAGTATAATGCTAATATGTATTTCTGTTTCATAGACTTTATATTCAGTTTATGAAATTTTGTGTTTTTCAGAATGACAGCAGTTTTATTTCAACAATTCATGAAGCATATCTGAAAAGTTTGCATGAGTTATCTGGACAAAAGTCATAGCACATAGACAAATTCTTGTGTAGACATTTTAAGCCAAGTGTGAAACAGAAAGGATCCAGAACATTCAGCAAAACAGACAGGCGACGATATTTATGTATCATATATACCTTCAACATGATTTTATCTTCGGTCGTGAAACTTTGTGAAGAATTTGTGTATTGTTATTGAGGGAATCAAATGTCGACAGAGTTGTTGCCCTTGTTTTTGTGGAATATCCATGTTTCTTGTTGATGTATTACAAAGTAACTTTGAGATAAGACATGTGTCAGACTAGCTGATCTATGAGCAATATTCAAACACTAATCAAGTGTATGCTCATAGTTCTAATATTAGCCACACAAGATCTATGATAGAAGCACAAATTCAGAGTTTTTAGGGTTTTCTGTTATTATCACCACCAAGATTTATCGCTATAGAAAAGAATGTTTTTAATGGTCCATATCCAAAAATGAAGGAAAAAAGACTTACATGCGTCTTGTATTACCTTCCACTTGTTGGAGGGGGGGGGGGGTTGACATATGCTTTTGTCAGGTGTTTGGAGCCATTTTAATGATACCTAGCAGAAGATACTGGGTTCTTAGTCTAGATGAATGCATATATTATCAACGATCTGGGTGCATTTTACATCTTGTTTTAAATAGTCAAGATGGGAGGTGACTTTTTTCTTGACACTATTTCTACTGTTTGATTTGCTTTCATTATTTGATATGAAATAGAAGGTGCTTTTTTCCCTCAATTTTGTAACAACAATTTGTATTGGTATAGATTATAATATAACTGTGTCAGGCTGTTGGACAAAGTTGTATAACTATGAACAAAAGTCTCTGATATAATCAGTAGAGTTATCTACCATGACAATGTATTGTGTCTATTGATTCTGTCAGTATTCATTTTTTTATGGTTTGGTCCATTTCCAGATAAAGGGGTGTTTGGTTATATTGTGGAATGGATGGAGTGTGATCAGCATCATACTTGTCTGACTTTACCTTTATTAATGAGCATGACTTTGTTAATCAATTGCTTTCAATGTGCTTGATTATAAACAAAATGATCTTTAAAGAGGGGGATTGATTTTTAATCTCAACTACATGAAATTTTCAGGTTTTTATTTTTTCCTCATTTCTATTCCTTTAAGACTTAAGGTATGTAAATGAGTAGGACTTTGTTAATCAATTGCTTTCAATGTGCTTGATTATAAACCAAATGATCTTTGAAGAGGGGGATTGATTTTCAATCTCAACTACGTGAAATTTTCAGGTTTTAATTTTTTCCTCATTTCTATTCCTTTATTACTAAAGGTATGAAAATAGGAACTGGGAGGGGATGATAATTGGGGGATTTATTCTCTTTCCTCCCCCCCCCTAATTCTTCAAATGGAATATTCTATTTTAGAAATAGAACTGTAGGGTGAGAGGAACATGCTATATATGTGTTACTGTAATGTGTTCATGGTTACTATAGTCACAATATTGTGTGGATGTACGTATGTTAACGGTTTTATCTGATTATACATATATTGTTGACAGATATTGTTAAGGTACTCAGTACATGTACACAGTGTCGGTATTGTTATTCTTTTGTTTCATATTGTGCCATCGATGTATTTTATGTTTTTAATCAGGATTTTCTGATGGAGAAATTCTGGTTGTTAGAACGGTGAATTTGGTGCTCAGTAAGTCACCTATGTTTCTTGTACCACATTTAATTTTCTGCTAGTAGATTAGCTGTGGTCTCGTAATTATAAACATTGGAGAATGTACTCCATTCCATGTTACAACTCTTACTCCCTACTCCAATTGAAACATTTCTTAGTTACAAAAACTGCTGTAACTTCTTTATTACTGAATGGAAATATATGAAATGTGGGTTCATTTGCTCAATTAGATCATTTCCTACATTAAGCTGTTTTCCAATTTTGAGTCTGGGGTACAGAGTTTGAGTATGAGAAATGTTTATTATCACCAGGTCTGGACCTTTATGTTTGGAATATTTTGAGACAAAATGTAGAAAATCAGTGTAAAGGTGGAAGAATCACAGACATGTTTGGTTGATCAGTGTTCGTGTTGACAGTATTTTACTCAATGCTTTAATGTTGTGCTATACACATTTCATTATTTCAATATTTCAATATTTATGCCTCCCATGTTTTGATTAGGGGGCTTATTGCTTTGCAGCTGTCTGTCGGTTGGTAGACCAATTGGTTTCCATTCAGTAAATCAGGAACGCTTTGCCGTAGGATCGTGAAGCTTTACACGGTGGTTGATCAGTAGATCACCCTATTAATTTTGAGATTAGTAGTTTAAAGGTCAAGGTCACTTTGACATTTACTATTTTCGACTATTGGACTGCCATGGTAGCGTACATGTTTTACAAACATCTCAGACTCATGTTTTCTAGTATTTTACATGTCTCCATTTGACGTTGCAATATCATTCATATCATGTCTACATCTTGTTGTGTCATTTACAACATAAATTTTTTTAATGTTGTGAAAGTTTTCCCTTTAAGTATTTGATATATTGGTATTGTTTGGTGCAACATGTTGGTGTAATTCTGTGCAGTTTAGGTAAAATATGACCTGGTCCCAATCTCCTAGAACATCTCAGGTTGAAAAAATATCATCTCTAAGTTGAGATTTTGCTTGACTCAGAGATTAATCTTAAGTTTGAGCTCAGCTTGGAATGTGAATAAAACAAGCTCATAGTAATGTTTCTCTTTTGAATTGCCAGTCTTGGGTCAAGTGTCCTATGAAAATTAACCCAAAGGCACAGTCATGACAATATTTGAAGTGAAATATTCATCTCAGTTTGGGATGTTTAGGGAAATGAGGGACCATTCAAGGCTAGATCTAATAGGTCCAAATTCACCAGATCAAATCAGCTGTTGGAATAGTGTAATGACGTATTCTTTCATGTCTAGTATTTGGGATCTGAGATTGATATTGGGCTTACCGGGGATTTAGATAAATGTCCATTTAACATGCTCTTACCATATGTGATGTTGATTAGATGACAAGATTTTTTATCTTTTTACTGTGCTTGAGGCTGTCACTGTAAGGGTTTCGGTGACATCACCTCATGGGTTCTTTTTGTTCATGTATTATCAAGCACACTAGCACATATGTGGTATTATACATGTATGTGCTGTGTTGTTATATATGACATTGATATCAAACAAGCAGAGGCTCCACGATTCTGGTGGTTATGATTCAACACCAGGCAGATTTATTCTAAACAAATCCACAAATTTTAGTAAAAATGCCTTTATCATAGGATTTTGAATTTACCACAAAAATAAAACAATGTTTAACTTAAATGAAATTTCAACTTTTGTCTCATAAGCACCAAAATCATGGAGCATTGCTTTAATTGTTTATTTTAATGATAAAATCATTGTTTTGCCAGTTTTCTGGCATTGAGATCAAAATATTTTAAAACGTCTCAGATTCATCGTTAACTGTCTGAATGAAGTATTTTCATAAACTACAACTTTTAGATTATAATTTATTTGTTGTGTTACGTGTATTAAATGTATAGCATTGTAATAAGTGATTATTTATGTAGCTATTCTATTTAATTATAAAATGCTCAAATATTGTCAGATCTTGCTTCAAGATAAATTTTCTGCATAATTATTATATTATAAATACCACAGCAAGTTAAGGTCATTTGCTTTTGTCTGAAATCATCTTTGAAATAAAGTAAGAAAAATAATTAACAAAGATGTTATATATCTATCTAGTTAATTATGTAAACTCTTGAAAACAAACAATATGAACTGATTCAAGTATTTAAATTTGTTAATGCATAATATTATGCCGCCAGTATTGAGTGCGTATTTTATAAACATTGTAAGTCCAACAAAAAATGTTACAACTCTAAAAGTGTTATTTTTTTTATCTTGTACATGTAGTACCCTGTGTTTCTTATGTGATGAAAGATGCAGATACACATCAATTTATCCTTGAGCCATTCAATATTTTGTATTGGGACCACTCTTGTTTAAGGACTACTCTTCAATACATGCCTATTTGCTGATTGTTGCATATTGACGGTGCCGAACCAAAACCCTGTAACTCAATTTTGGCGCAAAAACTTTTTTGCAGCATCCGCATCTGCTAGACGTCCCACGCATTTCTGTCTTTTCGCCATTTAAATGGCCAATCATGTTACTTAGATGGCGACAAGACAGAAATGCGTGGGACGTCTAGTAGAAGCGGATGCTGCAAAAAAGTTTTCGCGCCAAAATTGAGTTACGGGGTTTAGGTTCGGCACCGTCGATATACTGCCAGATCAAGTTTGAACGATACCTGGAGCTCTTGTGAAGCATGGATTTTCATTAACCCGGATTGGCTAGGACTAACTTTATCCTGAAAGGTATACCCATGGTTCAGACATTTGGAAAACCAGAAGTTTTGAAAGAGCATGTCTACAGGCCAGACGGACAGGGTTAAAGCTCAGACTGATCAATATAAACACAAAACAAAAAACATTGTGGAAAACAATTTATTCAAAAAGGAAAATTGGTTTTTATAAAATATTTCAACAATCACAAGCCAGTCACACCAACATGAAACATGTGTTAACACAACGGGTCAATCAAGTTCAGACCTAGATCTCTTGAAGCATCTCGAGTAGAAATCTGAACTCAAATGTGAGATTTAGTTAAAATCAGCTTCACAACTACTGATTAATCTGAAGTTCCAGCTCTTGAAATATTACTGTAATAAACTCACCATTACCATTACTGTTCATTAGTGCTAATGTTTATTCCAGTCTCGTATGGAAATTAACATAAAGACCAATGCCACAATTTGAGATGAGATCTTCTCAGACTGAGATGCTTCGGGAGATCGGGGCCAGGATATAATATGCACAAAATTCTTATCAGAGATGTCAACATGGTAACATGTAGTAATATCATTTATACATCTAAGGTAATTTAGTTACTATAATACACAAACTGTAGGGTAGAGAAATGGCAAAGAGGATCACAAAAGCTCACATAGTGAGCTAATAAATCAAACATGATACACAATTTTCAAACAGTTATCAAGGACATATTTTAACTGCACAATGCATCAAACTGATGCTACATGTAAACATCCATCAAAGTCCAATAAGCAGATAAATAATTTCAAAATATCAAAGGGTCATAACTCTTTAACAATAATCAAACCTGAACATAACATCAATATGCGAGACAGGGGACGTATTATAATTAAAGGGAAGTAACTCCATCAAACCACTTGAGATTTCAGCCACATGATATTGAAGGGAAGTAACTCTTCATCCTTAATGATAAACAATAATGAATCATTCATAACCATCAAGCATTTACAGGTAACATCACAGGACACTGATACACTTCATTTATAAAATATTGGGTCACTAAATTCTGGAATAAATCAATAAATAATATGTAATACTCAACATGGGATATAGACATCTAAAGGTTTATATAACAGGCTTTAAAGCTATTTCATCCATATAACAAAACTGTTAGATGTCCATAGAAGTACAGCACAGAGATATTAACATAATCCTCGCCCTTATAATATCAGAATATATTTCAATCAACTTGCACAGATTATATTCATTTACACAAGCTATTCAGCTAATCAGGAGTTGTCAGTCTCTAAGTTTTGTGTTTTAGCAGTACACTCTGTGCATGATCGTGATACTCTCAGCTTAAGAGAATAAACACCCAAACTAAAATACAGACAACACCATTAAATTGTGCAACTATAGTGTGCATAGGATAATGTGATATTTACATACATTGACCGGAGTTGCTTGCTGTTAAAGTAAACACACATGGCGAATTCTGTACTCAAATAACAAAGACATATCATACTATGTGGGTTATACCAAATTTTACCACCTTTAATGTTATCCTGGGTGCACTATAGCAGGTTTAAGGATCAAGTTAATATCTCTGTACTATATGAGACAAACCTTACCCGATGTGCCTCCGGGCGTAACAAGGACTAGGTAGGGAGACAAACATTGACTATATATCCTACACGTACATTATCACCTATATAGAAATACTTCAAAATACTTACACTACTACCAACAGTTTGATCTCTAGGTCAAACAATTACATTTCATAATAAATACGGGTAAACTATATATACAGCTAAAAATCTGTACAAAAATAATTATTAAACAGAAATATAAACGTTGATAAAACACACAACCTAGTACGTAAATCACTACACAATGTTCACTAGAGGTATAAAATGTGACTAAATATGTAAAACAAGAAAATGACGAAATACTGTAAAATCACTAACATTTGTCAAGGATTTATTTTTGTTGGTTTTTCATGAACAAATTTCAGAATGAACCTTTTAACGTGTGATTATTCAGCCTCTAAAATATGTAATAGACTGAATCAAATTGATCGAAATAAATGTATTTCAATCATTTGTGACCACACAAAATTATTTTGAGCTAAATTCCTTAAAACTTTTGATCACCACATATATTAATGATTTTACAATTGTATGAATTTTAAATAAAACAAAGAAACAAACACATAAATACAAACATGAATAAAACTAATATATTGCATCTTATGTAAACATCCATGCCATACTTTACCACCATTCAATCATTGTACAGATATACTTCTCTGAAAGACCAAACTTAATAAGAGACAATCCCTCAATTAAAGATGATCCCCTAATTATAGGCCGCAACATAAAAAACAAACCCCATGTAAAGACCAACTTTTTCAATAAAGACTGCCTCATACATGAGGTTCATCTCATTAACAAGTATGACATCTTTATGGATCAGTTGTGAATCTTTCAACAAAATGTTCACAACTCAATATTCAGATGGTGTTACTATGACAAACAGCCGCACAACCAATTCTCATCTTATCATTCTATTTATACTGTATAAACTAGCACATAACTTAAACTTACACAAACTTACTAAATATGAAGGTGACATAACATTTAATACAAGACAAGTGGAAATGCCATGAAAACTTATCAAACAAGGACCATGACTCTGCTGAAACTTGGTTCCGACAGAAACAAAACCTCAGGTGCACACCTTCACACATTTAACAACATTCCTGCAAAATTTCTTGACTGAAACACAAACTGGAGATAAATGAGACACAAACAATGTCTACATCTGTACATCAAGTTAATTCACCAATCTGAAAACTCATGTATGAGCTAGGATTATAAACCCCTACTTTATGAATAATGTCACTAGCTAACCAACAAATGAATGATCACTACCAACAACATGAGTTACATTTACACTAAAATCTCATTTTAACACACACTCAAACATTAAGCCCCTTTTTTCCTATTTATGAACCAGAATTAAATTGTTCTACTATATCTTAACCTTATACTAGTAATTAATCTTCACAACTAAGATCAACTTTATTAACAAGGGTATGTCTGTTTTCTGTGAAAAGTAAGTTGTATCGCTTTCCAAGGGAGTTAATCCGTGTCTGATATGTTTCATCAAACTACAAAATGCTACGTGATAATTTATTTAATTCGGCTACGGGCTTAATAACTTTTAGTAGGGCTCTAACTAGCCAAAGTTATAATCCAAAGACAGTCAAGGTACCCTAACACCAAAATGTGAGGTGAAATTAGCATGCATACCTCGTTTGTATATTTTTTCTTATAATTACAAAGTTTAAGCGTTCCCCTATAAAGATCTATATGGTTTCACAACGACAATCTATAATGTATGATTTTTGGCAACTCATCTAGTTGTATATAACAAAGAAACAATAGAAATTGATGAATTCGTCGTCAAGGCAACACTATGAAAAGCACCAATACAGACACAACATTGGTATATATATATCCAATGTTACAACACTATGCCTTAACACAAGAAATACGTCATCATATAAAATATAACACAATGTACAATGATATCGAAGTATGATCAATAATGTACACAATCATAGCATATAACATATGGGAAGTCATTTATAGATATGAGGATACAAGCTGTTTTTACTGAAATGCATCTCTAAAAAAAATTTTAAATGCAGTGCAACATCCCTAGAGCTATCTCTACCAATTTGTCAAGTCCAAGCCGACCTGTGTAAGTGGTCACCTGATTTTAAACAACCAGTATATTTAAGACCTTAATTGGTTACTTTTATATTACATCCCCTGGAAATAAACACCTGTTTGTCCTTCAAGAGAAACGTATTGCATCCACATGTGTTTGTGAAAAAGAATCAATTGAATGTTGCCCTGCTTTTAACAAGATTTGAGTGTGGCTCTGGACATGTTGCACAGTACGACATTGATAATGGTGACTTCAATGCTGACTGTGAGATTTTTATACAAAATATAGGCCCATTGTAGTAAAAATTCAGTTCCACATACAACAGTCGCCGCTCTAAATTCTGAATGTATGCTCTCAAAATAAATATCATAAAACCTTTTCCCACAGCTTATTAAATTTTACAAAAATATTGTTGATTTACAAAATATACTACATAATAACGTCAAAATTCATTGCAATTGGACAGATATAAATTTAAGTTTACAAATTAACTTAAATCATTTGATATTTCCATCACATGTGTTTTTCAAAATGTAGCTTTAATGAACCTTGAATTCTGCTAATGGTGAATGTTGAATTAAATAGTTTGAAGTGTAAGCACATTTTTGTACTACGCTATGAATGTGATAAACTCACAGGAGGTCAGATTGGAGTAAACAAAATATTACAAAGAAACTCAGTCCATTTAAGCTTGAAACCATACTCAGGTATCAGTCAGTGGTTCCCAGTGGTTTGGAATAGTGTACAAAATATAAACATATTGCATCATCAATTAACAAAACATAGAACAAAGTCATCAAAATATTGCATAAACTACCGGGTAATTTCATCTTAAGTTTTTGTATATATAATGCATCTTCAGTATAATCCAGAGCCTATCTGAATACACACAGGATAAAACACTGAGCGGATGGAGTAACATTCCATCAAATAAATACTGACAAATTCAACATGATTTCATTAAATAACTTCAATTAAGGAAAATGTACATAACTTACAATTTTTTGCGTAGAAAACCCCCCAAATATTTCAAACTTTACCGATTTGAACAAAATGAAATAAGAACAGTTATAATTGTTTTAACATATCCTCAAAGTTTTCTTATTTCAAATCATGAAAATTGCACAAATTTATGGCATTTCCTAGTACCTTGAACTTTAAACCGACTTTCTTATAAAGATTGAACATAAAAAAGGATCAATAGTATTATCATCATTAGTTAAGAGGTTTGCCTGTAGTTAATAAAAACACAGGAAAAACACAAACAACCCAGTCTCATAATCTGTATTGTTATTTTACTGGCATTGAAAATAAACACCCAAACAAAACAAAAATACTGAGCAACAGACTCGACATCGTTGAAAGTCAACAACTGTACTGGTAAAATGGTGACATACTCGATTAACCACAGCGGTACAAAATGTGGCATACTCAATATGGTTGACTGACCACAACAGTATGTAACATGGAATACTGAATATCGTTGACCTTTCACAATGTCAGTGGTACATAATGTGGAATACAGTATGATTTGATGATAGAAATGATGACTATACAAGGTGATGCTTTGTCTACACTATCCAATCTACAAAAACTTGAGTCAGCGAGTCAGTCAGTGAGTCTGTCTGTGTGTTGTATATACATTAGGTACGTAGGAATGTGCACACTGTATGTGTTTGTATGTTTCCTCTAGGTAAAGGACTAATCACCGTAATATTTACACCTCCGTAAATCTATCATCATCGTTTGATCATCAGTAACGTTGCCATGGGAACCAGGAATATCATCAACATGGATACAGGATGTGTTTGTGAGCCGGCACATCTATGTGTGTTCTCCTATAATATACAATATCAAACATCAACAGTTTGTGTACTTCTATCTTGGAAGTTTACTTAAGAACAGTAAACCATTGTAAAACAACTTTGAAACATCACTCGTTCACTATTTATTCATGCAACTATCATGCAACTACCATGGTAACTGCCTGATACTGTTCTCAGGTCAACAGCCAAAGAACACTTTTTGGCTCTGGTAAACCTTGCCATCCCTACAATATCACCTAGCCTGATAACATTGTTCTCACCGGACAATGACCCGAGTTTCTCTATAAACAGATCCTATGACAAATATAACAAATAATGATTTCTTTATTATCAAAATAAAGTTCAAGTTTATCAATGTTGGAAAGCTTAATTATATTCTTATACTTAATTAGTTATCATACCTTTGGATGTTTATCATAACATTTACTGGTAGGACGTCGATATCTCGGCTTCAACGAACAGAAATGTTTCTCAGCTAAAAATTAAACAATAACAGTTAATGACATGTGTTATCAGAAGGCTTGAAAACATATGTTTTCCAAAAAAGAACCATAACTTTGGCAAACAACACCAGATCACAAATTCCTGACAATAGGTCAAACTAGACTTGGTACCAACCGTTCTACTGAAGTTTTATTGAAATCTAACCAATTGTTAAGGAGATCTAGAGCAGAAAAATAACTTTCATTATGAAAAACATAAGCTAACACAACATTCTATAAACCTCCCAAGCTGCAGTTCATGTCCAGTATTTAGTGCACTATATATGTAACTTGGTGATCCAGGTTCAATTTCCAGACCTGACAGGTCATACTCTTCCATGAAAATTTGACAACAATGCTATTTTCCTTCACATTTGGAGAAGTTGTTGGTTTTTGTGGAAGGTTGGTGATTCTGGTTAGAATACAATCCAGGAAAACTAGTACGGTGAATTTACTGCCGTATAAAACTTTAAAAATTTTAAGAAACAGCCTTAATCTGGAATAAACCAACAGCTTACCTTCGACTTTATCTCGTACTTCCTCTGCCTCCTGTATGAGAGATTCCACTTGTTTCTGACATTCAGCACAATCCTCCTCTTCCACATCAGCCACCACAAATAACAGGTTAGTACCATTCAAACGATGTGCCATAAACTCTCTGAATAAAACCAAACATATTTATAATACTAATCGTTTTAAATAACAAGTAATTAGGAATTGCAAGCAATACAGAAGTCCCCTACCTGATTTACAGGTTGTCAATGTTGCTGTTGCCATGGTAACCACAATTTATGTCCAAAACAACAAAACATTAGACATGCAAAATCTCCTTGTTAGTCCCTATCCACATACCAAGTTTCATAAACCTAGCTTGAAAACTGTTCGAGTTAGGGTCCAGATTTTCTTGACGGATGGACGGACTGATGGAGGGCAAACCTATAGTCTTATCCAGTTGAAAACCGGTAGGGGCCTATACTCTGTTTATACTGACTCATTATATCCATCACCAGGAGGTTATGAGAGAAGAGAAGCATGTTTCTTTAAAATGAAACTGAGAGTCAAGTAAGGGAAAAGCTGGTTCCATTTAATTGTGTTTCGTGATCATAGAAAGTCTATCTTCCTGGAGCCAAACCTAACAACAAAAGAAGCGGTCCATTGCATAAAAAAGCATCTTGTATCGCTTGCCTAGCAAAGTGATGAGAAACGGTATGCTATCGGCAAGTATTGATGGCTGGTAGTGTGTCATTGCATAGATGTAGTAAAGTGCTTCCAATAATCATTTGGTAGCGTCTTAGTAAGGCAACATACTCATATACTGGAAGCTAGAACAGGCCATCACAGGCAGTTTTCACCCAATATTTCATTGATAGATCATGTAAAACATTAAATCTTGACCGACAGAATTCTAGAACGAGACGAACCTTGAACAATTCCTGTTCTTGATTTCACAGTCTATTTGTCCGTCCACGGAGCGTATATCATCCGTATAGTAAAACTGAGCATTCTTCTTGATACAGTCTCGTGTTTTATCCATATTGAAATATTCCTCATCAGCTGTTCAATATAAAGTACATATACACATTAAGCCAGGCTCTGTAGTTTTCGTGCTCATGACAAACCTTGTGTTCTAAAGAAACATGTGCATGTACTGCAAAACATTTTCCCACATTCCAAGTAGCATTACTTAACATCAAACACCCACATATAATTTCAAGTATTGAAGGTACAAATGTTTTAAGGTACAAATGTTTAAATACTCAAATCATCTGTAAAATCCGCGAAATTGAAGTTGGGTGGTCTTAATTAAGTTCAAATAACTAGACACAGCAGAACATGATTAAGTAAGTAAATAGAACAGGTGATTATGTAGAGTAATGGATTAACAGAACAATATTATACATACCATAGACCGGTGTTGGAGACAGCAAGTTGGTAAATGTCCTAAAACAACACAAATACATGTTAGTAACATTCAAAGTTGATCATGTTTCCAAACAAGGGATACAGCTCAACGGAAAGCTATTCTATCATAAAGTCTTTAAATTGTCACTATTCATTTTTAAGTTGAACGGGCAGAGCAAGTGATTTTTACGCTATTGTTTTTGGGTCTTTCATATTCAGCCGTTTCTAACAGGTACTGCCTTGTCTGTCTGATTTGTTTATTATGCTTTTTAATTGGGAAAGATATGCATAACAAGTGTCAAAGATGTATCACTGCATATATATGTCTGATAATAGTGATATAGTATGATGTCCAGTCAGACTAGCATAAAACTTATTAACAGATTATTATACAAAGTCTGGCCATATTGGACTGAAACTCATAAATATTCACTGCTTTTCTGTCGTCCTATCATGTTTTTTATATCTTAACCATTCAAAAAATTACAGCACAATAATGAAAACACACAAAGAATCAAGATTGATATTTTTATATAAATATTACCATGTGACGACGCTGGTCCACCAGTTGAATGTCAGGAATTCATAGAACAATGTCACCAATGGCTGAAATAGAACACATAATACAAGTATTTTATTTTCAAATTTGAAAATATTTACACTGGAAAAACCACACTTCAATTCTAATAAGAAGAAAATTACACAAATACCCTAAGTCACACCCCTATGTAAGAGAGGCTGAGTCAATTTTCAACACCCATTTGACACATTATTGAACAATTATAGTAGAGGACAGGGCTCAACAATAACACTGGTCCACTAGTCCGAAGCCAGTGTAAATCAAAATGGACCAGTGAAAATCTTGAAGGACTAGTAACCGTTTTGTTTACAAATTTCATGATTCTGTTCTGTTGGACCAGTGACCCAAATGTAAAGAGTAAACTTTGGTCACAGGACTAACAGCTTCACATTTATGCTAAGCATTTAGCAATTAAATTACTGCTATTATGTCATTGTATGACATAGTCTTGGATTAAATCTTACGACCTCTCAAATGATTACTGTATAACTTACTATATTGATGTTAGCAGCACTGGTTGTATCCCCCTTCGATATCTCACATGTTGCTGTGAAGTCAAAATGCTCCAAACTGTAATATATAGTTACATAATTTACATAAACATTTCAACTTCATTCATTTAGTTAACCCGTCATTCAGTATCAAACCTATCATCCAGTTAGGATATGGTGACAGTGACATCATCATTTATGTGTAACCAAAAGATTAAAACCATTGCTTAAATAGGTAGAGTTTAGTTTGGTATTGAACTGTTAGTATAACCGTTCTAGTGGATTGTTCCACTGCCGTCACTGGATATTTATCCTAACTTGACTGTACCTTAATCATTTCAAAACTTGAAATCAAATGACACAAATGTACAGTACAACCGCTCCAAAGAGCAACAACCTCTCTCAAGCAATGTTATTATTTCATTTATTAAATTAACAATTTTAATTTTTTAAAACAAAAACCTCTGTATAACAACCAAACATTGTAATGCCCAGCTGTACTAGTTGGACAATCGTGTATAAATACAATAACACACTCACCTTCTGTACATAGATAGATTATGGAGTTTGTACACACTCACCTTCTGTACATAGATAGATTATGGAGTTTGTACACACTCACCTTCTGTACATAGATAGATTATGTAGTTTGTACACACTCACCTTCTGTACATAGATAGATTATGTAGTTTGTACACACTCACCTTCTGTACATAGATAGATTATGGAGTTTGTACACACTCACCTTCTGTACATAGATAGATTATGGAGTTTGTACACACTCACCTTCTGTACATAGATAGATTATGGAGTTTGTACACACTCACCTTCTGTACATAGATAGATTATGTAGTTTGTACACACTCACCTTCTGTACATAGATAGATTATGTAGTTTGTACACACTCACCTTCTGTACATAGATAGATTATGTAGTTTGTACACACTCACCTTCTGTACATAGATAGATTATGGAGTTTGTACACACTCACCTTCTGTACATAGATAGATTATGGAGTTTGTACACACTCACCTTCTGTACATAGATAGATTATGTAGTTTGTACACACTCACCTTCTGTACATAGATAGATTATGTAGTTTGTACACACTCACCTTCTGTACATAGATAGATTATGGAGTTTGTACACACTCACCTTCTGTACATAGATAGATTATGTAGTTTGTACACACTCACCTTCTGTACATAGATAGATTATGGAGTTTGTACACACTCACCTTCTGTACATAGATAGATTATGTAGTTTGTACACACTCACCTTCTGTACATAGATAGATTATGTAGTTTGTACACACTCACCTTCTGTACATAGATAGATTATGTAGTTTGTACACACTCACCTTCTGTACATAGATAGATTATGGAGTTTGTACACACTCACCTTCTGTACATAGATAGATTATGTAGTTTGTACACACTCACCTTCTGTACATAGATAGATTATGTAGTTTGTACACACTCACCTTCTGTACATAGATAGATTATGTAGTTTGTACACACTCACCTTCTGTACATAGATAGATTATGTAGTTTGTACACACTCACCTTCTGTACATAGATAGATTATGGAGTTTGTACACACTTACCTTCTGTACATAGATAGATTATGTAGTTTGTACACACTCACCTTCTGTACATAGATAGATTATGGAGTTTGTACACACTCACCTTCTGTACATAGATAGATTATGTAGTTTGTACACACTCACCTTCTGTACATAGATAGATTATGGAGTTTGTACACACTCACCTTCTGTACATAGATAGATTATGTAGTTTGTACACACTCACCTTCTGTACATAGATAGATTATGTAGTTTGTACACACTTACCTTCTGTACATAGATAGATTATGTAGTTTGTACACACTCACCTTCTGTACATAGATAGATTATGGAGTTTGTACACACTCACCTTCTGTACATAGATAGATTATGTAGTTTGTACACACTCACCTTCTGTACATAGATAGATTATGTAGTTTGTACACACTCACCTTCTGTACATAGATAGATTATGGAGTTTGTACACACTCACCTTCTGTACATAGATAGATTATGTAGTTTGTACACACTCACCTTCTGTACATAGATAGATTATGGAGTTTGTACACACTCACCTTCTGTACATAGATAGATTATGTAGTTTGTACACACTCACCTTCTGTACATAGATAGATTATGTAGTTTGTACACACTCACCTTCTGTACATAGATAGATTATGGAGTTTGTACACACTCACCTTCTGTACATAGATAGATTATGGAGTTTGTACACACTCACCTTCTGTACATAGATAGATTATGGAGTTTGTACACACTTACCTTCTGTACATAGATAGATTATGTAGTTTGTACACACTCACCTTCTGTACATAGATAGATTATGTAGTTTGTACATCACTTGTGGATCAATAAAACCAAAGAAACGTCCAATCTGAAATGAACAAGTAAAATATATACAAATTGAGGGCTTAGTGCAAAACTATGGCAAAACTATGGCACATGTCTCTATAAATTCACGTAGTTACCATAGTTTCTCTAGAGGCTAAATCATTAGTAATTATTTGTGCTCGATTAAACAAGATTTTGTAGCAGATACTACCTAATCCATTTAAAGTCATCCTTGAACCGAATCCTTAAGCCCCAGTCAAAATGCTGCTGTTTGAAAAATTGACTATTGAGTAGTCTGTGGGTCATTTCAAAGCTAAAATGAAACATACTTAGGTAACAAGCCACAAACATTCTTAACAACTTTTAAAATTTGGTTCAAGTTCCCTTTAAGTAAGTGATCCATTATCCATTATATTCAAACCCTCAAAATTCCCCACCCGCGTCATGCAGATGGTAAAAACCCTGGCATCTGGGACTATTTCCCTATTATCCCCGCCCTTCCCCGGGGAGGTAGTTCAATTGACTAAAGCTTTATATTAACTTGTATAACTAACACTGGTGTTATATTTATCTTGGTTGGTAGCCATGAGGAAAGCACCATCATCTAGTAGATAACATGCGACACTTTGATCTGTACAATCTCTACTACCCGCACTTCTAGCTGCGTCCTCTATCTTCTTACGCATATACTCATGACTGAACACAGCTCCTAACACTAAAATGATAAATGGTATGACAAAATTATGACACAAGGTTTAAGCAATACAAGAGATGTTTTGGCCAACCTCCATGTTAAGTTTGACGATCCTAGGGCAAATTGTTCTTGAGTTATTGAGAACGGAAGGTATTGGATCATCTACCAACAGACTGACCAAAACAATGCGCAAAGCAATATACCCCCTTATCAAGGAATGAGGGGATGCAGATAATTATTCAATGTCGTATCATTCTTGCTATCACAATGAATAAAGCATAGTCAGTGTGTAGATGTAACATACCTGCAGCTCTGTAGTTAGGGTTTCTACCTAGACTACGATCTACATCACTATTCTCTACATATAAAACATACCTGCAGCTCTGTAGTTAGGGTTTCTACTTAGACTACGATCTACATCACTATTCTCTATAGACACAGAACGTACAGCCATCAAATGACCAACAGTTAGATTCTCTATATATATAACATACCTGCAGCTCTGTAGTTAGGGTTTCTACCAAGACTACGATCTACATCACTATTCTCTATAGACACAGAACGTACAGCCATCACATGACCAACAGTTAGATTCTCTATATATATAACATACCTGCAGCTCTGTAGTTAGGGTTTCTACCGAGACTACGGTCTACATCACTATTCTCTATAGACACAGAACGTACAGCCATCACATGACCAACAGTTAGATTCTCTATATATATAACATACCTGCAGCTCTGTAGTTAGGGTTTCTACCTAGACTACGATCTACATCACTATTCTCTATAGACACAGAACGTACAGCCATCACATGACCAACAGTTAGATTCTCTATATATATAACATACCTGCAGCTCTGTAGTTAGGGTTTCTACCGAGACTACGATCTACATCACTATTCTCTATAGACACAGAACGTACAGCCATCAAATGACCAACAGTCAGATTATATATATAGCATACCTGCAGCTCTGTAGTTAGGGTTTCTACCGAGACTACGATCTACATCACTATTCTCTATAGACACAGAACGTACAGCCATCACATGACCAACAGTTAGATTCTCTATATATATATAACATACCTGCAGCTCTGTAGTTAGGGTTTCTACCAAGACTACGATCTACATCACTATTCTCTATAGACACAGAACGTACAGCCATCACATGACCAACAGTTAGATTCTCTATATATATAACATACCTGCAGCTCTGTAGTTAGGGTTTCTACCAAGACTACGATCTACATCACTATTCTCTATAGACACAGAACGTACAGCCATCACATGACCAACAGTTAGATTCTCTATATATATAACATACCTGCAGCTCTGTAGTTAGGGTTTCTACCAAGACTACGATCTACATCACTATTCTCTATAGACACAGAACGTACAGCCATCACATGACCAACAGTTAGATTCTCTATATATATAACATACCTGCAGCTCTGTAGTTAGGGTTTCTACCTAGACTACGATCTACATCACTATTCTCTATAGACACAGAACGTACAGCCATCACATGACCAACAGTTAGATTCTCTCTATATATATAACATACCTGCAGCTCTGTAGTTAGGGTTTCTACCTAGACTACGATCTACATCACTATTCTCTATAGACACAGAACGTACAGCCATCACATGACCAACAGTTAGATTCTCTATATATATAACATACCTGCAGCTCTGTAGTTAGGGTTTCTACCTAGACTACGATCTACATCACTATTCTCTATAGACACAGAACGTACAGCCATCACATGACCAACAGTTAGATTCTCTATATATATAACATACCTGCAGCTCTGTAGTTAGGGTTTCTACCTAGACTACGATCTACATCACTATTCTCTATAGACACAGAACGTACAGCCATCACATGACCAACAGTTAGATTCTCTATATATATAACATACCTGCAGCTCTGTAGTTAGGGTTTCTACCAAGACTATGATCTACATCACTATTCTCTATAGACACAGATCTTACAGCCATCACATGACCAACAGTTAGATTCTCTATATATATAACATACCTACAGCTCTGTAGTTAGGGTTTCTACCAAGACTATGATCTACATCACTATTCTCTATAGACACAGAACGTACAGCCATCAAATGACCAACAGTTAGATTCTCTATATATATAACATACCTGCAGCTCTGTAGTTAGGGTTTCTACCGAGACTACGATCTACATCACTATTCTCTATAGACACAGAACGTACAGCCATCACATGACCAACAGTTAGATTCTCTATATATATATAACATACCTGCAGCTCTGTAGTTAGGGTTTCTACCTAGACTACGATCTACATCACTATTCTCTATAGAGACAGATCTTACAGCCATCACATGACCAACAGTTAGATTCTCTATATATATATAACATACCTGCAGCTCTGTAGTTTGGATTTCTACCAAGACTACGATCTACATCACTATTCTCTATAGACACAGATCTTACAGCCATCACATGACCAACAGTTAGATTCTCTATATATATATAACGTACCTGCAGCTCTGTAGTTTGGATTTCTACCTAGACTACGATCTACATCACTATTCTCTATAGAGACAGATCTTACAGCCATCACATGACCAACAGTTAGATTCTCTATATATATAACATACCTGCAGCTCTGTAGTTAGGGTTTCTACCAAGACTATGATCTACATCACTATTCTCTATAGAGACAGATCTTACAGCCATCACATGACCAACAGTTAGATTCTCTATATATATAACATACCTGCAGCTCTGTAGTTAGGGTTTCTACCAAGACTACGATCTATATCACTATTCTCTATAGACACAGATCTTACAGCCATCACATGACCAACAGTTAGATTCTCTATATATATATAACATACCTGCAGCTCTGTAGTTAGGGTTTCTACCAAGACTATGATCTACATCACTATTCTCTATAGAGACAGATCTTACAGCCATCACATGACCAACAGTTAGATTCTCTATATATATATAACATACCTGCAGCTCTGTAGTTAGGGTTTCTACCAAGACTACGATCTACATCACTATTCTCTATAGACACAGAACGTACAGCCATCACATGACCAACAGTTAGATTCTCTCTATATATATAACATACCTGCAGCTCTGTAGTTAGGGTTTCTACCTAGACTACGATCTACATCACTATTCTCTATAGACACAGATCTTACAGCCATCACATGACCAACAGTTAGATTCTCTATATATATATAACATACCTACAGCTCTGTAGTTAGGGTTTCTACCTAGACTACGATCTACATCACTATTCTCTATAGAGACAGATCTTACAGCCATCACATGACCAACAGTTAGATTCTCTATATATATAACATACCTGCAGCTCTGTAGTTAGGGTTTCTACCAAGACTATGATCTACATCACTATTCTCTATAGACACAGATCTTACAGCCATCACATGACCAACAGTTAGATTCTCTATATATATATAACATACCTACAGCTCTGTAGTTAGGGTTTCTACCGAGACTACGGTCTACATCACTATTCTCTATAGACACAGATCTTACAGCCATCACATGACCAACAGTTAGATTCTCTATATATATAACATACCTGCAGCTCTGTAGTTAGGGTTTCTACCAAGACTATGATCTACATCACTATTCTCTATAGACACAGATCTTACAGCCATCACATGACCAACAGTTAGATTCTCTATATATATATAACATACCTACAGCTCTGTAGTTAGGGTTTCTACCGAGACTACGGTCTACATCACTATTCTCTATAGACACAGAACGTACAGCCATCACATGACCAACAGTTAGATTCTCTATATATATAACATACCTGCAGCTCTGTAGTTAGGGTTTCTACCTAGACTACGATCTACATCACTATTCTCTATAGACACAGATCTTACAGCCATCACATGACCAACAGTTAGATTCTCTATATATATAACATACCTGCAGCTCTGTAGTTAGGGTTTCTACCTAAACTACGATCTACATCACTATTCTCTATAGAGACAGATCTTACAGCCATCACATGACCAACAGTTAGATTCTCTATATATATAACATACCTGCAGCTCTGTAGTTAGGGTTTCTACCAAGACTACGATCTACATCACTGTTCTCTATAGACACAGAACGTACAGCCATCACATGACCAACAGTTAGATTCTCTATATATATAACATACCTGCAGCTCTGTAGTTAGGGTTTCTACCGAGACTACGATCTACATCACTATTCTCTATATACACAGATCTTACAGCCATCACATGACCAACAGTTAGATTCTCTATATATATATAACATACCAGCAGCTCTGTAGTTAGGGTTTCTACCGAGACTACGATCTACATCACTATTCTCTATAGACACAGATCTTACAGCCATCACATGACCAACAGTTAGATTCTCTATATATATAACATACCTGCAGCTCTGTAGTTAGGGTTTCTACCGAGACTACGATCTACATCACTATTCTCTATAGACACAGATCTTACAGCCATCACATGACCAACAGTTAGATTCTCTCTATATATATAACATACCAGCAGCTCTGTAGTTAGGGTTTCTACCGAGACTACGATCTACATCACTATTCTCTATAGACACAGAACGTACAGCCATCACATGACCAACAGTTAGATTCTCTATATATATAGCATACCTGCAGCTCTGTAGTTAGGGTTTCTACCGAGACTACGATCTACATCACTATTCTCTATAGACACAGATCTTACAGCCATCACATGACCAACAGTTAGATTCTCTCTATATATATAACATACCAGCAGCTCTGTAGTTAGGGTTTCTACCGAGACTACGGTCTACATCACTATTCTCTATAGACACAGAACGTACAGCCATCACATGACCAACAGTTAGATTCTCTATATATATAACATACCTGCAGCTCTGTAGTTAGGGTTTCTACCGAGACTACGGTCTACATCACTTTTCTCTATAGACACAGATCTGACAGCCATCACATGACCAACAGTTAGATTCTCTATATATATAACATACCTGCAGCTCTGTAGTTAGGGTTTCTACCGAGACTACGATCTACATCACTATTCTCTATAGACACAGAACGTACAGCCATCACATGACCAACAGTTAGATTCTCTATATATATAACATACCTGCAGCTCTGTAGTTAGGGTTTCTACCGAGACTACGATCTACATCACTATTCTCTATAGACACAGAACGTACAGCCATCACATGACCAACAGTTAGATTCTCTATATATATAACATACCTGCAGCTCTGTAGTTAGGGTTTCTACCTAGACTACGATCTACATCACTATTCTCTATAGACACAGATCTTACAGCCATCACATGACCAACAGTTAGATTCTCTATATATATAACATACCTGCAGCTCTGTAGTTAGGGTTTCTACCTAAACTACGATCTACATCACTATTCTCTATAGAGACAGATCTTACAGCCATCACATGACCAACAGTTAGATTCTCTATATATATAACATACCTGCAGCTCTGTAGTTAGGGTTTCTACCAAGACTACGATCTACATCACTGTTCTCTATAGACACAGAACGTACAGCCATCACATGACCAACAGTTAGATTCTCTATATATATAACATACCTGCAGCTCTGTAGTTAGGGTTTCTACCGAGACTACGATCTACATCACTATTCTCTATAGACACAGATCTTACAGCCATCACATGACCAACAGTTAGATTCTCTATATATATATAACATACCAGCAGCTCTGTAGTTAGGGTTTCTACCGAGACTACGATCTACATCACTATTCTCTATAGACACAGATCTTACAGCCATCACATGACCAACAGTTAGATTCTCTATATATATAACATACCTGCAGCTCTGTAGTTAGGGTTTCTACCGAGACTACGATCTACATCACTATTCTCTATAGACACAGATCTTACAGCCATCACATGACCAACAGTTAGATTCTCTCTATATATATAACATACCAGCAGCTCTGTAGTTAGGGTTTCTACCGAGACTACGATCTACATCACTATTCTCTATAGACACAGAACGTACAGCCATCACATGACCAACAGTTAGATTCTCTATATATATAGCATACCTGCAGCTCTGTAGTTAGGGTTTCTACCGAGACTACGATCTACATCACTATTCTCTATAGACACAGATCTTACAGCCATCACATGACCAACAGTTAGATTCTCTCTATATATATAACATACCAGCAGCTCTGTAGTTAGGGTTTCTACCGAGACTACGGTCTACATCACTATTCTCTATAGACACAGAACGTACAGCCATCACATGACCAACAGTTAGATTCTCTATATATATAACATACCTGCAGCTCTGTAGTTAGGGTTTCTACCGAGACTACGGTCTACATCACTTTTCTCTATAGACACAGATCTGACAGCCATCACAT
The DNA here is from genome assembly GCA_963678985.1 of Spisula subtruncata. NCBI lineage: Eukaryota > Metazoa > Mollusca > Bivalvia > Venerida > Mactridae > Spisula > Spisula subtruncata. The sequence continues at coordinate 44,384,660 of OY787670.1, read as the reverse complement.
GACCAACAGTTAGATTCTCTATATATATAACATACCTGCAGCTCTGTAGTTAGGGTTTCTACCGAGACTACGATCTACATCACTATTCTCTATAGACACAGAACGTACAGCCATCACATGACCAACAGTTAGATTCTCTATATATATAACATACCTGCAGCTCTGTAGTTAGGGTTTCTACCGAGACTACGATCTACATCACTATTCTCTATAGACACAGAACGTACAGCCATCACATGACCAACAGTTAGATTCTCTATATATATAACATACCTGCAGCTCTGTAGTTAGGGTTTCTACCGAGGCTACGGTCTACATCACTATTCTCTATAGACACAGAACGTACAGCCATCACATGACCAACAGTTAGATTATATATATAACATACCTGCAGCTCTGTAGTTAGGGTTTCTACCTAGACTACGATCTACATCACTATTCTCTATAGACACAGATCTTACAGCCATCACATGACCAACAGTTAGATTCTCTATATATATAACATACCTGCAGCTCTGTAGTTAGGGTTTCTACCAAGACTATGATCTACATCACTATTCTCTATAGACACAGAACGTACAGCCATCACATGACCAACAGTTAGATTCTCTATATATATATAACATACCTACAGCTCTGTAGTTAGGGTTTCTACCTAGACTACGATCTACATCACTATTCTCTATAGACACAGATCTTACAGCCATCACATGACCAACAGTTAGATTCTCTATATATATATAACATACCTACAGCTCTGTAGTTAGGGTTTCTACCGAGACTACGGTCTACATCACTATTCTCTATAGACACAGATCTTACAGCCATCACATGACCAACAGTTAGATTCTCTATATATATAACATACCTGCAGCTCTGTAGTTAGGGTTTCTACCTAGACTACGATCTACATCACTATTCTCTATAGACACAGATCTTACAGCCATCACATGACCAACAGTTAGATTCTCTATATATATAACATACCTGCAGCTCTGTAGTTAGGGTTTCTACCTAAACTACGATCTACATCACTATTCTCTATAGAGACAGATCTTACAGCCATCACATGACCAACAGTTAGATTCTCTATATATATAACATACCTGCAGCTCTGTAGTTAGGGTTTCTACCAAGACTACGATCTACATCACTGTTCTCTATAGACACAGAACGTACAGCCATCACATGACCAACAGTTAGATTCTCTATATATATAACATACCTGCAGCTCTGTAGTTAGGGTTTCTACCTAGACTACGATCTACATCACTATTCTCTATAGACACAGAACGTACAGCCATCACATGACCAACAGTTAGATTCTCTATATATATAGCATACCTGCAGCTCTGTAGTTAGGGTTTCTACCGAGACTACGATCTACATCACTATTCTCTATAGACACAGATCTTACAGCCATCACATGACCAACAGTTAGATTCTCTCTATATATATAACATACCAGCAGCTCTGTAGTTAGGGTTTCTACCGAGACTACGGTCTACATCACTATTCTCTATAGACACAGAACGTACAGCCATCACATGACCAACAGTTAGATTCTCTATATATATAACATACCTGCAGCTCTGTAGTTAGGGTTTCTACCGAGACTACGGTCTACATCACTTTTCTCTATAGACACAGATCTGACAGCCATCACATGACCAACAGTTAGATTCTCTATATATATAACATACCTGCAGCTCTGTAGTTAGGGTTTCTACCGAGACTACGATCTACATCACTATTCTCTATAGACACAGAACGTACAGCCATCACATGACCAACAGTTAGATTCTCTATATATATAACATACCTGCAGCTCTGTAGTTAGGGTTTCTACCGAGACTACGATCTACATCACTATTCTCTATAGACACAGAACGTACAGCCATCACATGACCAACAGTTAGATTCTCTATATATATAACATACCTGCAGCTCTGTAGTTAGGGTTTCTACCGAGGCTACGGTCTACATCACTATTCTCTATAGACACAGAACGTACAGCCATCACATGACCAACAGTTAGATTATATATATAACATACCTGCAGCTCTGTAGTTAGGGTTTCTACCTAGACTACGATCTACATCACTATTCTCTATAGACACAGATCTTACAGCCATCACATGACCAACAGTTAGATTCTCTATATATATATAACATACCTACAGCTCTGTAGTTAGGGTTTCTACCTAGACTACGATCTACATCACTATTCTCTATAGACACAGATCTTACAGCCATCACATGACCAACAGTTAGATTCTCTATATATATAACATACCTGCAGCTCTGTAGTTAGGGTTTCTACCAAGACTATGATCTACATCACTATTCTCTATAGACACAGAACGTACAGCCATTACATGACCAACAGTTAGATTCTCTATATATATAGCATACCTACAGCTCTGTAGTTAGGGTTTCTACCAAGACTATGATCTACATCACTATTCTCTATAGACACAGATCTTACAGCCATCACATGACCAACAGTTAGATTCTCTATATATATAACATACCTGCAGCTCTGTAGTTAGGGTTTCTACCAAGACTACGATCTACATCACTATTCTCTATAGACACAGATCTTACAGCCATCACATGACCAACAGTTAGATTCTCTATATATATAACATACCTGCAGCTCTGTAGTTTGGATTTCTACCAAGACTACGATCTACATCACTATTCTCTATAGACACAGATCTTACAGCCATCACATGACCAACAGTTAGATTCTCTATATATATAACATACCTGCAGCTCTGTAGTTAGGGTTTCTACCAAGACTACGATCTACATCACTATTCTCTATAGACACAGATCTTACAGCCATCACATGACCAACAGTTAGATTCTCTATATATATAACATACCTGCAGCTCTGTAGTTAGGGTTTCTACCAAGACTATGATCTACATCACTATTCTCTATAGACACAGATCTTACAGCCATCACATGACCAACAGTTAGATTCTCTATATATATAACATACCTGCAGCTCTGTAGTTAGGGTTTCTACCGAGACTACGGTCTACATCACTATTCTCTATAGACACAGATCTTACAGCCATCACATGACCAACAGTTAGATTATATATATAACATACCTGCAGCTCTGTAGTTAGGGTTTCTACCAAGACTATGATCTACATCACTATTCTCTATAGACACAGAACGTACAGCCATCACATGACCAACAGTTAGATTATATATATATATATAACATACCTGCAGCTCTGTAGTTAGGGTTTCTACCTAGACTACGATCTACATCACTATTCTCTATAGACACTGATCTTACAGCCATCACATGACCAACAGTTAGATTCTCCTTTGTCAAGTCAACATCCTCTACAATAGAAATAAACAACAGTTTGAAGTGGAAAATGTAGTTTTGTTTCAGAAAATGTCTACCTACATACCAAAAAAAACCAAATTAGTTCTACAACCTGAGCAATAAATTTGATGTTACGGTGTTGAACTGGAAGCATTATACTGTAATATCAAGAACTAGAAACATTACAGATGAGATCAAGAACAACTAGAATGTAATCAGGGTATATACAGACAGGCACATTGATACATTGAAGTAACTGAAATAACTTCGCGAAATGAAGTCAATAAGCCTTGACCTTTGACATTTACATAGTCAAGAACCCAAGTTTGTTGAAGATAGGCACAGTGAAGCAAAATCAATTTTCAAAATCATAAAATATAGAGTAGAGAAATAAAAGCCCTACCAGAAACATATGGTGCACTGAATATGTAATCTGTAGTTTCCACGGCACGTTTAAAGTATGTAGCATTCCATGGATCACGTTGATTGTTGAATAGAGTCACCAAATCTTCACTGTAATAGTAGAATATACTGATGTAACATGGTGTCACATGGTGTTACATGGTGGAACATGGTGTTAACTGGTGAATCTATGTATATCTGACTTGGGGTAATAAGTTAATAATTGATTAGTAAGGATGATTTATTGCTAAATATAATAATCTGATCCTGATCATAACATAACACTGCCTGGTTATTATGGCAGAATACAGATTTCCGGATTATAGCCAACTTAATTTAAAGACAAAATGACTGTGCAGTCCTAAAGAAACCTGATTGTCAACATATGGCTTTCTTACAATTGTGTGGTCATACAGTCAATTTTCATAAAATATTGTTTTTTCTTTGTAACAGCTAAATATGAAATTACACTGGCAAGGTTTGAGGATCAGGTCAATTTGTTTATTATAACAAATGTGACACTCTAAAGTGAAGTATAATTGAGAAGTACCAGGTTATATGAGGTAAAAGGTGATCTGTAGCATGCATGATACATACATGTACATACATGAAAAAATTACAGAGAATGTAATATTGGTTATGTAACATCTTTAATTTATCAAGAGTTTTTAAAGAGGTTTAAGGTAATAAATAATAAATTAATTAGTAATTACATCCTGCAGTATAGTATAGAAAGTTTGACATGATCATGGCCTTTATGCATGAATATATTACAAGGAACTTGCTTTGAATATATCAATTTCTGAAAGAAAATCCTGCAATATCGGTACAATAAGTTATTGTTTGGATTACACCTTGACTCTTCGATTATGAAATCATACAAACGGGTTATAAATATAGACAAGATATCAGCGATAAATTATGCTAATTAGAAGGTCAGGATCGTGTCAAAATCTCTGGACTATACTTGTAGCAGCATAGTACAGTTGTATAACATTCAACAAATTGCAGATCAAACAATTACTCATATGCATGAGCTACGGTGTGTTAGTGCAGATAGAATATGATTCATTCCTACAACTGAAAGACAACTTGACATCAAACTTGTAAACTAAATAAAATTGTAACCAGTTTTGAGAAAATGAAAACTAAAAAAGAGAGTGCAGAGAAAAGTGGAGAAATTTGTGCAATGTAGACTTCTAGTATCAATGTACATATAACACTCATGCATATCTAGTTATCTATCATGTAGGCAACCTAGCATAGAGGAAAGAAGAGGGAAGTCAGACTATTTAGATTTAAAAAAAATATTAAGTCACTTATAAAACAAGCTCAACAACTTATGTTGAGCGTACTCGACACCTCATTCCAGATGGTATCTATGGTAACCAAGCTATAAGAGAAGAGGGGTCCGTCACAATGACCTTACAGTGCCAAGCAACGAGTACTGGTATACTGGTACCAGTTTTATTTCATCCTTGCTATGACCTGGTCTTAGAGGAAACAATTTACATTCAACAAAGACTCAAGGATTGATAAATTCAAATTAAGTTGAGCATAGCCTTTATTTCCCAGTCAGCTTTCTGCTAAAATACGGTAGGCATGAGATTTGAACCTGGTCGGCCTGATTAACAATTAAGTAGACCACTAAAGGTAAGACTAACATAGATCACATTAAATGTTATACAAAGTCGAAAAACAATCTAAGTAACTTAACACTAAACAATCTATACATATATACTGTAAGTTGGAACTGAAAGTATCTACAGACATATATAACAACACTAAGACGTGTAGATCTACTGGTGTATTACCTATGTGGTACATGAACACATGTTATATGACATTTGTTAGAATGATGACTCGATCCAGGACATGCTCCTTTCATGGCAAGTTGTCTGTATGTGCAGCTTACAACATAAACATCAGTATATTACATATCATCAAGGGACACAATTATGCACCAGTCAGTTGCTTCCACAGCCCCCCCATCCACAGGGATGGAAGGGGATTTTTTGAGTTGTCAAAACATCCACCATTCCCAGCCCTCCGGGGGGCAGCTGATGGTAAAATCTCCGGTATTTCCCCAGCCCCTGACAACTAAATATTGTCCCTGGGGTATTGTTCAGAGAAAAAATCCCCAATATTACCCCGGCAGTGGGGGGGGGAGCTGGAAGGTAAAACACGGCTGTCTCTCCACCCTGGGCGTTGGATGCAACTGACTGGTGCTTTATATACACTGCAACCTCTACAGACGGACCTCATTTTAGCAACAACCTCTCGTTAGCAACATTAGCATTCTATTCAGGGGGATTAGGGCTCTACTGATATTATAACTTTTACAACTCCATAACAATTAAAGCATGCTTGGCCATGTCAAAGAATGTATAATTGAGTAAATTGCAATGTTTACTCAATATTTTCTTTACCATTTTGAAGAACTGAGAATAACTTTTCTGAATTAGTAAAACATACTAGTTAACAAGTTATTTCACCTTAGAAGGTCACTATGACCTTGACCTTTGGTCTGATGACCTTGTAAGCAACAAGCAACATAGTTTATGAGCAAATTTCATCATCAGCCTCACAAACCCAACGTGAAACTCAGTTATAATCTATCAGACATGGTTAGTCCATCAATGACTATATCGACTGACCAGTATAAGTGGGAGGGTTTATGAAAATGGGAAGTAAAGAACGCTGAGCAGTTAAAGTTATAATCCCTCACTCTGTATAACTACATGCAGACATATCAATGGTAACAAATGAGTATACTGTTTGCTTGTATTCTATTCTAACTTAATGGAGATAATTGATATTTTGTGAACAAAAATATCCATCATTACCCAAAAAAAACAAAAATGAATTAGTTTAATCCAGGGATTCTGTGATCAAATAATGTCATATCAACTACCAGGTAATTTCTTATAATTTTTATGACATAAAACAGTGAACTGGATGACTTTCTTGAAATTAAAACTTATCTAAAAGCAAGCAAACAGTATAGTCTTGTATGTGATAATAGTATAATATTAGAGTATATGTCATAATGCACATATCATAGGCAAAGTAAAACTTATATATATTCTTCTTTGATAATATAAAATGTGATCATCAACTTCATAACATACTCGAAATCCCAAGGTGATTGCATAGCATATAGAACAAATTGTGAATATCACAAACATAAAACGGATATCAAAACATCTCTCATTCAACATTAATAACAATCTAGAAATATGGCAAACATAGAAAAGTGATTAAATATTAGAACATGTCAATTTGAGAAAGTTTAGATACACAAAAACATGTCAGTCACAATAGTGTCAGTGGTAACCTGAATTAAGTAACCACCTGTCTTAGGCAACCAATATAATTAAACGTCAAATACAGACATCTGACAGTGACTCACAAATTGATAATCCATACTGAATATCAGTTAGCTAGGATCAGTAAGTTTGACTGTAGCTAAATGAAGCATTGATGAAAATTGTTTTTCAGAAAATTTTCATAGAGTTTTGTCAATAAGATGTATAATTTTTACAGATAGAATTTTTTTTATTGTTTTTCAATATTCCAGTTACCTGTGGGTCTGACATACTACATTACAATTTAAGGGTTGTATCTGCTTGAAAACAGTGGAACTATAAATAATCTAAGGAAAGGTTAATATTCTCATTTACATGAAATCCAAACATTTATTGGCACAAATATTGCTGCAAACATTATGAGGGCTGATCACAAAATTCTTCTAATTCACTGATTATTCATAACGACAGTAAACAACCCTCAAACATACTTAATGTAAAACTTTGGTGAACAAACATATTTTAAGACATTGTTTTATATGCTATCTGACATGAGCAGTACTGTAGAGTATAAACATGAAGCTGTCAGGTATATGATCTATGGAGAATCCTATGCTTACCTCTTAGGAAAGATTTTGGTTAATCCACCATTGGTAGCGATGAAAGCACCAACAAGACTGAAAATATGAAAAACAACAGTATATAAAACATCACTAACATGATTACCAGGTTTAAATCTTCATTCATTACACCCCTCCTATATCTAACAGCAGAATGAGAGAGTATTAGATAAAAAAACATAATTGTGTTCAGTAAACGCTTATGCTCCAGGGGAAGCCATGTCCATAACACATAGCTAAATCATTTAGGGACCATAATTCTGTTTAAACGTTTGATAGTGTTACATGACTTAGGTAATGTGTTTATGATAGTAAACAAGCGTGCCAAGTTTGAAAGCAGTACATTGAGTTTCAATATTTTGTAATGGACAAAAGAACAGACAAATGAACAGGACAACCAGTATGTACCTCCTGCATCAGTAGATGCCGGGCCATAAAAACATACGTCTCACACGAATGACATACATAACTCAGGCAAAAACCACCTAACCAAAAAAAATATTAAAAGGTACAAAATAACTACTTTAACAAGATTACAAGTTTGAGAAGAATATAAACACTGACCCAGGGTTTTTACCGGCAACGAGATTCCAGAATGCATCAATCTGTTTGGTAACTGTTAGATCAAATACAAGATGGTTGATCAACTCTTCATTCCCTGTAATATAGTACCCAGCATACATCATAATGTCAAATAACAACAAATTATCAATATCAAAGCACTTTCTTTCTTTCTATTTTTATAATGCTGAGCATAGCCTTTATGTGCCAGTTAGCTTTCTGCTGAATATGGCAGGCATATGTGTGCCTCCATCCAGTTCTGAACCCAGGTTGTCGGATCAGGCGGCAAGCACGCTAACAACTGAGCTATGGAGGCCACTCTGAGAGTAATTAGAGTTATAACCTGTATGCATTCCAAGCAAATTTATTCGGTTTTAACACCATTCCTCAAATACTGTCATATGCTATGGCACTAACCAGTTTTTTCACGACTTCATCCAAACCCTTTCAGAAGAAACCAGCAACAGCTCAAGATGTGGGGAATAAAATCAGGATTTTAAACAGTGGCTGGTAGCTTTACTGAAGGTTGATCCGTTTTGTTCAAGAATTAGACTACTTTTGGGATTAACCAAAAAAGACTTTTGTTTAATTATTTAGTTCCATTGAATATAGTGTACACTCTGTGCTGGTTAAGAGTCACATCACCATGGGAATAAGGCAACGAAGACAATGTAAGCACATTTCTTGCTCAAGTGGATATAAAATAACAAACAATGACAGTAGTAATTGAATTATTACATGTATATTGGTAAGGATTGTTGAGAGCTTCCAGTAAATCTAAAACTGTTCCACCAGTACTCTCATCTGCTGTGTAATTCTCATAATATTCCCTGTAACAATATATATACATGGCATATAAACATGTATATTGTAGTATAACAAAACATGTTCTAGTCTTGATTAAAGTTATTAGTTATAGAAATAATTTTATTAAATTTTGTTGTCAAATCAAACAAGAGCTGAATGTGTGTTTAACATTTTACTTCATAGACATGCCAATTCAAATCTATAGTGTCAGCAATTCCATAAAATTAAAACACCATTTTCATCAGTCCTAAAATCTGAAACTAATTTTAAAAGAAGAAAGCAATATGTCTTTTTATGGACTGCATTGACGTAACAAGGTTTTCTACCTGGTTTTAACTGTTTTATCATTAGTGTGCGTGTTGCAACAATTTTGTACATAGTCGTTTTCATTTGCAATACTACCTCAGAGTGGGACCAGTTATTATTCGGAAGAAGAAGAAAGTAGAAAGAAAGCCATACTGGGTATATACTAGAGATTGAAGAGACACAAGGTATTTTTAGGGTGATAAACATACCAGTTGGCAATCAGTAAGGCAGTATATGTATCATTCAGTAGATCCGACCAATTATCTGGAAATATAAACATATCACATATACTCTACCTACATATATAAGCAACAATGTATACAATCACTGTAATTCAATGTGAAACTGACCACGGTCCTACTGATGCATAATGCTTCATTCTGAAAATAAGATGCGGGTCTGTATCAGGTGCAATTAACACACCAATCAATCTGTACCAAACTATGACGGTCACCATACCACGGGTAACTAGTTTAATTGTTTTCATCAAATAACTTTAATTTCCTGCAGAAGTGTTTATCCAGATTTCCAGATAATTCTTGAATTGTTGGACCCCTAGCTTGAACGTCTTCAATTTCAATCATACTTTACAAGCACACTCTGTATTCTTGCCAAGGTCCATGGAGTATACATTTTTGTACATCTATTAAAGGTAACACTTCATATTTTGCCAACTCAGATATTCTGATAACAAGCATATTGCCGAGTGCCACATATGTTAGGTAGTCAGACAATTCCATATTTTAACAATACTTCCATTCCTCTAGTAATTGAATAGAACATATTGAAGACAAACAACATGATCCATGCAATATCAAATACAATGTACAACTGTTCAATATTTTTTGTTTATATGATTATAACAACTGCATAGACAGGAAAGTGAAATCTTTGAATGTAAGTTTTGTTTCATAGATTTGAAGAGCATAAAAAGGAATTGGCTGGACAGAAAGGAGTAAAACTACTGTAGACAGTTTATATTTACCTCTATCAGCAAGCGGTGTTTTCAGCTTGATGTTAAGATTATACTGATGGTATGCGGGTACACTTGCACCGATACTGAAATATACCATCACATTATTATAGTACAACTCTAACATGACCCCTTCATCAGGCCTCGTAATAAGCAATCGTTCCCAGACCAGTAAAATCCCAGTTTCAAAGCTTAAAACTATACTTTCCAATTATGGCCAAAAAGAAGATGGAATATTCTGAATTACAAACCTGAAATCAAACACAGGCCTAAAACTAACATAAATAACCCCTACAGACAGCAAATAAGTATTTTCAATTACTGTGACATTGAAATATCATCACACAAGTAACTTCACATCATTACCAAATTCACCTCCAAATTTGAGAATTGTAGATTGTAGCATATCCTAATCACCATAGTTAGGTATTGTTTAGGTTCGATGAAAGATGGACATACTCAAAACCAATAAGGTTTCAAGGATGTTCAAGGCCAAGTGTTGTTTGCCGCATCAATTCTGCTGTATATAACAAGTTATAAGTATTCGTAAACCTCGGTACCTTCTAAAAGGTACAATTTTAGGATGTTGAATAAAACAATCTATACATACCTGAATGTAGTTTTATCAATACCCTTATAGACAAATTTCCTGACTCGACTCCCTATAGCATGATCAACGTGTCTCTGTAAATATACACAAATATACAGTTAATGTAAATAAAGCCCCTTTACCCGTGCATAAAGTAGGACAAAGTTATGTGTCTTGCTTAACAGAGTGGGGTATAGATGGTGAAAAGGTGTAACAAGTTTCAAAACAAAACATTTTTTTCTAAGCTAGAAATTGATATCTTACGCTGAAATAATCATGTACACAAAATAGGATTAAGATTTGAACAAACCTCATCATTAGAAACAATGTATGTCTCTAGATCTTTCTCCCCCGCTTTCTGTAGGATCATATCTGTACGTAGTTGTACTAACTCAACACTTTCCACCTCAACATCAAGGAAATCTACATTTGGTGGATCCTTCAAGTCATCCTGTAATCATACAATACAACTTTAATATCTATACTTTTATACAAACAGTTTGTTTACTATAAAATCATTAATTTTTATGAGGGAATGTTGTGGGTTTCGTGTTAAACCACAAAAGCATACCCCTCAAAAAATAATTTTTACCCTTGTAGTTATTTTCTGAACTGCAAAATACATTAATTAATGTCTCATCGAAATTGAATGATTTCACAGTATTCAAATTCAACGCTGTTTCAACAACTTTTCCCGTTATTGAATGGACAGTACTTTTAAACAAACTGTTTGTTTATTCAAATTTAACGCTATATCAACAATGTTTCAGTTATGTATAGCAGCTGATTCACCTAAACAGTTTTTATGGACTGTATTCTAACTAGTACTAACTTACCTTCCCAGTATCATCTTCACAACTCGAGGAAAATCTACTTATTGCCAAAATTTCAACAAAACAACGGGTCCTACTGAGGCATAATGCCTAATTCATGAAAATGACCCGCAAGTCTGTTTGATGTGCCTTTGGACTATGTAGCTGTTTTGTAGAAGTTTCATTTTTGTGCTTGTGGTTTGTGATTGTTTGATTTTGTATCGTTTATGTGCCTTTCATGCTCTAACGTTCCTGTTACTGCCTTCCTTGTCTTATTTGTTACTGTCTTTCACCTTTCTAAGTAACTTTTTGCTGATGTTATTATTAATTTTTCCATTTTTAAGTCTCCCACAATGTCCATTAATGATTTGAACAACACTTTTGTGGTTACTTTAATTTAGGGAACTTCTGCTAATTGTAAACTCGGGAAATTAAATTGTGAAAAAAAAATTCTTGGTTTAGAGTAATTGTAAATTAATGTTGACTCACCTTAACGTGCAGTTTCGGGTGGAACACAATATAACCATTAGCATTGATAGCAAATGGAAATCCATTAGGTCCAAACTGAAATATCAGGTAACAGACATTATGACAACATTCTGAACGTATGATTCACAGTATTCTATCAATTATGGTATACATGTAGGATCCAATGTGAATCGTTGAAAATCAAAATTTATTAAATTTGTGAAGCAAGCCACTGAGATGAGCTTAATACTTTGATTTCATGACAAGTTAAAGAAATGTTGATCTCAACAATAATGAGCTGCAGATTCTTTTTAAGACATTTATTGTTGACATTTTTTTACCTGGTTATTATTTATAACAACGTCTGAAACTCAAAATTCATTATATTGTAGACCATCAAGCAAATTTATTTATACAGTACAGAATACACAATATACTAACCTTTCTAATAGGAGCGAGTTTTAACATGGCTGCTGTAGTGACGTCTATACCCATCACACCAAGAATGGTCTGATCAGTCTGTTAATATAACATAACAAACTTTCATCATTAATACATACACCATGGTTTTATACAAGTATTCAAACATCCTGGGTCAGTATTCTATGATTCTTTCATTTAATGTGTTCCAAAGCAATAATAAAGTTCTTGCTTATTAAATCTTATTTAGTTTTCCATAAAAGTTACATTGGAATCTAATAAAAAAATTATTTCAATTTCGGTATCAGGGTTTACATCAAGTTTTCCTTCAGATTTGACAGCTCCTGAACTTAGTTATAATCCGGGTTCAACTGAGGTAAAACAGTATAAACCAGTACAAGCCATCTGTCACATACAGCTGGCAACTTCTCTACATAATATAGAGGACATGACTGTTAGCGAGGCCAAATAGGAACTTGACCAACCAATAAAACCTACTTGAATCTACTACGAAGACAATTATACATTGTTCAAGTTATTATGAACTAGAACTGCCACAGAGTGACTAAGAATACCCCCACATACCGCTTTGTCACAGACTGAGGGCAAACCATGTCTATATGAAATTAATGTCACACAGTGGGCAACAATTTTACACGGACTCAAATTTCAAGAAATGATAATCAAATTTATTTGTATATATAAGCCCATTGTGTGTGTGTGGGGGGGGGGGGGGGGCTCTAGATAATTGTAATTGTCTGTCTATGATAATATCAAGGTAATACTATTCTGGTGTGATAATACATGTATACAGGAATACAAAGTTTTCCAATCTTAAATTTTCAAATTATCAATTTAATTTAACTTTCTTCTGTATGTTAAAGGACCAAACCATTAACAAAGTTCCTCCAACATATGAACATGATGTTTCAATCTCGAGTGTAACTTTATTCCCGGTAAAAATCCAGTATGGTACAGAATTAAACACCCTGTTAACGAACGAGTATTTCAAATGTACCGAAAACAACATGGGCGCCGCATCTGCGCGATACAGCGTAAATTTCGATCGTCAGCGCCTCAACAACTGTCGGATATTGGTCAGAGAGAAATGATTGCAACCATCAGACCATTGTCTAAATGTCCAAAAGGACCGTTTGGTCCGACAATGATCGCGATGTCTGTCAAGTTACATCAAATCCCATCATGCATAAAGAAGAATGATCCATACAAACTTCAATGTGACTTTTGATCTTCAACTGTGAACTTGACCTTTGAGAAAGGAAACTGGGGTTGCTTATGAAGTACTGAGCATTTGTGCCTAATTTTTTTCAAATCCCACAATAAATGACATAGTTACACTCCAGGCTAGCTAAACAAGCTAAATTATGGCCATTTCTGACCTTACAACTCCAAGTGTGACCTTGACCTTTGACATATTGATGTGATTTTTGCGCATGACACACCGACTCATGATGGTGAACAATTGAGCCAAGTTATATTAAAATCCCACAATAGATGACAAAGTTATTGTCCGGACAAGCTTAATTATGGCCATTTCTGACCTTACAACTCCAAGTATGACCTTGACCTTTGACATATTGATGTGATTTTTGCCCATGACACACCGCCTTATGATGGTGAACAATTGTGCTAATGTGTATTAAAATCCCACAATAGATGACAAAGTTATTGTCCGGACAAGCTAAATTATGGCCATTTTTTACCTTTCAACTCCAATTGTGACCTTGACCTTTGAGATATTGATGTGATTGTTGCACATGACACACCGCCTCATGATGGTGAACAATTGTGGCAAGTTATATTAAAATCCCACAATAGATGACAAAGTTATTGTCCGGACAAGCTAAATTATGGCCATTTCTGACCTTACAACTCCAAGTGTGACCTTGACCTTTGACATATTGATGTGATTTTTGCGCATGACACACCGCCTCATGATGGTGAACAATTGTGCCAAGTTATATTAAAATCCCACAATAGATGACAAAGTTATTGTCCGGACAAGCTAAATTATGGCCATTTTTGACCTTCCAACTCCAAGTGTGACCTTGACCTTTGAGATATTGATGTGATTGTTGCACATGACACACCGCCTCATGATGGTGAACAATTGTGGCAAGTTATTTAAAATCCTTCAATGTATGGGTAAGTTACAGCCTGGACAAACTTTTAAGACCGACCGACCGACAGACTGACAGACCGACCGACCGACAGACCGACCGACAAAGTGACTCCTATATAGCCCCCTCTACCTATGGTAGTGGGGGTATAACAATAATTAAGGGAGTAAGTGGAACCACACAACTAAACAACGGCGATGTTTATCATTTTATGTTCAAGTTAGTTAAATTGTAACAAACATTGCAGTGTTTAACAATATTATGGCTAGCAAATACGTACCGTTCCATTTGAGTCTGTTTTGTTATAGACAGGTAAGGTAACTGTTGTCATCATTCCTAGCCCCTGTAGAAATATAAAACATGAGATACATCAATATACATGAACAATATATCAGGAAGCAATAAATACCCCACACTTCAATTTCATTACTGCAAAAACATAAATACACTATAAATTATTTGTAGTTTGTTAGCAATCAACTTAACAGACATAAATGCATAGTCATTCGTTTTTTCCCTGCCAAATCAGCCAATGGAAAAAATAGACAATTAAAGCAGAAACAAGAGGGCCATGATGGCCCAATATCGCTCACCTGATTATAAACCCTGCACAATTTTCACCCAAAGGAATAATTTGAACATCTTGGTAGAAAACCACAAGATGATGCTACATACAAATTATCAAAACTCTAGGCAGTCTAGTTTTAGGCAAGAAGATATTAATATGTTTTCCCTATATAAGTCTATGTAAAACGGTGACCCCCCGAGTGGGGCAAATTTTGACCCCAGGGGCATAATTTGAAAAATCTTGTAGAGGACCACTAGATGATGCTACATACCAAATATCAAAGCTCTATGCAGTGTAGTTTTAGACAAGAAGATTTTTATATGTTTTCCCTATATAAGTCTATGTAAGACGGTGACCCCCGGGGCTGGGCCAATTTTGACCCCAGGGGCATAATTTGCACAATCTTGGTAGGGGACCACTAGACGATGCTACATACCAAATATCAAAGCTCTTAGGCATTGTAGTTTAAGACAAGAAGATTTTTATATGTTTTCCCTATATAAGTCTAAGTAAAATGGTGACCCCCCAGGGTGGGGCCAATTTTGACCCGAGGGGAATAATTTGAACAATCTTTGAAGAGGACCTCTAGCTGAGTCTACATACCAAATATGAAAGCCCTGGGCCAAGCAATTTCGGAGAAGAAGATTTTTTAAAGTTTTCTCTATATAACTCTATGTAAAACTAAGGGCCCCCGGGGCGGGGCCAATTTTGACCCCAGGGACATAATTTGAACAATCTTTGTAGAGGACCTCTAGTTGAGTAAACATACCAAATATGAAAGCCCTGGGCCATGCAATTTCGGAGAAAAAGATTTTTTAAGGTTTTCTCTATATAACTCTATGTAAAACTAAGGGCCCCCGGGGCGGGCCAATTTTGACCCCAGGGGCATAATTTGAACAATCTTAGTAGAGGACCTCTAGCTGAGTCTACATACCAAATATGAAAGCCCTGGGCCAAGCGGTTTCGGAGAAGAAGATTTTTAAAGGTTTCCCCCATATAACTCTATGTAAAACTAAGGGCCCCCGGGACAGGGCCAATTTTGACCCCAGGGACATAATTTGAACAATCTCTGTAGAGGACCTCAAGCTGAGTCTACATACCAAATATGAAAGCCCTGGGCCAAGCAATTTCGGAGAAGAAGATTTTTTAAAGTTTTCTCTATATAACTCTATGTAAAACTAAGGGCCCCCAGGGTGGGGCCAATTTTGACCCCAGGGGCATAATTTGAACAATCTTTGTAGAGGACCTCTAGCTGAGTCTACATACCAAATATGAAAGCCCTGGGCCAAGCGGTTTTGGAGGAGAAGATTTTTAAAGGTTTCCCCTATATAACTCTATGTAAAATTAAGGGCCCCCGGGCGGGGCCAATTTTCACCCCAGGGACATAATTTGAACAATCTTTGTAGATGACCTCTAGCTGAGTCTACATACCAAATATGAAAGCCCTGGGCTATGCGGTTTCGGAGAAGAAGATTTTTTAAGGTTTCCCCTATATAACTCTATGTAAAACTATGGGCCCCGGGGCGGGGCCAATTTTGACCCCAGGGACATAATTTTAACAATCTTAGTAGAGGACCCCAAGGTGATGCTACATATCAAGTATGAAAGCTCTAGGCCTTACGGTTTCAGAGAAGAAGATTTTTGAAGTTTCCTTTTTGAAAATCTATTTTTAGCCTGTGTGACCTAGTTATGCGACGGACTGGAATTTTTTTAACAACTTTGGTAGAGGTCCACCCAAGGAACATTCCTGTTAAGTTTTATCAAATTTGGCCAAGCGGTTTAGGAGGAGAAGTCGTTTGAAGAAATTGTTGACGGACGCACGACGCACGACGCACGACGCACGACGGCGACGGACATCTCGGTATGACAAAACCTCACCATGACCACATTGTGGTCAGGTGAGCTAACAATAGAAAACTGTTGTTTAAGGTACAGAAAATATCAATTAGTGTGGGGTAAGTATTGCTATACAATATTAGAGAAGATTTTGTGACAATTCAAATGTATGTTTAGAACTTGAGATTTTCATGTATGAAGATAACAAAATACAGTTTTGGTTATTTATTCTTGGATGACAATGTCATGGCAATCAGCAATATCATACAGGAATATTATCTGTTTAACTTGGTAATGATCAATCAATCAAACAGACCTACCAGGCTATAGTCTAGTCATTAAACAACTAAGATGGTACAACTCTAAATATCAGAAGCTCATCTTTAAAGAACAAAGTGAATCAGTATTTCATATTCAAGTATTATTGTTCATCTCTAACTTAAGTGCATTAAAAACGATGTGTAATATTTGATTTATCACATGACCTGTGGTCTGGGCGAGTCGTACTGCCGAGCCAGAAATATTGTTTGGCACTTCCTGACTGTTACATAAATATGCAAATTAGCTTGAAGCAACGTTAGCCAATCTATGCCTTGATCGACCCACAAAATCTGTGCACCAATATACAACATACATCACCATTTTCAATGATATCAAGCATTCACTAAGGTTATATGATAAATAGAATCTTACATTCGTGCTCATTACATACCAGTTGTATTAAACTTGTCGACAAAAATAATAGCAAATCATGTGTCATATAGTTTTGTCCACTCTTTTAATAAAACGCATATGTAATGAGCACTCATACAGGATCCTCTGTATAATATTATTACATAATAAGTTTCAAATATATAAAACAATTATACATTGTAATATTAAGATTGTTAAAAAATATTAATTTTAATTAAACAAACATGCAATAATGCCAATATATATAGTGAGTATGTAAGGAAATACATGCAGTGTTTTGGTGTAAGCAGAAAGGACAGATACTAGGTGTTAGTGGGTGGGGTAAGTAAGCAGGTTAGTAGGTGGGGTAAAAATAATAAGAAAATAACAGTATACTAAACATTGGTACACTTTAAATAACACAAAACTGAAAGTTAAACACTTTGTTGGGTCCTGAAAACATGATATAACATTAACAAATGGTTTTTTTATAACATCAAGTAATCATTCCATCATGAGAAATAATGTCAACCTCGACAACTCTCATTTATAGCAACTTATTTCTTAAATAAGGGTCAAGAAGGCTCCCCTGCATTGCTTACTTGACCTTAGCTTTCCTTTATGACCTTGATGTGCACCTGAACGTCAGAAACTGTTGGTCTACATGTCTGAGTGGAAGCACTATGCTTAACAAGTGTGTCACATTGTTTGACCAGTGTGTGTATCAGATACAAACATACAAACAGTAGAGTTTGACCTTCATCTGACAGGATGACCTTGACCCCAAACCAACACACAAACAACAGTTAAGCATCTCATTAGGTTTGATAGTCCTTGTAAGATTATGTGACAGACCTACAGATTCATTCATATGTCAGAAGAAACATAGTAGAGAGAGGTCTGAATGAAAATATCTGGACACTGAGCACAGACAGTATAAACATGGAACTTCACTACAAACAATAAAAGAAGGATGGTGTTTGCAACAACAAACAAGATGCCAGTGATGGTGTTTTTAATTGTCTGTCTCTTAGTAAATATTAAATTGCTATATTTTGCTAAGATTTCACAAGATGGTAATATGAGTCTTGCTATTAGATTTATGTTCATATGAATTTCATAATTTTGTCTTAAAGCCCAGTTTTCCTGGAGAACAGCTCATAAATAAATTTACACATTTAACCTATTAAACAATGTTTTGAATATTTTGGTTCTTATCATGATGTAAGAAGGTAACAGTGATGATAGATGAGTGACTATGGAGACCTAGATGAGACATTATATCATACCTGCCAAGTACTCCTATTAATGTGGAGTTACTCCTATTTTCGTTGTTTATATCTGGTTTTCTAAGTTAACTTAACTTTCACCAAAGATACATTTGATTCATTTTATGATCTTCTTTCCTATATTTATAACCACTAGAATTAAAACAATCTTTGTTTATGCATCTAAATCTCTTTTAAATCAAATTTAAGTGCATCTTGTGACATGTTTTGCTTCATCATTCCTATTTTGGCTTGAACTATCTTGGCAGGTATGTTTATATATACATCTACAACACATAGTTACACACTATTCTGTCCACGAGGGATATCACTATATGTAGATTGATCACAAAATCAACATAAAACATCCAATATAGCTAGACTCCATCAACATCACTTAGTTAATTTATATAAGAGAAACATATTTTTATGTACCACTCCTGGTGTCTGTTGGCCTAAGCAAAGCAATATATAGCACTTTCCACGAAGGTAATCCAAGCCTTCTGTCTTGAATTGAACAGCATGTTACTGAATAAATGCACTCAGAAGTGTTTTGTGTTCAAGCAATGGACACCTGGCAGCTATTTATGTCAGACGTTTAGGGGCACTGTGACCATTGACCTGCAGGTCTCTGAACCAAGTTTGGCTGTAGTGTCAAATTTTCTTTCATCTCTTACTAATCTGACATGGTTTGGTTTGTTGTCATACTAACCGGGATATGCAAAGCAATATACCCAAGGCGGCCAAAAATACATTTGAAATACTCTTTTTAGAAAGGAAATCCATTCAAAAAGCTTTTGAATGTTGCACAAAACTATCACTTTAACATGGGAACATGAAGAACTAGGGTGTGTTGTGTCAAAGTTATTCAAATAACTATCCTCAACACAGACCAGTGGAAAGTCTAGAACTGGTGCAGTTATACTGACAAGTAAGTAAAAATATAAATGTATCTCTATCAGGGTAAAATTTGTAAACAAAACAGTTACTGGTCCTTCCTAGTCTTTCACTGGTTCTTCTTGATTTTCGCAAGCCTCTGACGAGCGACCGGTATTAGTGTGGAGCCATGATGAAGTATATATTAGTGTAGTTTAAATGAGATTGTCGATGGAGTCTAGCTAGATTGATTGTACACAGATAGTACACAACTACGAGTGCCAAACATCACATTATACCCTCGAATCTATATATATATCGTTCCATTTGTATGTTTTTTTGTAATAAAGTGCTGGGGGTCGACCCGTCACGGGAACATACTCCTTTAAAAATAAACACAAAACAAAAATGTGTCAATGAAGTGATGTTGCGTTATGGTCACATGATCCAGTGTCTAGGCTGACGTGCGTGTACCAGGTCTATGGGCCGACTTTATTCACCTCTTTACAGCCACTTGATTATAAGCCATACTATGTGATAAAGGTAAAGTAAATCGGCCCCACTGGAAAGCTACTTTAATTAAAATTGACTAGCTTCTATCATTTGAACTGGCCTGCCTAAGTGGCAAACCCAGAAATAAAGAAGCAGTAAACCGATGCCTAAGTAGTGCACGGCATAGACAGACTAGGTCAATAAAGTCGGCCCTAGGTAAATTAACTGTCCAACCATATTGTAGCCTAACTCTACATCTAAATATGAGAACCATTGTTGTATTGGAGGAATGTAAGGGTGTGAATACTAAATCAGGCTACCAGCATGTAACAATGAGACAATATAACATCATCTACCTGTCAACTTGCATTAAACCACTTATTCCATAATCTACAGGCATTAATCTACAGGCATTAACTTGTCAAGTTCTACATCAGACACACTGAGGTTTCTAGGCCACAAATTCAATGTGTAATAATCACATCCTAAGATTCTAGACACAAGAATTAAATTCATCATAATAAATTGCTACCATCAGAAATATTAATTGTTAAGTGAGGGACTGTACCAGCCAGCTCATAAATTATAATTAAATTTCTGATTTCCATTGGTACATTAACAAAGCATGCTTCAATAAAACCTTGCTGAAAAGTCACTCAGTCTTATTAAAACCTTCTTATTGAAGAGTCTTTAATTTTATCATTTTTAAATCTCCCCACAGGAGAGTCCCTGATTTCAACTTAATATTATCTTTTTAAATTGGAATATCAACATTTACTGACCAACACGTTGAAATAAACTACATTGCAAGTGATCAGGATAAAATGTGCAGCACCATTAAAGCACACTGCTCACGGCACTAGATTCAATATAACACAGTCCTATCAAACAAAACAAAAAGTCAACTCAAAGATTTCAAGCAGTGATAACAATGGCAGGCCATCAGTGATGATATAACTGGGTATATATCGCTGGATTAGAATGAGAAGGTTGTAACTACTACTTACGACCTTATAAGACTGATCAATACATTTCTACAATCTGCATCATAAGGCGCTTCTTATGATCCAATTTTCATGAAAAACACTTGCCAAAACTAAAGTTGAAAAAGCTTGTTTTTCCATACGTAAAGAGTAAACTTTACACAGTTTTTTCTTGTTTTCTCAAAATATGAATTTTGTATGCAAGACCTTCTAATTGTAAGGCAGGGGTGTCAAGCATTATTTTAGTATGAATCAACAAGTAAAACTGTGCTACATGCTATATAGTATCAACTATTAAATCATGGTATATTTTCAGGGGTTTTCCTTCAGGGGTTTTCCTGCACTATATGGAAGTTCCCATAAAATTACCCATTCTTGAAATTAACTAAAAGTAGAATCCATATTTCCGGATTGTAGGAATATGAATGTATATGGTATATGGTAAGTTTTGGCTTGGACTGTGGTTTGAAGCTCAATGCCCATATAATGATATACCATAAAACATTCACATCAGCTTATTGTAAAAATAATCCCAATTCAAAAATGGTTGTTTTCTTACAGCCGCAGGAAAATCCCTGATTGTTTCATGGTCAACGAAAATTCTAACTGTTAAATTACTACGAAAAGACGATAAAGATTTAGTTTGATTCACTATCAATTTTATATACCAGGTAGCTGCAATTACTTGAAAACTTGAGAATATAGTTTTCAGTTGTAAGTTATTATTTAGTATATGTTCCAATGTGATGCATCTTCAATCTTAATGATAATTGTGGTTCATTTTATAACTGAATATTGCCAAAACTTTATTTCACTCACAATAACAAAATGTTTTCCAGAAATCTAGTTTTGACAAAGTTCTGATATTCTTCCCTTAAGTGTGACATTGTAAAATATCTTGTTAACAGTAAGAAGTTTAGTTTCCCATGCAGCAAGTAAACAGTCTCAGAGAAAGATAGATCATTTATACCAAATTCTGGTTTCCATAGCAACTAAATTAAACAACAACCAGTACCCAGCGATTTTTTTTGCTATTTTGGGAAAGGGTCCGGGTCCGGTCCAATTGGGAAAAATCGCGTCGTTACTATTGTGACTCATAATACGATCGTTATACTTTACGACATGCGGCACGCTTGATTAAAAATATTGCGTTCTAGAATAATCGAGTAATAGTCCAGGAGCCAGGTTTCAAAAGGGCCTTAAAATGAAAGTTTATTTACCCCATCTGGTAGAAAAAGTCCATTGGTATTTTCGAATAATACATACATTCAGGCTTCAGAAAAAGGTGGATGCCAGATCTGAAAGTGGTGCAGATTTTTTTAACAGGGGCAACAACTCTTGCCTCCGAGCTAATTTACGAATACACATGACATTCTTAATTATGTTGTGATTTTTTTGTTTATGTCTATATTGCCATATATTTGGGTGAATATTATTCAATTGATGTTGTGCATCAAATGGACAGACATAACTGACCAGTTTGAGGTCAAGGTCAATGTCATTTCAAGGTCAAAGTGAGAAAAATAGCTAAAAATTGATATTTCACCCCAGTTCTTTCTTCGTATAGCATATGTTTGGAATCAAATTTCGTTATTAAAATGATAGCCGTGTTGGTAAGTACATATTATTTCATTATAAGCCATTTGTTTAATGAAAATAGTCATTTCTTTGTCAAAATAGCAATTTAATACATATACATGCTGGCCGAGAAGGCATTCTTTGGACCACCCCCGGTATTTTATGATCTAATATGATTAAATTGTTCATATATATATTGCTACATAATTGCATGGATATTATTCATTTGATTATGGACATCAAATGGACAAACATAATTGACATTTCTTGGGTCAATGTTAAGGTCAGTTCAAGGTCAAATCGAGAAAAAAGCAAAAAATGGACATTTCCACTCTATTTTTCTTCGTATAGCATTCGATATGAATATAAGTTGCCTATAAAAATGATAGCCGTGTTGGTTAGTTCATATTCTTTCATTATAAGCCTTTTGTTAAATGAAAATAGTCATTTCTTTGTCAAAATAGCCATTTAATGCATATGTATGCTGGCCGAGAAGGCATTCTTTCGACCACCCCTGGTATTCTATTATCTAATATTATTTAAATGTTCATGTATATATTGCTACATATTTGCATGGATATTTTAATTATTCATTTGATTATGGACATCAAATGGACAAACATAATTCACCTTCTTGGGTCAAGGTCAGTTCAAGGTCCAATCGAGAAAAATAATAAAAATGGACATTTCCATTCTGCTTTTCTTTCGTATATCATATGATATGAATCTAATTTGCTTATTGGAATGATAGATGTGTTGGTTAGTTCATGTACCTTCATTATAAGTCATTTGTTCAATAAAAAAGTTCGTTTTTAATGTGAAAAAAGCTATTTTGTGTATGTGAAAGTTTACGAACACTTTAACGACAGCCCCTGTGATTATATGATCTAATGTGTTGTATGTGTTTATTTATGAAGGGAGTCATATGTTCACGTTTACAATGTACTATTCATTATATTATGGGCATCAAATGGATAAGCATCTAAAACCACTTCGGAGTTAAGGTCGTTTCAGGATCAAAGTGAGAAAATATATTTAAAAAAAATTCTCTCTGTATTTGTAATTCTCACGTATGGTTTGAATTCGACTTTATTAGGAAAGTGCAAATTTTATTTGTCTCACTTTTTATCAAATGGACTGTACACAATACTGCCTAAACGACCAATAATTTTGTTCACGTTCAAGCAAGTATGCAAAACTACGTATAAATGCTTGCAAAAGCACTATACCTGTCTATTTTATGCCAGCCTCGGAATATTTGAATACACCGTTTTTCACAGGGGCACTGCTTGGAAGGATTCTCATGTAAATGCATATCATTAAATCCATCAGGATTTCTTGACTCTTTGAAGACCCATCATAATCTACTTTTTGTAGTTCTCTAGGTCTGTGCTGTTCACATTCATCAGGACAATATGGCGTACCCACCAACACATTATACAGCAATACGTACGGCCTATGATAGGTGTTAAATATCAGGTATAAAATGACTGAATAACTTGGTGATGCCTAGGATGGCAGTTGTTTCTCGTAATAATGCACTAGTCAATGTTTTGTCCGCCCGGGTGATACAGGGGGATTAGACAGACGCATTCTGACCGGCGAAAATTTGACAACATCATCGACGCCTAGTCAAAATATTGACTTGTGCATAACACATAACTTCATAACATTCGATGCCTGTATAGTGCAGTGGTGTGTATTGTATAACACATAAAGTCTAGCTAAAATCTAAGGTGTTATTGAGTATCATTGCGGTATGTGATGAGATATTTCATTTGTGGTAGCTAGAACTGAATTGGTTATGATATGTATATTACTTACAGTGATATGTACCAACATAGACATCTGATACCCGTACTTAGTAGTAATGTGTACGACATAGATCCTGTGAAAGCTGTAACTAGCAGTGTTTTGAATCACACTAGATTCTTAAGTGGTACTTATCAGCATTAAGGGTCGACAATCCTGGTCCTATGGAAAATACTAGTACAACACAACTCTTATAGTGAAGTCACCATTGCAATTTAGCACTGCAATAAGTAAATAATGTCACAGATACGTGCATTTAACACAACGGAATATAGTCACCCCAGACAAAGTAGTACCAGCATTGTGTCTAACCACCTGAGGCCTAATAGCGTACATGTATCCACTACGACATAATATTCTAGAAGCCTTACGACTTCATACGATGTACGCACCACCACATAATTCAGCCATACCTGGTTCTACAAGATACACATTAATAAAAAGTAGAACCCTTCCAATCCCTTATAGGTAGACATGGCTACAGGATACAAATACAGACACCCCAGACCCTTGTGAATAGATACCACAGCATTGCATGTCCATACCAGGCCATAAGGGTTGCTCCACTCCACGGTGTACTGCCATTTTCAGGTTATAATGTATGCGGTACTCCTCATTGCCAAGAACATATATAATTATCCAAAGACACACATCATCAGGTCTTGAGCCAGATATCATTTGATACTGTATGCTACTTAACACACAAAACAGCCTGGGACAGGGTGTCCAAATAGTACTTTAACAGTTTGCCTATTTTCCAAATGTCTTCGCTCCCTTTTCATAAAGCAAACTTCACTTAGTGGGTTTCGTACGAGTATCTATCATTGGTTTAGCCATTCTGGATTACAAATTATGTTATTGAATTCCAAATGATTGGTTTAGCCATTCTGGATTTCAAATTATGTTATTGAATTCCAAATGTATTCTCAAATAGTACAGTCATATATGGCGTTATCTGATATGCTTCACTGCAAAATACAGGCCCTACTAGTATGGCCTATGAGTGTACCTACTATGACTGAGTACAGCTACCTCATACCACATTGGGTAATCACTACTGTATTGTACAGTTATTCAAAGCTCACCACCATGTTAGCCATTATAGACTTTACCATAACGTGTTACCAATCGCATACTTTGTGCAACTATCCTTATCCTAGGAGGTAAGCATTATCATTTGCCAGATTGGTCAGCCAATATGCTCCATTGAATATACATCACAATAAAGTACTGCCACATCCATATCATATTTTAAGGGGTTCTCACTACCATACAGTACACCCATCCTAGTCCATATAGGTTGACTATCATATTTAGTACATCCATTCCTTATTTTTGGTACAAAGAAATTTGTAATCAATGGGGCATGATGGTGACCAAACTCTAATTAATATCGAAGGTCCAATCGTTCTGGATTTATTGGTCGGAAACCATTTGATGTATTCATTCATTTAAAGACAATGGTTGTCCTGATATTCTGATATCAGGATCATTGCCGTCTGCTGTTTCATACCAACCAACTTACCAAAATGCTAAGGATAGTAGGATCAATCATTGGGAAGGCGTTTGCTCGGAAACCGTTTGTTCTATCGACAGGCCGACACACAGATTAACGTGTGTTAAGCAATATACTTCCTCATTAAAGATTTTCATAACATTCGCAGCTAATAGAATTGATTTCAATTCATTAATACACACCCACACAAATTAGTACATCTACAAGTAAACACAGGTACAAAATGTTCCGTATTGCTTGTAAAAAGAACAAATCAGCCAACACATAAATTGTTACTGCATTATTACAAACCACAGTTTTACCTTGAAATGACATTGATCTTGACCTTGAAATGGTCAGTATTTTAAACAACTTTGAATACGACATTGATATTACAATGTCCATTCATATATTCAATAATACCAAAACATATATGAGAAAAAGATTTACAGATCTGGAACGAATGAAAAAATGTATGATGTTTAAGCTATTCTTCTAAATTTGACCTTGAAATGACCTTGACCACAAACTTATGTAAGATGTTTGTACATTTGATATTCATAATCAAATGAATACTGGTAGTATCCCTGAATATACATGTATCTCACACTACATACACAAACACATACGTCACATTATGTCAGGGTTTGTCGTGCAAGGTTTTCGTAATCTGTCATATAGCTATTTTCACACTAAAAAAACGAAATTGTTTATTGAACAAATGACTTATAATGAAAGAATATGAACTAACCAACACAGCTTTTATTTTAATAAGCAACTTATATTCATATCAAATGCTATACGAAGTAAAATAGAGTGGATATTTCCATTTTTTGTTTTTTTTTCTCTATTTGACCTTGAACTGACCTTGACCTTGACCCAAGAAAGGTCAATTATGATTGTCCACTTGATGTCCATAATCAAATGAATAATATCCATGCAAATATGTAGCAATATATACATGAACAATTTAATCATATTAGATCATAGAATACCAGGGGTTGTCGTACAAGGTTTTCGTAAGCTGTCATATGCAAAATAGCTATTTTCACACTAAAAACGAAATTTTTTATTGAACAAATGACTTATAATGAAATAATATGAGCTAACCAACACAGCTTTTATTTTTATAAGCAACTTATATTCATATCAAATGCTATACGAAGAAAAATAGAGTGGAAATGTCCATTTTTTGCTTTTTTCGCGATTTGACCTTGAACTGACCTTGAACTTGACCCAAGAAATGTCAATTATTTTTCTCCACTTGATGTCCATAATCAAATAAATAATATCCAGGCAAATATGAAGCAATATATACATGAACAATTTAATCATATTAGATTATAGAATACCAGGGGTGGTCCAAAGAATGCCTTCTCGACCAGCATGTATATGTATTAAATTGCTATTTTGACAAAGAAATGACTATTTTCATTAAACAAATGGCTTATAATGAAAAAATATGTACTTACCAACACGGCTATCATTTTAATAACGAAATTTGATTCCAAACATATGCTATACGAAGAAAGAACTGGGGTGAAATATCAATTTTTAGCAATTTTTCTCACTTTGACCTTGAAATGACCTTGACCTTGACCTCAAACTGGTCAGTTATGTATGTCCATTTGATGCACAGCATTAATTGAATAATATCTACCCAAATATATGGCAAAATATACATAAACAAAACATTCACGACCGAATTAAGAATGCCATGTGTATTCGTAAATTAGCTCGGAAGCAAGAGTTGTTGCCCCTGTTAAAAAAATCTGCACCACTTTCAGATCTGGCATCCACCTTTTTCTGAAGCCTGAATGTATGTATTATTCGAAAATACCAATGGACTTTTTCTACCAGATGGGGTAAATAGATTTTGAATTTCTGGTCACCAGCTCCTAGACTATAACACCAACACGCATGGTATGCCTGTTCGGTTAAAATAACGATAAACGAACGAGTGTCATAAATCAAGCGTAGATTCAATCGGAATACCTCGTACAAGTAAGTATCGTGTGAAAACGGGTCCGAAAACAACAAATAAATTGAATACGATGTTCATTTGTATATATTTATAATATCATGATCAGACAACTGTCTATTTTCAAATTGGGATTTTTTTCATCTGGTACCAGTTGTAAGCAGTCAATAGAATAAAGTCCAAAATTTATGACAAAAGCTTGATCGTCAATACCAATTCCATTGAATATCAAAATCTATAACAAACAGAGTCTGAATTGAAAGAGAGTGTGAACCATTGTAGAAATCGAGAATGGTAAGAGCTACTAAGCAAGATTCAATGGAGTGAAATATGAATGTACTGATAGTAAAGAGAATTATGATATGGTATAAAGAATCTACCACTATCCCTCAAGACTGCTTAGGTCAGCCAATTATTTTGTTAAATAGAATTATAAACAAAACTAAAAACAGTAGAAAACAGCCAAGTTGGAAATATAGAAGATAAAAATTTGCTTAAAGATAATCTTCAATAATTCAAAAATAGTTCCCAACCATCCGTATAAATATGTTCTCATTATCAGTTTTTGACCATTCACTATACAAAAACTTGCAATTTCGAGATATAATTCATGAGCTTTATTATTTAGTGCATTATATATTTGGATAGGATTTCTAACTTGGCTTTTTTCTAACCAATAGTAGCTCTTGATCAAGTCTGAAACCTGAATATAGTTGTATTAGTAGTAAAACATGGCATAAATACGGTGAGAAATGGTACATGGAGCTTGTTGTTTCCATGGAAACACAGTATAGATACCGGATAAAGGAGATCTGTCAGTGAGTCTGTGAAATTAGCACTCGTACGGTTGCCCAGGACAAGTAATTGGTGATTCGGGCAAGTAAATTTGTAGTAATTATGTATAGAGTATTTACTATTAGGCAAACTATGCAATTTAGCTGATTTGGGCAAGTAGTTTTCAAATCTGAATTTCGCACACTGTGAGATTTTTATTTATAATTGTTTCATAATTCAAACTGAACTAAAAGGCCATTATGATACACATTCATACAAAATTTAATAAAACTCAGGAGAATTAAGGCAGAGAGAAGGTTGAATTTTTTCAACCAAAGCACTTTACAACGCCCGTGAATTGGGCTAACTAGCAAACTTTCACAGGGTATGCCAATAACATTCAGATAAATGCCAATGAATTTGGCTGACTAGCAAACTTGAACAAAATATTCCAATAAACATTCAGATGAAGCTTGTGAAGAAATATGTTTAATATGTTAAGGCAATGGACATTGTAGAGGATTTCAGTTCTCACATTCGAATGGTGTATAAAAATGCTTATCTGCAGCACTGTCTTAGATTAATGAGGTTAATTAGTATGTCTACCTATATGACCGTGTTTCTATGGCAACAACATGTACGCCTCCATTAACCATTGTAGTATAACTTGTCAATGTATTAATAATAAAGATAAAATGATTTGAACCCCATTCCAATATGTGTAACACATTCAAACGTTACCCTGATATCATGCTTCACACTAAATTGTACTCTCTCCTCAAATTCCATCGTGAACGCAGCTTTCGACTCGGCAGGTTTCGCTAAATATTCCTGTATATGTAACAGTATAAATAAATCATAATTATAACACTAACTAGAAACATTACTGCACCAACTCAAACATTTTATGAAATATATCTGCAAACGAAAAGTACAAACAAAAATAACGAACAAATATAGCAAACAAACAGAGCTGACAAGCTCAATGCAAATTATCAAATAATCAAAACAGAATTAACAAAAATCAGAGCATAGCTAAAATTAGGCAAATAAACACACAATATTAACTAAACACACATAACACTCTCAAATGGTCAAATGTTGGTTATTTTTTAGTTGTTTTATGCAAACAAGAATAATTCAGGAATATGCCTTATCAACAATAACACAATTCATAGTGTAAATTATGATTTTTTGGACGTTTCGGCTTCAAGATTTTTTCAATAGATACATTTTAGCAAAGAACAGAAAGTTAGATTGCTGTATCAACCCTTTACACATGTCTCTGGCCCATGTCCATATTTGATTATTTTTTTCAATGATTGAGCATGGAGGGGAGATAATCCAATTATGGAAATGGACTTATAGAGTTATCTTATCAAGGGAGTTTACTCCGGTAATCTGTTCCAAATGCTGCACATGATCTGTGTAGTTATATATCTGTTTTACCAGAAACTTTATTGACTCGCACTAGTGATTAGTGAATTATCATCCACTTTGAAATGTAAAACTAGCAAAAAAAAAGTTGTACGTGGGTTATAGATATTTCAGAAGTAATGAGAAAACTGGGCTAATCAGTCTAGAGGAATACATTCACTAACAGTACACAAGTACCAAACAGGCACACCTTTCTGCAGACTTGATATGTACACCTTCAGTATTCAAATACGCAGTACAATATTGTTAAATCAACCATAAAGACCATCTAATCCAGAATACCAACACCCAATATTGCTCTACTCCACCCAGTGTCAGATTCGCACCAGTACATATCACCATTAATCTAACATGCAAAAATACACCAACTTTTCAACCTTCAAGAAATTTATATACAAAACTTCAATGAAATCAACTAACCAGTTCATACTAATTTACTTCACTTTCAAGTAAGAAGTTTTATTATTTTAAAATGAGCATTTGTGACACCTCCTATCAAACACATAAAATATCCATTGCCATGAGAAGTCAGTTTCCTATTTCATTGCTAAGCACAAATCAAGGGGCTGTAGGCTAGCTAAATACAAATTGAATACTTTAAGCTACAAGTAGAACATGAGTACATGTAGTTAGCAGATTATCAACTTGACTTTGTTCATTGATGCAAGAGGCAGTTATATATGGGTGTTTATACATGTATGATAGGTGTAGGTAGATTATAGGTTATCAGACAAATCATCCTGTCTTCCTATAAATCACTGACTAGGTACCCTCAATGCAGGATGGATATATAAGGTGCTAGCATACGAAGGCACGTTATATTGTTGGGTTTATATGACTGGATGAAGCAACTAGAGATGTAACAAATGAACTAGACAGTTGCCAGTCAATTATAGATGGATGCAAAAAAATATATAACAAGAAATAATGAAATTTCACAAAACAAATAGGTTTTCAAACAAGGGTCATAACTCTGAAACTTCATTCAAAACTAATTTTCAGTATTCAAAAACATGAAATGCCCAACTTTATATTGGCGAACCTTTACATGAAGATTTGCATTTTGAAACAATTCCATTTTGAAACAATTCATTACCCAACCCAAGCTATTATAATACTTAGTGAGATACCATGTATATTATACCATACCAACCACCCTATTCAGCAATCTTATACTTGGCTTTTTACCCATTTTTACCCATCAAAAAACCCTTGTAATCAAGATGTTATATAAATTCAAAGTAACAAAATCTCTAGAAAGCCTCTAACACTGTGAATTACATGAATCAGGTTCAACCATATATCAGTCGCATTTATTCTGTGCGTTTTTAAATTCTGATTTATTTGCCAGTAAGATTTCTGCTAAACATGGCAGGCATATGTGTGCCTCCACCAAGAACCTATCCATACTTGGTACAAATATTAAAAAGGGCAGTAGTTCATAGAGACCATCACCTAAGTCAGGACAGAAACTTTCTAGGGCAATATGTTTTTTTTAAATACCTGAAGACCCACTTTTAAATCTTCCAGAGTAAAGGGTTACACTGAACAATACATACCAAAACCAACCAAAGTAATTACAAATAGCTCATTATAATTAACCCTTACTTTTTCAACCATTTTTCTATTCACACCGAATTGAATTAGAGAAATGAAATTAAAGAGTTGGCCGCTTGTAATTTGTTTAATACCATTTAAAGAAACCTGATTCATGGTACACACAGTAAATCATGCAGGATACACAAAGTTAACATCACACTAGCAAACTAAAACTCATTAAACAAAGGTCAAGGTCACATACCAATATCAAGGTCAATTTGACCAGACTGCAACTAAATGTCAAGGTCACATGCTCACTAGACACAAAAGGAAAACAAAATATCACAACACATAAATTATAAAGTAATCTACAACTAAAATGAAGCAAAAGTATCAGTAATTGAACACAAGATAAACGAAGTACTGCAGTAAATCTGAAATACAGGAGGAGCAAGTTCCGAAACAAGGCAAAATAATCAGTAATTAAACAAAAGGAAAACAAAGTAGTACACTGGTGGATCTGCAATATATGAAGGGTAGATTAGTTTGTTTATATATAAGGGATGATATACATGAGCTGTGACACAGTGTAAACCTGAAATACTTCCAACATATAACCCATGTATCATTCTACCTTACAGGAAGTTAGAACTATCAGAGGAAAGTTGTACAGATGTAGATAAATCAATATTTGCCTGGAGACACAGTGAGAGGAGAATCAGTATATATATCACAGTGATAGGGGGGTATACGAGGATTTATTGTATGCCATCAATAATTGATTAGCTACCGCAGGATATAATCAACAATACAGACATCACAAAAATTACATATTTTCCACAAGGCAAATATTTTTTCTTTAAGTAGTACAAACTTAACTCAAAGCGACAGAAGAACAAAATATTTTTTGAATGAAAACGAAAAGAATAATACCAATAAATGACAATATAAAATATGATAATTTTGAACAATTGTCTTAAAAGCGTAGATTTTAATAAAATCTATAAGGGAGAAAACTCTGGGTGATTTTATAAAGTTCAGTCATTTGGAGAATGTTGGTCTGTTGGTTGTCATAATTATCATTTACAAACACTTAATATAAACTTTGTATAGTGCGTTAGCGACTAAGCTGGACCCCCATAAACCTTAAATATCTTAAAAAGTAATTGTGCAATTTTATTGAAATTTGGCAGAGTTAACTTAATTACCTTTACCAACTCCGTGTTTAAATTTCAGATTTTTTTACTGTCTATTTAATGTTTTTCCCATTGGGTCTAATGTATTGTTTTTGGTATTTTCATCAACAAAAAGACAGGGAGTAAAATAAGCTATTACAATCAGCTAGTTAAGATTATGCTATTGTATTATGTAACAACTATAACGGTATAAGTTTATAACTTTGACTTACATTTGTCCGATCATCAATGTTTATATAGTTAAGCCCATCTTCTGATTGGAAGGATCATTCATACAAACAAGATTTACATTGTTTTTCTTGCAAATATTGCTACGAAGTTGCTTCAGTTATACAAACTAATAGATAATTTTTCGTGTATGGGCCTCATTATATAATTTCAACAGTCACTGGTGTGTGACTAAATGTACAGTTATACTGGACCAAATTGTTGACTTTTGCTGTTCCGGTCACTTCCAATACCCATACGTATTTACCCTGCTTTAGACTTAAAGTTTTGCATTAGGCGTCTATGCAAAGTACACTTTTCTGTGGACCGAAAATTCCGTTTTATTTTATGAGAGTTGGTAAGGGTGTTTTACGAAGACATACCCATTTTTGTTCTAATCGGCATTGTACGTTTTAAGATATTTAAGGTTTATGGGGGTCCAGCTTAGTCGCTAACGCACTATATGAATAAAACAGACAAGTGAGCAATAAGGTCTAGAGAAAAAATTGCATTTCGATAAAAAATGTTAGCATACAATCAATCATCATGCGAGACACACACACACAGTGACACACACATGCTGCAGGCTCGTAGAATCTTAACATACACCAAGTCATAATGTACACAATCTTTTATTCTTTGCTCAAATTTCTAGAACTCAGGTTTTTCCATAAAACACACTCGAAATACCAAGTTCCTTATGACAGACTGACCTTGCAAATTTGACGACCTTAAATGTGAAACCTGGCCTGATGAGAAATAAATCTCAGGCACTAAACCAAAGAGATCTGATATAAATGTCTGGTGCCAATCTATTTCCAATATACCAAATGTGGAACATTATAATTCAATCAATTAAGTTAAATTTGAATACATTTTTAACCTGCGAAATTCAAATGAAGGAGGACGGATATTAATATGATTTCTTGTATCCAAATGTGAACATAAAGCAAGGTCATCTATACTCGAGTATTTTCCCCAGAACAACCACAACAACATATAGATATATAGAAATATATTTGTATAGAAAGTATAATGAAGAAACAGCAATATGGAAGTAAGAGCACCAAGGTAATGTTTGAAGGAAAGATTATGAAATAACTGTGATCTAAAACTGAAACAGAAACATAAAGTCATCTATAGTAATAAATACATATATCAGTCTGTACAAGTACCGTCCAAGTTCTTATCTTGCTCTCATTATGTAAATCTAACTTAAGGAAAGAATACCATTGAAACAAAGTTACGGAAGAATTTAGTATTGAGTGTAGAATGTAATTGAGAGCTGTTGGTCAATCATTTGTAAAACATGTTTTCATTGGTCTTTTGTCTAAAGTCTGTTCATTCAGATGTGTTACAGCAGGGGTATCGACAGAGCCTAATGTAAAATCAGGATAATCATATGCAGTCTACCATTTTTACCATTTTGTGCCATTTCTCAAGACATTTTCATCAAATAACTTCTATTTTGGTGAGAAAGCATGGCTCTGTCATGATATGTCAATCCGAAATTACAGAATAATCAGGAAAACTGAAACCCCTGTAATAGTCATAACAGCTGAATACACAAACAAACAGCTGAATGTCCAATACATTAGACTTCCATTGACTTGTCAATATGACCAATTACAGAACTTTGTTTATGAAAGTAAAGAATTGAGCATGAAGAGAAGTTGAATGGTACTTTTATATGTAGTAAAACAAAGTGCATAAAGTAAACATAGAAGGTACCGCGTCATTAGCCCCGGGATAAACACTTGTCCATAATACATAATCATTCTTAGCTTGATTTAACGCTAGTGGTCGTGCTATCACGTTCACATATTCCTGTATAATGTTATAACATCAAACAATCAAATCACAGAATATAATATACTACATATAAATTACATCTTATTTTGAGGACTCAGTGCAAAACTATGGTAACTACATCAATTTATAGAGACTGGTACCATAGTTTTTCACAAAGCCCTCAAAATTTTACTTCAGGGGTCCTACTGAGACATAATGTGCAATCCTGTTAATGAGTCACAGAGCTACTGCGACGCAATAAGCACATATCTCTACAAGAAACTTTGTTTTAAACATTGCTCAATTGTTAAAATAATAGCTAATGAAACTTCAAATGACCATAACAATCAAAGACTTTTCTCAAAAAATTTTCATCAAATAATTCTATTGGTAGGACCCCTGACTTATATCCTAATATAATACACAATCATTAGACATGTTCCTGACATTAATAATTAACAATGTTCTGTTGAACATTTCAATATATATAATGTTACATGTTAATTAGATTTAATAATTAGATAATCAAAATGGTATGATTTCTGGCTGAAAATAATCATGCATAAAATTATTCCAACGAAAATATTCACAAAATATCTGTGACGTTTCTCATGATTGTAGTATGATTTTCTGATCTGAATTAAATTCATTTTCATAAATGACATTTTTTTTTAATTTTAAACTATACAATTAGATATTACAAAATGTTTAAATTTTGATTTGTAATTTTGTTTACTTTAAACCAACAGTTATTCAATTTGTAGACAAATTTATTGTAGTTTGTGAGGAGAAATTGAACCTACCTGAACTTTGGACCTTACTGCTCCCATAGCAGGGATCTGTGAGAAGTAACCTGTAATATAGGTACATCATGTCAAAATCACTAGTCACTGCCCCAACCTTGAAACTGGCATTGGTCTCTCAACAATACCATACATAATAACCAAGGGCCTACTAATATAACCCTTTAGTAACTAAAGCCAACCATTTAAAGAAAACATATTTAATGTGGCTTATTGTCAGTTGCTTGTGGAAGAGCAAGGTGGTAACTCATTCAAGGAAAACAGATTCAGTGCATTCAGTCTCAGTGGGTAGAGCCCAGCAAGCGACAAAGGTCCTAGGTTTGAGCCCAAATCTGGTTGCGCATTCTTCTCACCCTGTTATACCACTACAGTACTATACTGTATGTGACAGAACATCATAAAGGGAAATATATTTAATGTTCTTGAAAATTCTAAACCATGGATATGACCATCACAATGTTTAACTATCTTTCTGTTGTTCAAGCAGATCATAGCGGCTAGCCTCAGGGGTTTCACTAGACCTGAAAACCCGAGGGTCCCAGGACCCTTCACTCAAAATTTTGGAGGGTCCTTTTCTGAAACCCGGGAGTCCTTCCAGAACATGCCTGTCTACATTTAATGGTTAATACCATTAATTATGCAGTTCTTGCTAAGTAACATGAACAAAGTTTATTAATAAAATGTGTTGTTGTTTTATATAATGTCAAATAAATGTAAATATGTACATAAATTTAGCCAAATAATGGCTTATTTACAACTTTATATGATTTTCAAATAATTAAGTAGGCTGCTATAGTCTCTTCAACCAAAAGTGGTAGTCTTCAACAGGGTTGTGAGGCTAATATAGATTCATGATACCAACAAGAGGGCCATGATGGCCCAATATCGCTCACCTGATTATAAACCCTGCACAATTTTCACCCAAAGGAATAACATTTTGGTAGAAAACCACAAGATGATGCTACATACCAATTATCAAAACTCTAGGCAGTGTAGTTTTAGGCAAGAAGATATTAATATGTTTTCCCTATATAAGTCTATGTAAAACGGTGACCCCCCGAGTGGGGCCAATTTTGACCTCAGGGGCATAATTTGAAAAATCTTGGTGGAGGACCACTAGATGATGCTACATACCAAATATCAAAGCTATATGCAGTGTAGTTTTAGACAAGAAGATTTTCATATGTTTTCCCTATATAACTCTATGTAAAATGGTGACCCCCGGGGTTGGGCCAATTTTGACCCCAGGGGCATAATTTGCACAATCTTGGTAGAGGACCACTAGATGATGCTACATACCAAATAACAAAGCTCTATGCAGTGTAGTTTTAGACAAGAAGATTTTTATATGTTTTCCCTATATAAGTCTATGTAAAACGGTGACCCCCGGGGCTGGGCCAATTTTGACCCCAGGGGCATAATTTGCACAATCTTGGTAGGGGACCACTAGATGATGCTACATACCAAATATCAAAGCTCTTAGGCATTGTAGTTTTAGACAAGAAGATTTTTATATGTTTTCCCTATATAAGTCTAAGTAAAATGGTGACCCCCAGGGTGGGGCCAATTTTGACCCGAGGGGAATAATTTGAACAATCTTTGTAGAGGACCTCTAGCTTACTCTACATACCAAATATGAAAGCCCTGGGCCAAGCAATTTCGGAGAAGAAGATTTTTTAAGGTTTTTTCTATATAACTCTATGTAAAACTAAGGGCCCCCGGGGCGGGGCCAATTTTGACCCCAGGGACATAATTTGAACAAACTTTGAAGAGGACCTCTAGCTGAGTCTACATACCAAATATGAAAGCCCTGGGCCAAGCAATTTCGGAGAAGAAGATTTTTTAAGGTTTTTTCTATATAACTCTATGTAAAACTAAGGGCCCCCGGGGCGGGGCCAATTTTGACCCCAGGGACATAATCTGAATAATCTTTGTAGTGGACCTCTAGCTGAGTCTACATACCCAATATGAAAGCCCTGGGCCAAGCAATTTCAGAGAAGAAGATTTTTAAAGTTTTCTCTATATAACTCTATGTAAAACTAAGGGCCCCCGGGGCGGGGCCAATTTTGACCCCAGGGGCATAATTTGAACAATCTTTGTAGAGGACCTCTAGCTGAGTCTACATACCAAATATGAAAGCCCTTGGCCAAGCGGTTTCGGAGAAGAAGATTTTTTAAGGTTTCCCCTATATAACTCTATGTAAAACTAAGGGGCCCCGGGGCGGGGCCAATTTTGACCACAGGGACATCATTTTAACAATCTTTGTAGAGGACCCCAAGGTGATGCTACATACCAAATATGAAAGCTCTAGGCCTTACGGTTTCAGAGAAGAAGATTTTTGAAGTTTCCTTTTTGAAAATCTATTTTTAGCCTGTGTGACCTAGTTATGCGACGGACTGGAATTTTTTTAACAACTTTGGTAGAGGTCCACCCAAGGAACATTCCTACTAAGTTTTATCAAATTTGGCCAAGCGGTTTAGGAGGAGAAGTCGTTTGAAGAAATTGTTGACGGACGCACGACGCACGCCGCACGACGCACGCCGCACGACGGACGACGGACATCTCGGTATGACAAAACCTCACCATGACCACATTGTGGTCAGGTGAGCTAAAAACAATATACAAATACACGTATCTGCGTGTATTTATAAACTTCTTGATGGATTAAAATACCACTTTGTAACTTAGTTTTACTTTCGTTTTTCTGAACGATACGCCAATATCGCGCAAACATATGACATTCGAATTGACATTATAATTTTGGTTTTCGTCACTACTGGCGGCAAAATAATATCAAATTGGGATATTTTGGTAACTTATACAAACTTATCGTGTGACTGTGACTACCTTATTGAACACACGAGTCTTATTATAAAATCGCGATCTATACGAATTTGTTTTGTTTTATTATCGATCCGGGCACTTGTAACAATAAATTAATTATCAATTAAAATGACCGTCCGGTGGCTTTTTAAATAGACGGGTCAAACGCATCGGCGGTTCTTTTAATTCTCTACCCAGTGGTTTAAGACGACACGTGCGTGTCACAATCAATGCATACAAATAAACACCAATTAATGCCAATTATAACACCTTTCGCGAAATCTACATAAACAATTTACTGCCTGTCAATCTGCATATAAGTCCCGCCTCGTGTTTACATCACCTACGACGACCTTGGGAATTTTACTATGTAATTTATTCAAGCCACGCCTTCCGCCGACAATCATTGGCTTCTGACCGACTTGTGGATTTCGTCACGCATCCGGGTCCCCATCCAAGCGTTCATCGATTGCGATCATGCGTTCATTGATAGTGATTACTCAAGCGTCCAGTGATTGTTTACACGCTAATATTTAGTTTTATGACAGGAAACGTGCGATAATTTAATGAATTGACAAAGGAAAATTCCCCCGGGTCCGGAGTGACGCACAGGCTCGAAATACGCCGGGTCCTTTCTGCGTCTTTTGGAAATCTCCCGGGTCCGGACTCGGGTCCTCGGGTCCATTGAAACCCCTGTAGCCTTTATTTGCCCTTTATCAGCTTTCCAATAAATAATAGCAAACATGAGTGCTTCCAACTGTACTTGAACCCGGATCTCCAGATTATATGGCAAGCAGTAATACATAAAATACAATCCCACTAACCTCTATTGGCACAAGCCATCCATCTGATTGTTGCTACAGGATTAGCTGTAGGACCAACAGCATAGGAAAACACCCGAAAGTTCTGTAATATATACACAACATTGCATAATCATGAATGTAAGCATCTATCTAAGTGTGCAACTTGTATTTCACTTTTCAGGTCTACATGGGAGATCAGGAAATCGAATATGTCAGCCTTGTTAAATAAAGGCGTGACAGTACTTACTTACATCTATAAAAAAATGTATATGGAACACAGCAACATTCCAGTTTCTAAAATGGCATCAGCATTATAACTCATTTCCTAGTACTAAGTGAATATGCTGGTATATTGAGGGCAAGATATTGAAACAGGATAATATTAACATCAGATCTGGTAATTAGCAATCGTTCCCCAGCCCCAAAATCCTGGTTTCAAAGCCTGAAATTCCACTTTTCAATGTAGACAAAGAAGGTAATTTCAGGATTCAAAAACCTGAAATCAGGCACATGCCTAAAAAATACTAGACCTGAATATGTAACACACAAGTCTACACATGACTAAAATGACTAAAATATTGTAAGTGGATCTTGAACCCTATAGAAAATAAGAAGACTAAGACAGATATTAAGCGAGCCTGTGACCCACAGGTAACTGAGAGTAAGCTGATGTTACCTGGTTCTCCTTGGGATTATATTTCTTGAATATATCATCAGCATCATCCGTACCACCGTCCGTCAGTAACATAATCATCTTGTTACACCCAGCCCCGCGTCTACCTTCTGTCTCATTCTCTAACTGAAAATAGAAAAATGCCGGGCATAGCCTTTATTTGTCAATCAGCTTTCTGGTTAAGGTAACGGCTAAGTGCCCTACTGTACGGTACCGTTCCCTAGGGGCGTTTACACAAGGTCTGACTGTGCATGGAATTATTTTTTCATAAAATGCATTGCCCCGGGGGGGCGATAATACAAGGTAATACGGTACATATTCATTATTTCTTAAATAAAAAATTAAGTATGTTCAAACAAGATAAAATAATAGTAATAAATCGAGTGAAATGAGCTGCCATACCTTAATGAATTGTTTGAAGGCATACTCCAGACCAATACTGAAATCTGCCATTCCTCTAGCCTTGATTTGGTCCACTTCATCACGTAGTTTCTGAAATATGCATCAAATATATGACCTCTTTCGGACAATTAACGTCAAAATATGCATCAAATACATGACTTCTCTCGGACAATTAACATCAAAATATGCATCAAATATATGACCTCTCTCGGACAATTAACATCAAAATATGCATCAAATATATGACCTCTCTCAGACAATTAACATCAAAATATGCATCAAATACATGACCTCTCTCGGACAATTAACATCAAAATATGCATCAAATAGATGACCTCTCTCGGACAATTCACATCAAAATATGCATCAAATATATAACCTCTCTCGGACAATTAACATCAAAATATGCATCAAATATATGACCTCTCTCGGACAATTCACATCAAAATATGCATCAAATACATGACCTCTCTCGGACAATTCACATCAAAATATGCATCAAATATATAACCTCTCTCGGACAATTAACATCAAAATATGCATCAAATATATGACCTCTCTCGGACAATTCACATCAAAATATGCATCAAATACATGACCTCTCTCGGACAATTCACATCAAAATATGCATCAAATACATGACCTCTCTCGGACAATTCACATCAAAATATGCATCAAATATATGACCTCTCTCGGACAATTAACATCAAAATATGCATCAAATACATGACCTCTCTCGGACAATTCACATCAAAATATGCATCAAATACATGACCTCTCTCGGACAATTAACATCAAAATATGCATCAAATACATGACCTCTCTCGGACAATTCACATCAAAATATGCATCAAATACATGACCTCTCTCGGACAATTAACATCAAAATATGCATCAAATACATGACCTCTCTCGGACAATTAACATCAAAATATGCATCAAATACATGACCTCTCTCGGACAATTCACATCAAAATATGCATCAAATACATGACCTCTCTCGGACAATTCACATCAAAATATGCATCAAATACATGACCTCTCTCGGACAATTCACATCAAAATATGCATCAAATACATGACCTCTCTCAGACAATTCACATCAAAATATGCATCAAATACATGACCTCTCTCGGACAATTCACATCAAAATATGCATCAAATACATGACCTCTCTCAGACAATTCACATCAAAATATGCATCAAATACATGACCTCTCTCGGACAATTCACATCTTTATACACAATGTATTTCCTAGATTTCAGTTTTCTGAGTATCTATTAAATATTCAGGCTAATGTATCATACTATGTAAGGACTAGCATGCATCTGCAGTACCTGCTAACATACTTCAGGTGTAATTTAAAAATGACTTCTGAAAAAAATGAATTCTTACATAATTATATAACCATGCATTCAATATAAATACAATCATTGAGCAGATTTCATAAGTTAGATTGCTTTGCAAATAGAATCGATGCAAATCACATAAAATATCTTGCAATGCCAAATCGAATAACTAAATCAGCAATTCCCAACTAGGAACATTTGATAATGCTGGGGCAAACATTTGACATTAGAATAGCTGTACATTTCTATAGAAACAAGACCGAATGGCCGTCTGATCCATATTGTGATTTACAAATGATTATTTCTGAAATGTAGTCATACCTGCCAAGTACGCCTAATAAAGTGGAGTTACTCCTTTTTTCATTGTTAATTTCTGGTTTTCCAAGTTCACCTATGAACAAAGCTTGGCAGGTATGGATGTAGTGATAGAGATAGAGATATAATACATACCATTTTATTCAAGTAGTTGGCTTGTACAAACGTTCCATTGAAACATTTAGATACACCGTGAGCTTCTTCACTAAACTATAATATACGAACATTGTCTAACAATAGTAAATATGCTCAAACAATACATTTCTTTCATCAACATTAACCTGATATGTATTTCTTGTTCAACTAATTAAATATATACGAAATACATGTAACATCCTTGATTTAACATCCCATTGAAATTGTCTTTTTACAAAAACCACAATCTTTTGTCCCATCGAAATTAAATAAGTTTACAGTATGGTTGTAAAATAGTAATCTTTATTAGTTTATGTTACCATCTCTTATAATTC
Source organism: Spisula subtruncata (assembly GCA_963678985.1). NCBI lineage: Eukaryota > Metazoa > Mollusca > Bivalvia > Venerida > Mactridae > Spisula > Spisula subtruncata. The sequence continues at coordinate 44,341,754 of OY787670.1, read as the reverse complement.
TATGCAGAATGACACATTGTATTTGCTTTATATGATGCTGTTTTCATAATTGTAAATGTGCATGAGACAGATATAAACAATAAATACTGTCTCAGTCAAACGTAAACAAACAACATAGATAGACGTTACCTGAGCAATATAAACAAAGTCATTCTCTCCTAGCGTGTCCAGTAAGGATTTCACAGCTACTTTCATCAGTTCTAATGCTTGACCATATACACTACCACTCCTGAAAATATCAAACCATTCACTACACTATCAGCTCGATATAAGGAGTTATCAACCAATGTAAAAGTAGAAATCAGAATTTTTTTTAATTTTTGTTTGTTGAATGTTTTCAAGTGATGTCATTAGATTGGTAAATACTGCTTCCTGTGAAAAAAGTTCTTACAACTTCATATGAATGTATTAATCAATCTTGACACAAATCCTTGATGAGATCCATCACAACAAGGATATGACACAAGTTATACATGTGAAATATAAGATTGAGAAGATATAACAGGAACTTACGTATCAATAAGGATAAGCATATCTTTAGGTGAACTGGAACCTTGTGTATACCTGGAAATATCATAATATTACATATCATTTGTCATAAAGGCTCACAGGGTAGACTGGGCTTGCCCAACTGTGTTGCCTCTTTAAATAAAGTAGTTATTATTAGTTTTATTATAATTATAATATTACAATACAAGAACTCAAACAATCTCCTCTATAACAAGACTGTGTTCAGTAAATGCTCTATATGTCCTGGTTACAAGACTGTGTTCAGTAAATGCTCTATATGTCCTGGTTACATGACTGTGTTCAGTAAATGCTCTATATGTCCTGGTTACAAGACTGTGTTCAGTAAATGCTTATGTCCTGGTTACAAGACTGTGTTCAGTAAATGCTCTATATGTCCTGGTTACAAGACTGTGTTCAGTAAATGCTCTATATGTCCTGGTTACAAGACTGTGTTCAGTAAATGCTTATGTCCTGGTTACAAGACTGTGTTCAGTAAATGCTTATGTCCTGGTTACATGACTGTGTTCAGTAAATGCTCTATATGTCCTGGTTACAAGACTGTGTTCAGTAAATGCTTATGTCCTGGTTACAAGACTGTGTTCAGTAAATGCTTATGTCCTGGTTACATGACTGTGTTCAGTAAATGCTCTATATGTCCTGGTTACAAGACTGTGTTCAGTAAATGCTTATGTCCTGGTTACAAGACTGTGTTCAGTAAATGCTTATGTCCTGGTTACATGACTGTGTTCAGTAAATGCTCTATATGTCCTGGTTACAAGACTGTGTTCAGTAAATGCTTATGTCCTGGTTACATGACTGTGTTCAGTAAATGCTTATGTCCTGGTTACAAGACTGTGTTCAGTAAATGCTTATGTCCTGGTTACATGACTGTGTTCAGTAAATGCTCTATATGTCCTGGTTACAAGACTGTGTTCAGTAAATGCTCTATATGTCCTGGTTACAAGACTGTGTTCAGTAAATGCTCTATATGTCCTGGTTACAAGACTGTGTTCAGTAAATGCTCTATATGTCCTGGTTACAAGACTGTGTTCAGTAAATGCTCTATATGTCCTGGTTGAAGTCTTGACCATAACAAATAGTTAAGTAAATAAAGGGCCATAATTCGGCTGAAATGTTGATAGTGTTACATGGCTTTGATAATGTAATGTGGTTATGACGGTAAACAAGTATGCCAAGTTTGACAGCAATGCATTGATTGATGTCAAAAAGATTTCAACATTTTGTAACGACCAAACGGACAAACAGATGTTCAAGTATAGAGTTAACAGACATATACTATGTAAGGATAATCTCATGTCACAATGGCTAACTTATCGTGTTACATAGATGATAGAAAACAATATTATGTCAGTGTCAACAAGTCGCTGGCTTAGAACCAGTAGGTCGTAACTACCAAATCGATATATTGAGAAAACAAGAGAAAACTGTCTGTAATTTACTCTTTACCTATGGAAAACACGTTTTTAAAACTTCATTTTGGTCAACATGACAATTTCAGATTTTCATGAAAATAGGCTCATAAGAAGCGCCTTGTGAAGCAGATTTCAAATATGTATGAGTCTTATAAGGTCGTAAGTGAGAGTTACGACCTTCTGGTTCTAAGCCATCGAAGTATCTACAATAAAATAATTAATATTCAAGGGAGATTTAATTAAATCCCAATGAAAATTATGAACTTCCTTAGTGTATGACTCAGAGGATAAGATATCCTTGATATGTCCCCACAAAATGGTCTTTTTCAACAAAACCACAAAATTTTGTCCCATTTAAATTAAATGATTTTAAAGTATGATATTATGATATAGATAAGCACAAACCATGGTCGTCTGCGTACGTCGTACAAATCTACCTTATCCTCATCCTCATCCCCGGTATCCCATCTACTTGCTGAAATAATAACATATAAACAACATAAACAAGTAATTAGGAATTGCAAGAAATACAGAAGTCCTCTACCTGGTTTTTAGGTTGTCAATGTTTCTGTTGCCAATAGGGGACTAATAACATGATAAAATTATTCATATTCATGGAAACAAACATGAACATAGAAATTCATATGCAAATAATGTTGATTCAAGAAAAATGCCTTAAAAATTGATATTCAAAGAAGCAAGTTTCATTATACCAGTAATGAGTATGGTTAAACAAGGAAATTGAAAAACATGTACATCCATCTACTAGGAGTCAGTTATTTCTTGTTCAAGGTTGATGTGACCTTGAACTTTTGACCTTTAAACAGTAAGGTTCACCTACTGGTCATGATCAACTTCCTCAAAAAGTTTGTTAACTGTACGCTTTACCATTCTTATAATTATCAATCAGGCATTTCAGTAATTTTTGATCAGCCAAGGAATAGACTGACGCCCCCACTGGAATATACTTCACATTCTTGAAGCATTGGGTGGGTGGGCAGGGCCGTATCCAGATGCCAAAAAGCATCAAGGCAAAATTCTATATAGGGTCTATTTGAGGTATTTGTTTCTTCATAAATGCATATATTTTGGTAATTCCTCAATTTTTCACCGAGGCATGTGCCTTGTTGTGCCTTGTTGCGCCTTGCTGCGCCTTGCTGCGCCTTGTTGAGCCTTGTTGCGCCTTGTTGTGACTCAGCGTAGCTATAGGCCTGGGGGCTTGAAGCAGTGGATGGATGGGGCTGATAAATGATTTATTCAACATACCTGGTAAGGTTCGCATAAAACCACTCTGACTACCGAAGTATTGCCACAGGATCTCCGGATCATTCTCATAATTTTCAGTGAAGACTTTATCTAATGCTGCCGACCATAGTAAACCATTCAATATCTCAACATCTGTAAGTAGTCAATTATTCAACATAAATATCTGTAAAACATATAGTCAAGTCAATCCTGTATTATATGTGTATCACAAATGATCACCCGAAGACCAGGTGTAAGTTGCCTAAGCAAAGATCTACCAACGCCTTCTTTAGAAGGCAAGGATTATCTCCTGTGGAAAGCGCTACAGAGCTATTCGCTTAGGCAATGGCCTCCAGACAATGCCAATGTATGTAATGTCTACCTAATGTCCAGGCACTGTGCTGAAGACAGCTGATAAATAGCAATGTATATTTCAAGAGAGACTTAAATTACTCCAGCCGCTGCACAGCCAAGTCCTACTGAGATCTAATGTGTGCCATCTGATCCTCCGACTGGATTTGTGACCTGCCAACAACCAGTCTAAATCAGCCAATTTAACTCAAACTACCCATTTGATTAATGTGAAATACAATTGTACCAAAATTACTGCGCACTTTAAGCAGTCCCTTTTCTCTGAAGTCATTGACTGAATGTTAAAGACAGATACGATTGTTAGCGATGAATAGTTCAACACGTAAAAAAGCATGATATACAAATGTATTCAATTCAAGAATGAAAGTAAGAACATATACTGGTACTTTATTAGGGAAATAAATAATAATTTCAGGACTAAAACTCTGCTATACAATACACTGTGGTATACAATACAATCTTATACTGGTAATATGACTGGCTTTGCCTTTATTTGTCAGTCAGTCTGCTGAAATATGGTAGACATATTTGAACCAAGGTCGCCAGATAAGACGCCAAGCGCATTAACCACTGAGCTACGGAGGCACATAAACGAACAGAATGAAGATGCTTGTATGTCTGTGACTTTGAATCCATTAGGCTAAGCATGCAATATGTTCCAGTAATAAAATATATAACGACTATCTCTACAAAACTTTCTGCCAATAATGGTTTGGTCTACAGACTGACAGACAAGTGCAAAGCAGCAAATCCTAATTCCATCCAAGTTGGATAACATAAAAGTCAATAATGTCAGAAATAAATACAATATCTGAATAGGTAATGACACAGTGGATACTCCTATATAATGAAACCCATGGATGCGATGCTGAGCATAGCTTTTATTTGCTTTAATTCTACTGAAATATGGCATGCGCCTCCACCCACCCTGGTCGCCTGATTAGACAGCAAGCGCACTAACCACTGAGTTACGGAAGCACATATGGACAGGAATCAGTTTTTTTTTTAGTCTATTAGATACATCTGATTTCTGGGGCCGAAACAGGGGCCTATATCATCAGCACATACTGTATACAATTGATTGCGCTATTTTCAACACATTTCACATTTAACAGATATATAAAGATGTATAATGATTATATGTCTGTCAGGAGGGTGGGAGACAGAAGTGACAGTACCAGACTTATCCTATAATTCAACCAATCAGTGAATAGATCTATATAAGTCTGGTGCAGCAATATTAGCAAATTGAATCCATTCCAGAATGTCACTATAGTCTAACAATTGCCATCTATTCTACTGACTAACTGCATGAACAGACGAGTCATTTATATTCATAACAATTGTTATATTTTACTGCAACAAATAATCAAATTCATGGTGCATATAAACAGCTGACTACAAACGTACATTCCATCAACAACAACTGTAATGCATGAATTATATATTACTAGATTTTGGCACATAATATATCAATGTTGATGAAAAAGTGCATTAATATTATAAGTCCTTCACATTCGGATTTTGGATAAATCCTATACTATTTTGAAATACATTTTACTTATCCAAAATGATATGCCATATTCGTAAAACTTTCTGCTTATTTAAATTAGAGTAAAATAAATAGACAAGAAATTAACTGTATGAAATTATGCTACTAAAATTTACAAGGATACATACACAATGCAGCAGAACTTCAAATCAATTAAAACACAAAAACCATGTTTTAAAAACATATATGCACCCTACAAGCAACCAATTAATGATTTGATATAACTGTGACCTTGACCTTTGACCTTAATTTACAGGAGCTGAGTTCATCAGAAAAAGCAATCCTTACAATTACTTAGAGGACCCCCGGCACAATCACCAGGAATCAGGCCCTGATCTCACAAAGCATCTCAATCACAAATCTCAACTCAAATTGAGATTTTAGTCAAATCAGTGTCTGAATTTGAGACAAATCTGAAGTTGAAGCTCTTGTTTCTGTTTTGTAAAACATACTTTGATTCCACTATTGCTTAGAAATTACCACAAATATAAATCCCAAGATTTGAGATGAGATTTTGGGAGATCGGGGCCAAGTGTGTTATTGTACACAAGAAGACTTCATTATTTAAACAAATACACTTTTAAATACAATAAAACCTAAAGCAAAGACCACCCCAATATTGAAACCATTTTTATAATAAGACCTTTTCATTATCATCTGGATCCAAATGGTGGTCATGGCATTCAGATATTACTGTACTTTTTAGTCAATTCACACAAAAACAATATTGACTGAATGTTTAGTTGATATTCAATCACATTTTACAACACAGTCAATGTTTAAACAAATTTCAAAGAATCAATTATTCATACAGTCCTGTTATGGTAATCACATTAAAGGGAAATCTCATATATTATTCATTATCACAGTCACACAATACCACAATCATTCATTTATCATTCTCCTGCATTTCACAATATTCTACCACTGCACTTTAATATCTGACATATTTTCATTCAATAAACATATGATATATGAAAGTACTTTGTCATAGTTAACATTTACATACTCCAAGCCACTATACAATATACAGACAAACGTGTGGCAGTGATCACCTATCGGTGCTTTCATTTGACTCTCGAAACTGCATTTTGACAGAAGTGCCTATTTTTACTCTTGAAAGTTTAAGCTCAAGAGTCAAATTTACTGTCCTTATAAGACAAAATTTAATGTTCTTGCAATATGTTGATGACTCTTGAAAATCGAGAGTAAGGAGTCATTTTGACTCTCCACTTCTGGAGCATAGTGATCACCTATAACAGGGCTTTCATTTGACTCTTGAAACTGCATTTTGAATCTTGAATTTGACAAACATGCCTATTTTGACTCTTGAAAATTTGGGATGAAGAGTCAAATTTACTATACTTATAATACAAATATTCTTAAAATACTTTGATGACTCTTAAAATTTGAGAATCAAGAGTCATTTTGACTCTCCAATTTTGGAGCATAGTGAAAGCCCTACCTATATAAAGCAACCATCTTATTTTAAGCAGCCAATATTATAATACCCAGAAAGTAATTATTACATTGAACACATCTGTACTAAACAATCACCTGTTTTAAGCAGCTATACCTTGATACACTGCTGAAAACAGCACAGACAGGGTTCATAATTAATGTGTACAATTTTATAAGAAAATTCCTTAAAACAAAATTCTAATGAAGGGTAAAATTTCCTGTGTCTATGACAGCACTAAGAGGAGGGAGTAGGAGAAAGTGGTATGTAGGAGCGGACAGAAGTATATGGTCAGGCATCAATTATACCCACAAAATGAAGCACCTTATTTACTTAGGCTTCCCCATTTTAGGCATTACACAAGTAACTGTAGATAGTAGGGAACAACATATCAACACATTGCAGTGTAAATTATCATAAGTCGTATCAGTAAATTTTAAAAATATTATTTTATATTTACTGACAGAACTTTTTAAAATGAAATTTAGGAACTGCAAAGTATACCACTGAGTGCTTTAAGGAGCTAGAGGGAACTACGGATACACAAATGACTCACAGCAAATCAATGTCGTGTAGACCATATTACTAACAACATAGAGTTGAATGCACAGGAAATGCAACAAAGCGCAACAAAAAATAAATGAAAAACATCAAATTGCAAATATACAAAACAATCGGCCAAAATAAAACATTCTATAGTTCGATTTCGAGCATTGAGCCGTGACTGCACTTTTAAAGTTTAATCAATTCGCCAATAAAGCTTGTTACGGCATTGACTAACTGTGTTAAATTGCCAATTGATAAATTACACATATTAGTAAGTATCATATCTTAAAACCATGACTATTGAAATCAATAAATCACGAGTTACCCGCCCAAATAGAATCGTCTTTAGAAAAGGTCATGGCTCAGGGTTCAAAATTGAACTATACAAAGTATAACTGTGTTGATAGTTCAGATAATGATAAGAAAACCAACAAAATTTGTATCCACAGTGTGGGTCACAGGTCAGTGAAAAATGTCCCTATGTCACCTTTATATATATACAAAGTTAAGTATGTATAATAAATAAGCGATATTGGACACTTTTCACAGACCTATGGTGTCTTCCGACTATAATTGTAACTTGGTTCTAATAGACACAATAGTTACAATAGCTTTGCACCAAATTGTCGTTTTATACCCCTGGCTAAACTAGTATGACTGGTTTTACACGTTTTGTCAATAAACACGATAACATCACTGTCTTGCCCCAAAATTGAATAAGCCTAAAACAGCCAAGATGTCCAAGGGGTAGAAAATTGTCTCATTTGTTATATAATATATAACTAAATATACGCACAGACAGAAAACCATTAGAATGTATAGAAATAGTCTGTCGTATATATCATTTATACAAGCTACGCCAATCACTGTCTAATGACAAAATGGCCAATTTACATTCACCAATACCGTATAAGATACTGCAAAATCATTGAATTTAGTGGGTATTAAATCTATTAGAGATCGATAAAATTGTGATTGTACGGATAAGTATGTGTATTGATTAGAAAACTATTATTATTATTATTATTAAAGCATTGAAAACAAGCCTATGTTACATATTATGATGAACAAGGAATTCTTTAAATCACAGAAATTTGATTATTTAATTTATTGACAAGTAATTGATATAAATAATGCCCACAAATACGTTTGATTTAATAGCATGTAACTTAATCACAAGTTGCCACTGTTGGATGGAGATTTTGTGGATTTCCTTTCAAAGTTACAGGATTTCTACCATGCACAATAGTACAGCTATAGATTTACCCACCCCTTGGTATTTTGTCTTCCATAGACCATTGTGGTACTAGTTTAACTAATGAAAAAGCACAAAAGAATTACAAACTATTATGTAAATAAATTATCACATGTTACTGACTGGGGGGCATTTTACAGTATTTACAGGGGTTTCTACAGGAGGGAATATATCTCAAAGATTATTTTGACAAGTTTAAAATTTTATAATCAAATTAACTGTTGTTGGTTTTTTTAATTTAAGGGGTCAACATTTATCAAAGTCAAATTAATTCTCCCTGTATTCTTTTTGATAATACAAATGCACCTTTTTATTAACTTTTCATTGATTGGTAAATACAGACACACGTCCAGCTTTAGAGCTCACTGATTGATCTATACAGACACACCCCAACTTTAGAGCTCACTGATTGGTCAATACAGACACACCTCCAGCTTTAGAGCTCACTGATTGGTCAATACAGACACACCTCCAGCTTTAGAGCTCACTGATTGATCTATACAGACACACCTCCAGCTGTAGAGCTCACTGATTGGTTGATACAGACACACCTCCAGCTGTATAGCTCACTGATTGGTCAAATACAGAAACATCTTCAAATTTAAGTGTCAAAGGAGAAACCCCTGTGTTTACAGTAAGTATTATGGACCAAACAAGCTGTATATAAATGGTCACTTTAAGGACTTTTCAGTTAGTAGTGTATGTGCATCCTTGCACTAATTAACAATTATCATCAACATAATTGATTCCACAACAAAGAAACTTTTTAAGCAATTATGAGAGTTACAAAGATGGTAGTCTAAACTTATTGAATAGACACACAGACAGACAGGTCCAAAACAAAGATGGATTGATCTAGATAGAAGCAGATGTTGAAAGTATATAATGTTAATACAAATATGACACAGTTGAACCAGAGTGTGTGGACATCTGTCTTAAGCAGTCAACTGTCTTAATTACGCAGCTTAGTTTTATAAATTTCAGTGAGTCAATTTATGTAACGTATCAAAATGTATCTGTAGTAAGCAACCATGCAGTTACAAGGATCGGGAGGGAGGGAGAGATAGGCCATACCACAACATACTAGATTCCTGGGTCACTTCACAGTTGTATGAGGTGTGCCTACTTTAAACACCACATTGGATACAACCTTGGACAGACTGCTTAAAACAGGTTCGACTGTAGACTTATCATATATAATTTATTTCTCACATACCATAACAAAATATATAAGGACTAAAATATTTTGAGGGCTCACTGCAAATCTATAGTAACTACATCAATTTATAGAGGCATGTACCATAGTTTTGCAATGAGCCCTCGATTTATTAATCATAAAACTCAGTTTAAGTAGCAGGATATATACACAATGTGCTGTCTGTCCTGCCCAACAAGTTTAATCACCCCCCCCCCACACCCAAGCCTGCTGTGTTGTCAAATCCTAGAGGAAATGATAAAACATTAATGCAACATTTCCACTATAATAAAGTGACTACATCATACAGAACTCTTGCATCATTCTATTCTCTATTGCAAATATTTATTAAATATAATGACAGTAAAACATTAACCAATACCATTTATATTACTGACTATGCTGGAAATATAATGACAGTCCAATTCTGTAGAATATTACATGGCACTTTGGCAGTGAGGTTATTATTAATAAATAAACAAATCACTAAATCCCTATCCATTTGAATAATTATATACTTGAATGTCGACATTTTCAATTGTAGGTTTTATTGGTTTCTAAAATGCTTTATAATGCCATTTATAAAGGACAATATAAATAATTGATTATAAAACAGGCACCATACATAATAAAACATGTGTAAAATATATTATTACCAAAATCTGAGAGATCAATAGTTTTATCACAAATGTATGTTGGCGAATACAGACAGCCTAATACCTCAGACTATGTGTCCATGAACCAGCTCCGATGGATCTAACTGGAAAACTTGAAGTATTTTTTAAAACAATGTAGTACTGAGAACTGGTGTAATGTATATGATATTTTATTGAGGTAGAATGTACAAAGTGGTATTAAGGCAGACTGGGAGGGGTAATGCTTCCCTAAGTATTCTTTTTTAATTTCAAGGAGAGGTTTAAAAAGAGTCTATAAACCAGTTTTTCCAAGGTTTGTAACATTTGTTTATTGTCTCTGACATAACTCAGCAAATCCAATCAAGACATATAGGGGTACCACAGAGAATTGTGCCGTTGTTATAGTTAGAAATTTATGAGTATACTGAATATTCCAGCACTGGGATAGCTTTCGTAATAATTCTTGTCCCAGTGTTATTGTATGTGTCAAGGGAAGGGTGTGACCGGTAGGTTGTCATTAATTATTCCTCATTGCTTATGTTTGACACAGGAGACCATGCAATAAATTAGTACCAGTATTGTTAATTACAATTCAGTACCACATAGAAGTATAATCAATGACAATATAACAATACAATATAGGGCTCACAGAGCTCAATGTTCATAGTACATGTGTTAGTACATGCCCATCCTTGAAAACCCAGCGGTGACTCTCACTCCCAAACTCGCTACATCGAGAGTGCAGGAGCAGAGTGTCGTCTGGGTTTTCGAGGATGATTCATGCCATACTTCACAGGAAAGTCATTCTCAACTTTAAGTAATGCCTAGGTCAAAATTAAACCAAATACTCATTGAGCTCAAAATTCACAGGTTCTGAGAACATTGCTTGAAAATTCCAAAGCAATCCCCACTTTAGGCTATAGATATCAATAGCTAGCCAATCACTGTGCAGATTATATATCCTGACTTAACTGAGTTTTATGCTAAAATTCATCAACACAGTTATTATACAAACAAATATAAATGTAACAGAGCATACAATCTTCACAAAACACCAGTTAGAGAAAAAAAACGAAAAATAGATTTATTATTTAAGAAAGTCTGCAACAACAGTGTGGGTATACCATGTGGTATGTGATGGGTATACCATGTGGTATGTGATGGGTATACCATGTGGTATGTGACATAATGTTTGATGTCAAAGAAGTTTCGAAATAATCTGCCAGAGAATACAAAATGGTTGTTTTGAACTTTTTGATGACCAATTTTTACTTGCTTTCATAGCCAAAAATTACGTAACATAGCACATCAGATTCTGTTCACACTGTAACCACAGGCTTATCAATAGCTGACACCTTATGAAACCTATTTATTAACCATCTCTATTATTTTCAGCTAAAATGTATGTTGGTGTTCATCATACTTAAACAGATATAAAAAATATACTAATTCATATTTATGTTGATCATTTTTGTAAACATACTGATGTCAGCCAATGAAAACATGTTTTACACTTTGATAAATAGTCAACTATTTTTTAAATACAGTTGTTTTTGGCCCTTTTCATTGAATACAAATCCCCAACAATTAAAGTTACTATCTTAAATAGAAAACTGGGTTGTAGGAGGAAAGGAAAATCAGTACATATTTAGCACAAGCAAGCAAAAATATATTTCAACAAACAAATTCATGCTGCAACTAGATACTGTCATATATGAATCTGAGACAAATACTGTACATGTATATATCATGTATAATACACAAGAATGGTAATTTCATGAAAAACATATTTCCAAAGACCTTTGCTACAACTTGGTGAACAGCAAAAACAAAACCCCTTCAGACACTGCAAAGATTTATGACACAAACAATTTTGACCAAAAAAAAGGTATTTTCTAAAAGAAGAGGATCACATGACTGCAGTAGACAATCAATGTGGTAAACACTAGGAATGATGCACAGACTCCGCCAAATGCTAGTAAATTAATTTTTGATCAGAAGTGACCCAGTTTCAAACTTTACCCCATTTTAAATGAGACAAACGTTGTGACCAGAGTTAATAAAGCTTAGATCTACACAGTGACCTGTAGAGTGTAAAAAAGAAATTATTGACCAAGTAACGTACACCCATATCAGACAATGGTGATTACAGGTGAGCCAATAACCATATTTTAGAGGTTAAGTTAAGACCGTAATTAAGGAAAACATAGTATTTAAGGTGGCCAACATTAGTGCCCCTGAGACTGCAGACCATAAAAGAACTTATCCGACTTTACTGGATTTAACCTAGACTGCAGACCATAAAAGACATAATCCGAGTTTTCTGGTAAGATTTAACCTCCAGCACGTTACTTGATCTATCACAGATTGATGCAGCACATATAGATGAGTCTGAAATCTCACTGATGATAGATTTATACATCAGTAATTATACACAGCCACACAGTTTTATCTTAGCAGCATATTATACGGTATGGCTGCAGATTTCCTGCACACATCGACCTGGCCTGTATCCTTATTGTACAGTTTACGTACAGTGACAGTCTACGTACAGTGACAGTCTACGTACAGTGACAGTCTACAACAATGTGTCAGATTGTATTCCTCAGATAAACAACACAACCAAACATGGGGCAATTTAAAGTCTTGATTACATACATTTACAGTGAGACATTCAGACGCTGAGACATCGAGACAGTATAATACACTTACCTCCATCGTAGATCTCCACAGGAATATGAACACTCGACATATTGGCAATGATCTTTTGTTTAAATCTTTCACTTTTTACCAGTCGAGAATCATTCTTCATTATATTTTTGGCTTTTAGACAGTAAAAGTCAGTTTTCTGAAATACACAATCATGTCATGACAAAATGACAACAAATACCCATTCAAATCAAACAATGTAGCTGCTTCAGGTAGAACAACATGTTCTTGGACTATATCTTAACCAGTACTAACTTAACTTTCAAAAGAAACAAGGAAAACATGTATGATGTATATATAGGCTTTACCCATGAAATTGGGAATTATAAGATCTTTTCTTGCTTTTAATTGGACAAAAGCAATTCAAATTACTATGGTACTTAATGTATCAACAGCCACATTTAACATAAACTGCTCAGACAAAAAACCCATCACAATCTCCCTAATTGGTCACCTTACACCAGTCTTGCTTTTTTCATTAAGCATTTGGAAATTTCAGACCCGAAATTGGGGAAAAAATCTCATTGAATTATGAATAAGGTCAAGTAGAGGCAACAGTTTAAAAACTTGTGACTGACAACAATGTATGTAGTACCTTGATATTATTATTCCATGTATGATTGGCAGCAGCTTTCTCAGCAGCATCAACAGATCTCTGAAATATATACAACTCTAATAATGTAAAATCTTTGAATTTCGTTGGGATGAAATTTCGTGGTTTTGGTAAAAAAGACAATTTCGTTGGGACATTAATTCATAGATTTTGCATTTCATGTAATAAATACAAGGGTCAAAATTATTGTTCGATGGGATTCGAATTTGTGGTTGAAGGTGGACCACGAAATCCACAAAATTTAATCCCCCACGAAAAATAAATAGTTTTACAATATATCATAGGTTCTTCCACTACAAGTATAGTCAAACGCTGTTCTAAGTTTCATATCTTTTATATTACATTGATTACAAAACTTCACACAGTCAATGACATCTTTCTGGAACATAGAATAAGTCACTGGCTTACTACTTACAACCTTATTATTTTATTAGACTGACGCATATTTGAAATCAGCATCATACAGCATTATTTATGGCTTATTTTCATGAAAATCGAAACGTATCATGTTGACCAAACTGAAGGAGAAAAAGCTTTTTTTTCCATATATGTAAAGAGTAATTTTCAGACAGTTTTTCTTGTTTGCTTAAAATAGGGTTTTAAGACTTGCTCATTCTAAGCCGGCAAATTTACACAGCTGTTAAAAGGAATAATTCAAGCCATTGTTCATATGTTCTTTTTACTCATATTTTATGCTGTTTTCTAACAATTTGTCAATGATTGACCTTACACTGGCATCTTCCTAGACTACCTTTTCATGAATTATTCAGAAGTTGCAGGGTTCATGGTTCCTTGAGTACAAACAGATTCATCAACAAGCAATATAGAACCTTAATATGATAATCATCATATGAAAAATATCTAGTTACATCTGCCTATTACATGTGACTAGGTGAAATATATGTAAGTGCTATATTAAATCAACAAGTCGGTATGACTTGGTTCACTTAACCACCTATAACTGAATGATATAAGAAACCAAGATCATACTTACATTTAGAGCCTCCATTTTCTTCATTAACATATCACCAAGGACTTTAGCATAATCATTGACAAGTTGATTAACATCGACTTTCTCAAACTTCAGTTCAAAGTCATTGAGATAAGAGGTTTTACCTTTGTTGTTATACAGCTGAAATAGAGGAATGATTGTATATAAACTAGAAAAGTTCTTAAACACAACAATGTGTGTCTCAACAAAAGGTTCATAACTCAGGAAAAAATCAACAGACCTAAAATTCATGACAATATAGACCTGACTAGGCTTGGTATAAATATGTGAAAGTTTTACTGAAAGTTAAGGAGACAGACTGATATTGTGGCATTATCTGAAAAATTGAATCAAAACCATTTGGTTTAAAATAAAATGGTAAAGGTCAGTGACCTTGACCTTTGACCTCAAAATCGATAGGGGTCATCTACTGTTGCTGACCAAACTCTATGTAAAGTCTGAAGACCTTAGCCTGTCCTTAGGGCAAAACCTTCTTGAGTACTTGGCAAGAAACCATTTGGTCTACCGACAGACAGACAGACCAACCGACCCATCAACATTCCCCTCATCAAAGATGGGGGCATAAAAATTGAATCAAGCACATGCTGTATGAATTTATCAATGTCAGCAACCAGGAACATGACTAAAGCCACTCCACCGCTTTTATTCATTTTTTTAAATGCCAAGCATAGCCTTTATTTCCAGTCAGCTTTCTGCTGAAATAGTGCAGGCACATAACTTAAGTGCATACCTCTACTGAAAGCTTGTAAAGAGAAGCGATGATGATAATTATATACTCACGTTTGAAACAAACTCATAATTAGTCACTGCATCAAATTGTGTTCTCAAAGAATTGGATAAAGCGCCAGTCCATCCAGATATACTGAAATAGATACAGAATAACACATTAAGCAAAAGCAATTTTAAGCTCAAATTGCAGAATTTTTTGCCTGCAGAAATAATTGTATACAATAACATGTAGTGTTCTATTTCATCGAGGGACAGTGGTGTTTAGGAGAAAACACAACTTTTGTACAGGCCATGTTTTGGTTTGTATTATGAATTCTGTCCAGGAATGCTTTTTTATACTAGCCCCAAATGAAGTTGACAAGCCCCTAGACTTCAGTCAAGTCCTCTTTTTTCTCTCAACAGCAGTTGAGGTAAAATGACTAAACAAAACCAAACATCTCACTTCTACTGATTTCTAAGTCAGTTTGTTAGAGGGTATGTAGTTAGTGTGTCGTATGTATAGAGATATACCTACACCACAAAGTGTTTAACCTGAGTAAATATAACACAGCAGTGAAACCAACATCTCTATGTTGACATTTACTAAGAACTATACATTAAACCTACTTTATGTACGAGTGTCAACAGCAACGCTCACGTACATGTAAAATTTACATTATATATCATAATATGTTCTTAATTACTACTCCAAAATAGAAAATATTGAGAAAATTATGATAATATATAACAGGTATTTCCACTTGGCATTTATGCCTACATATAACTTGACCAGATTTAGTAGGCACTCCGGACATATTCCGTGCATATTTCGGACAAAGTTGGTGCAAAAATAAACAAATATTTGCGATACGTTCCGACTACGCTTACGGAAAATAGTACACACTTCCGAAGTTTAATGAGTGCCTACTAAATCTGGTCAAGCTATATCAACACATGACTTTTTATTATTGTTTGGGTATTAACTTTCTCCAGCTTGAATATGCAGTAATTTCAAAGTTAATTGACAACTGATCATCTGTTAGTTAAATTATGTTTAACTATGTATACCCGAGTTAGTTAACGGTAAAACCTGCTATTCTTTCGAATAAGATAGTTACCTCATTAGTATTACTTATTGAATCTAGTATACAGTAAATGGTTATAACTATATTTATAGTTCACCCTACTTCTTTGTCCAATCAAAAGCCAGGGATTTTCAAATTTTGGGACCACTTATTCATTTATTTGTGCAATGGACATAATAACTATTTAGTAAATCCATTTATTAGGACAATTTGGCTGTTTCCTTATATGGAAAACTAGACCCGCCTACTCCCATAATTTTACTGTTATTCTATCAGCAATTTATAATCTGCTTAAGGTGATTCACCGGTGTTGGATTTTTCTGTACAATGTATATAAAACCTGTTATATTTATAAAGAACATATTTACGACAATCATTCTGGAAAATCCCAACAGTTTTGCTCGGCTAGTTTTTAAGATATTCTTGGATTTTGGGGACAACCTCTAAAAACTGATGATTGGAATTTACCGAAAAACTTTTTCTTTAATCCTCCTAAAATTTGGTACACATAAAATTTCGTATATAAGGAACCAAACAGTACTTTTTATGTTATACTGTGCAAGTTATTTGATTTTTTAAATACTATTTTAAAATATGTTAATTTTCGTTTTTAAGTTTTTGTCTGTCTAACTCCATGGTTTTACGTGAAAAATCGTTGAACGACATTTTCCATGCATGAAACAAGTCCTCAAGTAGAGTGACAAATATTGAAGTTTCATGCAATATTTCATGACAATTGCTCGGTAAGTTTATTTTTATTACACTTTTAGTGATTTCAGAAATGCTGAAAACAGGGGAGGTAACAAAAATAATCAACGTTTTGCATCAGTTGAATTCAGATTTCGCGACCATTCTATTTTTTAAAACTAGTTCATACTTCAAGGTGCTTACAGTTTTAATTTGGGTACTTCTGCATGTATTAGTTTATATTCTGCAGGAATAAATGCAGGAATAAATGCAGGAATAAATGCAGAAATAAATGCAGGAATAAATGCAAAAGAACCGTCCTCTAAAATGCTCGGGATACTGTTTAAAACTATAAAATAAGTTTGATATTGGCGCACAGAACTACGTTTTAAATACGTCGTAACCAATTCGCTAGATTATATGTTTAATATCATTTGGATTAAATTATCCGAAGGGATTGAGCTCAGGGTGTATTTTCATTAAAAGTATATAATCGTAATAACTAGTCAGTACACTCAGGATTTTAAGACATGGTAAGATGCTGAAAAAATCAATTTTAAGCATTTTGTATTATTTGATCTCGTTGTCAGACGCTCACAATACACCCAAGTGACTGCGATTTTTAAACTTCCACCCAAAAGCGGTGAAACACCTTAACACTTTTCACTCTCAATTCTCAATAAATGGACATGCTATTGTTTGCATACAAAAGCATTGGAAAGCTCACCAAAAGTGGGCGGGTAAACTATAAGCCGGTTATAGATCACATATTAGAATTATAAACAAATTAGAGCTGCGGGTCGCTAGCGCTCCCTTGCTCTAATTTGTTTATAAATCTAATATATGATCTATAACCTATACCTAATATTTATAGAAAGAATTTAGCACCTACTTACTAAGTTATCCAGCTATTGTTATAATCTACATTGTGTTTTGTTAGAATGAAACCTGGGGTGATGGACGTGATAATAGGGAGGTCATCATTATAATGTAACACATACAACCATCATCATACAAGTCTTTGTTGTTAACCCTACTAAAAGTGATAACGTTGGACTCCTTTGTCAGAAAATAGCTAATGTTATAATTTTTTATAGTTCACCCTACTTCTTTGTCCAATCAAAAGCCAGGGATTTTCAAATTTTGGGACCACTTATTCATTTATTTGTGCAATGGACATAATAACTATTTAGTAAATCCATTTATTAGGACAATTTGGCTGTTTCCTTATATGGAAAACTAGACCCGCCTACTCCCATAATTTTACTGTTATTCTATCAGCAATTTATAATCTGCTTAAGGTGATTCACCGGTGTTGGATTTTTCTGTACAATGTATATAAAACCTGTTATATTTATAAAGAACATATTTACGACAATCATTCTGGAAAATCCCAACAGTTTTGCTCGGCTAGTTTTTAAGATATTCTTGGATTTTGGGGACAACCTCTAAAAACTGATGATTGGAATTTACCGAAAAACTTTTTCTTTAATCCTCCTAAAATTTGGTACACATAAAATTTCGTATATAAGGAACCAAACAGTACTTTTTATGTTATACTGTGCAAGTTATTTGATTTTTTAAATACTATTTTAAAATATGTTAATTTTCGTTTTTAAGTTTTTGTCTGTCTAACTCCATGGTTTTACGTGAAAAATCGTTGAACGACATTTTCCATGCATGAAACAAGTCCTCAAGTAGAGTGACAAATATTGAAGTTTCATGCAATATTTCATGACAATTGCTCGGTAAGTTTATTTTTATTACACTTTTAGTGATTTCAGAAATGCTGAAAACAGGGGAGGTAACAAAAATAATCAACGTTTTGCATCAGTTGAATTCAGATTTCGCGACCATTCTATTTTTTAAAACTAGTTCATACTTCAAGGTGCTTACAGTTTTAATTTGGGTACTTCTGCATGTATTAGTTTATATTCTGCAGGAATAAATGCAGGAATAAATGCAGGAATAAATGCAGAAATAAATGCAGGAATAAATGCAAAAGAACCGTCCTCTAAAATGCTCGGGATACTGTTTAAAACTATAAAATAAGTTTGATATTGGCGCACAGAACTACGTTTTAAATACGTCGTAACCAATTCGCTAGATTATATGTTTAATATCATTTGGATTAAATTATCCGAAGGGATTGAGCTCAGGGTGTATTTTCATTAAAAGTATATAATCGTAATAACTAGTCAGTACACTCAGGATTTTAAGACATGGTAAGATGCTGAAAAAATCAATTTTAAGCATTTTGTATTATTTGATCTCGTTGTCAGACGCTCACAATACACCCAAGTGACTGCGATTTTTAAACTTCCACCCAAAAGCGGTGAAACACCTTAACACTTTTCACTCTCAATTCTCAATAAATGGACATGCTATTGTTTGCATACAAAAGCATTGGAAAGCTCACCAAAAGTGGGCGGGTAAACTATAAGCCGGTTATAGATCACATATTAGAATTATAAACAAATTAGAGCTGCGGGTCGCTAGCGCTCCCTTGCTCTAATTTGTTTATAAATCTAATATATGATCTATAACCTATACTTAATATAGATATTAAACTGATGAATAAATAATCTTTTTGTATCTTGGATCTATGACCTTTAATAACAAGCTTTTTGGTACTTAAATCAAGAGAAAAAAATCAGCTATAGATGAATAAATTATAATCAATTCTATAAGTATTTTATAATAATATTTGTAATTTTGTCACCAATAAGACAAATGCTGTTTTCAATTACAATGCTCAAATATGACATTGATTAACTATACTAGGATGCCAAGCAAGCAATCTAACATGGGGTCAGGGTACATCACAGGCATTCTTAAGATAGATTAAATAATACAAATAGAGAAAAAATATCCCCAGGTAAAATATAATTACAAAATCTACACAACACAGAAAGATCCTAATCAGTAAATTAACCCCCCCCCCCCCCCCCGGCAGATAAGGGCAACAACACCATGAACAGCAGCACCGGTATCAGTGTTTGTGTGGATCAATATAATCAGAGAAAGTAAGATTGTAGATCAATACATACAGTTACCCCAGCAGTATCAGTAGATTCAGTACCAGTACCACCAGTGTTATATAATCAACACCAGATGTCCTCACAGACAACATTCACTATGTTAGTAAAGCTTCTGTCTCAACTTGCTCAATATAATCACTTAATTATACACAGATTTTGTGTTTTGGTAATCAGTGGTAAAAACTATCTGAACAAAATATGGGCTGGAATTTTTTTATTTAATCAGGGCACATGTATTTAAGCCTTTGACACCTTACATTATTCTTTTAATTAAATTCAGGTTTAATAAGTACACATTTAAATTATCAAAATGATACTTTAGTATTTAGATACAAATTTTTTATCCCATTATTTCATATATTTTTTTAAATCATAGAATATAAAATTAAAATTATGTAACACCTACAAACAATAATTTTTTGCCTGAAAATTCTTAATCTAGTCCATTCAAAATTGTAATTTGTATCATAATTGTTTTGAAAATACTGTAGGAATATGAGATAAGTAAGAAATAATGAATTGTTTAGCCTCATTGCGGGTGCACAACAACTATTCAACACCATTATTATTAATTTATACTAATAATAGACTATTAATTATTATTCACATTATGAATTCTTATTTTTATCAGAATGGAGGGAAAGGGGGTATGGAAATCAAAGGTCATCATTACTAAACAATATTATCAATAATTTGATGGCTTAGAATTAGAAGGTCGTAACTACCAAAAAATCAATATTTTGAGAAAACACAGAAAAACTGTCTGACATTTACTCTTTACTTATGGTAAAACAAACTTTTACAACTTCATTTTGGTCAACATGACAAGTTCAGATTTTTATGAAAATGGACTCATAATAAGCGCCTTGTGATGCTTATTCTAAATATGTATGAATCTTAAAAGGTCGCAAGTGGCACTTACGACCTTCTAATTCTAAGCCATTGAATTGTTATGAGGCAGTTTGCTGGACTTCAAGTCTTGTTAGTTTTAAACATGTTTCTGTCCATCCAATAATGAAAACAACCTAACAAAGCTTAATGAAATTCTGGTCAATATACAAATGCAGTACAGAAATGATCAATACATAATTATTAACAAAAGCAAACATATCAAAATAATCAATTCACATTGTAATAACAAGAGAGACCTTTGATGTGTTGATATTGGTGAACATATACAGGTACTCATTTTAATACAATAGTTGGGACCAGGACAATTACTCGATTGAATTGGACACATTGTCAATTTGATTACAATGTGTAACCAGTTTCAATTTTGCAAAAACAATTGTCCAATATATTCCAAGTTTGCCCTTCAGTTTGATGTGCTATCTGTGAAATATGTCCGAATAGGTAAACAAATCGCTCAGACACTGACCAATTTTTAGCGGACAAATTATGCAGACAATTCATGCGGACTGGGACACGTGGGACAGACCAAGCAGCTTTTAACTAGTTCGGGTTTGGGCAGACACAAGGATTCAGAGCACAGAAGCGGAGACATGGATTATCAGCCTTAGTGTCTTTGATTCAATTTGCAGCATATTTGTTATCTGAGTTACCCAAACAATTAAAATGGTTTTACTCCCTTGTCTAAATGTTTTGAAAGTATTTATAGCTTGGCTATTTTCACCTGAGCTTGACCTTTATGCAAGAATATATTACAAGGTTCTTGCTTTGAATATATCAATTTCTGCCAGCAAATTGTGCAATATCGTCATTTAAGATTTGTGCTTGTATATCATCTCGAGCGTCATCGTGATACTCCCCGATTATGAAAACATACAATCGGTGTTGTAAACGTAGACAATATATATTGACTGTTAAATTATGGTAATCAATAGGTCAGTCAAAAGTTGGCAAACACTTTCATTATTTTGTTAGGTCCTGAAAAGGAACATTTCGTTTAACCTTTGAAGTCGATAGACGGTTTCAATGGACAACAAGCCATATGCAGCTAAAAAGCTTTAAGTTAGTACTTTTTTAAATAAATTATAAAGGCAGCAGGCAGACAGAGGCAGTTTATAAAGTCCAAATTTTTTCAGGTAAGAGTATTGGCCGTTACTCTGACCACTGGGATTTATAAAGTGAATAATTATAAGAGGTTAGCAGCATGGATGAGAAAGTTTTACTTTATCTGGCAAAGAATTTATTGGGTGAGCCGAAAGGGAATCGGAATCGGACAGCCTAGCTGGATAAACTTTTATTCAATCCATATCACTTACTTTTCAAAATTTAAATGTCACATTCATTCTGTGACCAGAGGTCATATAAACGATAGGGTCGAAGTTCCTAGTAATCATAAATCATGCTATGAACTCATAGAAGCAAGCTCTACTTCTGTAGCAGCCTGTAAGGCATAGACTGATAGAGCACAGGGGTACATTATTCGTGAAATAGAGCATTTTTTCTGACATTCGATGATACATGTCCATTCCAATTTACAGTAAAGTGCCTGTCCAGACATTTCAAAATCCCTGGACCTCACCTGACTGGTAACAATTTGTTTGGTCCAGGATAAATTCTGTCCCAGTTGGTCTGGTAATTATTCAAAGATTTTCAGGATTCAAATTTAAGCTTTTCATGGTCAATAGTTATCTTGCAAATCATCTCGGAAAATAATGTTAATCAAAGACCACAGGCATTGGTTTTTCTATGCCCATTTTAGATTATAAGTATTTGTAACAAGCAAACACTATTGGCAGTATTGGCAAAGACCATATAATTTAGGTCTTTGCTATTGGTAAGCATGTCCAAGAGGTAAATTTAAGGTCAAATGTACTGGCACCTTTGTTGCGGTGCATCCT
The DNA here is from genome assembly GCA_963678985.1 of Spisula subtruncata. Classification (NCBI taxonomy): domain Eukaryota; kingdom Metazoa; phylum Mollusca; class Bivalvia; order Venerida; family Mactridae; genus Spisula; species Spisula subtruncata. The sequence goes on along the minus strand of OY787670.1, from coordinate 44,318,890 downwards.
TAGAATTTAGTAAAATAATTCTAACTGAGATCTTTCAGAAATTGTCGCTAGCGCAATAATTACGGAATGTATACTCAATATCACTGGTTTCGCGTCATCATTGAGCTCGCGGTATTTATAAAACTCTATCCTTGTGTGTTTACTAAAGTTTAACTTCCTGTGGCTGTTGTAGAAATAGGTCACACACCACAGTGGTCACCACTAAAACTGATTTTTAAGATGCATACATTCTGTCAATTTCAAGAAATGAGCCCAAGTGGGAGTGCTATTGTTTATTGCTAGCACTGCATTGGCAATTCCTTCAGTAGCCTTAAGATTTAACTTTTAAAAGTATTGATAAACTTCAAATAGATGTGAATACAGCGTGGGTAACATTTAGCGGTGTTTAACCTTTCAGTATAAAACTAACTGTTCGGAATTTAGAAATGAGACTTACAGCGAAACCAATGAACCTTCGTGGCATAGTTGCAGTGTATTTATCGTAAATAGGATGGAAAAGAAAGATTATATCAAACTTTGTTAGATGTTTGCCGATTTTCGCATTTGCTTAACTGTTTAACTGTAATAGTACCGCGAAACAACAGATGGCCAGTATATATGATTATCAAAGATTTATTTTGTTGACCTAAGAATGGGGATTTTGTCCATCTTCCAAAATCCAGGATGGGGATTCTATCCACAAAACAAAGAACCGTGTGTCCTAAACTTATTTCTTTATGATTCATTTGATTGTCAAATGTCCCAACATTATCTTCCACTATAACAGCATTGCTTATCTTAAGAAATTAAAATACCACTTCATTGGTTTGAGTTCCTATCTTCCAGTTCCATGGTGTCACTCTGAGAAGACAGGCTGAGAGTCAGCTGTTAAATTTGACACTTTTGACAGTTAGCAAAACAGGTATAAACAAAGGCCTAAAATGCATTATTCAATTTATACACACTCTAGAAAAATCTAAAATGATCAATGAAAAATAGTTTCGACCAAGTAAATACTGGCCTAGATTTCCTTATGAAGATAAATTAGTAGCCAAACCAGCTTCTTTGATTCGGTCTGTTGACGAGCAAATCATAAACTGATAAACAATAACGATCTCAGACTGTGACTCATAAACAAATAAGTATGTTTGTAAATAACTTACTCTGATTTCGTCGGAAAATTATCATCTGAATTAACTATACATATAGAAATACACACGTAAATTGTTAAAATAAATAGAGATTTCATTTTATTTCCAAGACCGTTCGCCATTTTGGATTCATCGACTGGAGGAGCCTCGTTTTGAGATCTGAGAGAAATCGTTAATATTCCCGCTACAGTTGCCTCCCTTTTCACGATAAAGTTACTGGATATCGATAAAAAATAACTGAATAAAATAACGTTACTTCATAGAATGATCATTCACTTATTGATAATCCAAATTTATATCCTGCTACGCTACTGCATTAAGCTTGTCAGGTGTGTTTTACCAATATAATGTCAATTTGTTTCAATACCCTGGTTGTCACTAATAGCACATTTTGCACGTGCAGAAAATTAATTAATCCAATATTTAACATTGGTCAATTGATAAGATGGAAATGAAACATGTTAGATATTAATTACACATTAACAATTTTTTTATCGAATTAACAATAAATTGGCTTGCTCTCAATTAATGAAGCTATCATATGGACATCAAAAGAATTAATTTCAATATTGGAGTACTATGGAAGCATAGTGATACATAATATGAATTCTAAAATTGCCACCACTTTACTATCAGTTTTCATGAAACACTTCATGAAATTAACTTGAGGCATCATTCCTGCTTTAAACTGCCACAACATACATGTTGATATTTCATAAAGCAACCTTTTCATGAACGTGGTTTTTTTCATGAAAGTATATAATTATATGTTTACGTCTTGCAAGTTGTTCTTAACTTTTGGTGTTTTTTTTCGGTTTTTTTTTTCGTTTTCAATGATACTGTTACCTGTGCTCTTAAGCGCATTAATGCAGATTATTAGCGTTTGGTCCCACTCACAGGTCCGTGAAAAGTGTCCTATGGCATCCTTATATACATAATATATATTATACTATGTATACATATAGGTGGCCTATGACACTTTTCATGGACCTATGGTCCCACTAAACATTTTTGTTTGTGCGACGCATTCCTGATTAAATAATTGAGCATCATAATGGGTTCTCTAGTCTCCGGAAAGTTTTGGAGAAATCATTAGAACATTTGTGAAATCCCTGTTTTGCATGCCTCCCAAAAATCATTTTATTTTCGTCGGGAGGGTATCGCCGAGGCAAATCATGTGTAGTGGAACCTGGACTTATTTAGTTTTTTATTGGGGGTAAACCCCTGTTTTTACTTCCTGGAATAAATTCCAGTTAGTACTAACTTACCCTTGTGCATAGAACATCACTACTGCATACAATTTAATGCAGTGACTAACTACTTGCCCAAGGACGCGATTCCAAAAAGCTTTGATTAAGGGGGTCCACTCTAGTACCCCCCACCGGAGAATCCATACGATTAATACATGTACATGTGCATCAGGTATTCATATAGCATCTTAAATGAAAACTTAAATACTTTGACTAAAGTTAAAATATTGTGCTTCCCATATTTCACAAGAAATGAAAAATAGCCCATATGCTCTTTATGATTATTGTAGCTCTTTACAAAATGCTTCTAAACGATGTAAATAATTGTTAATAACACGCTATTAGTTTTCCTGTTTAGCTGATACACTTAAGGAAAATTTGAGATTTTAAGAAAATTCTCAAGTTTTAACTTACATGCTTTATAAATACCGGTATTCTATTTACAGCATTTATGTACTGGGTGAATTTGGAACAAACATAGTAGTCCAGCAATAATGTCTCCAAAAATCGAGTAATCATTAATTTTTGGAGAAAGTTGCCAAACTTGGTATATACATTAGGCAAACATATTGGAACATTTTTTTCATGAGACCCATCTTGTATCTGCCATTATGGTTGCCATGGCAACCATTTTTAAAGATGGCCGCCAAAAACGAAAAATCGGTGTATATCTTCTATATCGCATGATAACAACGTTATTATGAGTAATTGTAAAGTATTTTTGTTAGAAAAACTTAACTAACATCTAACTTATACCTTTAACCGAAAAATGTTTTTGAAATATCCAAAATGGCCGACAAAATGGCCGCCAAATTAGAAATATTCTGTATAATAGTCTTTAGGTATACTGACACTATATTTTTAACAGTTCTAGAAAAAAAATCTGGTTAAATGTATTCCAGTTTAATTATTTATTAGTGGATAAAGCAGGTATTTTATTCTAGGGAGGTAAATTTCAATATAAATAAGCCTCGATCTGAGAAAAGGGCCCATAATGACATTGACATGAAATTGAGAAAATTGAGTTTTTAAGTAATGTCATCATTTTCTGCGAATTTTAGAACAGGGCACAAAATGCACATAAATGTTTTATGTTATATCCTGTCACACAATTGTTGCCTTGTAACATACTTAATGGGGAGTTCTATGCTAACACTTGAGACCAATATTTTTGGGGTAAATCATGAGAAACTACAAACAAAAGTGAGGATTTTTGGAATTGGCCGACCACAATGTCAATTATAGTAGTATTTTATTGAAAACCCCTGCAATATAAGTGTAGTATCTTGCAGTATTATATATCATACGAAATTATCAGCTATTGATCAAGATACGATATTTTGGGGTAAAATACTTCAAAATGAAAACAAAAATGATGATTCTTGGAATCAGTTCACTGTAATGTCATTTATTATGGTATTTGATTATAAATCAATAGGATGGACACATATTGTCTTCCTTCTTATGATATTACTAAGCTGGTGCCTAAATGTTATGTATTTTAAGAAATTTATGGGCAAAAACATTGGAAATGTAAACAAAAGTGAGGATTTTAGGAATCAATTGGCCACGATGTCATTTAAAATCGTATGATTTAGAAAACAACTGCAATTAGTTTGTAGTGACTTAAAGTTTAGTATATCAAATAATATATTATCATTTATGATTACTGAATGCTATTTTGGGGTAAAATCGTACAAAATATAAACTAAAATGGTGATTATTGGAAAAGGTTTACTACAATGGCACCAATCACACTATTTAGTTATAAATCACTACGACAGACATATATGCAGTTTTTCCTCTTAAGATAATAATAATCTAGTTTTCAAAATGACTTGCGTCTTGGGATATATTTGGGGTAAAACAGTCCAAAATATAAATAAAAGTGAGGATTTTTGGAATATAATGATCACAATGTCATAACGCCACAAACTGTGCTATTTTATAATTAATCACTTCGATAGGCACATGTTGTCTTTTCGCATAAGAAATAAATAATCTGTTCTAAAAGTTGTTTATATGTTTTCTTTTTTGGGGTACAATATTACTAACTATAAACAGAAATTAAGTATTTTTGGAATCAGAAGACCACACACTTATTAATCATCGTATTCGTCAATAACTCACTGCATTTGGTTGGTAGTAACAATTTGCTTAATACATCAAAACATTTATGTATGAAATAACTAGTGTAAAATGCAATTCTTTGGACAAATATAAATGAAACAACCTACTCCAAGCAGTTATGTATCAGGCAATGATGTGTACCACAAAAAGCCGTTATCTACCAAAGTCATTGCAAGACAGGAATAAAACACAACGTGTCGCCAAGAAAGGAATTTCTGACGAGGAATTGCTGTGCCCGACCAAACTAGGTATCTTTAGTGTCAGGATAAAAATGTTCAGTAAGACCTAGGCATAATGATGAATACTACACAGGCATGGAATCTCTGCATATTGCATTTTGAGTAGATCATTTTGTTTGAGATGGCTTTACCTGGTCATATTTTCAAATACTAGTACCTGGAGTGGCCCGGACATTTTCGAAAATATACAGGGCTTCAAGTCTGCTAATCAAATGAGGTTAACACTACATGTGGGTCCCATTTCCTTGATTACTGTTACAAAATTTGTTAAGTATTACACTCTAAGGTCACCATCTCATATATTTTTGTTAACATTGCATTGTTTGAAATATTCGAAAAAACACCCACTGAAGTTCCACAACAAGAAACTATGAAATTCCATGAAAAGTTGAAAATCATATTTTCATGTCGGCCAAATAATCTGGCGCACAATACGCTATGTTTTCTTCAGACAAGCTACATTTACAGCAATTGCCATCATAATATCTCATTCAAAGCAATTTGATAGTAAACTGATACTCTTATAAAGTAACTATGACGTTGACCCCATAATGCTCCACTTATATATGAGCCGTAATCCAGGAAAACCTGCTGTCTCGACATCATGTAATTACTGTATAAAACAAGGTTTTGAAAAGGCTCTAAAATAAGTGAAAAATGTATATATCTCTTGATTCTACTTTAGGTAATTTATCCATATAGTACTATATCTTAGCTTTAAATTGCCTCATAAATTATGTTGAAACTATATACTTTGTTGCCATGGTTACCAATTTCGGAAAAATACTTCAATTTAAAAAAACTGACACTAAGCTTTTTAAAACAACAGTAGCCTTTCTCTTAATGCAACATGTTTCTTTTATGATTTATAGTTTAAAAATCAGAACATAATTCTAAAATGTGACACTATTTTGAACATTTTATGTCAAGAATTAATCATATTGTGTAATTACGAAGTACTTTTTACAGTCAAATACCGTTCGAATGGCGTTCGCGACGTCAGACAAAAAACTCGGAATATGGACTTTACGAAAACAGCTGTAACTTCCTCAAAACTCAAGATATTTACACAATTTCTTTTGAATTATGCTTCATTGACATTAGTCATTATAACTATGAAACATCACAAAAATATGTTTCTTGTCAAAATAGCTGGTTAACCTGGAGACTGGGTCATAAATATAACATAGTAAACTCAAGGTTTGTCCGTTTATAAAACTGGATCCGGTCATAGCTTAAACAGTTTTGAAGCTAGGTTAATGAAACTTGGTATGTGGATACGGATTAATAAGCAGATTATTTATGTCAATTTGTGTTTTATTCAGACAACAATTGTGGTTGCCATGGTAACAAAAATATAGAAAACCAAACAGGGTGCTTATATATTGCTTGTAATTCGTAATAAATTGTTATTATTAAGCAAACACTGACTGTTTATTTTAGCAACGTTGACCTTGACCCCATTTACACCTATTTTATTGGAAAGTATCTTCGCGAAAGCTATATATAGATCACGTTTCATTCATATATGTCATTCCGGACTAAATATAGTCAGCGGAAACCGATTTTCTATTTTTAGTAACAGTGACCTTGACCCCAAATGTCCCATTTTTTATCCGAATGTGTATCATCCTACAAGCAACGTATATAGCAAGTTTCATTCAAATATCTCATTCTTAACGGAAGTTATTGAGCAAAAACTGATTTTCTATTTTTAGTAACAGTGACCTAGATATTGACCCCACGAATCAAACTTTTTATTTTTGGTGGAGTATTGAGTCAAGGTACTTATACATCAAGTTTCATCACGTTATGCAATTCTAAACTGAATTTATTGGGCGAAAACCGCCATTTGATCAATTTGGCGGTCATTTTGAAAACCGTTGCTATGGCAACCAAAGAAAATATTTTAAGTGGGTCTCATGAAAAAAATGTTTCAAATGGACCAAGGAACAGTTGTACCAAGTTTGGTAACTTTCTCCAAAAATTAATGTTTAGTGGACATTATTGCTGGACTATAGGCCATTGTTCGAATACAATTCCCTGTAACAAGTAAATATGCGAAGACTATATGTTCTACAAGATCGTGAACAATCTGGTAGCCATCCCGAGCGAACCCTTCCTTCACCCACAAGGCGTGGCTACAAGAGGCCACTCGTCACGGTGCAGGATACCGTTCTGCAGGACGTTGGTGCTGAAGGAGTCGTTCTTTCCTTCCCCCATACACCTGTGAGTTAAGCTACCAGAGACAGTTGTGAGCCCAATCACATTGGGCACTTTCAATGCATGGTTTGTGGCTTCAAAGTTATAACTTATGGTTTAGACCTTCGTTATTTCTGGTTAACTGGCACTGGTCACTAATGTATGAATACAAGCTTAATTGTTTTGAATGCCATAAGTTATTAACCAAATGATCTTTTATTGATACTGACGTCGATCTTTTAAAATTAAATGGAATGACCATCGTCAAAGAGCTTGGACTAGTTTTGATGGAACATTTATTTGAAACCATGTGTGCTATTCAAATATAATTTTGCTATAGTTAAGATGTGTAAAAGATAAAAGACAATATGTTACAGTTAAAAACAGAATAGTCCGTTACAGTTTGGAAGCCGCCAGTCAGTCACTGAAAACACCGAGGCTGGATTATGTATGTTGCGAGTTATGACAACCGGATCGAGTAGTCATAGAAGTGACGTTATGCTTCTTTTGATTTTATTTCACTGATTGTGTTTTTAAGTTTTTCTGTTTCAATGCTACACTGTATGATCTAACTAACTTCTAGTTATATTGGCCATAATAAAATGTCCTTACAATTTTCGCAAACTTTTGAGTATGCTTCATATTCATGAATGGTTATGTTATGTTATGAATGGCTATTCGTTCATTTGTCCGAACATTTTAATTCCCTCATTCCGGCAGAAAAGATTTCCCGTGGGACTTAACAGGAAAATAAACAACATACATTTATTTTTACATAGAGTCAAATTTGGCATGATATTTTGACTGCTAAAACGTATGTAGTTTATTATCTACATTAAAGTCACATGCTCATACAAGTATGTATGTAGTATCACGTGACCACTTTAAGTACTTAGCTGTAAATATACACCAGTTCCAGAAGTTGGCTGTAGTTGTTACTGTGCTAATGTAGACATTTAACACAGATTAGTAAAAAGGAACGCCACACTTTTGAAATTATTTATTGATACCAGTGGATGCATATTAAATTCTAAGATGCTAATACATAAACTGTATGTTTATGGACTGGTCAGTTGTTTGTTGGTTGAGATTGTTTCTGCTACTGACGGGGGTAAGTACATTTATATAGCTATGGTTCTTCTTCACACACCTTCCTTTATCTTAAACCATGAAGTTATTCATGCTATCTGCTACTTTTCTTACAGTTTTATTTATTACATGTATATTAACCATTTTATGATTAATTTCGTAACTTTGACACTGTCCCATGTCTGCTCTCGTGGGTCAGCGTCAAAGCACTTCCTTGATGTATGTTTTATTATGTCACGGACGTATGAGGCTTTAATAATTGTTTTAAATAATGTTTAAGAAATATCTATAGAAAAAAATAAGCTCATCCATGACAGGTCTGGTCACGACATCTCGGGTACATGGAAGCACACACTATATTTCATTATAAAAATGAATTGTTGTAAATTACTACTACTAGTAATGTTACCTATTTGACTTGTGAAACTAGTGGTACACCCTTTTAGATTAGATTCACTCACTACCCATCTACACTGCGGTATAACGTACACCGGATATTGCTAGTAAAGTGAGTAATATTATCAATTTTAAGGACATGAGGGACGGAATCATGCTGTTATATTACTGGGCTAAGAATAAGAAGGTCGTTAGTACAAAAACGCTTTTTTGATAACACCATACTAAAAAGACTGCAGCTGTCTGAAAATTACTCTTTACTTATTATATAGGGAAACAAACACTGTTAATTTCTGTAAGGTCAATATGGAAGTAGGCTCATAAGAAGCGCCTTGTAATACAGATTTCAAGTATGTTCTATTACGACCTTTTCATTCTAAGTCAGCGATATATTCACGTGCGTGGAATAACACATTTCAGTGCACGAATCGTGCATGCATACAACCAGCACCTAAAATATATTCGTGACTATTTGAATGTCAGACAATAGTTTAGCACACAATGTGTTGATGTACGAATAGTTCATGAACCTAGTTAGTGGTATTTTGACAGTTGTTTATTTTTATAGACTACCACGCGCACGCTTAGTCATAAGATTCAATTTACTGAAATATTTGCGGGGACGCTGTTTTTTTTTTTGATAGATGTCAACAAGGATACAGGACATTGTAGATTGCTGGTCAATGCTACCGTCTGAACATATCCTGGACGATGAAGAACTGTAGGCTACCCTTGAACTTGAAATCTTTTATTTATAAGCTACATCATTTCTTAATATTAACTTATGTGACAGATCACGGTTTAATTGATATACAAGATTGCAGTTGGTTGTCCAATATGCAAATTAGAAACCTTGATGGGTGAGCATGCTTTTCAATTGACGGGATTTGTTGACCAAACGCTAATTTCATGTTGTTGGTGAATGTACAGGGTGTCTCAAAATACATGTCCGGTTGTTGAGGATGTATCATTCCGTAATGTATTGCCGGACATGTATTTTGAGACACCCTGATATAATTTATCCCACAATTTTTAAATTTAGCTTTCATATGAGACTAAGATTATCAATTTACTAACTCATTTGGCAAAGTTATGACCCTTCAACAAGCGGACATGTATTTTGAGACACCCTGTATGTTCTGGTGTACATAATCATTTGTATTAGCCTTGAAAATATTATGTTACACTATTCACCTAATGTTTTTCATGTAAATATGAAATGAGAGAATAATCATAATAGGTTTTTGACTTGACTTTTGATATTAAGTAGCTTATCAGATTTTCATCAACAAAATGTTAATGGGTGATAAAACATAAGGTGTCCGTGTATTCTGTAGTTATGCCGAATATTCTTTCGCGGTTTGAATTTGCACCAAAGTGTAATCGAACAAATCGCATTTATATGTATATACCAGTATACGAACACTAGCATATTTGTAGTATGAGTATAGACATATCGAGTTTATTTTGTTGTTGAGCATAATTGAGAAAACACTTGCAATAAAAATCAAAATGACCAAAAGCAAGTGCAATTGGGTAATACGTTCTAATAGCAGATATTAGAGAAACAAGGTCCTTGTGAATTCCTCTAATTGCAGGAAATTGTTAAAGTTGTTTGTTTGCGACATATTCTGCAGCGATAAATAAGTGCATAGTATTATATATATACCGTGTGACTCTTGTTTCAGCTACACAGGATTCAAACACAAATACAACCGAGACAACAAACATGACGACGCCCAAGTTGCCCGCATCCCCTGATTGTTCCATACTAGAAGAAACAGGAAACTGGAATTTCGGTTACAAGTACCCTCATTCCGTGGTTGCAGATCTGTTATGTAGATGTCATAACCTTTGTGATGACCCTTTCATAGAAGAGCATGTAAGGGATGCTGCACAACACTTTGTTTATCATCCACTCTCAACTCTAAACAGGAAAGAATTTATTCCAGTTGTAACCGTGTTCTCAGCATTGTTTCTATTTGGTGTGGCAGGTAATGTAAAATAACGAATCAACTTTCGTAATGCCATATTCTGCTGTCCGAGAAACTCTAAACATGTCTCGTTGCCATGGTAACGAAGGTTACATTTGGTCTCTGCGAAATACAAATTATTCGTCGAAGTGAGAAAAGTATTAATTACTACCCAGTAAAGTAAACGTAAGCAAATTAATATCATTTTCTTGCAACATTTGTCAATGCTTTATATTTATAACATATTTCCAACCCTTTTTTCATATTTGCACGTTCACATCCATTGTCAATTACGTTACATGTGTAATGTACAATAACGAATCAACTTTCTATTCCATTACTAGTAGTGATTTATCATCTTTATGTATTTGCACCCAGATATTTATGCTAGCGTAGCTTTTTGTGTATGTTACTAAGCTATGCTAGGTTTCGTGGTATATTGCACGAGCATATCCTCCATATTTTTTTTTAAAATTGAATCTAGGAACATTAGACCAACTGACTGAAAATAAAACGCTTGCAACACGACACTTGGACAAGATATGCCATAAGTGAAGGACCAACCCCCATACTTACTTGAATATAGTAAAAAATAATCTGTATTTATGAACGGTTTTGCCGGCCAGGAATTAGCAATGCCCGGTGTCAGCCGTCAGCTCCCTTTCCCCTGTCGTCATATTCCGGTCATTTAGGCCTTTTGTCCCAAAGCTTACCGTTAGTTACTCTTACTCTGTCATCATATGTATACATGTGTGTTTAAGGGACAAATGTTTTCCATGGCTGGAATGAACACTTTACTTGTTAGATGTATATACGTGGGGTTATCCAAAAGTTCGTGGACTTTTTCTCTTATTCAAAAATAATTTAACTTAAAGCTTCGAATATATGGTCCCTGTAAAATTGATTTATATTGAAGAAGTATACCAAATATCACATGGATATTATTAAAAATAACATATATATATATATATAGCATTTGTAAGCATGCGTGGTAGGCATACCCGGCGCACGCTCAGAAATGACGTACAACGTCGCATTCTCGACTAAATCATTTCATGAAGCAAATCAGTTGTTCTTTGTTTCCCGTAATCAGCTGTATACTTATAATATGCAAACACACTCGTTCTGTCGATGTGTACTGAATTGTGTCGTTTCTATCTCAACAAGTGGAATTTTTCTCCTCTAATACCTAGGATGGTCGATTCTAACCAACGTAACGCTCATTCGTTGAACGTCGGTTTTGTACCTATTAACATGCATCGTCTGTCACACCACCCTGACATTCTGATAACTATTTAAGTCATTTAAAAACAACTGGATACAATGCAGAAGGGTTCTTACTTAATTTGTCAAACAATCTGTCTTCCTTGCGGGTTCTCCTAGCTGTATATATAATTGAATTATTTTGCAAATGCTATCTTTTGACGTCATTTTTTACGTTGAATTCTATATGACAACATTAACCCTCATAGTCATAAAATGACAAATATATAGGATATAACCTTTAAATTATACCAAAATATTTGTATGACATTACTCAACATAAGAACGCATTTTGTATTTTTTAAATGAAGAAGCCCAGTAGCAATCGGCAAAAACGTAACGCATTTTACTGGAAAATATCTGCTGTGCGCCGCTATAGCGTTTTTTCGTTACTATGGCAACGTGTTACTCTTGATAAAAAGGGTACTTTATCAAAATGTGTTGACGTTATTGTTTGTAATAGATTAATGCCATTGTATAGTAATTTTCATACTGATCTGACTAAAAATAAAAAAATAAGAGCAAAAGTCCACGAACTTTTGGATAACCCCACGTATGTGTACTAGTGACCGTTTAAAGTACATTTCAGAATGATATCAAATAAAAGTAAATAAAAACATTTTGCATTATTGCATAGCTGATTCGTGACAAGTTTTGAGATATAATCGACTATTTCTCGTTATAGGTAATGTGTTAACTATCGTGCTACTTTCCAAGTGGATGAAACAAGCTGCTCAAACGTTTACATTCATTATAGCATTATGTTGCTCCGACCTACTGATACTGTGTGTCTGTATGCCCATTAAGGTAGGTGTACCCTGGCGTGCGTGCGTGCGTGTGTGTGTGTGCGTGTGTGTGCGTGTGTGCGTGTGTGTGCGTGTGTGTGTGCGTGTGTGCGTGTGTGCGTGTGTGCGTATGTGCGTATAGAGGTCTATACACGCATGTGAGTATGACTATGTATGACAGATCCGTGTATAACCAACTTGTTAAAATATAGGTGAATGTCAGACAGTTATGGTAGGAAATACTATATATGGACACCTTTGAAGTGTGTACCCTTGTTCGTCATGACAACAGTTGTATATTACAGGTTACAGTATCATTGAAAAAGAAATAAAAAATGAAAGAAAAAAATGTGAAAATTTGTTTTTCTCGAAATTTAGGTTCTCATAACAAGGTAATTTGTCCTAAAACACGGGTTTTCGAAGTATCGAAAACAAGAATTAGCTTTCGATATCTTCAAGAACTAATTACATTCTTACACGACATTGTTAAAACTACTTCCATGCAAAATTCCATCAAAATTGGTCAACGCATTAAAACTTATGACATAAAGTTAAGATCCTTGTGTCAAGCCGATCGCAGCGTTGCCTTTCAATAAAACCAAATATCCAAATATCGAGGATAACAAACATCATTTTATTGGTCGGTCGTGTGCCCCATTTTTGTCCAAATGCTCCGAATGATACGCATAATTTCCATTGTGTGACAACGATTTTCACTGGTTAATGTACAACACTAAGCCAATGAAAGCGATCGTCATAAACATCGATTTGGACACTCTAAAACACAACAACCATCTTACAGCGTTTTATAGCTTGGCCAATTTGACACGAGCCTGACCTATGGTTAGCATAATTTAACAGTCGACAAATTGTCTACGTTTACAATACCGATTGTATGTTTTTATAATTGGGGAATATCAAGAAGACGCTCGAGATGTCATTCAAACACAAATCTGAAATACCGATATTACACGATTTGCTTGCGGAAATTGATATCTTCAAAGCAAGAACCTTGTTATATATAGTCTTGCATAAAGGTCAGGGTCAGGTCAAAATAGCAAAGCTATACAAAATGGAACGTTGAAAGTAAAGTTTAAACGATGATTATATCGTATTAAGGTAAATTTAAGCATCATTTCAAATGTTTTCAATGCATTATAAATGCTGTTTTTGACGCCCACAGAGCCGTATGAACACGATAAATGCACGCAAATGCTGTAAATTATTAATACAAAATTGCACCTCTGCGATCGGTTCGACAATGTCCGTACAAATGCACCTTCTTATTAGAATTTAAATGTAGAGAAAGCAAGTTTTCACATTTTTTTCAATGACATTTTAAAATTTTCTTTTTTAACCATACTGTAACCTGTGTTGTACATATTGGAATGATCAACTGCTTAAGTAAAATGTTTTTGTAACTTTTCCAGATATAAATTTGATTAGAAATGGACATGTCCCTTTAGATTTAACTGAATCAACGTATTCGGTACCTTCAATTACTACATTTCCTTCTAAACTATCTATATAGCGTTGTGTTGATACTTTTTCAGGTGCTCGAACATTTCCGTCTTGGTGAGGTATTCAATGAGGTGACATGCAAACTAACATACTACCTGAGAGATTTTACACTGACATGGTCTGTACTGACCCTTACAATCATCAGTATCGAAAGGTGAGTTTGTACCAAAAAATATGAAGCTTCATCTGTACTTCTAAGTTTTACCTTTATAGTTTATACTAGTATACCGCAAACAACAGAGCTTTCGTTTTAATCCGTTCCATGAAGGGTTTTATTTTACCTCTTTTTGAATAAGGACGCGTTTTTGTTTCCGTATTTTGTTCCGTTCATAATCATGTTTCGCACAATAAGCATGTAAGCCAAATGTTTCAATCTTATTTTAATCGAAATATGATTTTGTTCCAGACTATTTGATCACTGTTAGAGGCTGAGTCGTCCGTGACATTTTTTTAGACTAAATGTTTTTAAATTGTTTTAAATAGACCTCTACAATCCTAATGGAATTAATAGGAAATTTTGAGTATACATGTATTATTGATTATGTTATGTTTTATTTAAGGTATTGTGGAATATGTCGTCCCACAGATGTATTATATCGTTGTACATTACGACTGGCACGTCGTATCATCATTGGTACTGTCGTAGTATCACTCTGGTTGGCACTACCTTCACCATTTGTTGTGGTAAGTTTTGTAACAATACTCTGGTTGGCACTACCTTCACCATTTGTTGTGGTAAGCTTTAACGATACTCTGGTTGGCACTACCTTCACCATTTGTTGTGGTAAGCTTTATAACAATACTCTGGTTGGCACTACATTCACCATTTCTTGTGGTAAGCTTTATAACAATACTGTGCTCAACATCATATTACTCAAATCACACCAAGCCCCTAACCCCGCAGGCGCACACCGAGGCAAACGGCAAGTGATAATTTAAGACTGAGGAATGACTATAATAAGCATGTCTGAACCAGAAAAAAATGCCGATGTACTTAAGACAGACATACCTTGGTGTTGTTTCTAGCTCTTAATACTATCAGTAGAGTTGCGGCGATATCATCAATGAATCTGGTCAATTACATGAACGATGCAGGTTCACGAAACAATGTTTCGATATCGATACCAGACGATACTTGGGCCGAACTTGTACCGACCGTAATGGGGCATTAAAGGTATGGGATGTCCTTCGTTCAACATACATGTATTTATTTTGGTGATTCTTTTTCAAAGTCGCTCAATGTACACATGTATTGTATAAGTCTAACGCGATATTCTGCAATGTCAATATAAACAGAAATCACTGACCATTACATCGATTTAGGGAGAGGGGAATTGTATTTTACCCGCTCACTTCTATTCACCAAGTAAATTTAAATAACGGTAAAGCTTGGCCACATTGGGATGAGCCTGACCTATTGATTAGCATAATTTAACAGTCGATATATTGTCTACGTTTACAACACCGAGTGTATGTTTTCATAATCGGGGAGTATCACGAAGCCGCTCAAGATGTAATACAAACACAAATCTGAAATACCGATATTGCACGATTTGCTTGCGGAAATTGATATAATCAAAGCAAAAATCTTGTAATATATTATTGCATAAAGGTCAGGCTCATGTCACAATAGCCAAGCTATACACTTTGAAAAAGATAATCCCTTTTCCAATATCCTTATATGTTGTTGTACCTGATCTGTCTGTTTACTTTAAGTGGCACAGGTCCCAATACCGCGTTAGAGTTATAGAAGCTGTACGAACCAGCAGGCGGATATTACACGTAATGTTTACATCTATATATTGTAGAAGCTGTATGAACCAGCAGGCGGATATTACACGGAATGTTTACATTTATATATTGTAGAAGCTGTATGAACCAGCAGGCGGATATTACACGTAATGTTTACATCTATATATTGTAGAAGCTGTATGAACCAGCAGGCGGATATTACACGGAATGTTTACATTTATATATTGTAGAAGCTGTACGAACCAGCAGGCGGATATTACACGGAATGTTTACATTTATATATTGTAGAAGCTGGATGAACCAGCAGGCGGATATTACACGGAATGTTTACATCTATATATTGTAGAAGCTGGATGAACCAGCAGGCGGATATTACACGGAATGTTTACATCTATATATTGTAGAAGCTGTATGAACCAGCGGGCGGATATTACACTGAATGTTTACATCTATATATTGTAGAAGCTGTATGAACCAGCAGGCGTATATTACACGGAATGTTTATATTGTAGAAGCTGTATGAACCAGCGGGCGGATATTACACGGAATGTTTACATCTATATATTGTAGAAGCTGTATGAACCAGTGGGCGGATATTACACGGAATGTTTACATCTATATATTGTAGAAGCTGTATGAACCAGCTGGCGGATATTACACTGAATGTTTACATCTATATATTGTAGAAGCTGTATGAACCAGCGGGCGGATATTACACGGAATGTTTACATCTATATATTGTAGAAGCTGTATGAACCAGCAGGCGGATATTACACGGAATGTTTATATTGTAGAAGCTGTATGAACCAGCAGGCGGATATTACACGGAATGTTTATATTGTAGAAGCTGTATGAACCAGCAGGCGGATATTACACGGAATGTTTACATTTATATATTGTAGAAGCTGTATGAACCAGCAGGCGGATATTACACGTAATGTTTACATCTATATATTGTAGAAGCTGTATGAACCAGCAGGCGGATATTACACGGAATGTTTACATTTATATATTGTAGAAGCTGTACGAACCAGCAGGCGGATATTACACGGAATGTTTACATTTATATATTGTAGAAGCTGGATGAACCAGCAGGCGGATATTACACGGAATGTTTACATCTATATATTGTAGAAGCTGGATGAACCAGCAGGCGGATATTACACGGAATGTTTACATCTATATATTGTAGAAGCTGTATGAACCAGCGGGCGGATATTACACTGAATGTTTACATCTATATATTGTAGAAGCTGTATGAACCAGCAGGCGTATATTACACGGAATGTTTATATTGTAGAAGCTGTATGAACCAGCGGGCGGATATTACACGGAATGTTTACATCTATATATTGTAGAAGCTGTATGAACCAGTGGGCGGATATTACACGGAATGTTTACATCTATATATTGTAGAAGCTGTATGAACCAGCTGGCGGATATTACACTGAATGTTTACATCTATATATTGTAGAAGCTGTATGAACCAGCGGGCGGATATTACACGGAATGTTTACATCTATATATTGTAGAAGCTGTATGAACCAGCAGGCGGATATTACACGGAATGTTTATATTGTAGAAGCTGTATGAACCAGCAGGCGGATATTACACGGAATGTTTATATTGTAGAAGCTGTATGAACCAGCAGGCGGATATTACACGGAATGTTTATATTGTAGAAGCTGTATGAACCAGCAGGCGGATATTACACGGAATGTTTACATCTATATATTGTAGAAGCTGTATGAACCAGCAGGCGGATATTACACGGAATGTTTATATTGTAGAAGCTGTATGAACCAGCGGGCGGATATTACACGGAATGTTTACATCTATATATTGTAGAAGCTGTATGAACCAGCAGGCGGATATTACACGGAATGTTTACATTTATATATTGTAGAAGCTGTACGAACCAGCAGGCGGATATTACACGGAATGTTTACATTTATATATTGTAGAAGATGTATGAACCAGCAGGCGGATATTACACGGAATGTTTACATCTATATATTGTAGAAGCTGTATGAACCAGCAGGCGGATATTACACGGAATGTTTATATTGTAGAAGCTGTATGAACCAGCGGGCGGATATTACACGGAATGTTTACATCTATATATTGTAGAAGCTGTATGAACCAGCAGGCGGATATTACACGGAATGTTTACATTTATATATTGTAGAAGCTGTACGAACCAGCTGGCGGATATTACACGGAATGTTTACATTTATATATTGTAGAAGATGTATGAACCAGCAGGCGGATATTACACGGAATGTTTACATCTATATATTGTAGAAGCTGTATGAACCAGCAGGCGGATATTACACTGAATGTTTACATCTATATATTGTAGAAGCTGTATGAACCAGCAGGCGGATATTACACGGAATGTTTATATTGTAGAAGCTGTATGAACCAGCGGGCGGATATTACACTGAATGTTTACATCTATATATTGTAGAAGCTGTATGAACCAGCAGGCGGATATTACACGGAATGTTTACATCTATATATTGTAGAAGATGTACGGACCAGCGGGCGGATATTACACGGAATGTTTACATCTATATATTGTAGAAGATGTACGGACCAGCGGGCGGATATTACACGGAATGTTTACATCTATATATTGTAGAAGATGTACGGACCAGCGGGCGGATATTACACGGAATGTTTACATCAATATATTGTAGAAGCTGTATGAACCAGCAGGCGGATATTACACGGAATGTTTACATCTATATATTGTTTAAGCTGTATGAACCAGCAGGCGGATATTACACGGAATGTATACATCTATATATTGTAGAAGCTGTATGAACCAGCAGGCGGATATTACACGGAATGTTTACATCTATATATTGTAGAAGCTGTATGAACCAGCGGGCGGATATAACACGGAATGTTTATATTGTAGAAGCTGTATGAACCAGCAGGCGGATATTACACGGAATGTTTATATTGTAGAAGCTGTATGAACCAGCGGGCGGATATTACACGGAATGTTTATATTGTAGAAGCTGTATGAACCAGCAGGCGGATATTACACGGAATGTTTATATTGTAGAAGCTGTATGAACCAGCAGGCGGATATTACACGGAATGTTTATATTGTAGAAGCTGTATGAACCAGCGGGCGGATATTACACGGAATGTTTATATTGTAGAAGCTGTATGAACCAGCAGGCCTATATTACACGGAATGTTTATATTGTAGAAGCTGTATGAACCAGCGGGCGGATATTACACTGAATGTTTACATCTATATATTGTAGAAGCTGTATGAACCAGCGGGAGGATATTACACTGAATGTTTACATCTATATATTGTAGAAGCTGTATGAACCAGCAGGCGGATATTACACTGAATGTTTACATCTATATATTGTAGAAGCTTTATGAACCAGCGGGCGGATATTACACGGAATGTTTACATCTATATATTGTAGAAGCTGTATGAACCAGTGGGCGGATATTACACGGAATGTTTACATCTATATATTGTAGAAGCTGTATGAACCAGCGGGCGGATATTACACGGAATGTTTACATCTATATATTACAGAAGCTGTATGAACCAGCAGGCGGACATTACACGGAATGTTTACATCTATATATTGTAGAAGCTGTATGAACCATCAGGCGGATATTACACGGAATGTTTACATCTATATATTGTAGAAGCTGTATGAACCAGCAGGTGGATATTACACGGAATGTTTACATCTATATATTGTAGAAGCTGTATGAACCAGCAGGTGGATATTACACGGAATGTTTATATTGTAGAAGCTGTATGAACCAGCGGGCGGATATTACACAGAATGTTTATATTGTAGAAGCTGTACGAACCAGCGGGCGGATATTACACAGAATTTTTATATTGTAGAAGCTGTATGAACCAGCAGGCGGATATTAACACGGAATGTTTATATTGTAGAAGCTGTATGAACCAGCGGGCGGATATTACACAGAATGTTTATATTGTAGAAGCTGTACGAACCAGCGGGCGGATATTACACAGAATTTTTATATTGTAGAAGCTGTATGAACCAGCAGGCGGATATTAACACGGAATGTTTACATCTATATATTGTAGAAGCTGTATGAACCAGCGGGTGGATATTACACGGAATGTTTACATATATATTGTAGAAGCTGTATGAACCAACAGGAGGATATTACACGGAATGTTTACATCTATATATTGTAGAAGCTGTATGAACCAGCAGGCGAATATTACACAGAATGTTTACATCTATATATTGTAGAAGCTGTATGAACCAACAGGAGGATATTACACGGAATGTTTATATTGTAGAAGCTGTATGAACCAGCAGGCGGATATTACACGGAATGTTTACATCTATATATTGTAGAAGCTGTATGAACCAGCAGGCGGATATTAACACGGAATGTTTATATTGTAGAAGCTGTATGAACCAGCAGGCGGATATTACACGGAATGTTTACATCTATATATTGTAGAAGCTGTATGAACCAGCGGGCGGATATTACACGGAATGTTTACATCTATATATTGTAGAAGCTGTATGAACCAGCGGGCGGATATTACATGGAATGTTTACATCTATATATTGTAGAAGCTGTATGAACCAGCAGGCGGATATTACACGGAATGTTTACATCTATATATTGTAGAAGCTTTATGAACCAGCAGGCGGATATTACACGGAATGCTTACATCTATATATTGTAGAAGCTGGATGAACCAGCAGGCGGATATTACACGGAATGTTTACATCTATATATTGTAGAAGCTGTATGAACCAGCAGGCGGATATTAACACGGAATGTTTATATTGTAGAAGCTGTATGAACCAGCAGGCGGATATTACACGGAATGTTTACATCTATATATTGTAGAAGCTGTATGAACCAGCGGGCGGATATTACACGGAATGTTTACATCTATATATTGTAGAAGCTGTATGAACCAGCAGGCGTATATTACACGGAATGTTTACATCTATATATTGTAGAAGCTGTATGAACCAGCAGGCGTATATTACACGGAATGTTTACATCTATATATTGTAGAAGCTGTATGAACCAGCAGGCGGATATTACACGGAATGTTTACATCTATATATTGTAGAAGCTGTATGAACCAGCGGGCGGATATTACACGGAATGTTTACATCTATATATTGTAGAAGCTGTATGAACCAGCAGGCGGATATTACACGGAATGTTTACATCTATATATTGTAGAAGCTGTATGAACCAGCAGGCGGATATTACACGGAATGTTTACATCTATATATTGTAGAAGCTGTATGAACCAGCAGGCGGATATTACACGGAATGTTTACATCTATATATTGTAGAAGCTGTATGAACCAGCAGGCGGATATTACACGGAATGTTTACATCTATATATTGTAGAAGCTGTATGAACCAGCGGGCGGATATTACACGGAATGTTTACATCTATATATTGTAGAAGCTGTATGGACCAGCAGGCGGATATTACACGGAATGTTTACATCTATATATTGTAGAAGCTGTATGGACCAGCAGGCGGATATTACACGGAATGTTTACATCTATATATTGTAGAAGCTGTATGGACCAGCAGGCGGATATTACACGGAATGTTTACATCTATATATTGTAGAAGCTGTATGGACCAGCAGGCGGATATTACACGGAATGTTTACATCTATATATTGTAGAAGCTGTATGGACCAGCAGGCGGATATTACACGGAATGTTTACAACAAACAGAAGAGGAGGAATATCTCATCATGTATTTCATCTTCTATCAGACTATACTGTTCACAGTACCCTGTGGTATCATGTTATACATGTATGTCCGTACATGTCGGGTACTCTGGCGTCTCAACTCACAGGGTGTCATACAACTGCAAGTGGAATCTGAAAGGTGAATCACAAAGCACTGTCGTTTTATTATTTTGTATATTTGCGTATGAAAACAATGCTGTTAAATTATTGATCCGTCCTAGTCTCGTGTACTGAAGGAAGAAGTTAGGGATCTTTAAGTACCCGTAACTCTATCAGTGAAAAATCATTATACGAGAGGTGCCCCACTTATATTTGAACAGTATTGAATATCAAATAGTTCGATGCTTATTATATATAATCAAAATATTTCTATATCATCGTGCAAAATAACGTGTTATAAAGCACATACAACTGTTGATTATTACTTAATTTATTAGTTTGCACTCAAATCTACAATTTTGTAGGGGATATGGTGTTTGGCTTTTTGAATACTGAATAATCCGATCGATGCTGTTTGCATTTCCCGCCTGTAATAAATGCAGCAATATTCTATAGACATAAGGGTTTGTGGGTATATGTTCATTAGACTTTGGCCTTTACTAATATTGCGTAATATACTTCCAATGTGTGTTCTTAAGGTACAGAATGGTGTTTTTGCGGAGGGAGTTGAAGCTCCATGTTGACAAAACACCATGCTCCCCATATGGTCTCCAGGAAAGTTGTTTTGCAAACATTTTGACCAAATATGGTTTGGAACCTAATGTACACAGCAATGTGCTTTCACCTTTGACTTTTTAGTAAAACATATGTGTTCCATTAAGCCAGTATAACAAACAACAGCATACGTCATGCAAACGTTCGAAAACATGTGAAGCTTAACGAATGTCAACTTATGGGTAGCCTTATCAACATTTATCATATAGTAGGCTGTCCGTTCATTGTATATTCCACAACGATAAAGCATTGCCTGTACAGAGGTGACAAAGTTGTGGCATTTACGGTTCCGTTGAAGTATACACAGCGTCAAAGACATTTATCTCCCTTATGTTGTTTTTGTGGTATTGAGCATGTAAACACCGATTTTATCCCGAGTCCGGCATGTATAATTCTCTAAATGAACAAATCGAAAGTTCCAATGGGTACTCTTAACGTCGCTGAAGTCCCTATTGTGGTTTTTGTATATGCCTTACTTATCAAATAACCAAAGTTTAAGATTTTGGTAGGTATCATCACTTTTTGTCAGTTTTTAAATATTTTGCGTAATTTCGTAAAAAAACAACAACAAAGCGCAAAACATCCTTCCTGTGACAAAAATTGCATATTTTCTTCACAAAAAGGGAATATCCATGCTCAACCAACAACTTTTAAGGGCTTGTATGCCAGTGGCTGACCTTCAAAACGCAAAACACCATACCCTCTACAAAATTGTTGTGTTTGGTTCATTCTATATATCAAACAAACCAACCAGTTAGTGTAAATGTTACCTAACATATATGTTTACACAGTACACAAGAAATATTTGATTTATACCATATTTCCATGAAAATATGTCATGTTCAACACTGTTCAAATATAAGTGGGGCACCTCTCGTATCACGACGAGTTGAAAAGAAATGTCTATGGACATTCTCCGCACATCAGTTGCCATGATAGGCCTATCTATCGCTACGAGGGTATGATATGAAAGAAGCCAGTTTCCCTCACGTAATGCTGAACACATTTTGAATAATATTGAAGTACATTTACTGTTAAACGTATTGAAATAACATAATTTGTTACGATAAAAATATACATGATCTACTATATTATTATTTTCATTATTATTATTATTATTATTATTATTATTATTATTATTATTATTATTATTATATAGCCCTTTTTTCATGTATACACACGTTCAAAAGTGCTGTACAATCATGACTAATACATGGTTAAAACAGTATATAATGTACATAAAATATAAAAGTAGGACCTACTAAACCCAGTAGGCGGGGGCTCTACTTAACTCAGTAGACGAGGCCCTACTAAACCTAGTAGTAGGGATCTATTGAAGACAGTTGACGGGACTCTACTTAACCCAGTGGCTTGTATATTTCAGACCAACTACAGACGATGATGACAAAACAGATCTATGTGTACATGACAGCATTCAGTCTCGTAAAAGGGTAAACTTAAATATTCCTGTAAAAATTATGTTTATTACGTTTTTTTTTAAATATCAAATTGTACCAAAAGGAAATACAAATGTACAATGTATCAGACAATTGTATGCATGTACCATTTTATGTATGAAATAGGCCTGCTGTTTACCATTGGTGGCATTGTTATTAAATATTTATTAAGATATTCACAATGTAGGAACCAGTATATAAACAAGTCAAATTCCGACTATCGCAATGCCTATGCGTACATATTAAATAGTAGATCTACAATTATAGTCTTCCAATAATGCATACAGCGATCAGAAATCACAGATGTTTTTGCTTACAAATAGTCATACAAGTTGAAATGTATAGCGGATCTAGGCCTATTCAAATATTCAAATACAGTGATTTGGTATACTATTTATATTTAAGCTGTGGAATTGGAACGTACTAGAAATTTAGAGAAAAAATCATGAATGTATAGTGCATGAGAAACTATATGTCTTGCATTAATTTAATTCACCATCAGACTTTAGAAACTATTTGTGTTACAGTGTTTTAGTATTTACGACTACAGTGCATATCGCTGTCATCTGGGCATGTTTAAAACGCGAGCAAGTTTGGCCAAATCTGCGGTATAAAATACGATGACTTGCTGTACTTGCATCCTACAGTTTAACATGTATAATGATCAGCATTTATTGTAATATTTAATATTTTGTTTGTTTGTCTGAGTAGATATTTGATGTGTAACATGAAATTCTCAAAATAAACAGCACCTTAGTTCATATCAGATATTATATAGATGTAATGTTAGACGTTTATTGTTTGTATATTACAGGTATTGATTGTTCTATTGATTGTGGTGACAACGTTCATACTATGTTGGGGTCCTCCTCAACTTATACAACTACTCTGTGCACTTAATGTCATCAAGAATAGTCGAGCCCGAGTAAGGTTGGCCTTCGATACAATGACATACTTGAGCTGTGCCATCAATCCGTTCCTGTTTATTGGAATGTCACCGTACGTGCCACTCTGTATTCTTTGACATAATTATCCATATCAGTTTAGCCCAGTTGGTTGGTCCATGAATAAAGTAAGCCTATACGAGTCAGTCTCAATATTATGTAAATCAATTTCCTAATTATTCAATAAATTAAGTTAATTAACTGATTAACCCCTATAATTAATTGGCTTCTGAATGACCTGACTAGTTTTTTTTATTTCTCTCCGAACATTTTTAAGATTCTGCAAATACTGCAATGCCACGTAATTAATATTTTAACTAAATCTACATCGACCCGAAGATGGAAGATTTTATAATAGAAAAATCTACTTAATTTTATTTGGTTGCTGTTTTATACAGGAAGATGTCTGGACAAGTGTTTGCTTACTTCCGGAAGTTCACAGGTCGTGGTTCAGCTAACCTCCACATGGAAGAATCTGTCTGCAAGGAAACACATCCAGCAATAGACTTATAGACAATAGTGACTAGGCAGTAGACAGTGGTACACGTCACATGGACTGGGACCTGAAATGAGAACACGTAAAACAGGACACCAACAGCAGCGCGTGAATCTTTATGTTAACGCATGCGTATCGTCCTGTTCACAAATGGGCTAAATCACGGTTTTATGCTATAATGTTGGAAACATCACAATTTAGACTATTATAAGATGAAAGTAGGACTACGTCTGCATGTTTTCGTTATGTCACAAAAAGCGACGACTCCATGCCCTGTATAATACTTAAACATCTCAACGAACAGTTAATGAAAAATGTACATTTTTGTAAATATAATTTTATCATGATTTTTTTAAATCGGTTTTGTTTAAAAAAAAATTGCAATTAAATTTCAAACAATGTGTTTTGTCTTCAAAAAGTATCACACTTTCCCGTGATTTCTCCCTCAATAACAAATCGCTTTGCTCTGAAATTATTATACTGATACAATGTACCTCTTTCAACTGCGAATAAATATGCACATTTTGTTTTGTTTGATTACTTTCGCTAGATTTGCGTAGAAGTAGTACGTGCATGGCCAGTGGTTTACGAGGTACCACCTGTTAACGAGTTTAACGGTGTGAGCAAATTACTTGACAATGAAACAATGGTACCAGCTATTTTATTAACATAAAATTGAGGAATTTTTTCATAGAAAATATTGACAAAGTGAACGTGCTGCCTCACTTGACTTATTGATCAGAATGTGGTGGACATCAACGAACTGCATTAGAGCCGTGCCGAGGAACGGATTTTCCTGTAGATATGACGTCATCATAACGTTACGTTAGGAGAATAATAATAGGGGATTAAATAGCCAGCGAAGCTGGCTATTGTAAATACCCATACCAATAATGTCCACGTGCTTATCTTCGTCGAGTCTCTGCAGGTACTAATGCTTTCAGAAAAAGTTATTTCCGGTCAAAAATTTCAGGCAGTTTTCCGAGGTGAATGGTCCTTTGAAAATAAAAAAATAGTAATCTGTAAACGGTTGCCCCCTATCATTTTCTTTCGAATTATAACCATCTTTAAAAATATTCAATAAATAAAACAAACTATTTAAACAAGCAAAGGGATGTAAGAAATACGCTTCTGTAATGGATACACGGCGCCAATACAAGACGTGATGCCATGACGTCACAAATAGCAGGAAATGACGTCATACCAAAAGAACGCCAAATAGACTCATGACGTTACGTTGCAATGCATAACAAATCAGTATAATAAAGTTAAAACTCCAGGTTAGGGATGCCTACACTTATTCCAAACTTAAACCACAGATACATAGCCAATCTAAAATTTTCAATAATTATTATTTCTGGTCTTTAAATTAAAGAGGAAAAGTGATCATTTGCTGATCAATAACTATCTTTGTAAATTGTATAACATCTCAATTCAACTCACATTTAGTCAGTTTCTATCTGAAACATAGCAGAGCTGATATCCAATGTGTATTAAATCCCTCATTTAGGCGGTGCCTTAGTTCATATTAGCTAAACAAAATGTGGATAAGAAGACGCCGTGTCATATTAAATACAAATTAATGGTTTTAACACGGATGGAACCAATGTCTATGTCACACTACATTGAAGTAACAAGCCATGTGCAAAATGTACGGCTGTTAGGGACCGTTTCAGATTTACTTTCTCATCCACTTCAGAAAAAACTTGTGTACAAACGTCACTAAACGGTTTACTGGGAGTGTAAACGTCACGTCTTAGCCAATCAGAATGCAGGGATTCGCCAACTTTGGAATAATAGTGAAAACATTCCTGTCAAATTATTTTCAGTTCCAGAAGCTGATTCGAGTAACGCAAAGAAAAAATAACGTAACGTCAATAGTGATTGGCTTCAAAATATGCGTTACGTTATTATGAACATTGTAGGGTTAACGCATGCTTTTTCGTGCTATTACATCTGCAGAGTCCCGAGGGTCGGTTGGTGTCAAAGCCCGTCTTGGCGAGGGCACCAACACTCCCGAGGTACCCTGCAGATGTTACAGCACAAAAAACACGCGTAAACGCTATTATAGCATAATAAAAACAACACTTTATTAGTATGTATTTCAAAGTGATGACATTTTGGCGGGACATTTTGGGCGACGTCGGGAAAACAAACGCGACGTCGCTTAGCAAACGTTACGTCACATAGAAGTTTTTGTTATGAGCGTCGACTTCCGGTATCGGCAAATACCAAGAAAACAGTGACATTGAGGGTTTGTTTACGTTTATTATTTTACTATTATAGAAAATTGATTAGAAGTTACAATTAGAATGAGAATTACGTTTCATATAACGCTGTAAATCATTTATTTTCGTCGGCTGGGTCCTAATATGAGCATATTAAAAACCGAACAACAACAGCGCGTGCGCGCGAGAATCTTTACAGTAACGTACCTTTCTTTTCCTGTTTAAGTATGAGCAAAATCACCGTTTTTATGCTATAATGATGATTCTACGAGAAAACGAAGACGTCAAACACGGTGTTGCGTCAAGGAAGCGTCACACGGAAAGCAGTCATCTTCATCGCACTGTCTTAAAAAAACTACTGATGTGATGTTTTAAATCCAATACATTGTTCAGGAACATATCAATGCTCGCCATACTGAAACGAATACAAAATTTTATTAAATACTTTTTTATTTATAAAGAATGTAATTGGGAAATTCTTTCATATTTAGAAAAAAGAAGGGGGTGTAATGATGTTCACGGTTCTTTCTTCAACTGTAAGATCTTTGATTTTGTAGTGATCTTCATCTTCAAATGATTACTTGTAAATAACCTCTATATGTTCTATTACTCTATATACTAGGAACCAATGCATTGGCTTAGAATGAGAAGGTCGTAAGTACAAAATCGATATTTATAGAAAGCAAGAAAACACTGTCCGAAAACTACTCTTCACTTTTGGTAAATCAAGCTGTTTCAGCCTTAGTTTGGTTAACATGCCAATTTCCGATTTTCATGAAGAAGGGCCTTGTGATAAAAACTACAATTTCGACTCTTTGTGCTGGATAAACTGTTTTAACATGGAACATTTTGGTGATCACTTCATGTCTCAAACTTGCAACAGTAAACATTTATGTACCGTTAATGTAAAGTGTTTCTTCAATCAGTTTATGCAGATAATGTGACATTCTTACAACACCCATAAAATTATATGTTTATTCAAGGCTGAGTGTCTACATTCAAGGCTTTGTGTCTACATTCATGGATTTTCTGTTAAATCCTAGTACCATTTTGACATTTTTTCAAAGCAGTTATTTTCAAGGTTGTGGGTCTATCACAATGTCTCCGACGCATGCATCAGTAGACGCCGGGGCATATTTATATATTCAGGTTCCCCTGCATTGGTTAGATATTGAGATACTTAAGATGTTTGTCACATTACACAAGCATACATGATATAATCTACTCACCAGCTAGGTGTCTTCTCAACTTAACAGCAAGATGTTATTAATGAAAGATGCAATATTTAAAGCATTTAGAAGCCTGATTGGTTCAAGGACTTTCTGAATCTTTGGCAAAATCGTTGGTTTTCGTACCTCTCCTGTCGACTTGTGTCGTCAAAAAATATTGTTTTGCACAGAGAGGGTGCCAATACGGGTAGACACCGTGAACTGTTCTCACACACAAGCATGTACATGCTATTATCAAAACAAAGTGGATTTTAAGGGGTTTTATTTGATATTTCTCCTGTTAGTATAGAATTTCACACTTTCTATCGAACTCCATCATCCATGTCATTGTCAACTGTTTAATCGTTGAAATGCTTGGTCCTATCATTGAATCCACTTTGTAGGTACGTGTTCATTGTCAGGTCTTAGAAGGCAGCATAAACAACATCACGTTATCAGTCCATGGGCTGTTCTGCAAATACAAAAACACTCTTAGAATAACCATAAACATTGTAAATATATAATTTAAAATTTAACACAGTGGCAGATTAAATGTGTATGGCAAGTAGATAAACATGTATGTGTATAGCTTGAAAACATATTTATCTAGTATTCACAATGTACGTTTTTTATCATTTGCGCGTAGCCTAATATTCAGTTAATGATCAAGTCACATGGTTTTTTTACCACATTTCTTACTTGCCAGGGGTGTTTGCCCCAAACGGCACTAATCAGGGGTATCATAGCGGATCTTTCGTGTGTTTTGCCTCAATATATTATGGCATCGCAATTTTTTTTGAACATGCATACTTATAATCACATAAATAATGAAACTAGGCCCATAAACTATCCATAAACCATGAAAATCGGGAGAAATAGGAAATATTACAGATAAAAATATTCAATAATCAAGGTATCTGTAACCAAAACCGCACTTTGTGCGAGTGTTCTGCTTAATTATAGGTGCTTCGAGGGAAAACAACCATGGGTCGCAAACTAGAAACCTGGTCGGGTACTTTGGTCAGCTTGTTTTTATTTCAAACGCCTTACTAAGCAATGAAAAGTCAAGATTTACTTACCGAATCGACGTGTTTTAACGGCCATTAAAATAGTCGGTGTATCCACTTCCGACTCCATACGTTACCCCCATTGTATTTAAATGGCGACAAGACAGAAATGCGCGGGACGTCTAGCAGATGCGGATGCTGCAAAAAAGTTTTCGCACCAAAATGGAGTTACGGGGTTTTGGTTCGGCACCGTCGATATATGACTACCTCCTATTCATTTTAAAATGCTTTTAATGATATATTGCAGCACTTTTTGAGCAATGCAGTTTGTTTTGAATTTGGCATCATTTGTAATAGAACGTAAATTTTATGTTCTTACTCAATTTTTTATTTTATGGGCATGCTCGTAAGGTTACCCGGCCCTTCTTAATGCCAAACGAATTTAATGTTGTGGCTCTAGATCTAGTTACATTTAGGGAAAACTTGGAAAAAAAGGTCGGTTGGGTTACAATAAACACATTATTAATGTGTGGATGCCTAACGGTAATTATCATCTGAACACACTAGTCTTGGTGCAATGCTTGAAGCCTAAAACCGAACAATGACCACTATATCACGTGACTAGAAATAACGAGTGAAAATCGTGATTGATAGCTCACGGTGTGTTCAGGTGTTGACATTTTTGTGTTATACTTGGTGGGTTTGTGTCATATTGTAGTATGCTGTGCCAATACAGAACTGATAAGGTAAGTTATAGTTTGGCGAATATAAGTTTACGTATACTAGTATATCATCTGTATCTGTATAAGTTCCACGAAAGTGTATCATTAAATTAGCAAAAGTCTTCGAGTTATGTGTGACTCGGTATTATGGATATATGGATTTTCTTGGCGAATTCGATCTATCAGCCGATCAGTAATTAGTTCTAGCCTAAAACTTGTTAGTGAAACATAGTGCAACATAACCTGAAACATACGTAGGGTCTAACATTAGCACTAATCAGTAGTACGAAAGAGAAGTTATGAAATGTTTATTTTAATCAAAAGTCATTACTGATTCTGGTAACGAGTTCCAGTCGTGAATACTCAACACTTTCTGACTAAAGTTTGATAAACAAATGAATATTTGTATCAACGTTACTTGCTATTTGTAAATCCAATTTTGAATTTTGATGTCCTTGTTGACGTTGGTTTAGTTCCAGGAAAAGGGTGGACAGCCAATTATGTGATGCTTTTGTGTAAGAACTATAGGCGTTTGTTTCGTCAACACTTCTTCCTTGTCTTCCATCCTAGCTGATGCAGTATGATCGGTACACTTCTTTTTTTATCCATAGTATTCCGTTTTAGTCATTGCATCCTAATATGGGGGCATATCTTTGTTTGTTTTCAATTTTATCGTAATGGGAATCGTTTGTTTAGTAGCGTTTGATAACTGGATAACAATATGGAACAGGTTGGGACAATACTTAGTCTAGATTTAGAAATTATTGAGTCAAATGCTTAAATCCAGATATAAAATGTACTAATAAGTAGGTGTACATAGTTTGCTTAAGGTTATTGCTACCTTTTATGCGGAAGGTTAAACATCGCAGTCCCTAAGACGTATCTCAAGCATCTATCTACCATGATCAAAACGTATGCAACAGCTTAAAATTGATGTGTCGGTTCTTTTTATGTCTCAAAATTGAGATAATTCTGAAAGTTAATATTAATTTACATTATTGATAAAAATATTAATTGACATTATTGATAAAAATATCGAAGAAACTATTGATGAAACCTTACGAATGATTTTTTCCACTTTCTTTAACACATAATATCGCAAATTGTAAAACGTAACACTGTGTGCTCACCAAAACTAGTCAATATTTTAAATGCAGAATAAACACCTCTTTTAAAAATTGTTAACATACTGGATTATAAACGTTTATTAACCACTTATTATCGCAAAAACTATGGACAACGGATGCGAAACTTTTCTGAAATCACTATAAGTTAAATTAAAAAATTCTAGCCCAGCAATCGTCATTTGCTATGAAACTTTTATAATTTTAACTGTATTTGTTGCAGATACGAAAACAGTATGTTGTTAAACGATTTTTCACGTTAAACACATTTTTAAAAAAATACATATTTTAAAATACTCTTTAAAATACATGTAACTTAAGTATATAATAAGCTTTACTGTTTGATTACGTACATGCGAAATTTCATGTATGGCAAGTTTTATGCTTTTTGAACCAAAACTCTAATTTTAGTGTTTAAGGGTTTTCCCCTAAATCTAAGATTATCTAAAAAGAACTTGCCGAGCAAAACTGTTGGGAATTTGCAAAATGATTCACATTGATCTGATCTTCATAAAATAACAGGTTTTATATACCTTGTACAGAAACATCCAAAAGGGCGGTGATGAACCCATTGTGTAAACAAAATAATAAATTAATGCTGCATTTTGTCTTTACAGAGTTATTGCCCGTTTGGTTATTTTTGTGGAGCCGTTGTGTTCAAGGTGAAGCGCTGTCTATTGGAAATGATCGAGAATGGAGAACGATGAGTTCAAGTCAAAGGTAACCGTTGTTAAACCTTCATTGACAGATGTCTGAAATATTGGAATGAAACTTTCTGTATACATGTAGGTTGTTTGTACTCGTGTGGAGACGCTTGTGATTGAAAGCTGAACTATAGGTCAAAGTTGCAGTAACTAAAAGCGGGACCTTGTCTATAAATAGCGTCTAGAGTCCCTTCTAAAATTTCTCAATTTCAAATCAATAATATTTAGTTATGTGACATAGGGATGACTCTTTTTGTTTTAGTAGTTTGTTTGTAGACCATTAGTACTTTTATATATTTACAATAGGACTGATGGGAGACATGTCTTTGTTACGAACGTAGAAAATCAGTTTCTGTCCATGCACTGTTTGCGGTCGAGCGTGGCATCCGTCTTGCGGCGCTATTGTTTTAAATGTATGAATAATTGTTGAAGTGATTTGGATTCAATGCTAAGAGTACATATTGTTTGTGTATGTATATTGAAAACAAAACAATAAAGATAGCGGTGTCCCTAACATCAAATGTGTTTATCGTAGTTATTTACATATCTTTCTTTTCTCATGATTCGTCTAAGGGTATAACAGCATTGTATCGTATCACAATGATTTGACAAAACACCTTTTGTAGATTTCATTTTGTTTGAATAAATGTTAATTGAGTTTGTTTCATGACGAGTTTCGGGGTATTTTAAATTATGTTATTTGCTTATAATTCCTAACAATCTGGGGTACTACATTTGAGTTGAAGGGCAGTTTCTATAATTTATTTTTGTTTGAACTTGCCTGTCATATAATGTGGGTTAAAGGAATATGTGGAATCTATTATAATCGAAATTGCTCATTGTCATGATGTTCATTTTAGAAACGGTTAGGATTAATTATATCAAATTTTCAATTAATAACCGTTTGTTAAGTTATTTAATTGGTGTACTGCTGTATTTAAGTTAAGCAGCAGTCGGAACTTATGCTTGGAAATATATTATGAAAATGTCAAATACTGCATTGCGTATTATTTCGTCCGGTGAATAATTTCAAGTATCTGCGAGTGAGAGATGTATTTGTTCTTTCAATTGGTTTGTGCTTAGCACCAGGCCAGTATGTGCATGTATCTGTTGAATACATATACCTCTGTGGTTTAAGTGCGGCATAAATACAAGTAAATTAATTAATGGTATTTTACTTGCCTTTCAATTTGTTTGTGCTTAGCGCCAGGCCAGTATGTGCATGTATCTGTTGAATACATATACCTCTGTGGTTTAAGTGCGGCATAAATACAAGTAAATTAATTAATGGTATTTTACTTGCCTTTCAATTTGTTTGTGCTTAGCGCCAGGCCAGTAAGTGTGTGTGTCATTGAATACATATACCTCTGTGGTTTAAGTGCGGCATAAATACATGTAAATTAATTAATGGTATTTTACTTTCAATTTGTTTGTGCTTAGCGCCAGGCCAGTATGTGTGTGTGTCATTGAATACATATACCTCTGTGGTTTAAGTGCGGCATAAATACTAGCGAATGAATCTATGATTTAGTCTTGCTCTTCAATTATATTGTGCTAGCATTATACCAGTATATGTGGCATAATATGCCATGCAGTAATACAATTTTGCATTATATATTTTCAAGCATATGGTCGAACTGTTTCTTAACTTAAAGACTGCAGTAGTCCAGTTGCGCAACTTAAAGAAAGTTTTAATTGAAAGTTGGATATAACTAGTCCTTAACTAAAATGAACATCATGACTATGAGCAATTTAGATTAAAATAGTTGCCGCATATTCCTTTAACCCACATTAAATGATTGGTATTTTCAAACAGGGATAAGTTATTGAAACGGTCCTGCTAGTCAAATGTCATACCACAGAGTGTTCCAAACTATAAGCAAATGACAAAATTGAAAATATCCCGAAACACGTCATTAACGTGCTCAATTAAAATTTGTTCAAACAAAATGAAATCTACAACTGTGTCTGGCCAAACATTGAGATACGATACAATGCTGCATACCCTTAGACGACTCCTAAGAAAAGAATGATATGTACATAACTATGCTTAACACATCAGTTGTTAGGGACACCACTATCCCTTCGTTTTGCTTTTTAATAGACATACACAAATAATATGTACTCTTTACATTGAATCTAACTCGGTTCAGTAATTATTTCTATATTCAAAACAAGAGTGCCTCCAGACGGGCGCCATTCTCGACCACAGCACATTGTCAGAGTCTGTTACTTTCTAATGTTTGCTACAAAGACTTACATCCAAGCAGCCCTATTGTCACTATTTTAAAAACGTTCTTAGTCTTCAAATAAACTGACAAAACAAAAAGGTTCATCCCTCTGTCATTATACCTAACTTAACATTAGTGACTTGAAGTAGGTTTTCAAATCCCTTGACATCGACAAAAAAACATCAGTTCAACTTCCATGCACATCAGGCCTTACTTAACCCTTCACGTTCAGGTTTACTTTCAAAATGCGGATACTTGTACAATAATTAGAGCGAACATTTACAAATTAAGGACTTCAAGTTGCTTGGTTTTCTAAAAAATATGTCCTGTTTAATACCAAATGAGGTATCTGAGAGCGCCTAGAATACACGAGATTGGTCCATTGTTTTGAAAATATTTCCGGCGGACGATGCCCCCGGATACCTCTACCTATCTATTTACATTCGAATTATCCTATATTGAAAAGAAAACTCGCACAGCACTAAGGCATTTTATCTGATTAATCACTCTCTTTTACTTGAAAAAATGGTAGAATACAAGATTTACCTAAGTTCTCAGAACTGGTTTAAGTCATATCTGTCTGAACGATGCCAACAAGTGTCTTTACAAGGAAAGTTATCAACCTCACGTGAAATAGCACCAGGCGTGCCCCAGTGCTCTGTCCTTGGGCCCATTCTTTTCATTATTTGCATTAATGATTTGCCATAGGTGGTACGGTGGTCGAGCGGATAGCCTGCTTGACTGCTGATCGAGAGGTCCCGGGTTCGATCCTCAGCCGGGGCACTTGATCATTTCTGAAACGCTTTTCTGTGTTTCCCACCTAACTAGAGATGAACTGGTTAGCAACCCAGAGGTAGTCTCGCGTGTATCGGTGCTATACACCGGGCACGTTAAAGAACCAAGGTGTCTCTTCTGAAAGAGCTAGGGCATCTCGCCCGGATACCTTGTATCACACCACTATCTCTTCCACCTGCTGTCCCTTCAGCAAAAACACAGGACCCCATT
Organism: Spisula subtruncata; assembly: GCA_963678985.1. Taxonomy (NCBI): domain Eukaryota; kingdom Metazoa; phylum Mollusca; class Bivalvia; order Venerida; family Mactridae; genus Spisula; species Spisula subtruncata. The sequence goes on along the minus strand of OY787670.1, from coordinate 44,283,542 downwards.
GGAAATAAGTGCTTGCACTTTCATGGGTTATCCTTGACCGAGAGGTTCAAATAATTACAAAAAATAATTACAAATTGCATTTACACGATTCTCTTGCAGACATGTTTGCAGATGATACTACTATCACTGCAGTTGGGTCATCTTTACATACTGTTTGTGGAACCCAACATACTAGTCTGCATACAGTCCATGATAGGTGTCAAAGAAACTCAATGATACCAAATCCTCAAAAGACTAAAGCAATGGTGATCTCACCATCAAACACTTTTGACAGACTTGCCTTAAGTGATGAACATAAACGTCTACTCAATGATCATAGTATTGATTTTACAGCAGTTGAAAAATTATCAGGAGTCCATGTTGATCACAAGCTAAGTTGGAATACCCAAGTTAAACTTATTCTTAAAAATTTGTAATTCAATGTTATACCTGCTTTTAAGAATCAAGCAATTTCTTTCTACACATATGAGAATTTTTTATTCAATGCCTACATCTTGCCACACCTTGATTACTGCTGCACAATATGGGGTAACTGTAGTGATACATCTCAGAATTTATTTCAAGAACTGAAATTTCATGACCGCATCCTCCATAAAAAGGCAACTTTTGTACATAAATCTCTTAACAATATTTTTCCCGAATACATGTCAAACCTCTTTAAAGAATCAGACAACATATCTTTACGATGACACTCAAACCACGCACTGTATGTCCCAAACCCACGTCTGGAATTTTGTAGAAAATCACTAGCATATTCAGGACCAGTTATATGGAATAATATTCCATTGATTATTCCCCAGTCTAATTCTCTAATTGCCTTCAAAAGGTCATACATATCATGGTTCTACTCTGGTGGGCAAACTTACGTATCCGATATTTTTTCAACTTGGATAAGTTGTTGAAACGGTCCTTCAACTCAAATATCGTACCCCAGATTGTTGGGAATTTTAAGCAAATGACAAAATTTAAAACGTCCTGAAACCCGTCATGAACAAAATGAAATTGGCAAAAAGGTGTCTTGCCAAAACATTGTGATACGATACAATGCTGGTGTATCATTAGTCGACTCCTAAGAAAAGAATGATATGTACATAACTATTCTTAACACATTTGTTGTTAGGGACACCTTTTGGTTTGCTTTTCAATAGACAAACACGAATACTATGTATTTTAAAATTGAACCTAGCACACTTCAACAAGTCTTTCTACATTCAAAACAACAGCGCCTCAAGCCGGATGACATGCTTGACTACAGCATAGTGTCAAAATCTGTTATTTATTATTTTTAGAAACAAAGACCTACACCCAACCAGCCCTAGTGTCACGATTTTAAAAAGTATTTACAATGTAGTCTTCAAATAAACTGACAAAACAAAACAAAATGGTCCATCCCAATGTTAACAATCCTTTGACATTTAAACGTCACCGTGGTTCTACTTTATCAGAGGATGTACGTAGCGTATCCCTACGTTTTCCGAAGTCAAGCGTAAACGTAAATACGAGCAAATACGAACGTACGTGGGGAGAAGATTTTAAACCGTTAATTGATATTCTATAGTTAGGAAATAGGTCTTAGTTTTCCGTGATAAGTAACAAAATCGCGTTTAATCATAAAATTAAATGTACATTAGGCCAGAGCCTTTTCATCAATACTAATTATGCACCCATCTTTGAAGAGGGGTATATTATTGCTTTATACATGTTGGTTGGTTGGTAGGTCGGTATGTCGGTAGATTAAAGGGTTTCCGTTCAATAACAACAATAACAAGAACGTCATGCCCTATAGCCTTCCAGCTTTACATGGGTGTTTGTTAGCAACAGAAGACGACCCTATTAATTTTGAGGTCAGTAGGATAAAGGGCAAGGTCACTGTGACCTTAACCATTTTCTGTAGATCAAGTGGTATCCGTTCATTAACTTGAGACAAATGATCTTCCAACTTTGCTTGGAAGTTGGCTAGCTAGCAATATTAGATGACTTAGAGATCGGTGGGTCAAAGGTCTAGGTCACGGGGGTAGTGCACGTTATTGACCTAGCGTGAGATTAATCTTAACCCCCTCGGTTGACTCAACGTCAACTATATAAGTTAGCAGACGACTACCGTTCTGCGGTATAACGTACTACGCATATTGCTATCAAAATGAGTAAAATTATCAATTTTCGCGACATTTTGGTGTTGATAAGGGTAAATTCAGAGACGCTGTTTAGCCTTTCTGTGTGTGTTTAATGTAAATTTTTACCAAAGTGTCTCCTTCATAAGTTTTCCTAGTCCGTGCAATCGGTAAATTGCCAGAGTTGTCTTTAAAAGGTCGATTAAATGACTAAACTCGTATTGTTATTCACGAAAAAAGTAAGCTCGGTCTGTCGAAATAAGATGTTTTTGTTTATTTTCTTCGTTAAAATACACAACTTAAATCGGGCGAATTGTTAGTGCATCTTAGTGGTTTTTCGATCAATTGTTCTGGAATTTGGTCACAAAATATCTGTTCATTATAAACAAAATGGCCAGTTCAAAAAATCTACATTTCGTTAATACAGCAATTCCAGAAGCTTATAAGTACTGCTGTCAATATTTGCGAGTGAGTAGCGGCATAATCCTGGATCGTTGAACCTTCGTATGAATATCTGATATACTATAGCATGCTACCGAGTTACACAAATTCCCGATGAAGTTAAAACTCAATTTGGATAAGCATAAGTAGTCAGTAATTTGGAAATATCGTCTCTAAAGTCTCCGAGCTGGTCTCAATTTCATGTCCCCAAAATTGATAACATTACTTATTTTACTAGCAATATCCGTTGTACGTTATACCGCAGTGACTGTCCCCCAAAAACTAAAAATACTAAAACTCTTCTGTGGGCCTAGCCCGTATCCGGTGGCGAGGATAAAGAAACGCATTAACTCAAAATTAAATCTACTCATTGCACTGGAGAGGGTCGATATCTAATATTGAAATAACTTGTGGCCCGATCCTTTTGTAATGAATATAAAATGGTTAAAGTTTCTATGGTTTACATTTATGATATGATTCTATTTCTTGTAATTAATTGTATATATGCAAACCCTTTGTAATTGTTGTAAAAATTCATGCAATAAAATATGATTAAACTAAACACTTCACTAGTATACACAGACTTTTGTCCGTCAGTATCATTACATGAATATTTCATGTGACTTCCTGTGTGTTTAAACGCAAGCGAATTAAAACCCAAAGACCCATTTAATTAATACTTGTGGATCAGTTAATTAATATTGAGTTTAAACCGTATACAAATTATACACATTTGCATAATAACGTTGTAAAATATAAGGACCTAATTAAATACTGTTCATGTAACTTGGTGTCGTCATTTCTGTACAGTGAGGCATTTATTTACTTATAATACTAGTATACTCCTCAAAACATTTTAAGGACCATTGTTTCAAATTCCTATTTTATAATAAGTTTATATATTTACATTTATACTGTTCTGGCATTATTTTACTTAATGTATGGATCAATGTAAAACACAACATATCGTGCGTTATTGCACGGGTAACGTGTATTTTTTTCTTTTGAAGTGTCTCTTCGCGAAATGACGTGTTTTGCGGACCATTCACTGCAACAGGCACTCCTGACATTTAGCTCTTTCAGTTAATTTTCAGGTAAAATCGGGGTAGTTATTGACTTTAAAAGTGATAATACGCCAAAACGACCCTAAGGGGGCATATACCAGTTGGTGACATTGACTGAAGTATCGGAATGGTACTGGCCGGACAGGGCTCGAGTCACCTGGGATGCCAATTTAACGTCGGTCATACCGAGGTGGGGCGTTCGTTGAAGAGCTGCATGGGCTCTGGATATGTTGATCAGGGCCTAAGAAGGTTCCGTCTGACAGAAAAAATTTACTCTGGTGACCGTTATATTGTCAACATTACTAAACACATGGGTTCGAGCCCGCTAAAAAGTTGGATGTTCACTTCTGATTGATATCTGAGGTTCGTATCTGTGAACAAACTTTTAGAAACAGGCTTCACACAATAAATATTGATCTTCATGTTCGTGCTTGTCGCCCAGAATCGACCACAGTATACAGGTTATTAAGACGTTATTTTCTGTGAAACCCCGAAACATTACTTTAGTCAGACTCGGATATATTCAGTCATAAGGCACGTCAAAATTGTGTGTTGACTTTATTTATGCAAAAAGGAGTGTTTGGCGGCAGAAAAAAAACTAAATATCCCGGGATTGTTGTTCCCAGGAACACTACATGTTAAGTGACCCGTTAGTGTTTGTTGTGGAAAGGTCTATGATGGATTTGCTGATCCGTGTGTCATCCAAACTGGTTTCAGTAGGTGTTTGCTATCACGATAACGTTCCGTGTGAATGTGTACGACCTACGCTGATGCTCTAAGGTCAGGGTGTTGTGCTAATGGATGCTAATGGTCGTTCGCACAAGGCTCAAGTGGGTACTGAGCATTGGAAACACGGGGTATAGCATGTTCGGCTTTCCTGACTTTATTCCGATAGAGCATGCATGCGAAATGTTCCAGAAAATGTTCAGTGCAAGCAATATCTAATAACAGACCCATGGAACGGGCACATGCACTAATTATGAGGATTCGGCCAAAACCCCCCTATCTGCAAACAGGATGTTAATTATCAGCTTCAAACACATGTGTAGAGCTGTAATGGAAGCTAAAAATAGTCATTTGTGGTTTTGGAGTTTAACGTGTTTCGATACCGTTTGTAAAACAGTATACCCCACCCACCACAATGCGAACGTTGACATTTCGGTAGTGACATGAACTCTTGATCTAGCACGTGTTTAATTGTGTTCACCGCACTTGAGTAAGTTTAAACTTGTAAATTAAACATATTGCTACTTTAATATCCGAAGCTGTTTTGCTGTTTGTAATAACATTGATCGAATCTTAGCCCTTTCAATATGTGGTCCTTAAATTTTTTTGAGGAGTATATCATGAATATACAAATGTTCTTGGTTGATACTACCACTACACGACCACATTGAGGACCAACACAATAAAGTAAACACCATTATACAGATGCAGTATATCGACGGTGCCAAACCAAAACTGCAAAAAGACAGCTTTTCAGGAGACGAAAAAAACGTATGTACTTCGTTGAAATAATACCGACGACGACACCCTACCTGATCCTATTTGGAACTAAAATCTACTCCGAAATGTACGAGAATATGTTGACTTGTACTAAATCGGAGTTTGATTGTCATATACGGGATTTTCGACTAACCTTTTTGAATCCAATAAAAATGCGGTATTTTGTCACCTGACTGTAGTGAAGTAACGCGATTGGCTATTTAGATGGCGACTAGACAGAAATGCGCGGGAAATCTAGCAGATGCGGATGCTGCAAAAAAGTTTTCGCGCCAAGATTGAGTTACGGGGTTTTGGTTTGGCACCATCGATATGTAATTGCTCAATTCACATAGTCTGAGTCAGAGTACAACACCAACATAAAACTTGGACCCAAAACAAGGATCTGATATATTTGTAAAGTAGCCGGAAATACCACCAGAATGCATCTCCGGCCATCTATGATGACACATTTTTTCGGGGGAGTAGGCCTATGCCCCCGGACCCCAACAAATTTGCCTACACCACATTCTTGGGCAAGCTACGCCCCTGCTTACGACCTTATAAGACTCATACATTTTTGAAATCTGCTCAACAAGGCGCTTCTTATGAGCCTATTTTCATGAAAATCGGAAATTGTCATGTTGACCAAATGGGATAAATTACAGACCGTTTTCTCTTGTTTTCTCAATATATCGATTTTGTAGTTACGCATGTATCAATGCATACTCAGAACGAAGTCTACATTCAGTCATTTTATTTTAGCAGTCGTATATAAAAGGTTTCTTTTGTATCGTATCCTTGCAATCTCACGATTGCCAAGCACTTGGCGTTGTCTGTTTTGCTGGACTTGATCCTCGGTTGTTTCCCTACATCCCTCCAAGATAAGAAGGGGTGGCCTTTGAGCTCGCCTTTGTCATGGCAGCATCGTCTTTGTGCTTTTTTAAAGTTTGTCGCTTAATTGAGACGAACAAACTACCTGGCGCGTGTTTATGGTCGCACGGTCATGGACTCATGATATAAATTATAATACAATAATTATAAATTATTGTTAAATAGCAAAATTTTCTTTCGTTTTGCCCTAAACTAGTGTTGACAATAGAACCGGAATAATACTACTACTTTAGATTGAAGTGGTTATCAGTGTCATTTTATTTAATTTTCCAAATTAATTTTACTTGTGTATTTGAGAGCATATCAAATTTATGATTGGCAATCGAGATATATAGCGCCATGCTATAAAAAACATGAAATGATTGATATTTGCGAAAATCTATAAGTTTATTCAATACACCCAGTCTGGACCAGCTTGGTGAATTACCCCCATTTAATAAATCTGCATTATGCAAATTCTAAAACCTGAATACAGTAATTAAGAAAATCTATATATCAAATACAAGCTAGGGTTGGGTTGGGTGAAGTTAGTACGTATACTAACATTTTAAAGGAGATACTCTTTTGTTTTCTGCATTTCGTAAAGTAAATTTGGTCCTGTTCTGTTCTTTTGTAAAAGATATACATGTTCATGTCAAACTGTATGGTATGTCGACATTCTTGCTACACTTTCATATTTTGTATGAACATCACCTTTACTTTTGCCAGATGTTTTTTGTCACTGGCAAGCAGGAAAAAGGATCGACGACGTAAGACGAGCATCATTGTCTTACTCCTGCCCTGCGTTCTACGTAGAATCACGTTATGTAACGTTAGTAACGTGATTTCACTTCAAACGGGAGCTATGATAACACTGTATTCAAAGCTTTTCAATATACAGATTGTCATTCGCTGGCAAAGGAGACCATTCATCTCTGCAATGTGTGTTGTGTGTAATTCATTTTCAGGTCGACGTGGTGGTAACAATGGCGGAGATTGGTCCAGAAGTGGAGCACGTGGCAGGCACCACTAGGTTCGGACGGGTTTTTGGAATGTCAGAGGGTGGTGTGCTGATAAACATTCTGATAATTATATTTTAAGAGCTAATTGTGTTAGTTCTTTAAACCTTGATATTGTTGGTATTGGAGAAAGCCATTTGTTAGGGCTCAACTGTTTAGATGTTGATGGTTATATATATTATGGTAATAATAGGAAATTTATCCATAGAAATGCCAGACATGGTTCTGGCGGTGTAGGTTTTTTAGTTAAAAATACACTTTTAAATGATTTTGATATCACTGTTCTTAATGATTGCCATGAAGGCATACTATGGCTACAAATGAAGCACAAATATGATGATATATGCCTGTTACCTTGTGTCTGTTACCTACCACCAGAAAATTCTTCCCGATATTCAAATGTTCATTCTTTTTATGAGCATTTGTTGCAAAATGTCTACGAGTATCAAAATAATGGTATTGTTTTTGTATGTGGAGATCTTAATAGTCGCTGTGGAAACAATGAGGACTTCATTGCTGGTGTAGACAGTATTGTGCACCGTAATGTTGTTGATTTTAAGTCAAATGCCTATGGTGATCATCTTATACAGTTTCTCATAGATTGTAACATGTGTATGTTAAATGGTCGGAATTATCTGCACAATGATTTCACATCTATTTCTACAAAAGGCTGTTCTGTAGTAGACTATTGTCTGATAAGTCATGATAACTTACATTATTTTACAGATTTTAATGTTGTACATGTCTCTGATTTATTAAAAACAATTGGTATTGAAAACTGTATTGCAAAAAATGTACCTGATCATTCTATCCTTTCTTGGAAAGTAAGTATTAATAGTACACTGCATTCTCAGACCCCAGAGCATAATGAATCAGCTCCAAATTTTGATAAATTTGACTTAAAGAACATCCCAGGAAGTTTTCTGTTTGATGACAGTATACTGACAGAAGTCAATATCTTAATTGACAAACTGGAGCAAGGTATGAGAATGCAGTCTGATATTGATACAGCTTACAATGGATGGTGTGACATTGTTAAATGTGAAATGTATGATAAATTGTCCTACAAAACTATACATGCTAATTCACACTCTGTTAAAAGAAATAGAACATCTAAACCTTGGTGGAATGTTACTTTAACACATTTGTTTAAAGATTTGCACGATGCTGAGAGAAAATGGTTGAAATGTAATAATAGATCTCAAAAGATTACTCTGAAACATAGGTATGTTGTCATTAGAAAATGTTTTGATAGAGAAGTACAGCGTTGCAAGCGGTTGTACTGGTATAAGATGCAGTCTGAATTGCTATCCAATCTTGAAAATGACCCGACAAAATTCTGGAAAAGTATTGGCAAAGTCGGTATTGTGTCCGAGCGTAGTAACTCTATACCTATGCAAGTAATTCTTGATGATGGCACTATCTCGGAGGATGTTAAAACTGTACTAAATAAATGGAAACATGATTTCTCTAGTTTATTGAACATTGATAATGCCAGCCAAAATGTGTTTGCTAATGTTACAAATGTGGTTGATATATCACTGGATGATGATATTAGCATAAATGAAGTTGTCAAGGCTGTTGAAAAGGCTAAACTCTGTAAGGCTGCTGGTGTTGATCTAATACCATCAGAAGTGTTAAAGAACAATGCCTCTGTGTTAGTTTTACATAGTTTATTCAATGTTTGTTTTCAAACTGGGCAGGTTCCTGCTATGTGGTCTAGAAGTATCATAAATCCCATTCCAAAATCCAGTTGTAATGAGAAAAAAGACCCAATGTCATATCGTGGTATAAGTTTAGCTTGTACTATGTATAAAATGTACACTAGTATTTTAAATGATAGAATTGTTAAGTGGACTGATACAAATGGTCTAATTGTGGAAGAGCAAAATGGTTTCCGCAAAGAGCGTAGTACAATTGATCATATTTCTAGCTTAACAAACATCATTGATACCCGCAAGAAAAATAAACAGGCAACCTTTTGTGCCTTCATAGATTTTCGCAAGGCATTCGACTCAGTCGACAGAAACCTACTATGGCATAAGCTGTCCGATATTGGCATGTCAACCAAAATGCTTCAGGCAGTTAGATCATTGTATCAGAACGTATCAGCTTGTGTTCGAGTCAATGGACACCTTACTGACTGGTTTGAGGTTAATACAGGAGTGCGTCAAGGTTGCTCATTATCAACTGTTCTTTTTAACATATTTTTAAATGATCTTGCTGTTTTAGTAAAGAATCTCCATTGAGGAATTTCCATTGGAAATGAACATGTGTGTATACTCTTATATGCAGATGATATTGTTTTGATTGCAGAAAACGAAAATGATTTGCAAGCTATGTTAACATTATTGAATGACTGGTGTAAATCAAACAATATGTTTGTAAATGTTAAGAAAAGTAATATTGTTCACTTTCGTCCAGACTCTATACAAAGGTCCGAATATGTGTTCCACTGTGGTCAGTCAGTTTTAGATTATGTTAATAGTTATATGTACCTTGGTATTACATTAACTGAGCACCTTGATTATAATATTACAGCTAAAGTTGTTGCTCAGAGTGCAGGGCGTGCCTTGGGGTTTCTCATTGCTAAATTTAAGAGCACCGGGGGTTTACCGTATGATGTATACACCAAATTGTACAACTCTTATGTTGTTCCTATTATTTCATATGGGGCGTCTGTATGGGGAGTAAAAACATATCACTGTATTAATGCAGTCCATCACAGAGCAATGAGATTCTACCTTGGTTTGGGTAAATATACCCCAAATGCTGCTGTTCAGGGCGATATGGGCTGGAAGCCTATTTATATAGAACAGTGGAAGTCAGTATGTAACCATTGGTATCGATGTTTGAACTATGATAACACTAGAATTAACAAAAAAATATTTGTTTGGTCATCATGTAATGGTAATAACAGATGTAGAAATTGGTCTTTTATTGTTAAGGACAAAATGAAGTTGCTTAACTTAGATAGATATATGCATTTGCCTTTCTCTCGCAAACAGTTTTTGAATGATGTATCTGATGTAATGATGCAAACCCATACTTTAAAATGGAGGGATGATCTTGATCGAGTAGCTTCTGTTAATGGTACAGGTGGTAACAAATTGAGAACGTATAGGCTTTTTAAAAACTCGTATGATGTTGAGATGTATTGTAAAATACATCTATCCTTTAACCATAGATCGGCACTTGCGAAATTTAGATGTGGTGTTGCACCATTAAGAATAGAAACTGGGCGCTATGAAAATTTACCTGTTAGCGAGAGAAAATGCCCATTTTGTTTAAATGTTGTTGAAACAGAAATTCATGCCTTGTTAGAATGTCCTATGTATGAATGTGATAGAAATCTACTTGTAGAGAAAGCCGTATCTATTAATAACGGTTTCCCTGCAGTTAATGTTATTGAGAAGTTCAAATTTTTGTTCAGCCACCCTGTTTTGATAAGGATTTTAGCAAAAACCTGTTTTAACATTTTAACTAGACGTAACAATGTACTGTACAGTAAAAATATGTAGGTTGATTATTATATCAGAACCTTTTTTTAGCTTTTTATTATAAATAGATGAAACAGTGTATTACACAGTTAAGCTCTAGTGGTGTACTCACTGCATTTTTAAAAAAAAAAAATGTATTTTCTAAATTTTGTCCCACAACTGTAGAATACAATATTGCTTGTCTATGTTAGCAATTTCTTACATCTTAATCTCTTTTTTTTATTCAAGTTAGTTAATTATAATATCTGCTATTCTAACTTTTTTATCCAATATTGTATGTCTTAACTACTATTGGTAGCATTGTATTTTATGAGATTGTACATGATTTGAAAGTCTCTTATAATTCTATATAGAATGGCCATATACATGTTTTATCTGTGATAACATATTTTATCTGTATTGACTTGTATATATGTAAAGAATGTAAATGGATGAGACAGAAATAAACTATTAAACTTTTAAACTGGTTGGCTGTTGTGTGTGTGTACGGATGTTGCTGACAAGTTTGATTCTCACATGAAACACCCAACCACGTTCATGACAAGATTGACCCATTGGTGCAGTGACAGGCAGCTCGTGACTTACGCACGAGCCTCTTCTGTATCGCCTGCTGACACTGTTGCGTCGACATGACTTTTGCCCATTGTTTGATAACTTTTTGAAATTGTGAGTGAGCCAAGCTGGCGTTCACCATACAAGTTGTTTTGGAATTCTTGTTTCATGCAATTCCTGTAACGTAACAAGGAAACCTAGCTGCCACTCGGACCTACGATTGTTGTAGTGTAGTGTAGATGTTGTACATGTTGGTACGTATGGTCCAGTATCAGGGATACGGTTTTGCCACTTGATGCCTAAGGTTTTGCGTAGGTATACTGTGTGAAAGCAGTTCAGTTTTTTTCAACTTTTTTTAGCATGTCTTTGGTAGGCCTACACCGTCTATGTCTCACACAAATAAAGCAATTACGTTAGTACCACAGCTCTTCAATACGCTGCACATGAAATCAGCAGGGCTGGTCGTGATGCTATTACTAACAGTAGTATAAATGTATGTTTTCACATTTGAAACATAAGCAAACGTGTTCACCATAACACACGGAGCGTTCATGTTTGATGTTTGCACCATGGTTTGATTAGTTGTTCCTTTTCCTAGTGGAAGATTGGTCAAATCATGCAACTAGACGGACTGTACCAATTGAATATTACATAATTGTTTGGGGTGACAGTGGGTTCGTCAAATCTCCGGTTCGTCAAACTTAACTTTCTGTACAAAATAGGTTGTGGTTTCGTCAAATTGAATTATAGTGGCCGGGATTTGAGTTGATATACATAGAAGTGTGAACAAACACCTTTTTATAAGATTTGATTGTATTGTATGGGGTTGGCAATTGATTTATTTGTAATATTGTGTGATAATCAAGAAATTGTTGGTGTGTTTCTAATTTAACAGGTATTACAATTTTAACTTAATTAAATGATAATTATCATCAGTTTATCAGTTTTGTTTGGCCGTTGCATGTTTATCATACTATGACAATTTCAAACGCACACAGAGTAATTACATGGATGGTGTGAATCACTCTAAATTATCACTTTGACGAACCCGATTTTTGTTTATACTATAAATTCATTTTGACGAACCGGGGATTTGACGAAACCACAGTAATTCGTTGTTTGTACCGTTTATGCGCATTATTATTTTAAAGACATGCTCAATGATCAAGGCTGAAGCTGAGAACGACTACTATCCATGCCATATAATATTTTACGCAAAGTTTTTGCCCAAAACCGACACAACTGCTGTTCACTCATATCGATAGCTTAGAATGAGTAGGTCGCAACTACAAAATTGATATTTTGAGAAAACAAGAGAAAACAGTCTTTTACTCTTTACCTATGGAAAAACAAGTTTTTAAAACGTCATTTGGTCCACATGACAATTTCCGATTTTTATGAAAAAAGGTTCGTAAGAAGCGCCTTTTGAAGCAGATTTCAAGTATGTATGAGTCTTATAAGGTCGTAAGAACTAGTTACGACCTTCTCATTGTAAGCCAGCGAATATGTGACATTTTGTAGACAAATATTATCTTACAATGATAGAACTCATTCTCTGCTGGAGCGTCGAGGATATCTCGTTAAAGGCAGTAATATAAAATACTTACAGTTCTTTTTATCTTTTTGTTGACAGATTTCTTCTTGGGTTCAGATATAATGTGACATGTCCACACAGATATAATGTGACATGTCCGCACAGATATAATGTGACATGTCCGCACAGATATAATGTGACATGTCCACACAGACTAATGTGACATGTCCACACAGATATAATGTGACATGTCCACACAGATATAATGTGACATGTCCACACAGATATAATGTGACATGTCCACACAGATATAATGTGACATGTCCACACAGATATAATGTGACATGTCCACACAGATATAATGTGACATGTCCACACAGATATGTGACATGTCCACACAGATATAATGTGACATGTCCACACAGATATAATGTGACATGTCCACACAGACATAATGTGACATGTCCACACAGATATAATGTGACATGTCCACACAGATATAATGTGACATGTCCACACAGATATAATGTGACATGTCCACACAGATATAATGTGACATGTCCACACAGATATAATGTGACATGTCCACACAGATATAATGTGACATGTCCACACAGATATAATGTGACATGTCCACACAGATATAATGTGACATGTCCACACAGATATAATGTGACATGTCCACACAGACTAATGACAACACAAGATGGGACACCTTCTTCTTGAGTTCAGATGTAATGTGACATGTTGCACAGACTAATGACAACACAAGATGGGACACCTTCTTCTTGAGTTCAGATGTAATGTGACATGTCCACACAGACTAATGACAACACAAGATGGGACACCTTCTTCTTGAGTTCAGATGTAATGTGACATGTCCACACAGACTAATGACAACACAAGATGGGACACCTTCTTCTTGAGTTCAGATGTAATGTGACATGTCCACACAGACTAATGACAACACAAGATGGGACACCTTCTTCTTGAGTTCAGATATAATGTGACATGTTGCACAGACTAATGACAGCACAAGATGGGACACCTTCTTCTTGAGTTCAGATGTAATGTGACATGTTGCACAGACTAATGACAGCACAAGATGTGACACCTTCTTCTTGAGTTCAGATGTAATGTGACATGTCCACACAGACTAATGACAGCACAAGATGGGACACCTTCTTCTTATGTTCAGATATAATGTGACATGTTGCACAGACTAATGACAGCACAAGATGGGACACCTTCTTCTTATGTTCAGATATAATGTGACATGTTGCACAGACTAATGACAGCACAAGATGGGACACCTTCTTCTTATGTTCAGATATAATGTGACATGTCCACACAGACTAATGACAGCACAAGATGGGACACCTTCTTCTTATGTTCAGATATAATGTGACATGTTGCACAGACTAATGACAACACAAGATGGGACACCTTCTTCTTGAGTTCAGATATAATGTGACATGTTGCACAGACTAATGACAGCACAAGATGGGACACCTTCTTCTTGAGTTCAGATGTAATGTGACATGTTGCACAGACTAATGACAGCACAAGATGGGACACCTTCTTCTTGAGTTCAGATATAATGTGACATGTTGCACAGACTAATGACAGCACAAGATGGGACACCTTCTTCTTGAGTTCAGATGTAATGTGACATGTTGCACAGACTAATGACAGCACAAGATGGGACACCTTCTTCTTGAGTTCAGATGTAATGTGACATGTCCACACAGACTAATGACAGCACAAGATGGGACACCTTCTTCTTGAGTTCAGATATAATGTGACATGTTGCACAGACTAATGACAACACAAGATGGGACACCTTCTTCTTGAGTTCAGATGTAATGTGACATGTTGCACAGACTAATGACAGCACAAGATGGGACACCTTCTTCTTGAGTTCAGATATAATGTGACATGTTGCACAGACTAATGACAATACAAGATGGGACACCTTCTTCTTGAGTTCAGATGTAATGTGACATGTCCGCACAGACTAATGACAGCACAAGATGGGACACCTTCTTCTTGAGTTCAGATATAATGTGACATGTTGCACAGACTAATGACAGCACAAGATGGGACACCTTCTTCTTATGTTCAGATATAATGTGACATGTTGCACAGACTAATGACAGCACAAGATGGGACACCTTCTTCTTATGTTCAGATATAATGTGACATGTCCACACAGACTAATGACAGCACAAGATGGGACACCTTCTTCTTATGTTCAGATATAATGTGACATGTTGCACAGACTAATGACAACACAAGATGGGACACCTTCTTCTTGAGTTCAGATATAATGTGACATGTTGCACAGACTAATGACAGCACAAGATGGGACACCTTCTTCTTGAGTTCAGATGTAATGTGACATGTTGCACAGACTAATGACAGCACAAGATGGGACACCTTCTTCTTGAGTTCAGATATAATGTGACATGTTGCACAGACTAATGACAGCACAAGATGGGACACCTTCTTCTTGAGTTCAGATGTAATGTGACATGTTGCACAGACTAATGACAGCACAAGATGGGACACCTTCTTCTTGAGTTCAGATGTAATGTGACATGTCCACACAGACTAATGACAGCACAAGATGGGACACCTTCTTCTTGAGTTCAGATATAATGTGACATGTTGCACAGACTAATGACAACACAAGATGGGACACCTTCTTCTTGAGTTCAGATGTAATGTGACATGTTGCACAGACTAATGACAGCACAAGATGGGACACCTTCTTCTTGAGTTCAGATATAATGTGACATGTTGCACAGACTAATGACAATACAAGATGGGACACCTTCTTCTTGAGTTCAGATGTAATGTGACATGTCCGCACAGACTAATGACAGCACAAGATGGGACACCTTCTTCTTGAGTTCAGATATAATGTGACATGTTGCACAGACTAATGACAGCACAAGATGGGACACCTTCTTCTTGAGTTCAGATATAATGTGACATGTTGCACAGACTAATGACAACACAAGATGGGACACCTTCTTCTTGAGTTCAGATGTAATGTGACATGTCCGCACAGACTAATGACAGCACAAGATGGGACACCTTCTTCTTGAGTTCAGATATAATGTGACATGTTGCACAGACTAATGACAACACAAGATGTGACATCTTATAACTACACATTTAATGTTCTACAACTGATCTGGACATGAATGGAACGGACAATGCAAGTAATATCTTGTCTGTGGTACTGCAAGAAAATCTTCTATGCTGAAAGCATACTTACAACATTATAAACATCAGCAATAGTAAAATATCAATAACAAGTATTCAGGTATGTTTAATAGTTTTATTGTCTCTTGTGTACAAATGAGAGGAATACGATAATAGCTTATAGACCACAAAATGACTTTGGCCCTTGAACAGCTTATAGACCACAAAATGACTTTGACCCTAGAAACAGCTTATAGACCACAAAATGACTTTGACCCTAGAACAGCTTATAGACCACAAAATGACTTTGGCCCTAGAACAGCTTATAGACCACAAAATGACTTTGGTCCTAGAACAGCTTATAGACCACAAAATGACTTTGGCCCTAGAACAGCTTATAGACCACAAAATGACTTTGGCCCTACTTCCTTCACTAACGTCCCCCCACAGCCTCCGACCCACCAACTGATCCAAAACAAAGTCATGACCCACACCAATACCCCAAGTTTGATGGTCTGAGGCTGAATGTAGCAAGGATTTGACCCAGCAGAGACGAGGGACAAGTGACAATAACCGACATCACCACCGACTGTGACTGAGGCATCACTTTATGCAGCAGAAGCCGATAGTTATAACCACCTCATTGCTACAGTAATTATATCAGCACCAATGTTCAACTGGTGTTATTGTGGTGCTAATGTTTTACCAGTCATCATTAACATAATTTCCCAGTAGCTGCATGCACACTGTATCATCCTTTACCAACTTGTTGACATTTTTCACCAACTATGAAGTTGGTTTGACAGGTCAATAAAACTCCACAAAATGAAATGTTTGTTTACAATCAGTGTCGTTACAACATCATTCCTATGGTCTAAATTGCTTTACTCACTCACCTATATTTCAATCCTCTAACTACTGTCACTGCCAGCAGATATTTACTATATAAGATAATTGTTTACTGTCTTCTTCAAACCAGTTTATGTTAAACCAATCTGCTCTAATCTGTCACTTAATTCACTTTGTACTGTAGTGACTGTACCTGATTTATCATGACTATCTTTAACAAGTTGATCAGCTTCTGGTTTTTCAACGATTTTGCCTTTACTTTCTATAACCTGTATCAAAGAGTTTGATTTCTCTTCTGATGATTCGTTTCCCTGGTGACGAGTGTGTTCAAAAGTCTTACCCAAGCAAGTATTATCTGTACTTTGTATAACTTTAATCAATGAGTCAGTTTTCTTCAATTTATCATCAGGTTGGTCAGCCTTTTCATTCTTTTCATCCTTACAAACACTATCAGATTCTGCACATTCAATGACTTTTATTAAATTATTTGAATTCTGTTTCAATTTATCAACACAGTCACCAGTTTGTTCAACAATTTCATTATTTTCACCCTCTGTACTTTCAATGACTTGTATCATATTATTTGAATTCTCTTTCAATTTATCAACACAGTCAGCAGTTGGTTTAACATATTCTGTGCCCTCCTCGCCGCTGCTTACAACATCATCACTATCTGTGGAGCCAGTGTCTGTATCCGAGTCATCATCCTCATCATCATCATCAGTAGACTCTTCTGATACTTCTCTATCATCATCAATGTTTGTACCCTGAAGTTTCTGTTGTAAATCATCAACACCATCAATATCGTCATCATCACCTTCAGCATCGAGTGCACATTTAGCAAGTTCTTCAATGTCTGGTAAATTAAATCCAACATCTTCCTTGGCTATCGTCATCTGGAACCATAATGTACATCATAAAGTTACAATTATTTCCTGTTATAAATATTGATGGCTTAGAGTGATTCGGGTAGTAAGTACCGTACAAAATCAATATTTTGAGAAAACAAGAAAAAAACTGTCAGAAAATTACTCTTTACTCTTGGTTAAACAAGCTGTTTCAACTTCAGTTGGGTCAACATGACAAGTTCTGATTGTCAAGAAAATAGGCTCATAAGAAGCACCTTGTGATGCTGATTTTTAGATATGTTTCATCTTATAAGGTTGTAACTAGTACTATACTCATTCGAAGCCAGAGATATGTTTTAATTTAACTAGAAGAATTTTTGACACAAAAGCATATGTCTCCCACAAAGGGCCATAACTCCAGCAAAAATCATCCAACCTTAAATTCCTGACAAATGTGCTACTTGGCTTGGTACCAAGTATTCAGGTGAAGTTTCAAAGAAATCAAACCGGTGGCTAAGGAGTAACTTATCTTTGACTATTAAAGGGTCCTTTATAGCTCTAGCAATGAACATATGTACACAAAATATTTCTGACAATACGCAGAACTTGGCTTGGTACCAACTATTCATGTGGAATTTCATAGGATTTGGACAAGTTGTTAAAGAGAAAAAGTGTGGCCCCTAAAGGGCCATACAAGTAAACCCAAATCCTGTGTATAAATGTAAAACACAACTTTACCTTAGATAGTGCTTCGGCCAGTGAGTGTAACCTTTTAGTACTGAAAAACATAAATATCATGTAATAAATTATATCATTCTACACCATTCAGGACAAGATAGTATATTACTATATTATGGGTATTCAGGGGGTAGAAACGAGGCGGAAGGCAGAAAAATTCACTGGCTATTTGAACATGTTGCTGGCTACTTTTTGTAATTTTCGTCTTCAAAGAGATATCAAATCAACTGCCTACTTAACTGGCTACATAAAAACATTTATACCTGCTAGGTATTACCTTTGTGCATACTTCAGTTATTTAAGCCATTCTACGAAATACATATATAATATAATTTTTGTGTAAAGTTTCTTCCAATGAATTGGCAAAATTCATGTAAAGAATAAGTCGGTTGTTTGTAGAAGATGGTACTGTTTGATAATCCATTTTAAGTAAACAACCCCACAATGTCAGACATAAATGCTTGTTGAAAAATGGCATAAAAAAAATCTTTAAAGAACAAAGTTTGTTTGTTAATGCAGATTAAACACCGTTTCTCACAATATTGTTTTAGTTATATACAGCAGCTGATTCAACTGACCAATTTTCCTGGAGTGTATCCTAACCCGTACTTATCCATCCGCATGAAACCAGCAGCTTCTCCACATGTGGAGGAAAATAAAGATTGCTGTCACATTCGAATAGAAGAATATCACTTTTCTCAACTCAGAATTGAACCCTGTTTTCTGGGTAACCAATCCACCACACAAATCACTGGACCATGGGCGGGTTTTTTTTAAGATGCTTTTCTTTATCCTCTCCACTAGATGATCCATATGGGCGGGGAATATTAAGAAAGAAAGAAACACATATATACAAACCTTGCCGACTGTATCCACACACAGTAATCTGTGATATATAGATCATTGAGAACTTATCTATATATAGTAACAAACCTTGCAGACTGTATCCACACACAGTAATCTGTGATATATAGATCATTGAGAACATATCTGTATATAGTAACAAACCTGGCTGACTGTATCCACACACAGTAATCTGTGATATATAGATCATTGAGAACTTATCTATATATAGTAACAAACCTTGCAGACTGTATCCACACACAGTAATCTGTGATATATAGATCATTGAGAACATATCTATATATAGTAACAAACCTTGCAGACTGTATCCATACACAGTAATCTGTGATATATAGATCATTGAGAACTTATCTATATATAGTAACAAACCTTGCAGACTGTATCCACACACAGTAATCTGTGATATATAGATCATTGAGAACATATCTATATATAGTAACAAACCTTGCAGACTGTATCCACACACAGTAATCTGTGATATATAGATCATTGAGAACTTATCTATATATAGTAACAAACCTTGCAGACTGTATCCATACACAGTAATCTGTGATATATAGATCATTGAGAACTTATCTATATATAGTAACAAACCTTGCAGACTGTATCCACACACAGTAATCTGTGATATATAGATCATTGAGAACATATCTGTATATAGTAACAAACCTTGCAGACTGTATCCACACACAGTAATCTGTGATATATAGATCATTGAGAACGTATCTATATATAGTAACAAACCTTGCAGACTGTATCCACACAAGTAATCTGTGATATATAGATCATTGAGAACATATCTGTATATAGTAACAAACCTGGCTGACTGTATCCACACACAGTAATCTGTGATATATAGATCATTGAGAACATATCTATATATAGTAACATACCTTGCAGACTGTATCCACACAAGTAATCTGTGATATATAGATCATTGAGAACATATCTGTATATAGTAACAAACCTGGCTGACTGTATCCACACACAGTAATCTGTGATATATAGATCATTGAGAACATATCTATATATAGTAACATACCTTGCAGACTGTATCCACACACAGTAATCTGTGATATATAGATCATTGAGAACATATCTATATATAGTAACATACCTGGCTGACTGTATCCACACAAGTAATCTGTGATATATAGATCATTGAGAACATATCTATATATAGTAACAAACCTTGCCGACTGTATCCACACACAGTAATCTGTGATATATAGATCATTGAGAACATATCTATATATAGTAACAAACCTTGCCGACTGTATCCACACACAGTAATCTGTGATATATAGATCATTGAGAACATATCTATATATAGTAACAAACCTTGCCGACTGTATCCACAAACAGTAATCTGTGATATATAGATCATTGAGAACATATCTATATATAGTAACAAACCTTGCCGACTGTATCCACACACAGTAATCTGTGATATATAGATCATTGAGAACATATCTATATATAGTAACAAACCTTGCCGACTGTATCCACACACAGTAATCTGTGATATATAGATCATTGAGAACATATCTATATATAGTAACAAACCTTGCTGACTGTATCCACACACAGTAATCTGTGATATATAGATCATTGAGAACATATCTATATATAGTAACAAACCTTGCCGACTGTATCCACACACAGTAATCTGTGATATATAGATCATTGAGAACATATCTATATATAGTAACAAACCTTGCTGACTGTATCCACACACAGTAATCTGTGATATATAGATCATTGAGAACATATCTATTATCCTGATCTATCAATATAGACCGTATCTCTAACAGCACTTTCAGTATACATCGTCTTCCTGTTCAAATAATAATACATACATACTGTAAAATCATTAATTTTCATGTGGGATTAAATTTCGTGGATTTCATGGTTCACCTTTAACCTCAAAATCATATCTCATCAAACAATTATTTTGACACTTGTATGTATTTATTACCTGAAATGCAAAATCCATGAATAAATGTCCCATCGGAAAGGTCTTTTTTTTACCAAAACAAGAGGGCCATGATGGCCCAATATCGCTCACCTGATTATACATGTTTATATACAGTTTTCACCCATGGGAATAATTTGAACATCTTGGTAGAAAACCACAATTTTTCCCTATATAAGGCTATTTAAAACGGTGACCCCCAATTTTGACCCCAGGGGCATAATTTGAAAAATCTTGGTAGAGGACCACTAAATGATGCTACGTACCAAATATCAAAGCTCTATGCAGTGTAGTTTTAGATAAGAAGATTTTTATATGTCTTCCCTACATAAGTGGTTGTACATAACTAGTGACCCCCGGGGCGGTGCCAATTTTTACCCCAGGGGCATAATTTGAACAATCTTGGTAGGGGACCACTAGATGATGCTTCATACTAAATATCAAAGCTCTAGGTATCGTAGTTTTTGACAAGAAGATTTTTTTTATGTTTTCCCAATAAGTCTATGTAAAACAAGTGACCCCCGGGGCGGTGCCAATTTTGACCCCAGGGGCATAATTTGCCCAATCTTGTTCGGGGACCACTAGATGATGCTACATACCAAATATCAAAGCTCTAGGCATTGTAGTTTTTGACAAGAAGATTTTAATATGTTTTCCCTGTATAAGTAATGTAAACTGGTGACCCCCTGGGCGGGGCCAATTTTGAACCCAGGGGAACAATTTGAACAATCTTGGTAGGGGACCACTAGATGATGCTACATACCAAATATCAAAGCTCTAGGCATTGTCGTTTTAGACAAGAAGATTTTTATATGTTTTCCCTATAGAAGTCTATGTAAAATGGTGACCCCCCAGGGCAGGGCCAATTTTGACCCGAGGGGAATAATTTTAACAATCTTTGTAGAGAACCTCTAGCTGATTCTATATACCAAATATGAAAGCCCTGGACCAAGCCGTTTCGGAGAAGAAGATTTGTAAGGTTTTCCCCATATAACTCTATGTAAAACTAAGGCCCCCGGGGCGGGGCCAATTTTGACCCAAGGGACATAATTTTAACAATCTTTGTAGAGGACCCCAAGGTGATGCTACATACCAAATATGAAAGCTCTAGGCCTTACGGTTTCAGAGAAGAAGATTTTCCTTTTTGAAAATCTATTTTTAGCCTGTGTGACCTACTTATGTGACAAACTGGAATTTTTTTAACAACTTTGGTAGAGGTCCACCCAAGGAACATTCCTGTTAAGTTTTATCAAATTTGGCCAAGCGGTTTAGGAGAAGTCGTTTGAAGAAATTGTTGACGGACGCACGACGACGACGGACATCTCGGTATGACAAAACCTCACCATGACCACATTGTGGTCAGGTGAGCTAACAACAAAATTATGTCCCATTGAAATAATTTTACAGTATAACGTTTGTGGTAGAAAGGAACTAACACCTTTATTATTTTGATAATTTTGGTACATGTAAAGTCTGGGATACTGTAAACCTAGAAACTTTCGCGGATACAAACTTTCGCGTTTTGCCGAACGTCGGCATATTCGCGGCTACAAACTTTCGCGTATTTTAGTCTCCTGCGAACTCCGTGAAAACTAAGTCGCATAGTGACAAAAGTATTGATATTATAACCTGTCGCATACATTGCTCATTTCGTATATTATTGCTTCTTAATTATAGTTATCACCTTTGTTAAACCCTCTCAAACTCTTTTTGGTGTAGGTATAGTTCGATTTCGAGCATTGAGCCGTGACTGCACTTTTAAAGTTTAATCCATTCGCAGATAAATTGTAAAGCGATAAATTACACATGGTAGTAAGTATCATATCTTTAAACAATGACTACTGAATAAATCACGGATTACCCGCCCGAATAGACTCGTCTGTAAGTTTATGGCTCAGGGTTCAAAATTGAACTATAGTTACCTATTGTATTGTTTACAAAACATGCAAACTACGCTGGTAATGTTTTCACAGTTTTATTGACACTATCAGTCCTTCAGTATTATGACATAATAAACAACACTATTTACACGCATGTACCTAGTATATTGAGTGTATTGTTCAACACTTTTTCAAGAAACAAAGAGTTTTTATGATTGTACCGTGATCATGAATGCCTTTTATTCAGAAAATTGCTATTAACCTAACATTCCATATTTTGACAAAATAGCACTTCTAAAACGGTCTTGTAAACGTCGTATTAAAATTATGACTTTCCTTCAAAAACGAGAAACTTTCGCGTTTTTCTTGTCCTGGACATGTTCGCGGCTATTTACTTTCGCGGATTTTTACAATATTACAGGTATTTACGAGCATACATGATGTTATACGTAGCTGTTATAGACGAGGTCTATGTTACCCTCTCTACAGACACTGGACATTGAATCAAACTGTTCTACAAGATCTTATAATACCTGGATTTTTACAATCCGCGAACACCCCGAACTTAAATCGCGCGAAATAGTTTCTAGGTTTACAGTAGAACCCAAATTATAAAAGTTTATTTTTTCTTCATTGCTAATCAGTAACTGTTCCTTATTGTGGTAATAATTTCACTTTTGTTATTCAAATGCTTACAATACTCTACAGCACACGGTCTGTCCACAACTAAATGTTCAGTACATGAAGTTACACAGCATCCATATCAGTAAGTATCAGGTTTATAACTTGTAAGGATAATGAAAACAACCCACCAAACAAAGATTGAACTTTAAATAATATTCATATTATTATAATTTACAACAACGTTTCTCAGGTGGTAAATAAACAATTAATTAACAATTAACTAACATAAAACTCATTTATAACTACTTCTAAAACTATCAACCTAAATGTAGGAATATTACACAAACCTAGACGGAAGATTTGTATGAGATCTTGAAGAACAGTTTCATTCAATGTCCAGTGCCTGTAGAGAGGGTAACATAGACTCCTTCTGTAACAGCTACGTATAACATCATGTACACTGGTAAATACCTGTAATATTGCTCTGTATAAACATTTGATACACAATAATCGAACAGGCCCTGATCTCCCTAAGCATCTACAGTAGAAATCATACAACAAGTCATAGTTTGAATTTGTTTAACCTGTTAAAATTTTACAGTACTTGGAATCAACTTGGAATAATGTCTCTGTTTTGTTATATCAATTTTGTGTCCAACCTCCCATGACATATACAAGAGGGTCATGATGACCCTATATCGCTCACCTGATCATAAATGAATCCCTGCACAATGTAGACTAACAAAGGTAGAGCCTAAATATATATACTGGTGATACCGGGCAGGGCAAATATTGATCCCGGAGGAATAATTTGAACAATCTTAGTAGAGGACCACTAGATGATGCTACATACCATATATCAAAGCTCTAGGCATTGTAGTTTTAGACAAGAAGATTTTTATATGTTTTCCCTATAAATCTATGTTAAACTGGTGACCCCCAGGGTGGGGCCAATTTTGATGCAAAATTAAATCGCAAGAAATAATTTCTTGGTTTACAGTATACAAAAGTTGACACAAACAGGTAGAAAGATCAAACTACCCCCCCCCCCTCCCAGTCTGGCTGCAGCTTGAGATATCAAAGTTTTACTGGGCCTTATTCACCAATGTTATAAGGCTAAAATTCAGACTTAGACTTAAAATTGATAATATTCATAATCACTGCCATTTCTTAACAATAAGATTTAACCATATGAAATTGTATCTGGTTATTTGTTGTTACCCACTGAACATGTGTACCTATTTATATTAAAATTGGTACATTTGTGAATAGAACATTTGGCAATATAAAGTCTAAGTCTGAAATTTAGACTTAAAACGTTGGTGAATAAGGCACCTGGTATATAGAACAATAAGATCATACTAACCTCCAACCATGATAATGTAGCACTCATCTTACATATGGTCCAACCTGATTCACACTGACATGAAATATACAAACAATATATTACCACTGAACAATAATATGTAATTCATACAATTTTTTTCTCTTTAAAAAATGTTGAGCGCAGCCTTTATTGCCAGTCGGCTTTCTGCTGAAATATGGCAGGCATATGAGTGCCTCCATCCGGATTTGAACCCCGGTCACCACATAAAGGCGGCAAACGCGCTAACCGCTGAGCTACAGAGGCACACAATATACATTTTTTACCTTTACAGTTATATTAGTCTTATGTTTAATTCTATCACATGGGCAAATTTATTGTCTTTTATACATGTAGAGACAGTGGTGTATAGAACAACAACAACCTACATGAACAGTTGATATTTATATGATAGGACCTGAATTTGTTAAATTTCCACATTATTTGATATTAATACAGTAACAATTATCACCTCACTTTGACCACAATTGATAAGAATTTTTTTTGCATTTGACTTAGACAGTCGTAGGGCATGCATATTAGGTTTTATGCTTGCCCATTTAGCCAATCATCTCTGGATTCAAGGAAACAAGTATAACAAAGACCTCCCTTTAAAAGTTCAACAATATACTTACATGATTTACTCCCTCCGTAGAGCGATGGTTATATGCATAAGCATATACGATATCCAGTAATCCTAGATAGACAACAGATTCCTCAATATCATCCAGTATATCTGTATGGTAGTTAAGTACAGTACAATGACCTAATAACTGGGGTTAAGCTCACAACCTCCTAGTTTTAAAAATGTTATTCTACTGTAAAATCATTTTTGTGGGGAATAAATTTTGTGGATTTCGTGGTTCGCCTTTAACCACAAAATTAAATCCCATCAAACATTGGCCCTTGTATTTATAACCACAAAATTAAATCCCATCAAACATTGGCCCTTGTTTTTATTATATGAAATGCAAAATCTTTGAATTAACGTCCCATCGAAATAGTCTTTTTTACCAAAACCACGAAATTTCGCCCCATTGAAATTAAATGATTTAACAGTATTTTAACTCTCACCAGTAATTATTGTTTCAACCAAATGGAGTCTACGGACAAGTACCGAGTCACATTATCCTGATACCTGGCAAACTAGGAGTTTCCCTGGTAATAACTGAGCATCAAGCAAGGTAGATATACTAGTACCATCTTTATCAACTTCAGAATGTTGCCACCTGGTACTGAACATGAGGGCAGGCCCTAATCTCCCGAAACATCTCTATCTGAGCTAAATCTCATGTCACATACTGCTATATTTCTATGGGAAGATGGACTCAAAATTATCATCAAAAACAGAAAACACTATTCCTAGTTTATTACAGTAAATACTAAAGAGTTCTAACTTTAGATGAATCTCAAATTCAGACTCTGGCATGAGCAAAATGGCAATTTAAGACGAGATCTCTACTTGAGATGTTTCGGGGGATTGGGGCCTGTTACATTCTACTGCGAGGCTACCAAAATGGGTTACTAGTTTTAAGATAGCCACTCGTAGACACCACAAGATCCGTAGTGCTGGAATTATCAAGGTAGCGTTAAGCAACTCAGGAGGCAATCAATGTCCATCCACATGGATTCATTACTGATAACTTTGTTAAATAAACAATTTATAACAAGAAACAGAACAGAGGGTATACAGTGAACAGATACATAAATGCTGATTTCATAGTACATAATTATAAGGATACATTCTTTTCTCGGTAATTTGAGTAAAACCTCTTGTTCTTCATCTGTAAGTTCAACTGAAGTATAAGAAAACAATCAACTTAATCTCATGAAATATCCTAATAAAAATGTGTAGATTTTATGATCTAAGGGCCACAACTCATATAAGACAGGGATACTATGGCTGGTTGTAAATGAACATGAGAGAAGGTTGATAAAAAGTAGAGCAATTTAAGTCAAAGTAAGACTGCCAACAGCCAAACAGCTTACAGAATGTAAATAATGTTGTGTAATAGTATATTTAATAATGGTCATCTAATGATTATGAACAACCTGTAAACCATGTTTTATCCTGATAGTGCCAGTTTGTCTTCTGTCCATATAGATTAATTACATGTTCAAATATGACTGGATTCTACTTAAACAGTTTAGACACAGGTTTTCTACTGCCCATTAAAAAAACAGTAGGGCAAAGGTAGGGTAGATTTTATTGAATAAGTAGGGCAAAGTAGGAATTTCTGACAACTTGTAACTTACCTGCTTGATCCACTGATAGTGATAATTCCTCATAGAATCTTGGTTTGTACTGGAGTAATTGTTTCACACCTTCATCATCTATAAAATCACTTCTACAATAGTCGATATGAACAATGTAGTCCCGTATGTCGTAACGTTTTATCTTAAATATTTTTTTCAAGCTCAAGACTTATATATTTGGATAGAAGAGAGTCTGAGGATTTCATAAAACCATTTCTTGATTGTTGGCAACTTCGCGTTTTTTTAATATTTACTGTTGTTTCTGGTGTTTTTGTCAAAAATCGCGACCCAACGTTATTGATATATCGTCATTTTTGGAATGGATAATCATTAGAAATCAAACATATACCTATGTACTTTTATAGTCAGTTACTTAAACTGCACGAAAAAGTTAAAGAGGTATCTGTGATTTTTTTCTATTGTTCAATACAAGCCTGTATTTTACGTTACCAGCCATTTTCTACGCATTTGACCATCAATCAGTTAGTGCTAAAACAACATGCATTATAAATTCCGATCAATTTTCATATATTTTGATAAATTATTATATACCAAACATACAAAACGTTTTTTTGGGTGGATATATTCATGTAAATGGTATTGATAGGTTACTTTAATACTGCATACATAATGCTAAAATTGGTTATAAACGGACAAAACACACACATCAACTATACATGTATACTGTCTGAAAAGATTTGCAAGACACCGGTACTCTTTTATTTAGTTGCTATTTGTTTTGTGTAAAAACGTTTGTCTTTTGCAGTAAAATTCATTCCGTATGTATTCATTATGTTGTAATTTACGTTACATAAGCGTATCCATAGATGACAACTTTATTGTGTTGCTTGCTCATTTTAATATAGTTTAAACACATTTATTTAAAAAGGGATATGTGCTGGATATTTCAACAAACTACAATTAATATTTATTCAATTTTCTAAAGTTACATTCTTGTAGAGCATATAAGAAACACCATTTATAATAAGAAAACGTCACACATTCTCACAATTTGAGTCGAAATGGTATAATCGAAAAAAAGCTGAGATTCAGATTCATCATAAACGTCCATAAGGCACGAAAGTCGATCCCCTATGTGAACATATTTCAATTATTGGCACATCATAAAGCCTACCATTTTTATGCCGTTTTAACCTGTGTTTTCACCAGTGTAATTTACGTTACGATAGTATGTGTATCGTACTTCTTAACATAAAGGACACAAGAAAGAAGTTCAATAATTGGGGTTTTTACATAAAAAAACTACATATCTTCTCAAATTAACTTTGCAAAAAGATGAACTTGTCAATATGATAGTACTCATGATACCAGTATGTATATTATTACATGCACGTTTGTTTACCCTCTATTTTACATACATGTATCTCATAAAATTATTATATGTGAATTTGAAGTACAAAAGTACAAATATGACTATTCAATGTTATATTCACTAATCTGACCTGGAACCAAATGCACTACTTGATAATATAGAAAAGTATGTAAACATAACCTGGCTAAAAATGAATATGTCAGTACATGATTTGTGCTGAAGTTTTCATCACGTAAACTACAAAATAAACTAATATATATGTATCGATACAATAGTGACAATGCTCCAAGTTGTGTTAATGAGCAAGGTTTACCTGAACCAACTTTTGGGTAAAAACGAACTAAATAAATACAATCAACGTATATATTGTTTCTAGCGACATATTTAGGAGTAGTATGAAATGTGGTCATGTGGAATACTAATTTGCTATATGGAAAAACTTGCATAATCACTAAACTGGTACCAAACAGGCACACATTAAATATCTATGGAATGTCTAAGCACGATTTCTCTTTAATACATCTTTGAGAGCGGTGGATAGTTGGATACATGCTTCGGCATCTAGATGTTTCACATGATATACTCCACCAAAGTGTATATTGGTACGTCGCATATCGGAATTGGCTTCATCACCCATATGAGACAAAAGTCTCCACAAGGAGACGCGAATACAGCCGTTCTGTAACTGTAAAGTCTATTTTACGTGACACTGTTTTGTGGATGTGATAGCTATGTCCACATATTACTTCAATTAACTAAACTAGGTCGTTTACAAATATTTCCTAATGATAATTGAACATATTGTACAACAAAACGTGCACAAGTCATTAATAATTTCGTCTATTTCATGTTTGAACTATACCGAGTAATTCATGTTGTATTCTTATGTGGCGCCCACAAATCGCTTATCTATTACGGAATATATAAACGTTAATAAATATAGAGTATGAACCATACTAGTATTACGGAATGATTATTGTTTATTCCCGATTTCATTAATGACATCATCTGAATTATACTGTATGAAAAATTACATCTTCTGATAACGACAATAGATAAAAAAAACCATGCTACAAAGACTACAAATGTTTTACGTGTCTCTCTCTCTCTATATATACAGTTAAATGACTTTTATTTTTGTTAAAATAAGGTTGACAACGATATAAAAAGAAATACATCTAATGCTGTACCATATTGACGGATTTGGATTCTACAATTAATATGTAAACGAAAATACTGCATAATAGGCATGAGGTTGAAATTTTATGGTACATATACCATGCATATTTTATTATTTGCTCGTCAACAGGCATAATCAATCGTTGACATATGGAGCATACTTTATTTTTGACAGAAATTGGTAAATTGTCAATCATTGGGATAATTATTATGTGGCATACTTTATATTTATTCCTGAAAGACATTGTTTTTAATCAATTATTATTCGATTGTTATGCAGATAATGGATGTCTACGGCTTTGTCAGTAAGATCTCATTCGTCACGTAAAATACAATTTATTGTCACGTAAATTTTAAGTAAAATACTTAATTGTATTTGGATTTCTTTATTGACATATTTTTGTTTTTTTTATTGGGGATTTACATCACAATTTTAGAATATGATACGTTTCAATAACTAGTATGTGTATAGTTGACATGTTAAACAATCAGTATTAAAACATTTGATGTTGTGAGAGTAAAAAAGTATAAACTTATCGGTCAGTGCAGTTACATAAACTGTAACAAATTACTGCATTTAGCGATTTTGGTGAGAGGTAATGCTATCTATATCATTTTTTATATATACTTCTTGATGACCTTTCATTACTTGGAAAATTAGTGTATGTCATGACAGCAATTCCGTGCATAATGACCGTATAATTTTCGTAACGTAGATTACAAAATCATTCCAGAGTTGTTTGCAGAAATATAACAATTATTTATTGTCATGTGTGCAATGGTTATTGTCGTACTTGCTCATTTAATTGTTATTATACAATATTACCTTTCATTTGATATATAAAGAAACAAAAACTTCACATGTTTAAAGACCCAATATGTATTTTGAAACAGACGCATGCTTTCAAAACTTTCATATGACTGAACAGGACTCACGTCGAAGCAGCAAAGAAAAAAATGACATGTTACTGGAGAGATTTAAGAAATAATACAATATTATGATATGACTAAGCACAGGAGTTTTGCTTGTTTGATAAAGGTTGAACATTTGTTAATTGTTGTGAAAACGTTTAAGGGTTTGTATTTTACGTTACCGTAAAACATATTCTATTTTAAAGCTCTAGACAATGCTTACCATTTTAAGCACTATGACGAGGGTTATTTTCAGCAGTTCAACTGTTGCCATTTTAATAACCTCTGGACATTATGCTACCTAAGGAAACATTCGTTCGAGTCTCCCTGGTGACACTTATATCTCTCCTGAGGATGAGGCAGTGAATATCTGTCTACGGCGCCCAAAAATACATATACTTACCTAGCAAGTACCAATTTTTACATTGGTAAAGTAGAGCATGCGGGACCCCTGGATCCCAAAGCGCGCACCCTACATCTACACCGCCGCTTTCAAATACGTCTTATAGGGAAATCGTGGTTAGACATTCCATATACATTTAATTTGTTTTGTTTTAGTCTTGTGTATTATTCTAGTTTGTTGCTATTGTAGTATTATTCCTGACCCCATTTCATAATACTCGAAAACATACCACAAAAGCAATGTATGCATTAATTTGATTTTTGGCACACTTTTACCATTTTATTTTACTTTTATTATGAGGCCGGAATTGTCTCTTAAGCACAACTTGTTTCATTGTATTCTTTATCGATAGATAAGTTTATTTTGTATATTACGTGACGAAAACTTCGGTAAAATCGTGTACCGGCATTTTATATTTAGCTGGTTTTGTTTTAAAAATCTGCCATATTATCAAGTTGTGCCATTTGTGCTGACTTTGATTGGTGAATAAAACATTGAATATCCGCACGCTTTTGCACTAATAATTCAAATATGATGTACGATATATGTATGTCAAATAGAGTGTTAACAAAAGTGCATTTAATGATATACATACCGGTTTCATAAGTATGTTGACAATTTAATGTTTTCACAGAGTTGGTGTAAGAAGAAATGTAGTATTTTTAATAAAAAGAAGTATTGAACTTCTTCCTTATGTCCTTTATGTTAATTAATAAATCTGGTACATATACTATCGTAACGTAAATTACTCTGGTGAAAACAGTGATTAAAAACGGCATAGAAAATGCATAGGATTTATGATGTGCCAATAATTGAAACATGTTCACATAGGGGATCGACTTTCATGCCCTACGAAAATATGGACGTTTATAAAGAATTTAAATATCAACTTTTTCTATTCTTCCATATTGACTCAAATTTCGGGAATGTGTGACATTCTCTTATTAAAGGTGGCGGTTCTGAGACAATCTACAAGAATTAAATTAAGAAAAGTGAGTACATATCGATTGTAGTTTGTTGAACTATCACACACATATCTGATTTGAAATAAAAGTGTGAACAATCAAATGATCATGCAACACAATACAGTTGTCATGTATGGATACGCTTGTGTAACGTAAATTACAACATAATGAAGACATACGGAATTAATTTTACTGCAAAAGACAAACGTTTTTACACAAAACAAATAGCAACTAAATAAAAGAGTTCAGGTGTCTTGCAAATCTTTTCAGACAGTATACATGTATAGTTGACGACTGTGTTTTGTCCGTTTATAACAAATTTTAGCATTATGTATGCAGTATTTAAGTACCCTATCAATACCAATTACATGAATATATCGACCCAAAAAACGTTTTGTATGTTTAAAATATAATAATTTATCAAAATATATGAAAATTGATCGGAATTCATCATGTATGTTTTGTTAGCACTAACTGATTGATGGTCAAATGCGTAGAAAATGGCTGGTAACGTAAAATACAGGCTTGTATTGAACAATAGAAAAAAATCACAGATACCTCTTTAACTTTTTCGTGCAGTTTAAGTAACTGACTATAAAAGTACATAGGTATATGTTTGATTTCTAATGATTATCCATTCCAAAAATAACGATATATCAATAACGTTGGGTCGCGATTTTTGACAAAAACACCAGAAACAACAGTAAATATTAAAAAAACGCGAAGTTGCCAACAATCAAGAAATGGTTTTATGAAATCCCCAGACTCTCTTCTATCCAAATATATTAGTCTTGAGCTTGAAAAAAATATTTAAGATAAAACGTTACGGCATCTCGGTCCAATGTAGGTAATAAAACAAACATATCATACCAAGGAATACATATCCCTAATATTAATGGTATAAGTAACAACTACATGTACCATGTCAAGTTAAATGATTAAATAAGCAGATAAAATCTATCTAGAGAAGCTAGATATGATCAGTCAGCTTTAAACAATTAACTGGCAAAACCTTGTTCCCGATGGTACTCACCCTCGGGTGGATATGAAAAAAAGAGCCAGCTTTCCCTTTTTATCACTGAGTGCCAAGCTGTAAATCAGCAGTATAGTGGCCCAGGATAATGTGATGTTCATAAACATTGACCAGTTTAGCCTGCTGTAGTAAAATAGGTAAATTCTATACTAAAATAACACTGATAAATCGTGCACACTTGAGTAATCAACATCAGTGGCTCATTTCACATTTTTACACTTTTCACAATATCCTGGGGGCACTATACCACATTTATGTTTATTTGTTATGAACAAGTCCATGAAGGAAACCTGGGACCTCCTTCACTAGCTCACAGAGGTAGTTTTACAATTAGGCTATTGAGGTAGTCCTCCATAATTGTAAACCCTTTAGTAATGACTTTCAACAAGTATTTGTAACTAAAAATAGCTACTCAAACTAATTACAGAACAGAAGCTTCAAAACTACATGTACTGTAAAATCACTAATTTTCGAAGGGGATAAATTTTGTGGATCTCATGGTTCACTTTCAACCTCAAAATCAAATCCCATCAAACAATACTTTTGACCATGGTATTTATATCCTGAATTTCAAAATCCACGAATTAACGTCCAATCGAAATGGTCTTTTTTACCAATACCACAAAATTTCATCCCATTGAAATTAAATGATTTTACATTATTTCCTAATATGAAAAACCTAACTTACATATAATGGTCTTCATCAAACTTTTCCAATTCTGATTGTAATCTTAACTCTCTCCTTTCTGTTACATTGTGTGTATCTGGGTCCGGACAATCTACTATATATACCATATCTTCCTGTATAGAAACAATATGTCATTTACAAGGGGGACTTTTATGATATACTGCAAAATCATGTCATTGAATATTTGTGGGAGATTATATTTAATGGCTTTCGATGACCTAAACCACAAATTAAATATTGAACAAGTAATACTACCAATAAATACAAACTAACAGTGGCTGCCATACTTGCCTTCAAGTACATTCAGGTACCATAATTATATTATGTGTTTTTGTGCCTTATCTACGATTAATGTGCAGACAAACTTTGTTTTATCCATCTAGCACAAAATCAATATCATTCCCTTTGTGTGAGAGTCGTACATATTTGAAACTTTGTACAAACTTTAGCATCATTACAAAATGTACTTGAACAGATTTTCATCTCTACCTGTAGACGTTGAAATACACCAGATTTCTGGTTAGCAAATCCATATTTGGGTGCTTCAAGTAGACCTAGTTTCTCTATGTATGGTTCTTGTTCAATACACCAATCAAAATCATCATCATCGTCATCATCATCATCACCAGCAGCAACGTTAACTTCAGAATCTCCTAAAATATACATTTACTTCAGTAATTTTATCAAAATAATAAATCAGGAAGTCACTTTACGTACTTGCCAGTAAGCAGTCGTTGAGTCAACATGTACCATCCCAGGGATAAAGACTGACATTTTCAACTTGGTAGCCCAACATTGTACTTTCTTTGATTATTGTATAGTGTATATAGGGAATTTCTTGAAAAATCTAGGTGCCCAGCCCAAAATCTAGGGGCCGTGGGCTACTGGGCCCCTGCTAGTCTGTATCCCTGCATCCACTGAAGAATGTCACCCAGCCACCATGTATTCAAGTATATCATATAAGTTGTGGTCTTAATGCGCTGTAATCCCGTGCCAGAAATATAATTGGGCACTGTAAGTGTGCAATAAATATTTAAATGAGCCCTGACGAGATGTCAGTAAATCGATGCTTTGATTGGCCCATGACGTCAGGATAGTACCAACAATGTCAAGACATCGCGTCCATGTACAGCTGAATATAAGCTGAAACCTATGCAGAGTAAGTAATCATTTTTAAAGAAAGAGCCTTCTCTTAGGTTATGTGATAAATGGAGTCTTGCATTTGTGCTCTTTCCACATAAATTTATTTAACTTATCGACAAATATTCAACGAGACACTCAGAAAAGCCTTCTGCTCACATTTTCACGATCATTTGTGATGTATCCCTTGGTTGGCTAGGAAGGATATAATTTACATCTACACATACGGCATCTTATATATCAATATACTTACCAACAACTTCAATCAGGGAACTTGTTTCTTTCATCTTTGGTTTAGGTGCAAGAAGTTTTGTTATCATGTCAAGTCCTTCAAAATGTTCCCCACTCGTTTCCTTAGGAACCACAACCGTGAATATGCCTATAAATAATATCACAACAATGTAACACCACAATGCCAGTCAATTAAAAGTCTTTAATTTGTGTCTCGTCAATATATGTCAGTGAACTAAGTTGATGATTTTTATCTCAATGATATCATAGAAAGAGAGCTAAAAAATAAGAAACTGCATTTATGATTATTGAGTGTCACTTGCCGTTCTAGTTTAACAATTAAATTGAATTACGTGCCAAACCATTTCTGGTATGCAAAACTACCCCTCCACCATCAAATTTGCAACCACTCCTAAATATTTTTGTGGTGATTGATTCTTTTTTATAATTACAGAATGCTATTCATCAAAAAATACTTTTCAAAGGAGAATTGCTCTATTAGTATTAATTTTTAACATGACCTAACTACCCTTCTTTATTTTTTGACATGCTGCAGGAACAAATGCTTGTTCTAGTTAAATAATGAGGCAATCGTACATTTGTACAGGTATATATACAACTTTACCTTTATCGACATCATAGTCGGCCTTTTCACGTCCATCTTCCACAATATTTCCAGGTAAGGTCAATCTATAATATTAACAATTATAATACATGTATTATACCATATTGTGTACAAACCAGTTTGATAAAGTCAAAATCAATCAGGCACCGATTTCCAGAAGCAATTCCAGAAGAAATATCAATTGAGAATTTTAGACTTCATTTTAGATAAATCTGACGTTTGAGGTCTTTAATTTCTTCTAGAATAATGTTTCTGTTTTGTGACGACAATGGGACGCTCAGTCTCTCGTGTTTTTTTCTTTCTTATATACAAGTGACAAAATTGAGATGAGATTTAGCTCAAATTGAGTTGATTTGGGAGATCGGGTCCTGAAGCATTTTAATGCGAGTAAAATCTCATCTCAAATATTGTTATGTATCTACATGTACTGTAGCCGAAATTCCTACTTTAGAATCTTCGGTTGATAATGATTGCTACTTGGTGGCTAATTTAATAAAGTTAAATAAAGACTCAATTTTCAGACCAAGGATCGGCATAAATGAAATGGAATATTCATGCACTGCTTCTCTTGGAATGTTCCTCTGCCATTGATCATTTGTGTAGATTATAGGCCTGCCGTTATGTTCTAAACATTTTTAACTTTGCACCCATTTTTTTGGCAAACATAGGATGTTGATTCTTCAGTGATTGAAACCCTAGGATATATGTGCAAGATTGTTACTTACCGGAGAAAATATGGCTTGGAATAAAATTTGAAATCATTTTCTTCAATAAATATTTCTGCATCAGCAACCTATGAAATAAAATAGAATGTTATCAAAGAGTAAGTAAAATAAAGATAATACCTCAACTGATGTGATAACTTAAATAGAGTTGATGCTATTCTTATAAACCAAGATGTAATGATAAATCTAGCTTGAAACTCAGGTATACAGCAAACGTGACTTCAGGCTCGTAGATGTAACAGAATTTATGCACAAAATATACTTGATTTCATGAGAAGAAGACATTTTTTTTCTATATTCCAAGGATCAAACCACTTCCCCCTACTTCTAAGTCAAATACGACTAATGATTCCAGTGATGTAAATGTATTGAAACGAAAATACAACTGTCGCCTTGACATCAGAACATGCTAAAAGTCTAATTCTCCTTAATTTAAATGCATAATCACAATATACAGACACACTGAAAAGATAATAATTACCATAGGAACAGTGTTACATTCCATTTGATATTAACAATAAAAATATTAAATATTACCTTTGCAAATGGTGCTTTAATAATGATCGTAAGAAAGTCTTTGTTTTGTTGTAGCTCGAATGACGGAGTCAACATTTTTGTTTCCTATACCTACAATGGAATGAAATGCATACTTTCAGTTCTGAAGTACATAGTCATATTTGTGTATTAAACAAACTGTTCACAAGGGTATACTATAGGCTGATCACTGTTGATCATAATAAACCTAGTTAAGTTACTTAATACTAGCGGACAATACTTACTTAAATAAAGTTATATTATAGAACTAGATACTGTTTTTGACATGCATATTTAAGGAAGTACATACATGTGTATAAAACACAATGTTCAAAAGGGTATACTATGAGCTGATCACTGTTGATCAGGGCTTTCACTAGGCTCCAAAAGTGAAGAGTCAAAATGACTCCTGACTGCAAATTTTCAAGAGGTATCAAAATATCGCAAGAAAATTTGTATTATAAGTATAGTAAATTTGACTCTCCACCTTAAATTTTCAAGATTCAAAATAGGCACTTTTGTCATATTCAAGAGTCAAAATGCAGTTTCAAGTCAGATGAAAGCCCTTGTTGATAAATATATAATATATAGTCCAGGATCCAGATTTCAAAAAGGCCTTAAAATGGAAATCTGTTTACCCCATTTGGTAGAAAAAGTCCAATTGGTATTTTCCAATAATATATATACATTCAGGCTTCAGAAAAATGTGGATGACAGATCTGAAAGTGGTGCAGATTTTTTAACAGGGGCAACAACTCTCATACCAGACTTGAAGACCATAGAAAAACCTTGTTTAGTTACTAGTGGACACTATTTGTTGGCATAAACTTAAAATAAATGCATGTAGTTATATCATAGAATAACTCTTTATATGGTCTAAAACTAGGTCATATCATAGGAAAA
Organism: Spisula subtruncata; assembly: GCA_963678985.1. Classification (NCBI taxonomy): domain Eukaryota; kingdom Metazoa; phylum Mollusca; class Bivalvia; order Venerida; family Mactridae; genus Spisula; species Spisula subtruncata. The sequence goes on along the minus strand of OY787670.1, from coordinate 44,245,685 downwards.
CCTAGTCGCTAGGTGGTCATAATATGGCATTATTATATGCTTTATGGTCAGGTCAGGTCAAAGGAAGGCATATTTTTGTTGCAGGATGTCTTAGTTTTTTAATTTAGCGTGGTAGTTAAGGTCATCCAGGGTCATACTCATTTGGTCAAATCAAAGTATTTAAAATCTTATTCAGTCATTTAAGGCAAAGACCTTTTAGGTCTTTTGTTTAAGGTTACTCTTTCAGCATAACTTAAATTTATGAAACTTTCAGTTTGCCGATAGCATACTGTTTCTCAACACTTTGCTAGGCGAGCGCTATGTTATATATTACACGTAACAAACTGCTTCAGTACAGCGCATTGCTGCGCAAGTTGAGTCATCGCTTAGACACGATTTCTGTCTCCAGTCAGGGCACTCATTTGACGTTTTTTGGGGCCGAAATTCGGCCCCAGTCCCCTCCTGAAATAATATACTTTTTTCCCCTATTTTTGATAAAAATTCCCCTTTTTGGCCAAACTCTGAACTTTTTAGTCAAACCTTTGATTAATTGTGTGTGCATTCATGTACATAATATTGAAATATAGCTATTTTAAGCTTTTAAGGTTTAGTGCATGGTTATAAGGCAGTTTTTAAAAAATCCCCTAAATTCCCCTTTTTCTTCAAAAAGACGCGAAATTCCCCTACCTGAGGGCCCCGGGTCCCTTCCCCTATAGTGCAGCTAGGGCCCTGCCGGTGGTTTCCTTAGTGATGAGTAGTCACTAGGTCGAGATTGTTTGACTAGTCATCGCAAGGCGTGAGTGCTGACCAAAAAACACATTAACTTTTCATTTTGTCCGTTACTTTTGTTTTGAAGCAAGCCGTTCCTTAGCATACCGCTGCCGATAGTGCCTTGCTTAGCCAACAAGCTCCAGTGACGTGTTCAGCTAGCCTAGCTCTTGGCTAGATCTAGCAGATCTCGCTCCTGAACGACAAGATAAATCGAGATCTCGGCGAGGGCTAGCCTAGTCTAGCAAGCTAGCAATGTGGGCGGGATTTGACTAAAATACGAAAGGAGAATTTTTTGGCGCAACGAGGCGAAACGAGGATTAATAAATTGTGTATTTGGATTGCATTAGATTGTTCCTCTCAATAAATAATGACAATATTTTAAAATAAGCTAATTTGAAGCCTCCTTTCGCCGACCACACTGTCTGACACCTTCAAAGGTGCTATTCAAGGCAATTCTTCATGTAATTTTACGAAATTATTAATGAAAAAAATTAAACCCCAAAATTATTTTTATAAAACCCTTTAAAAAACCCTTATTGCCCTTTAAAACCCCTTAAAACCCTTTAAAATCCATTTGGGTAGGGTTTTAAACGCAAAAGTGGGTTTATGGCAACCCTGAATTATACATAATATGATACATATTAAATAGCATAGTGCTGGTCATATCAAAATAATAACTAAATAAAATTCTCCCGTCTAATCATTCATCAATGATTGACAAATGAAACATTACTTTCGCAAACTGTGTGTCATTATTTTAAACAGATTATATATCGACGATAATTATATTAACCACAGATTATCACATGTAGCCACGTGTCAAGTCACCGACTGTTTGTTGAATAAACTAATTATCGAGATGGTATTGTTATAAGTCACCGACGAAGGATCACACCTTTGTTGATTGAGTAGGAAGTGTCAAGGCGCTGCTTATTGCTCTTAAAACTAGTTTCACTGTTATATCATAGTCAACGTTGGCAGAAGGAGGCTAGCATATTATTAAGTTGGTATGATAAAGCTCCTTTCGCTGATTTTTACAGTCGGCGAATGGGGGTCATAATATAAGTTATTTGATAGATTAATTAAGCTCCATTCGCTGAAAATTTTAAAATTTAAAGTCGGCTAGAATATAACTAAGTTAATATGGTAAAACTTGTTTCGCTGTTATATCATGGTCAATGGTGGCGAAAAGGTAGAATTTTTATTATACATATATATATTCAATTTTGTACATACACACATTCAGCATAGAAAAAAATCACAACCAACGATCTAGCAAATATACCACTATGATATAACTTAGTTGAAATATAAATGATAACGCTCATTGCAGTGGAATTTTACATTCTAACATTCTTTTGCCGATATTTCATGGTTTACGGTCGTATATGACTATGATGAATTTTACCGTCGGCAAAAAGCAGCTATTATAGAATAGGTTGGTACATGTAGATGAAGCTCCTTTCCCCAATATTTTAATAAACATTCTACCAACGTTTACAAGTTCACTGTCGGGCACCCGTCGGCGAAATGAGGCTATAGTATGACTAAGTTAGTTGATATGCTAAAGCTCCTTTCGCGGATATTTCATGGTTTACGGTCTGCGAAAGGAGTCTATAAAATAACTAAGTATTTATGATAAAGCTCCTGTCGTCGATATTTTACATGCTATCGTCGGCGAAAGGAGGCTGTAGTGTAACTACCAAGCAAGCAATCAATATGGGTCCACGTGGGCACCTATATGGGACCCATATGGGCTGCCTATATGGGACCAACATAGAAAGTGCAACAGGGGCCTTTGTGATCTGGGCTGCCCATATGCATTCAATATGGGACCCATATGGGTCCCATCTAGGCTACCACATGTACATTCGCCTGGGCTGCCTATATGGGTCCCATCTGGGCTGCCAATATTCATTCAGAAATGGGACCCATATGGGCAGCCTATATTCGTATGAGCACTCCAGATTCATTGTAAATCAGAAATTGTATTTTTCAGCAAACACCACTCTATCCTCTGGTTTGCTACTACTATGCGTACATAGTGTCCTTGCAGGAAGGAGCAGTTGAACGGCTTCTTGTTTATACTTACAAGTTCGATATTTACAAGCTATATATCATATTAACATTTAAAGTTTCCAGACAACCATGTGGTAGAATTTAGAAAAAAATGTACATATATCAATTTACTTTGAACTTATGAAACACTATTATTTGTACTGAAAGTAAATATAATAGTAAGAAGAAGATTTTTATTTCATGCTTACCGGTGGTTTACGGCGGAATAACGGTGGATTATTCCCCGATAATTTCACTGTTCATAATTTTACAGTTCATAATTTCACGGCAAATGGACTAGTTTTTAAGCATCATATTTCCTCACCGTCAAAAATAAAATAATAAGCACTTTCACTTGCTCTCTTAATCTTTAACAAATAACACAACATTATCTATACATAAATGTAAAACAAATGGACGCAATTGAAGCCGTTGCAGAAGAACTATTTGATTGCAACTCGACGCGTGCATGGCGGGAAAACGACGTCACGCAAAACATTTCAGGTAAATAGTGGAGTATTTCCATCATTTAAGCTATTTGAAGCATGAAATAAATAGAATATTAGTATTTTACCGTGTATGATCGTTTGATAATTCACCTCGCCACTCGTGAAAATATTACATCAGCTGCTCACTCGGTGAATTATCAGTCGATCATACACGGAAAAATACAAATATCCTCTACATATTAAATTTACTAATATTTCAATTCAAGGGAAGTAATACTTTTTTGTTCTATATGGGCTTGCTCAGGAATAGCCCATATGGGACCCGTATAGGTACCCCATATGGGTACTAGATGGGAAAGCCCATATGTGCTTGCCAAGGAATAGCGCATATGTAACCCGTATGTGTACCAGATGGGAGAGCTCATATGGGAATGTCCAGGAATAGCCAATATGAGACCCGTATGGGTACCCCAGATGGGAAAGCCCATATGGGCTTGCCCAGGAATAGCCCATATGGGACCCATATGTGTACCAGCTCGGAAAGCCCATATGGTTAGCCCAGGAATATAGGTCCAATATGGGCATACCCACATGGGCTTGCCCAGAAACATCCCATATGGGACATGCTCATGTTCACATAGGTCCCATATGGGTCCAATATGGGCATAACCCATATGGGCTTGTCCACATAGGTCCCATATGGGTCCAATATAGGCATACCCACATGGGCTTGTCCAGAAACGGCCCATATGGGATACGGGCTTGTCCATAATGGTCCCATATTGGTCCAATATGGGCACTTCCCATATGGACATGTCCACATAGGTCCCATATAGGTCCAATATGGGCATAACCCATATGGGTTTGTCCACATAGGTCCAATAAGGGTCCAATATGGGCATACCCACATGGGCTTGCCCAGAAAGAGCCCATATGGGACATGGTTATGTCCACATAGTTCCCATATGGGTCCAATATGGGCATAACCCATATGGGCTTGTCCACAAAGGTCCCATATGGGTCCAATATGGGCATACCCACATGGGCTTGCCCAGAAACATCCCATATGGGACATGGTCATGTTCACATAGGTCCAATATGGGTCCAATATGGGCATAACCCATATGGGCTTGTCCACATAGGTCCCATATGGGTCCAATATAGGCATACCCACATGGGCTTGCCCAGAAGGAGCCCATATGGGACATGGTTATGTCCACATAGTTCCCATATGGGTCCAATATGGGCAAAACCCATATGGGCTTGTCCACATAGGTCCCATATGGGTCCAATATGGGCATACACACATGGGCTTGCCCAGAAACAGCCCATATGGGATATAAGCATGTCCATGTAGGTCCCATATTGGTCCAATATAGGCATAACCCATATGGGCTTGTCCACATAGGTCCCATATGGGTCCAATATGGGCATACACACATGGGCTTGCTCAGAAACGGCCCATATGGGATATGGGCTTGTCCATAATGGTCCCATATTGGTCCAATATGGGCACTACCCATATGGACATGTCCACATAGGCTCCATATAGGTCCAATATTGGCATAACCCATATTGGCTTGTCCACATAGGTCCCTTAAGGGTCCAATATGGGCATACCCACATGGACTTGCCCCGAAACAGCCCATATCGGACATGGTTATGTCCACATAGGTCCCATATGGGTCCAATATGGGCATAACCCATATGGGTTTGTCCACATAGGTCCCATATGGGTTCAATATGGGCATACACACATGGGCTTGTCCAGAAACAGCCCATATGGGATATAAGCATGTCCATATAGGTCCCATATTGGTCCAATATGGGCATAACCCATATGGGCTTGTCCACATAGGTCCCTTAAGGGTCCAATATGGGCATACCCACATGGGCTTGCCCAGAAACAGCCCATATCGGACATGGTTATGTCCACTTAGGTCCCATATGGGTCCAATATGGGCATAACCCATATGGGCTTGTCCACATAGGTCCCATATGGGTCCAATATGGGCATACACACATGGGCTTGCCCAGAAACAGCCCATATGGGATATAAGCATGTCCATATAGGTCCCATATTGGTCCAATATGGGCATAACTCAAATGGGCTTGTCCACATAGGTCCCTTAAGGGTCCAATATGGGCATACCCACATGGGCTTGCCCAGAAACAGCCCATATGGGATATGGGCTTGTCCATAATGGTCCCATATGGGTCAATTATGGGCACTACCCATATTGACATGTCCACATAGGTCCCATATAGGTCCCAATATGGGCATTACCCTTATGGGCTTGTCCACATACGTCCTATAAGGGTCCCATATGGGCATACCCACATGGGCTTGCCCAGAAACAGCCGATATGGGACATGGTCATGTCCACATAGGTCCCATATGGGTCAAATATGGGCATAACCCTTATAGGCTTGTCCACATAGGTCCTATATGGGTCCAATATGGGCATACACACATGGGCTTGTCTAGAAACAGCCCATATGGGATATGGGCTGGTCCATAATGGTCCCATATGGGTCCAATATGGGCACAACCCATATGGACTTGTCCACATAGGTCCCATAAGGGTCCAATATGGGCGTACCCACATGGGCTTGCCCAGCAACAGCCCATATGGGACATGATCATGTCCACATAGGTCCCATATGGGTCCAATATGGGCATACACACGTGGACTTGCCCAGAAACAGCCCATATGGGATATAAGCATGTCCATATAGGTCCGCTATGGGTCCAATATGGGCATCACCCATATGGGCTTGTCCACATAGGTCCGTTAAGGGTCCAATATGGACATAACCCATATGGGCTTGCCCACATAGGTCCCATATGGGTCAAATATGGGCATACACACATGGGCTCGCCCAGAAACAGCCCATATGGGATTTGGGCTTGTCCAAAATGGTCCCATATGGGTCCAATATGGGCATTACCCATAATAGCAGGGATTTCCCCAGCCTAAATTAGTGTCCGGCACCCGTGCGCTTAGATTTCAAAATCAAGTCCCCCGTAGCGCTTAAAATATAAATTGCGCTTAAAAATCGTACCCGTGCGTTTGAATTTCTGCTGAACAATTCATCAATTTCGTTCTTTTCTAATAATTTCTGACCTTCTAACGTGTTGTTTAGTCCTATTTATCACACCCTAAGGCGTCCAGTTATCAATATGCAACCGACGTTGTTTGTTCACACCTGCAGACGTGTTAGGGGTAAGCTGATTATCGATGTGCAGTGCTAAAAATAGATTTTCTCCACTGGGATTTTTCCACTTTGTCACGTGATTTTATAACACGCGACTACGATTGGTGCGCAGTATTTGGCATTTCGGCAATTGGTTTCGTGTTGTATGATCGTAACGATTCGTATCACACATAAATTTTCAGTTATATTACACCGATATCCTTTGATTCCCACTCGATGTTAGTCTTAAAAACAAGTAATTTTACGCGTTTAATGAGTGAACATTCGTCCTCGGCCGTTTTCGACCCCCGATAAAAAATACGTATTTTTTTTGATAAATTTCATTTCTTTTTTTTATTTTAGTTAACTACCATCTGAAATAATACTGATGCATTTGGTTTACGCTAAAATAATATTAAAAGTAAACGCAACGCATATTTGACGTGTTGGTAGATTACAGGCGAAAATATGCCGACTATTTTTCTCTAGTACGACCAAACCTTGACTACTGTGCCACCATCTGGAACCCTCATCATCAAAACCTATCCAAAAATATTGAAAAAGTACAACGCCGAGCTGCTAGATTTGCGACCAATCGATACAGAAACACAAGCAGCGTATCAGACATGATCAGCCAACTAAACTGGGAAAGCCTAGAGTCGAGACGCCAAAAACAACAGCTTACAATGTTCTACAAGATTGTAAACAACCAAGTAGACATCCAACCCGACAAGTATCTCCAGAAAGCAAGATCTATGCCCAGAGCACCACACAACACTAGATTCCTTCACCATCACGCCTCTACAGACTCCTACAAATTCAGTTTTTTCCCACGGACCATCCCCGTGTGGAACAACCTACCAGCCTCTGTGGCTGAGGCTCCTTCTTTGACATCTTTTAAGAAGGAGCTTGAGAAACTCTCATTCTAAGGGGACCATCTCGCTCAGATATGAAGTACAGCCACATGATAGGTGTTGAGCTATGTCAGCCGGGACTCAGTCCCTGTCACCGCCACGGAAGCTGGACAGGTCAAGTGCCTTGATGGTCGAAAAATATCTGAGCATATCTTTTCTTATATTTCTATCCTTTCCTACTATGCATATCTCCATCGTCTTGAACGAGTCTATTCTTCCATACCTTTTCTATCACTCTCTTTTTTTCTATCTAGCGCACCGTTATATTATTGTCAAGTCTGACAGTTTAACGTATTATGTAGATGTAGATGTAGATTTATACACGTCACGTGACGAGCCCGAGTTCTGCAAATATGCCGCGTAGTGTTATAACGAATGTAAACAAGTCTTCCGATGACAACGCTGGTATTCTATGAACTTTTAAGAAATGCTAAAGGTATTTAATGAATCTTCAACGGTTTTTACGCATTAATAACGACAACTGGTCGTATTTACGAAGGCAGTTATACCGTGAGTGGTGCAATTTCGGATGTCACGTAATTTCGGATACTTCTTCTTCTTCTTCTTCCCGTACTGTACATGGCCCGCTCTGGAGCATCATCGTACAAAGTAGTGACTATTTACAAGGTGGATGTGAGGCTAAAACAAGTGCTGGGTTAAAAACGTTGCTGTGTTATTCACACGTACGCTGCGATGCTCGTCCTGAAGGCCTCGATGCTGGGGGCTCCTGTCAGACGAGTGGGCAGAGAATTCCAGAGCCGGATACTGGATGGGAAGAAGGAACAACGATATGAGTCTGTCCGGCAAAATGGTACCATGAACCTGGAGGTGTTGATGGCGATGGAAGTTTTGTAGTAGGCTGCTGGGTCGATGTCGATCAGCCTATATACTATCCGGTAAGCCATGGTGGCTATGGCGCAGTGTCTGCGCTGTTGCAGTGTTTTCCAGCCCAGCTGCTGTATCATATTTGTGGTGCTACTGGTGGTATGATAGTCCCCTGTCACGAAGCGGGCTGCCCGTCTTTGAACTGATTCGATCTGTTGGATGCAGTTTTTAGCATGGGGGTTCCAGACCGGGGCAGCGTAGTCCAGTATTGGGCGAACAAGAGACTTGTAGCATTTGTCCTTGATGGCACTAGGACACCTCACTAAGTTTCGGCGAAGGAAGGCGAGGCTGTTGTTCGCTTTCTTGGCGACTGCTTCGACATGCGTCTTCCAGGAAAGCTTTTCAGACAGAGTGACTCCCAGATATCTTCCTGTCTTGGCTACTGTCAGTGTCTGGCCATGTATTGTGTATGATGCACACAGTGGGTATCTCTTCCTGCTAAACCGTATGACCTCGCATTTAGTGGGGTTGAAGGACATTTGCCAATCCTCTTCCCACTTCTGTAGGCGGTCCAGGTCCTCTTGTAGTGCTATTGTATCTTGCTTGGTCTTGATTATCCTGTACAATAAACTATCATCGGCGAAAAGTCTTGATGTTGATGAAGCTTTTGCCGGGAGATCGTTTATGTACAGGAGAAAAAGAAGTGGCCCGATCACAGAACCTTGTGGTACGCCCGAGGTAACAGGTGCGGAGGTGGATGACTGGTTTTCAACGACCACTCGCTGGCTTCTGTCTTGTAGGAAGCTTCTGATCCACTAAAGTGAGTTTCCTCGGATGCCGTAGTGGTGCAGCTTGTACAGCAATCGTTCATGGGGCACTTTGTCGAACGCCTTGCTACAGTCGAGCAGAACGGCGTCTATTTGCTCTCCAATGTCGAGTGCTGAGGCGAGGTCCTGAATGGTGAGTATGAGTTGGCTCTCACATGACCTCTTCTTTCTAAAACCATACGATTGTTTAGAATCAATATTGGTTACCCTCTTGCAAGTTAGCACAACACAAGTTCCTGAGATTATTAAACCAAACCATTTGATTTGTTTTAAATGAGTAATAGCATATCTGAGTAGCCCCCCCCCCCCCCCCTATATATGACATACACTGTGTGATTCAAATGAGTGCACTGCCTGTTGAGAATAATAATTTGTTGACAATATAAAAGAAACTTAATTAATTATGTTATATATTTGCATGTCTTCTTTTATGATGCATGTTTGAAATACAATAGGGCTAGTGCAGGCCTCCATGAAGTATGCACCTTTTTAACACAAAAAATAATAAATTAGAAGCGCCAATTTGCACCATTTCATCATGAGTTTGATTTTTTTTCCCGAAACACGGAAGGGGACACCCCTCCCGTACCAACCCCTGTTGCGCTTACAAAATTTTCTGGGGAAATCCCTGTAATAGCATGTCCACATAGGTCCCATATGGGTCCAATATGGGCATACCCACATGGGCTTGCCCAGAAACAGCTCATATGGGACCCATATAAGCATGTTTGCTGGGTATATATAAGTTGGTATGCTTAAGCTCCTTTCGCCGATATTTTATGGTTTACGGTCGGCGAAAGGAGACTATAAAATAACTGAGTATGTATGATAAAGCTCCTTTCGCCGACAATTTACGTGCTACCTTCGGGCGGCGAAAGGAGACAATCATATAAGGACCATCATATAACTAAGCAGGTATTAGATCTATAAAGCTCCTTTCGCCGATAGTTCGTGGTTTACGGTTGGCGAAACGAGCATAGAGTATAACTAAGTTGGTACGCTAATTATGAATGCTCCTTTCGCCGATATTTTACATTTTACCGACGGCGAAAAGAGGCCAGTAGATATATATGAGCCGTTTTCCAGGAAAACCGGGCTTATTGACAAGAATACGAAAATCATGATAATATATCGTTAGGAGGACGAGACTCTTATGAACACTCTCTGAAAATTTGAACGAATTATTGCATAAATTAACGGAATTATTTACTTTTGAAACTAACCAGTTTTTGAGTGACGTCGCACACGTCATTCGAACGTTATTTGACGTAACGTTAATAATCATTTCATAAACCCAGTATCTGGTGAATTATTGACGTAAACTTTTCAAATTTTGGTCACATTCTAGAATAATATTCTGATTTTAATAAAACACGTAAAAATTGTTAGTGTCTGCTTCAAGGGAAAAGTAGCCGCTATTTTTAACCACTAACCCCTTGTTTTTCTCAATTCGGGTAGTTTTCGGAAATTGGTCACCGCAGCAACGACGGAAGTAATTTTATCATAATTTATCAGAAAATTTAACTTGTTTGGATAGTACTAGGGTATCCAATTACTTACGATTTACTCGGTGAACATGATTTTTTTCTCATTTTAGACCTATTTCTAAATATCGTGACATAACTACTATTGTTATGTCAATAAGCCCAGTTTTCCCGGAGAACGGCTCATGTATATAATTAAATTAGTATCATAAAGCTCTTTTCGCCGATATTGTATAGTCAACAGTTGGCGAAAGGAGGCTATATGCCATAACTGAGTGGATAGGTAAAGTTCCTTTCGATCGCCGATATTTCAATGTCTACGGTCGACGAAAGGAGGCTTCAAATTAGCATATTTTAAAACAGTGTCATTATTTATTGATAGGAACAAGTTAATTACATCCAAATACGCAATTCATTTATTTGGAATTGATATTTGTAAAAATAATAACTGTAATTCCTACAATATCAAATTTTAATCCCCGTTTCGCCTCGTTGCGCCAAAAATCCTCTTTTCGTATTTTAGTCATACCGCTATGTAGTCAAATGATAAATATCGTTCAGGATGTACATTTAGCACTAGGATAGCACTACATCGAGATCTAGGCGAGTGCTATCCAGTTGAACACGCCACAGGAAATTTAAATGGACTGTATTTTCATACCGAATCTTAGACAAAGGTTCCGCGGAACTTAGTAGAATGTTTGTATGCAACGGTCTCCAGATCACACAAGGATAAGATTGCTATTGAGTGTGGCATTAACAGACTAACAGTCTATTGGCTTACTAGATGCACAAGGAAGTGCTCCAAAATGTCTTAGGCGAAGTGGCTTGGGACGAAGTTGCATGTTTTTATTTTACAAACAACTTTGCACACATAAAATTAGCAAAAGCTACACTTAAACATTTTTAATACTGATCAATGAAATGGATAAATCTGGTTATTAAATTTAATTAATCTTCACTTACCGTACCAAAACAAAACTTTGTTTACTCTGCCAGCACACGTGTTTTTATGATAAATTCCGAGAGCGCCGACTATTTGTCACGTGATAAAAACATTGCGAAATCACGTGATTGGGAGGAAACAAAATGGCGACTGACAGTCCGGGCTGGGAATTCGACAAGTTTGAAGACGGTTCTTTAAGTAAGCGATCTTTATTGGCATATTTTACATTAAGATGTGTTTCACGTCTTAATCTTGGATAAAAACAGAGTGTGTCACTCATACGACGACCGCAGTTGTACCAGATTTATAAAAGTACAGCTAGTTCGGATAGTGTTGATTTTTCGGACACAATCACTTTCATGGAATTGCCTGAATTTGTGATGAATCATATAAAAAGGCTGGCTGCTGGCTGATCCCTGGATTTATATCATCAGGAGTTATTTGTCTTGTCCTTAGCAGGTTAGCCGATAGTCAAGTGTAGACGAGGGGCTCTCGATCTTCCTTGAATCTTCTTCTTCTTCCATTTATTTTGCAGGGCCCACTCTGGGGCATTATGATTATCACAAATATAAGAGATAGAGGTGAGATACGAGGAATCCCGGTGCGATACCCTAGCTCGTTTCGAATAGATTCCTGGGTTCTTTAATGTGTCCGGTGTAAAGCACCGTTACACGCGAGACTACCTTTTGGTTTCCTACCAGGATCATCTCTAGTTGGGTGGGAAACACTAAATAGCGTTTCTGAAATGACCAAGTGTCCCGGCCGAGAATCAGACCCGGGACCTCTCAATCAGGAGTCAAACGTCTTGCCACTAGACAACCCTGCCACCCTGAATCGTTAGAACTGTTAAATTTCTGACCTTTAGCTCCATCATGACATGTACTGTTAGTCAAGCTGTTTTGTCTATTGTTTAACCATAAAAATTTAACACCACAGATCGAGAACTCCATGCATCCCTAGTTCTATCCTTGACCGGGGCTCTTGGTAATTTCTGAATACGTGTAACGTTCGCCGAGACTCAAGTCCTACAAACCCTGTCAATGGAAAAGCATGCTCACCCATCAAGGGTGGTTTGTTACCTTATATACTCCAGAATTTCAAATGTTACAGCCCACAGAGTTTTTAATGTGCATATTAGACAAGGCATGTGAATCAATTTTAAAGCTGTTACCGTCTCATATGAAAGACTCCTTCACAAGATGCTATCGAGCGCTCGGTAGCTCTATTATTGCTAAAACAAACTTGCGATATGTAGAGCTCTAACAATTATATGCTAACAGAGAATGCTCACAGCTAGCAGACCTTTGTGCAGCAAAGAGACCTTTGTGCAGCAAAGCGCTACAGACTAGTTCAGAGAGATACTGAAGCATAAGAATTATTTAAAGTATTGAGAAACAGTAATTGCTATAATCTACGGGTAAGCACTGTCCAGTCTTGTCTTGCTGCAGTCCAGTCAACCCTTTGATTGGTCCGTTTAAAGCTATGGCAACACTGTCTGAACCTTTTTAAAATAACTGTTTGCCTGTCCATGCATTTTTACCAATTGTACTCTCTTGTATTTAACAGAAATAGTCGGTGAGTTGCAGTTGAAGAAATATGGCGACTTCCTTAAAGAATATGGTGGTCAGATCAAAGACATTGAAGATGCTTTGGGAGAATCTGTTAGCGATTCCTGGGACATGACACTTGATCCTATATCACTGCAGGTAAGTTAGATTCCTGTTGATAGTAGTGATACCCCTTCATGAATTCATACATGTTTGTATGTTTTTTGTTTTGTTGTTGTGTTTATTTAGTTAGATTCCTAATGATAGTAGTTATCACCATTAAGCCATACTTTAATTCATAGGTTATGATCCAAATTTAGTTAAAAGGTAGCATTAAACTCTGTACACTGTTCAATAATGTTCTAGTTGTAGGTATTTGAATGAAATTAGTGCAGACTTTACATTAAACGACTCCAGGGATTTCAGAATATTTTGTTCTTCTGAAGAAAGCTGTTAATTGCTAAAACATTGAGTACACTATTTTAAGTTGAAGCTGAGACATGTGTTTTTTCCTATGTTGGAATAATGAATGGTCGTTCGAGTAACGGACAGGACATTGAGAAATACAGAAATATGTGATACTGTTATATATACAGGATCTATATGTTTATTCCAAGTATTTGACCCAGAAACAAATGATTTTAAAATTTTATTTCTGGTGATAACCTTTTAATTTATTTAATACAGTTCCTGCCATATGAACAGACGACAATGTTGCAGTTGATTAAAACAGACAACAAGATCTTCAATAAGATAATCACTGTTCTAGCCTCCCTGTGTGGAGAGTTACAAGCACTCAAATATGAAGCAGAGAACAAGTTTTATAATGCTTTGATGTACTACGGCGAGGGTGAACCAGAGGAGGGTCTACCTGAAGGAGAGGCACAGATACAGATAGGCAGGATTATACCTCTACTACAGGTACGATACATTATTCTTAATTATCAAAACAACAGTTTATCTACATTTTTGTTCAACCAAAATATTTTTCATCCGAAACATAGTTTGGAACATGTCTTGAACAATCAGTCTGGGTACTATTGTAGAATCTAATGGGACAAAATTTTGTTGTGTTTATGAAAAAGACCATTTTGTTGGAACTTAATGTCAAGGATACATTATTTACTAAGTCAGATACTATAAAAATTAAGAACTTAGATCAATAGGTCAAATCATATGTTTTTCATTGCACTTCTAAATCACCTCTTAATATCATGTCTTGTGTTTCAGGAACTGTCATGTTTTGTAGCCAGATGTTATGAAGTGGTGAAGAGTGTCGTACATCAGTTGTCATGTTTATATCATGCACCAAGGTAAACTTTGTCTTCGTTAAAAGGTGAACTTGACTGGTTTCTATTTGGTAGGCCCCTCTGCTGCAGCATATGTGCATTTTATACAACTTTTTTCAAAACAAGAGTGAAGAACCATGTTTGTTTAATTACAATTTTGAAGTGAAGAAAGCATTTAATATTTTGTAGTTTTAAATGTTACTATTATGTTTTCTAAATAAGACACCAGTTCATGTTAACAAATTAAATATTTAGAATTGATGTTTAATTCAATCCGTCATCGAAATGTGTCGGAAACATCAGAATTAAACAAGTCATTTCTTTCTTACAGGGCTGGTCCAAAATTGATCGATGTCACCGATGTTCATTTCCAGGTAAGTTACATAAACTGTTGAACCATAATAATAAGACAACCCTCTGGAATAATTCATATAAGTCGAGCATCTGGATCTCTTTGTGTGAAAAAAAAGGTCCAGAAAATTTCTAGGTGTATTCATGTAGAGGGATGTTGGAAGTTTAATTTTAGCAAGCAGTGAGGGTGGACAGCTGGGATACTGCAGGTTACCATGGAAACCAATATCACGTCTTAATTTTTCGTCGTATTTTAGCACACACCCCAACTATATTATTAGTTACAATTTTAAATTGTTAGATAATTGTGTAAAGTAAGTTATAAGAATTACAATTTTAATTGTTTTTGTTTTTTAAAGCCTAACATTGCTGGTATATTTCAGACTGTATTTGAGCATCTAGCAGACGTACTTGGTGTATTAATCACTATGGATGAGTTAATTCAAGGTCACCAAACGTTACTAGATCACTGGACACTGTATAAACGGTAAAAACACATAACATAACATGAAAGTATTCTATGTAGTGCTACATGAAATACTGTAAAATCATGAATTTTCATGGGGATTTATTTTTGGGGATTTTGTGGTTCACCTTCAACCAAGAAGTCAAATCCTATTGAACAATAATTTTTTTTGACCCTAGTATTTATTACCCAAAATGGGAAATCCAAGAATTAACGTCCCATCGAAATGGTACTTTTTACCAAAACGTAGAAAAAATGTCCCATTGAAATTAAATGATTTTACAATTGTGTTTCATAGTACATGTACTTTTCATTGTAATTACAGAATATTATAAATGATTTATACCTGGGGTATACTTTGATTACATGATGACCTTGTCATGTATGCTTTCATATATATGTATAATACTATATCAGATCAAGAAATTGTTAAAGCATGGTGAATTTGACATGATCCTGTCCTTTTAATTAGAATAATTTAACAGCCAATCTATTGCCTTTATTTATAACCCCGACTGTGTATTTCCATAATAATCCATTCTGAGATGCATGGCATTGTAATTAGAGCCGAAGTTATATATATAAGGGTAACAAGTTTTATGTGAATGACGGTCCTGTGAATCTAGTTAATATTTTGTACAATATCCTTTCTTGTGTTATAGAATGATGAAATCAGTACGTCATGATCCGGGTAAATTTGGCACTACAGAAGATAAGTTACGTCCCTTTGAGAAACTGATGATGTCACTAGAAGGTCAACTGCTTGATGGAATGATATTCCAGGTAAACATGGCTATAGGATTGTTCTTCTATTTCAACGAATTGTTTATTTACATTTAATTGTAAATTTCCACCTTTATTTTACAGAAGCAGGATTGGCCTTAAACCCATGCTGCAAAACTTGTTTAGAACAGCCGTAGAGTTTTAAATGTCTCATGATGTTGGTCAATCCATGCTTGGAGCACACAACGTCATGATGACACTAACATTATCATGACATCACATTCATTCTTCCAATAACTTATGGTTGAAACCTGTGCAGAATACGTCTTCAATTTTAAAGAAAATAAACATTGTTAAGGTTATGTGATAAATTGACTTTTACATCAATGTGTTTATATTAGGCTTGTTGTGTTATACATGGTTGATGCCAGAAATGTTTTACATTTTTGTATTGTTTTATAACAGAATTGTGTAGAACAACCATTTGACTGCCCACAAGTATTTGTTACCAAGAACACAGTTTTCATGGAAGAGTTTGCTCTTAATATAAGAACTTATCTTGGAGAACTTGAGCTGAGGATAGGTATGGTGCTGCTGTTTTCTTGGTGATATATTCACTGGTATTACTTATAGACACATCTCATCCTACATACTCTCATAGCGTATTAAAAAACCACACCACTTAGTAGTGACACTTTCTTTGAGGCATACTGTAAAATTATTAATTTTCATAGGGGATTAAATTTTGTGGATTTTGCGGTTCACCTCAACCACAAATTTTAATCCCAACAAACATTGATTTTGACCCTTGTTTTATTACCTGAAATGGAAAATCCACGAATTCAAGTCCCAACGAAATTGTCTTTTTTACCAAAACCACATATTCAAGTCTCTACGAAATTAAATGATTTTACAGTTCTTATTTTGCCCTTGATGAATTTTATCCTGCAATTAATACAATACACAGCTATTGATTATAATTCAATTGGTAGCATATGTTTATGTGTGTGAGTTGAGAATAAATAAATAATTGTCTTCAAGGTGTTTACTTATAACTTGTTTACTTCCAGACCCTGTAATATGTCTCACAGGTATGAGGCTATGGAATCTTCTGGCTGATTTAACTGGGCATGTCTTTGATTGCAGATGTCTCATTGTATCTAATGTATAAACCTGTTCTGTCTTAAGCATTCTCGTGTGACATTACTGTACTGTCTTAAGTATTCTCGTGTGACATTCCTGTACTGTCTTAAGCATTCTCTTGTGACATTTCTGTACTGTCTTAGGCATTCTCTTGTGACATTTCTGTACTGTCTTAAGCCTTCTCTTGTGAAATTCCTGTACTGCCTTAAGCATTCTGTTGTGACATTCCTGTACTATCTCAGGCATTCTGTTGTGACATTTCTGTATTGTCTTAAGCATTCTCTTATGACATTTCTGTACTGTCTTAAGCATTCTCTTGTGACATTCCTGTACTGTCTCAGGCATTCTCTTGTGACATTCATGTATTGTCTTAAGCATTCTCGTATGACATTTCTGTACTGTCTTAATCATTCTCTTGTGACATTCCTGTACTGCCTTAAGCATTCTGTTGTGACATTCCTGTATTGTCTAAAGCATTCTCTTGTGACATTCCTGTACTGTCTTAAGCATTCTCTTGTGACATTTCTGTACTGTCTTAAGCATTCTCTTGTGACATTCCTGTACTGTCTTAAGAATTATCTTGTGACATTCCTGTCCTGTCTTAAGCATTCTCTAGTGAAATTTCTGTACTGTCTTAAGCATTCCCTTGTGACATTCCTGTACTGTCGCAAGCATTCTCGTGTGACATTCCTGTATTGTTTAAGCATTCTCTTGTAATTTATTGTGTACAACATTCACTTGTGATAACAATAGTACATAGGACATGTTTGTGTATATAAGCTGTCATTATTTTCTATTTGATGTATTTCACATTGAATTGATACATTTTTTGTAATCATTTTTTTCTGCACTATATATTTGTAACCAATGAAATGACACAATACTCTATAGGATGTGTCAGGAAATATCTGGGGGTATGCAGTACCTTTTGTTATAGCTCATGTTTCGTTTGATTTGAGATTGCAAACAGTATGTATTTCTATGTTTAGGTGAATCCAACGAGATTGACCATCGGTACAAGTTTGTTGGAGTATGTGGTATGTTTCTATCAGTGTGTATTTCTATGTTTAGGTGAATCCAATGAGATAGATCATCGGTACAAGTTTGTTGGTGTATGCGGTATGTTTTTACTACACTTCCAGTTGTTCCGGGTTACAGACAAGAGAATATTCAAATCATTGTGGGATATACACAAGAAGGTGCTGTCAGTATACTGATTATCACCCCCCTCCCCATTTTTAATGAGACGGTATATTGCTTTGCAGTCAGTTGGTCGGTCGGTAGACCAAATCTAAGGCTGAGTCCAAAACAATGGTAACTACATCAATTTATAGAGGCATGTACCATAGGTTTGCACTGAGCTCTCAAATGGTTAAAGTTCAATAACTCCAGAACAATTGCCCTAGGTTCTTGAAACTTTACATGGAGGTTGGCCAACAACAGTAGATTACCCCTATTGGTTTTGAGGAAAGGAGGATTAAAGTCAAGGTCACAGTAACATTTACCGTTTTGATTATTGAGCTGCCATGGGGCATACATGCTTTAAAAACATATTTTCCTGAAAGCTTTATATCATTGGCTGATCTGGCTTGAAAAAAGTGAATGACTTATAGTTATAGTTATGGCTGCATCCATCAAATGCAAACAGAACATTTACATTTGAACATAGTTTCACATAAATTATGTTAAAAATGGTTTAATCAAGATTCTACAAATTCTGCCTTAGTGAGTCAGTGGTCAACTAATTAAGGTTCAATGCTATGAAGGTGTCTTTGGTCATATTAAAATGCTTTTAGATTATATTATGTATTGTTTACAGATTCCAGCTATACATCTACTAGGTAACATAGTATGGTTCCCGACACAGTTCCTCCTAGAGAAACTACCTCACATGCAGAAAGTACTAGATAAGAAAGCACTCATTCAAGTCAAACAGAGTCAGGAAGGATGGCTACAAAATAAAACACAAATGTTGACAAGGTAAAATAATCATTCCTATCTTAACAATTATTCCTTCCCTCAATTGTAAGACCATGTCAATTATAAGACCACCTCAAAAGTAAGACCACAATATTCAAATCCATTTTCCCTGTGTCCACTTTATTCAACCTTATATTATGTTTATGTATAATTATTTCCATCTTTCAGTCAAGAATAACCTATATAATTGCAAGCACTTTTTTCCGATGGGGGCTCTGTGATTGATAGGACTATAGTGTGTAAGAAGATTCTTTAAAATTGATATTTAGTACAACCTTAGAAGAGCAACACCCTTTGGGATCTGGAAATATTGGCCGTTTTACAGAGGTTGTTGCACTACAGAGGCTTAATTTATAGTAAATATCAGTTAAGGGATCTTTTGAAGGTGTTCTCTCAATCATATTGAGAGGTTGTCACCATTGTTGCTCTCCACAGAGGGCCACTCTGCAGACATTGTACTGTATTCCCATATTAATGGTGGCATCATTCACAGAATGGTTTGGTGTCATGTCATATAATCCATAGCCGTGGTTGAGTCATCTTTATACGGTTACTGGTAATATCTGCAACCTTAGATCAGGTTTGATGTGGTAGCCAAGTTGTCGAATACCGTATGTCTCATTGCTAGGGAGTTATACGATATACGATATATGAATCCTATTAAAAGTGCAACGCATGTAACCTGTGATTTTAGTTTATGATGAGATTTAACATGATTTATTATATTATTTTCTCACACAGGACAAAGTAAGTATATGACTGGTTATAGTTAGTGTATGGTTTATCTGCATGGTGGTGTTTATAGTTTCTATCTTACATATTTTACATAGTATCTAGTGGACAGTAATACTAGCCTTGTTGACTGACTAAGGTCATCAATTTAATGCTCTCTCAGTCAGGACTCGACACTAACACTGGTTGGTCCCCTGCTCCGGGGCCAGTGAAAATCATGAAGGACCAGTAGCTGTTTCCTTTACAAATTTAATGCTTCTTTACTGTCAGACCAATGACAAAAAATAGTTAGTGTCAACCCCTGTGTCGTTGCTGTTAAATTGCTGATCCTTTATACATTTCTAATTAAAATATACTAATTGAAAATAGCCTTTTCTTGCCTATATTGTATTTACTAGATAGAATCTGGCATCTGAGTTGTACCCTTAAACAATTCACTATTCACTGCTTAAAGTGCAGTCCCAACTCAATACTTTGTTTAGATCCATACAAGGCTAGTGTTATTGTCTGTGAGCTATAGTTTCTGTCTTGTTGCTTTAACATGTGTGTATATATTGTACTATTAAAGGGTTGAGGTGTACTGTTTGTAGTTAGATTGGAAATTAACACATCATTAACACATTCCTAGATTATCATTATAGTTCATTCTTCTCACTCAACCTCTTATAATCGACATTATGCCATGTCGTCCCTTTGGCGCAACAAGGCCCTATCTCACATTTTTGACAAAATCACTTTTTTGCATAAAATGACTAAGAATCCATTAATACATATTCCTATTCAAATTTGAAAGAAAAAATCCAATTACAACCCCTTAAAAATGATATTTGGCAAAAGGTTGTATCTCATATTGATGAGTTTTGTTTGGTGCAACAAGGCCCTATCTCAACTATTTTAATTTACTAACATTTAGTCGGGAAACTTTGGTGAAACATGTTTGTATCTCATGTAAGAGTACTGTATGATTATGTACTTTTAAGTTAACAGTCTAATGTGCAACATGAATTATAGTTAATATTTTATAGTATGAATATTGTATCTAAAAGCTAGCTGAAAATATCTTAGTAATGCATATTCCGGGTATAACTGGATGTTCACTATCCTATGCTATACTATGATTTAAATACATAATGATGTTATTAGTCCTAACTGAGAAGTAATTCAGTTTAAGAAACTGAATACAAACGTATAGTAATGATAAAGATATCAGATTGTTTTACAAGGGTTTCTTTTGACCCTTTAATTCACCATTTGACCCTTCATATTTCCTTAAAAGTCACATTTTATGCTTATAAAACGTAGGATTCTGACAGAAAGGCATTTTTTCTTTCCAGTGGTTGGTATTTCCATACTATTTGGGTAAATTCGTTGTGTATTCCAGCATTTATTGGCTATTTTAAAAATGGTAAATTCTTGTTTAAAATGATAAAGTAGATTTTTAGCTTGACTTTTAAAAGAAAAAGGGAGCTTAATATACTGTCAATTAAGTGTATGTCGGCATCCGCGTTGCATCACAAGGTTAAGTTTTTCACAATCCTAAATAACCCATCACTTTTACCGACATCCAACTCAAAAGTTGAATACTTGTTATCATCAAAACCACCATTTAGTTTGCTATGAAGGCCCGTAGCACTGGCTACCCTAATTTTGGAGTTATGTCGCCTTTTTTACTTAAAAATAACAAAAATCAAGATTAAAAGTTTTGACATTCTTGAATAACTTCAGTAATATTATAGATATTCAACTCAAACTTATATTTACACACAAGTTAAAGTATCAATTGAATTATGTCTAATACTTGCTACTTCATGATTAAGTCTTCTGGCTTAAATTTCTCTATTCACCCCAAAAATATAAGTGAAAAGGGCTATAACTCTTCAGTTATCGGGTGCAAGTCTGATTATTAAGTGGAATATTTGACTGTTTGACTTAAAAAAATAATTCTATAATTATGTTTTAAGGATGTCAGCACACCGTTCAACCCGATACATAGAAAACAGTTGGCGCATAGAAGACAGTTGTCAGTGTTTATGTACGCAAAACTCGCGGAAGTAAGTATTGCTTGTTTTTATATTCCTTTTGCAGGGTCTGAACAAAACAAAGTGTGTACATTTATTTGCAGTTAAAAGAGGTGTCAGTATACAAAATTCTGAGCAAAACCGTGTATTATTTAGGGAGAAATCATGAAAAATGTATGCGATTTTTAACAAAAAACGCGTTATTTGAAACTTTGATCCCTAAAAAGGTATTTTTTGACAAATCCTTACCCTTTGACTTATACCATGACGAAATTACACCCATCCCCCGTCTATAAGCAGATTTCCACACTTTTATTCGTCCTTTTCGCCGAGATATACGAGTTTAAACATGACATGGTGTTATATTTTTGAGAACAATGGAGACAGTTGATGATTAAAAAAGATAACATAGAAATCAGTCGCAAGGGTATAGATGATAACAATGAAGACAGCCTGAACGCAATGTTTTTGGAGCGCAATAACATTGAAATAATTTCGGTATACTTAAGTGCCAATGTGTATAACTGGAGTTTTATAATGCGCTACCAAACTACCAATGCTCTTTTTTTATAAATGCCATTCACACTCTTCGCGCATTCTCAAAATTTGAGCCAACTGCTGTCACCACTATAATAATGTTTATAAAAACGAATGATCGAGTATGAGAAGTCTTAAATCAATTTCTATCACTAATACTATATAGTTCCTCAAAAATAAATACAAATGATATTAGAAATAATGAACTTGAAAAAATATACAAGTTATGACACCCTTCTCAAAATCGGCTGTCATCCACACAAAATATATAATTTAAATGCTTCTCATAATTAGTAACTAGTCAAAACATCTTAAATGTGTTGTTTATGTGTTAGCAAATAATCTGGAAAAAGAACCCATAAATGCGCGAGAGTGCTATGCTGCTTTGATATTTTTTCGACAGAGTTCGTGTCGCTCACAAGAAGTATTTTACGTGACACTGTTTTGTGGATGCGATAGCAACGCTTACGCTTGTGGTAATTTATAAATTATTTGAACCAGTTTGTTTATTAATATAAGCACTATCGATAAATACACATATTTTTTACCAAAATACACGAACAAAAACTATACGTCAGTCTATTTCAAGCCTGTACCTTAACGTACGGGACATTTATGTTGTATTCTTACGTGACAGCCACAACTCGCTTATTTATTAAGGAATTGTCATTTATTCCTTGTAATATGTCTGGCACATGTCGGATTTAACAATGAATGAAGAAAAAATGCATCTTAGTGCGAAAAAAAGTTTTATGTGACTGTATACTTACGTGACGGGTTTTTACAAAAAACGTGATTGCAACGATAAAAGTGATAAGGAATATATCTTATTATGTGCCATTGTGACACATTTGATGTTTACAGTCAATATATGCATGGAAATACCACATAATTAGAATGACATTTAATTTTTACGGTACATATACCACGAATGGTCTATTATTTGCTCATCAACAGAAATGGTCAACCATTGACATATGGGGCATAATAAATATTTACTCTTGAAAGACATTGGTGTACCTCAATTTATATTCTAGAATTATTCCGATAGTGTATTCTATTGTTTGGTCAGCATGATCTTGTTCGTCACGTAAAATACAATGTAGTGTCACGTAAAATTTAATTTCAATATTTTGATTTCTTTATGAACCTACGTTTGATTTTTACATTTGATGACTTATAACATGGTTTTAGAGTGTATTACCTTAAAACAACTAGTATTTGTTCAATCTACATGTTAATCAAGCTAACTTTTTGACTTTTGATATTAGAAGAGTAAAATGTGTTTAATTTTTTGTGTCTGTGCAGTTACATAAAGTGTACTAAATTACTGCAATTATTGATTTTGATGAGAAGCAATGCTATCTGTTACATTTATAAAATATAAATTAAGTTATTAGCTTTCACAACTTGGCAAAAAAGCGTAAATTATGACAGCAATCATGTGTTTGATAACCGTATAACTTTTGTCACGTAAAATACAAATAAAAATTGAGTTATTTGAGCCAATATGACAATTGATTATTGGCATGCTGGCAATGCTTTATTTAATATTAATAAAAACGAAATATTCACTGTACGATTTGGAAGAGCTCGTGTCTCTTTGGAAACAAATGATTTTTTTCAACTTCCCAGACGACTGCACATGACTTTCATGGAAGCACCTAAAAAGAAAAATAACCATAATTAGGTACTGGATATATTTCAGAAATAATGTGTGATAAAACTGAGTTATGTGTACACAAGTTTTGCTTCCAGAATAAAGGCTTGACGTTTGTTAATTGCTGTTGAAAAATATGTTTCAAGACTGGTATTTTACATGACAGTATATAGATGTTCAATGGTGACGCTATAAGCCATGCTTAGCGTTTTAAGCTGTAATTTTAACA
The DNA here is from genome assembly GCA_963678985.1 of Spisula subtruncata. Classification (NCBI taxonomy): domain Eukaryota; kingdom Metazoa; phylum Mollusca; class Bivalvia; order Venerida; family Mactridae; genus Spisula; species Spisula subtruncata. The sequence continues at coordinate 44,221,559 of OY787670.1, read as the reverse complement.
GATAAATCGTTCGTAGATGCTTAAACAACCTTAAGTTAGCATTAGTTTTGTTCCAAATTAGTTTTTCGTGCTATTTCACCCCTACAATAGTATTTTACGTGACAATATTTCATTCCACACGTAATCTTATCCCTATTATCACTATATGCATTGATTTTGTTTTTTTGTAAATTGTTTACCAAAAACTGTAATAACATGAGGTCAAAATTGTCTCTACTGCACAACTTGTAGCATTTTATTATTGTATTTATGGATAACTTGCTTTCGTATTTTACGTGAAGAACACGTCAGTACAATGCATGTACCAACACATGTATATTTAGCCGGGTTTTATTTAGATGCGTATGTCAAATTATAAGGTAGTGTCATAGGTTCCAAGTCAGATTGGTGACAGTAACAATAATACCCACACGCTTTTCTACTTCTAATTCAAAAATGATTTAAGATATATAAAAGTAAAATATAGTATAAACGAAATAGCATGTTATGATGTACATACCGGTTTCATAAATGTATTGATAGTATATTGTTTTTGGAGAGTTGGTATGTGTAAATATGTAGTACTGGAGTTAAAAAAATAACACAACCATTAATTAACTTCTTTGTTGTGTTCTCTAGGGTAATACGTATGCTGTACATGCTATCATAACGTAAAATACACAGGCGAAAACACAGGCTTCTTTCCAACAGCGACATAGAAAAACACGCAATCTTGTTCATGGTGCCATGCATGAAAAATGTTCCTCAAGGGGTTCGACTTTCATGTCCGATAGACGTTTTTGATATATTTAAAGGTCAAATTTACATACGCTTCTTCATAGATTTAAAAATGTCAAAATCATGACAAATCGTTGTCAATCGGAGAGGATATTTGTGAACGTGGAAAAAAGGTGACGGAAGTGCGTTGGTCAGAAAGCTCTCCGACCTTACCACGTTTATTTTAAACGTGTTCAAAACAAGCATATATATTGCGTCCCGATTCATACGTTGAGTCAGGTCTGTGATGAGTGTGAATGGCATTTATAAAAAAAATCGTTGGTACTTTGGTAGCGCATTATAAAAATCCAGTTATACACATTGGCACTTAAGTATACCGAAATTATTTCAATGTTATTGCGCTCCAAAAACGTTGCGTTCAGGCTGTCTTCATTGTTATCATCTATACCCTTGCGACTGATTTCTATGTTATCTTTTTTAATCATCAACTGTCTCCATTGTTCTCAAAAATATAACACCATGTCATGTTTAAACTCGTATATCTCGGCGAAAAGGACGAATAAAAGTGTAAAAATCTGCATATAGACGGGGGATGGGTGTAATTTCGTCATGGTATAAGTCAAAGGGTAAGGATTTGTCAAAAAATACCTTTTTAGGGATCAAAGTTTCAAATAACGCGTTTTTTGTTAAAAATCGCATACATTTTTCATGATTTCTCCCTAAATAATACACGGTTTTGCTCAGAATTTTGTGTACTGATACCTCTTTTAACTGCGAATAAATGTACACGCTTTGTTTTGTTCAGACCCTGCAAAAGGAATATAAAAACAAGCAATACTTACTTCCGCGAGTTTTGCGTACATAAACACTGACAACTGTCTTCTATGTGCCAACTGTTTTCTATGTATCGGGTTGAACGGTGTGGTCAGGGTGCAAAACTTTTTTCAAAAAGTGCTGAGTACTGTATTTTAAACATTTTCATTCTATTGTATATCCATTAAGATATTTGCATGTGATTTTTAAACAGCTTTTACCGTCAGTTAAGAGAATAATTACATTTTTTATTTCCCTACCTCTAGTATAAAAATGTACTGAAAAAACAAATGATTATTTAGTCAATCAAAAGTGTAAAAATGATGTTTAAACTTATTATGAAATATTAAATAATGAATACATAATAAAAATGTAACCCTACCCCCGTTAAAATTAAGGCAAACTGCTTGTTTGCCAGAAATCCGTAGTTAAACCTGATTTTACAGCGACTAAACTCCCATTTCAATGATAAAAACACATTTTGAGACGTTTTAATCACAAAACTATGTTTCACGAATACATGAAGTATTCTTACAACATTGTGTCAATCAATACTCTTTAAATCAATTGTAATTGAAAATGATAATCACATGGTCCAATGGATTAACTTGAAAACCTTCCCCAAGCAACCTTCGACAAACAGGTGGAGCGATCTCTGCTCTGGCGTAATGTCAACTGCTTTCTAGTAATCAATAACAATTATAAATAATAGCCTATAACTATGGCTGTATTTGATCCAGTTTCAAAACCTTGGTGCAGTGTTTCATTTTGATTATGAAAACTATGAGTCGTTTCCTGGTTGAAAACTGGCAAACGTCTTTATCATAAAATGTTTCAAAATTAACAATTGGAAATTATCTGACAAATTTGGAACATGAAGTAATATTTGATGATCATCTTACATTTAATTTATATATTACTTACTAACTACATACTAAACTGGAGGAATGTGGAGATAATGGTTAACCAACATGTAACTTCAAATGGTATATTAAACATGATGGTATACCATGTAAAACCATTTGTCTAATTCTTTTATCTATTGTGCCAATAACAGCTAATAATATAATACTAACAAAATAACTCTCCATAGTTTAGAATTACTAATTTCTTACTTATACTGAAACTTTGCTTGCTGGTAGTTTTTGTTATGCAAGGTTTTGGCTTATAGCTATACTGTAGCTGCAGGGGTACATACTATATGTTCCATTTTTATTACACAATCAAACACAGTTACATATTCATTGTTTCCTGATTAAACATGATTATGTATAAAATTCTTATGATAACAAAACATACTAGAAATTGTAGCAACGTTCTTCTCTGGCTTGTAGATGACAAAAATTCTTCTTTTTTTAGAAAAAAAATGCAAGGAATTGTAGCATTATCTTGTCTGACAAAAATGTATTTGAAACTCTATTGGTTGATATGATTTAGTTATGGGCTTGCAGTCAATTTGTCTTTCATTTGTTTAACCGTGTATGTTGTGTGCAGTGACTGTTACTGTTATTGAGTATTTGAATTTTGTGTTGAATTGATGTTTTTATCACATTGATCTTGATATATGTGGACCAGTGCATGTCTGTCTGCTTCAGTGTTTTTGTTCATAATTTCAAATTTCAAAAAGAGCAGTTAATCTTGTTTTTGATAGATACAATGTGTGTCAAATTTTATGTAGTAAAGATAAAGTTTATTTGAAAAACATTAGACACTTTTGCCTATCTGTTTATATGCATCTTTACATATTTTACGTATAAAGCATGTTGATTTTCATGATATTGCTTTGTATTTTTATCAGGTTACAATTTGGATTTTTTCTTGTTAAGTTAAATGGATTATTTTTTATATGATTGTATTTATGTTGACTGTAAATTCACTGATTACATTGTACTGTACTACAGGGATGTTCAAGCATTCCATGTCACATATTGATATATTTATGTTGACTGTAAATTCACTGATTACACTGTATGCACTACAGGGATGTTCAAGCGTTCCATGCCACATATTCATATATTTATTCTGACCGTACTATAATGATAACACTGTATGTACTACAGGGATGTTCAAGCGTTCCATGCCACATATTGATATATTTATTCTGACCGTACTATAATGATAACACTGTATGCACTACAGGGATGTTCAAGCGTTCCATGCCACATATTGATATATTTATTCTGACCGTACTATAATGATAACACTGTATGTACTACAGGGATGTTCAAGCGTTCCATGCCACATATTGATATATTTATTCTGACCGTACTGTAATGATAACACTGTACTGTACTACAGGGATGTTCAAGCGTTCCATGCCACAGTGACAGCATGGATGGTAGAAATGGAGACAAGTTTACCTAGGGGTAAAACATTGTTTGAAGACCTACATAGTAGAGCTACACTCTTCATACAGGTATGTGACTGAATGTCAAATTTATAGATTGCTTTTATTGTATATGGCTTGAAAATTGTTTGGTAACTTGCACAAAAATGAGTGTAAGTAGGTCAGATTCTTTTATGCTTGACTTTTCGAAGAAAAAAATTGAGCTCTTGTCGTTACGGGATTGTGTATGCGTCTGCGTTGTTAGTTAAGTTTATTGTCATTTTCTCAAAAACTATACAAGATATCTACTTGAAAGTTTGTATAGTTATTCACCGTCACTAGAGGAATCCATACAGACAAGGCTGATAGCCCAGTTACTCTATGACATATATTTATTGAGTTATTTGCTCTTGTTACTATCAAGAACAAGAAAGTTGAGCATTGTGTTCATGTTTATATAGACGAAGAGCGACTATCTATTAAAAATATAAGTTTAAACATAGGATACTTGGAAAATACATAAGACTCTATTTTTTTTTAAATGACTTTGCCTAAGGATGACATTCTGCCCTCAGGTTGACCATATCAATGTCACATACACAGACATATATATAATATTTATATATCATAATGTATATTTTCAGGGTTTACTGTATGGACAGCAGATACAACATTTGATCCGTACAACTATGAACCTACATGTGGCCTTACAGAAACCTATGACAAAAACTGCTGTCTTAGCATTATGTAAACTCATAGAGTTATTGAAGGTAGGAATATTTTATTATTTTCTCATGTTTTTGATCTTTAGCCCTCAACATTTAAGGTTGATGACCACCTTCAAAAACATTGAAATTACCTAACTAAATATCAACCTCCATATAATATGTGGTAGTCATAAGCAATATAGATCCCCTTGGTCTGCGCAGTTTATGATCAACACGTTTTTAGTTATCAGCCTAGTAGGGATCTGCGTTTCTGAGTGATATGAAGGCAACCCCGCAGCCACCGCATCTTGTTTGTACCTAACTAAATATGTTGATACATGTATAAGTTGTTATTATATAACTGTTGTATATTTGCAGGCGATAGAGTTGACATTCCATAGAAAGACATTGTTGATTGCAGACCGTGTTCAACATATTATACAGAGGATAAGCTTTCAAATACTCAATGCTATAGCAACCGGCAAGGTAAGATTGTGTAGATATATCATAATTTATGGTTAATTGTTATGTACCAGTAGTTTTTAGCTGATCTGAGCTTACTAAGTGCTTAAGGTAAGCTTTTAGGATGCTTTAATTATGGGCTGTTTGTCAACTATTTCAGAGGGACCTCTTGTTAACACAGGATTTTGTTGTGAGTGTTGTAAGTGCTCCATACTATAATTGACCAATCAGACTCGAGCCCGGTGATCCCAGGATGCATTATCTATGTACTTTCTTTTCATTCTGTATTGAACAAGTAAATCATAACTGGCTAGAATTCTAAAATCTACATGCTAGTCACTAACCTTGAAAAGTCTAGGAAATTGAATACATGTATCTGATTGATTTTGGGATTTTACCTTAGCATAAAATCCTGTTCATAAACGCATAAAAACAGAGAATTGTCAGGGAATTTGAAAATTGGTTTGTGAGCTGCATTAAGAATCAACTTTTTCATTTTCTCTGTCGTGTTTTGCTCACTGGGCTAAAGAAGTGTTCGGTGTATACATTTTGTAACAAACATGTTAGAATGAATTGTTTTATATTATAGAAACGTTTGGTGTCTGACAAGAAATACAGTGAGAGAAAACTGGATGTATTATCTTCCCTTGTTCTGGTAGAATCTGCCTTAGCTGGTCCAGGTTTGTATAGTTATTTGTTACATGAATAACGTGATATTCCATGTGATAACAAGTGACAGAACAATGTTTTCCAACACGTGTGATAAAAAATGCCTGATTCCACCAGCTTTTCGACGCGACAACATAACGTCACCAGCTTAAATTCGTTATTTTTGACGTTGTTTTGAGTCAGTAACTATGGTAATGTGATAAAAGAATCCATCCCTTGTTGTCTTTGTAGATAAACATTTCTTAAACTCGTCACAAAAACATGTTATTAAGCTCGCCAAAGGTTCGCTCAATAACTTTTGTTTTCTAGACTTGTTTAAGAAATGTTGATCTCCAAGGCAACTCATGACGAATCCTATATATCTGTATTAATGGTCACCTGTATTACCCAAACACCTATCTGTAACAATCTTTTTGTTTGAATCTAGATATATGTACTGTTAGTCATTTGATATCAAAGACAAGTTTGCTTTTATATATTGGGAAATTTTTTATGAAAACTATATGACTAGTTTTGAATGTGTTCGTTTTGAATATGTTTTTTCGCCATGCAATAACTCTGATGTAACATACAGAATGTTATATCTTCCAGCTACCAAAGAGAGAAGACTTGTAGCCAAACTAGCCCTGGCTCTCGGTACTTGCTCTAAAGTGGTAAGAATTGTGTAGTTTTCTTTTATTTGTAAGTTGAACTCCATGAGCTACATTAAATTACAATGAATTTACAGTGGTAGTATTTGAAATTTATAAAGTTATGTAAATGGAATATCTCTGCAGTGTGTTGATACGTTGGGATGTATGACCTAGAGTTGCTTGTGTAATGCCGTATCTCCTGAGACAGTTAGGTCGAGCTTGATACGGTATAATGCAAGCAACGAGAGGTAATACGGATAGACTCATCAACACAACTACAGTGATATTCCTTTAATTGTATATCCGAATATAGCAAGGAAAATGCCCTCACTGTGTAAACCTTGACATCACAAGGTCCTCATATTTTCGACATATAAAAAAATCTTACATGTCAGACATGCATGATAAGGATTCGGAAAACCAGACATTTAGATTTGGAAAATGTAATCCGTCGCGCTGTATTCTGCTGTGTGATTTGATCTGTTTGCTATGTATTACCCTATGGTAGAAATAAACTATTGTTATATTTTGCACAGAACATGACTTGATGTAATATTTCAGAGAGCATTCAAGGAGGATGAACTAGAGTCCATCTATGAAAACTTCCGTAAACTTGAGATCATATCTGATCTTAGAGAAAAGTAAGTATACAGTTAGGATATAATCTTTGTACTGTAAATTCATTAATTTTTGCTGGGGGTATTGTTTAACATGACAAATTATATCAATAATCACTAAATAAGTCCAGTTTGCACTGGCTGCCATACTTGTTTTAAGCTCAGTCAGGTGCATGGCTCAATTTTTGTGTAGTTTTCTTGCATATATCATTCCATATAAATTTTGTCCATTTGAAATGAAATGATTTTTCAATTTGTCGTATATTCACGTTTGATAGTTTGTGTGCTTGATTTTTTTAATGTGATATATAGAGGATCTTACATGAGTGACTTTTCATATTGAATTTATTAAACGAGTTGGATAAAAGTGATAAAATACGAGGCTCTGCCGAGTATTTTATTACTTTTATCCAACGAGTTTTATAAATTCAATATGGAAAGACACGAATGTAAGATTCTTTTTATCACATAAACAAAATAAGCCATTTAAATGTAGAAAACTAAAAATAGTAGACCCGCTTCCCCTTAAGAAAGAAGAATATTGAGGTGAGTAATGCGGTTATGAATAAATGAGCATCTAAACATAGTGCAACACAGTGACTTTATTTCAATTACATTTAATTCAATGTTGAAAATGAAAATGAGCCAAGACGGGTATATTTGAACGGTAATAACGTCACAGACCTTTTTACTAGGCCCTATCCAGTCTTGAAATTAGTTAATTAATTATGTTGCTTACAAACATTAATGCTATAAATAGAAACAGCATGTTTTCACTGGTGGCGGGAAGCTGAAATAGTTCTACGTAGATTCGGTTCACGGTACGACGAATAGACCGCCATGGTACTGTACGGAGTTTATCCATTCTTCAGTTAAAATGAAGAAAACTATGCATCATTCGCTTGACATTACTAATCAATTAAACGAACGGACGTCAATTTTTTTTAGATTTAATTACGAGTGCGACATCTCAGAAGCAATATTGTGTTTGTTATCAAAGAGCGTGGAAAGTGACAGGACGATTGCCGCCATATTGGTTATGCAGAATGGCTAAAGCCTGTTCGGGGCCGTACCATACGAATCCGGACGGAAAATACGTTCAGAATAGTGAAATAAATGCGGACAAAAATCGTAAAATTAATTGACAGCTCATACAATGGAAATGTTTATTATGTTTGAAAAGAACTTTAAAGAAACAATAATAAATTAATCAGTGGAACTAAAGGTGACAGTTGTGGGCTGTAATGGGGATCTTCTAAACTTCATAAGACCCTTACATAAAGTATATAGGGACATGACTGTGCAGTATTGGGGAATTATTTTTTTAAGTGAACTTCATTTGTTGGTTAAAGTAATTGCTTTTAATAGGTAATTTTTGTAAGAGAAGAGGTCTTATAAAATATCTGCCTGTTTATATAAGGAAAAAAGCCTATATGGGTGTAATATTAAAAGTTTCAACAGTGAACATACTCATTATACAGTCTTAATGAAAAACTATAATGTGTATCGTAATACGTATCGTATCTTAAGGTCTGTATCGTGATACGTATCGTGAGGTGAGCGTATCGTTACACCCCTACTAGTCCTGTTTCTATGACAGGGGGATGGCCATCTCGTTTGTTGTGTTTTAATTTCCACTGCATTCAGTTGTATGGAGACTACCCAGTCACTCATCTTGACACGACACTTGAGAGCAGCACAAACATTTGAGTGAGTCTGGGCTTATCAGAGCTCTGACATAGCATGTTGATGCAGCCTTTATTTGATTGGTTATAATAACCATCAGTACGCCACACATGAGTACTTTCAGTGCTTTGATTATGTAATGGGCTTTATTACACTCCCACACCATGGTTTATATGATAATATTCTTTATTATCCTCCATATTCGAAGAGTAAAGGTTATACATTCTCTATGTTACAGCATCAGGAAGTCGTGTGATTGTAGCTTTATGTACTGGCATCGTGTGATCATACCTAACTATCTGACTGAGATGTTTGAAAGCCTCACTGATACTCATAGAATCCATGTAAGTATTTAATAGAATAGAATAGAGTTTATTGCAAGGCAATATTGCCCATGATTGTGGTATAGTACAAAAAAAACAACAGCAACAGCAGCAGCAACAACAACAACAGCAAAACATGTTCCTTTATTTCCAAATGTATTTTCCAGAATTAGCAAAACGCTCATCTTGTCATAATTATTTTGGAGCTTATGCTTAGTTTAACATTTTGACTTTGCCCAGGTGTCGGCATGTAAGATATTATCAAGGTTATAAGTTTGTTAGTAATGGATTTGTTGGATTGTAACTGTATAATGATAAACTTGTAACTCGAATATACATGTATATTGATATGTTGGCATGTTTTTCTTACAGTACACTATCGGTGCATTGAAAGATTGTGTTCACCCGATGTTATGTGTGCGACACTTAGCATCACCACAGGATCTACTCAACTCATTTGAACAGGAAATCTACAATCTACTCAAGAATGTAAGTAGACAAATATTTATCAGGGGTGGAATTCAATATTCATTTACCCTGGTTTACTGTGCAAGCTGTTACATGTATTCAATATTGATCTTACTTGACTTAAGGATAAGGAGACCAATCAGATCACACCATATTAAACTCCTAGTCAATAACAGACGATATTATTGGCTATCCTTATTCTCTAATCCAATAAGGTCAATATTGAATACCACCTTATGTTTTACTGTGCAACTGTTATATGCATGTGTCTGACCCTTGTTTCAAATTAGTTTCTTGTGTGATTTAGAATTACTGTAACTATACACTGTTAGACTTCTACTATATAACTATAATAGAAGTTGCCTGTTCTTTCATTCATCACTTATTACAAACGATACAAGGGGCTTGATGGTTAACATTTCAATAACCTGTATGCATGATTGGTCAATAACCTCCAACTTCTTTCAGCACCTGTTAGAGCCACTGTGTCAAGGTATCGAGACATGATTGTATAATGATATTTCAGCATCTGTTAGAGCCACTGTGTCAAGGTATCGAGACATGATTGTATAATGATATTTCAGCACCTGTTAGAGCCACTGTGTCAAGGTATCGAGACATGATTGTATAATGATATTTCAGCACCTATTAGAGCCACTGTGTCAAGGTATCGAGACATGATTGTATAATGATATTTCAGCATCTGTTAGAGCCACTGTGTCAAGGTATCGAGACATGATTGTACATTGATATTTCAGCATCTGTTAGAGCCACTGTGTCAAGGTATCGAGACATGATTGTACATTGATATTCCAGCATCTGTTAGAGCCACTGTGTCAAGGTATCGAGACATGATTGTACATTGATATTTCAGCACCTGTTAGAGCCACTGTGTCAAGGTGTCGAGACATGATTGATATTTCAGCATCTGTTAGAGCCACTGTGTCAAGGTATCGAGACATGATTGTACATTGATATTTCAGCATCTGTTAGAGCCACTGTGTCAAGGTATCGAGACATGATTGTATATTGATATTTCAGCACCTGTTAGAGCCACTATGTCAAGGTATCGAGACATGATTGTATATTGATATTTCAGCATCTGTTAGAGCCACTGTGTCAAGGTATCGAGACAGATTTACGTCTACATATACATCTACATCTACAGTTAGATGACAGGAATCCATTCAAAGTTGGCTTGAAGGATCTCTCACAGCTCCTGAAACTTCGACCAATCAGATTGTTTGATAGATATATCAATGTTAAAGGTAGCTACCTATGATTTTTTATATTATTATGCCCCCCTTCCTCAATCTTTGATGAGAGGGTATATTGCTTTGCTCATGTCTGTTGGTCAGTAGACCAAATGGTTTCCTTTCAAGAACCCTTTGGCCTAGTATCGTCAAACTTTATGTGGAGGTTAGCCAGCAACAGAAGATGACCCCTAATGACTTTTAGGTCATTAGGTCCAGGTCACAGTGACATTTACTATTTTTAACCATTGGGCTGCCATTGGGCATATGTCTTTCACAAACATCTCTTGTTTACCTACCTGTTATACTACATGTATGGTTATTGTAGGAATGGTATCAAAAACCAAAATTTGTAATTATCTTATTACTATGATACTAAATATGAAGTTTGCTTTCAGGCCATGAGATATCAAAGTCAATCAAAATCGTACTGAAATACTGTAAAATCATTTAATTTCGTTGGTTTCGGTAAAAAAGACAATTTCGTTGGAACTTAAATTCGTGGATGTTGCATTTCAGGTAACAAAACAAGGGTCAAAATCAATGTTCGTTGGGATTAAAGTTTGTGGTTGAAGTGAACCACGAAATACACGAAATTTAATCCCCCACGAAAATTAATGATTTTACAGTAGCTGCATTGCTTGGCACTGATGGTAAGGGAGTGGTTGGCCCAGTTTCAGTATAATGTGACTTGTTTATCTACTGTAAATCACTTTATATTCGCGTGAGCTTTATTTCGCGATTTTCAGTTTTGAACTTATTTCGCTAATTGATGAATTCGCGATCGATGGTCCCTTAATCTTAAATTCGCGAGAGTATCAAAATTTTAAAAACCCTATTCTAGAAGTGTGGTCAGTATTAAACATAACTGCCTTAAATATGCAACAATGGCGCTTAATTCTACTTTTATACCGATAATTAACAAATATTTCACACGTTTTATACAGTGATCAGTGTGGTTGATAAATGCATCACACTTTATATTAGTTAATCGTTTTTTCACAGGTTCGTGTGTTTGTCCATAAGGTGTCTTGTTTTCTACTCGGTAAATAGTCCGAGTAACAATTTCAGATTTGTTGAGAAGATTATAGTCCCGTGTATCGGAAAAAAAACAACAATTTTTCTTAACAACCAATGGACTTCATTAAATGTTGACATGAAATTGTAGAATCTGAAATCAATGCATAAAATAAACGTTCGAACCTGCCCGAATTTCAGAAAAAAGTATTCCGATATTATGTTGTGAAATGTTATTTACGCGAAATGATGAATTCGCGATTGGGGCCAATCGCGAATATTAGCGAAAATTAAACCACCGCGAATAATACCGGATTTACAGTAACTATTTCCTACCTTCCAAACAACTGTTAATAAACTTTATCTATTTATTTCAGCGTATGTGGAGCATTATTTGAACAAAACATTTTACAATCTGACCACCGTGGCTCTACATGATTGGAAAACTTACGGAGAAATGAAAAACATGGCCGAACAAAAGTATGGTCTGAAACTGATTGACACCCATTTACCAAGTCAGACATTGGAACAGGTTTGTATAAATTGATTCAATTGATCTACATAGATTCCACAGTGCCCTCTGTAGCTCAGTGGTTAGCACGCTTGCTGCCTAATTCAGCAACCTGGGTTTAAATCCGGGTGGAGACACACATATGCCGGCCATATTCAGCAGAAAGCTGACTGGCAAAAAAGGCTATGCTCAGCAAGATCAGCATAGACATCCGTAGCCGCCGTAGTTAGTGCGCTTGCCGTCTAGTCTGGCGACCCGGGTTCAAATCCTGGTGGAGGTACATATATATGCCTGCCATTTTTCAGTAGAAATAAAGCAAATAAAGGCTATGCTCAATATCCTGTTCTAGTGTTGAGATTAAATATGAGTAAGGGATCCTTAGGGTAAGCTGTATGGTCAATTAAAGCTATGACCTTCTCTATTACCATACTGCTATCATTTATTTATTGTAAGTTGCTAAATAAGAATGTTCTTATTGCATTGACCACCTTGTGGTAGACCATCAGCTCTGTGTGCAGCAGGTTCAGGGATCACAAAATGTGACAACATGGGGACAGTGTGCAGTGGTACAAACATAACTTTAGCTTCTCAATTATTCAATGGCTTATGTACTTACTGTAAAATCATTTAATTTTGTTGGTTTTGGTAAAAAAGACAATTTCCTTTGGTCTTAATTTGTGGATTTTGCATTTCAGGTAATAAAACAGTGGTCAAAATTAATGTTTGTTGGGATTAAATTTTGTGGTTGAGGAGAACCACGAAATCCACAAAATTTAGTCTCTCATGAAAATTAATGATTTTACAGTATTCTCTTTTTCCTGGACTGCATTGTAACCAGTATGTCACCAGGACTTCCACAACGTCTCCACATGTAGAGGAACATTATTATAACGGCATATTATTTATATTAAATAGGGACTTGATGTGTTGGAAATCATGAGAAATATTCATGTGTTTGTGTCAAGGTATCTCTACAACCTCAATAACCAGGTATTTGTAATTACTGATGTAGAAGTAATGTAGGGTCTATTTATAACTGTTTCTACCATATTTAATGAACAAGACTGTTTGAATAGTGAGACACTTACCTCCTGACTTCTATTATTCAATACTATTGCCTGACAGATAGGCACACAGTAAAGCTACCAGGCTGATTCAGCAATTGACACCGTATTATAATGAACTGCTCCGAGGATTAGAATTCTTAAACTCCCTGTTAGGTTTTTGTTTCAATCGGATCCTTACTGTAAGAGCTTGTTCTCTTAACAACTTGTTGGTTTTCAAAGAAACTTGACATTGATACTAAACTTAGTTGCGCATATTGTCAGAAATTTTATGTTGGATGATGTTGCCGGAGTTATGGCCCTTTGTGTAACACACATGTTTTTGTTTAAAAAATACGAAGACACTCCAAGACCAATCTATTTTTCAGATATTTGTGGAGAGGTCAAGTAACAACAAACATTTGAATACCATCAACATCCGACATATAGCTAACTCTATACGTACACATGGAACAGGCATCATGAACACTACAGTAAGATATGGTTTATATATTTCCTTGTTCGAATAACAGTATTTAACCATAGGGTCAAAAAAGTTTGTGCTTGATGGTTTGAATTTTGATTAACCTCAAAAATTTATAATAACTTCTGGATCTACAATTATAATTTTCCAATTTTACAGTATCCTAGTAATGATGTTATCACATGGACATCATGGTAAAGAATACTACACAAGAGATGATAATAGAAAGCTATCATGGTATTTATATGATTTACTTGTGTTTTTAGGTAAACTTCACCTACCAGTTTTTGAGGAAGAAGTTTTTCATCTTCTCACAGTTTATGTATGATGAACACATCAAGTCTAGACTGATCAAGGTACGTTAACTAGAACTAATGTATAACCCAATTTGACATTCATGCATTATAGAAAACATGTAACTCAATAAATACCCATACAGTACAACATCTCCAGTGCGATCCTTCGTAGAGCAACAATCTCTCTACAACAGCCAACATTTGCAGCTCCCTGAGGGGGTTTCTCAAAAGAGAATTTTCATTCAAGCATTGAGCAAGCAGCAAGCATATTTTGATGTTGTTACCTATATATCTATGTTATACGGTGTTATGAATTTGAAAGGTGGGCATACCCTGTAACTGTTTTATCCTTTCTATAAACCACTGTTGATGGTGGGTTAAAAGGAAATTGGTCTTCCCATTATGTTATCCACTGAAAATAAAGATGTTATTTATTTGTTAAAACATTGTACTGAGATAGTTGATTTTCTATATTTGTAGGATTGGAAATTCTTCAAAGAGAATCACATGCAGACAGATCAGAAGGTTAGTTCATATAATTGTACAATTATTATTATACTGATTAAATTTTACACAATTATGTATTTCTGTTGGACAATCTGTCAGTAAACTTCATCATTGATATAATAAAAAATTATGATTGTTAACTGGGGAACATGTGAGACAATGTCTGGGGAATGATTTTTAAATTTGGGTAAGGGTGTTAGTCATGACCTATAGATGAATTATATGCTCAGGTTTTGGTAAGCTGGTCAAAGGTATTGTTTACAAAATTATTTACTGCCTGACTACTTCCTGTGCTTTGCACAGTCGAATTTCAATGCAGTTTTGGCTCCAATACCATAAAATCCTCAAACAGGGTACTCGGCTCCTGAAAAATTAAGTATAGACTAAGTATACCGTAGGTGCCTCAAACAAGTGAATGGCCCAAACTCATTTCATCACCCAAAGGCAGTTGGAGATATTGAAATTCTACTGTACATAATTGGGTCAGGTGGTGTCAAAATATCGAAGACAGAATGCTTTTTTTTCTCATTGATTTTGAAGACATTTCATATCAATTACGATTTAGTATGTGAGTGATAGCTAAATGATTATAACTTTGAAATGAGTTACAGTATATAATCATCCAGTTTTGTTCATACATATTCATTACAGTACCCATATGACAGAGCAGAGAAATTTAACAAAGCTATCAGAAAGCTTGGTTTAACACCTGATGGTGAGAGTTACCTGGATCAGTTTAGGACTCTGATCACACAAATAGGTAATGTTTTGTTTGTATGTCTTGTTTTATCCGAATAGTCTGTGGTATGCAGAACACAAGGCCGAATGGTCTGTTGAAGGTTTTCAAGTAAATGCATTGAATTATACATATTGTGATGTGCTATAAATTACCACAGTGACTAAAGTATGGTACTATTATCGGTCTAATAACTAAGTCTTGGTTATGAATGGTTTAGTGGAGAGCTTAGGCCTAGAGGTAGAGTGTGCCCTTCAGAATTGAGAGGTCCCAGGTTCAACCCTCATCAGGACCACTGGTTAATTTCCCTGAGTAAGAATAACCCACATGCTCCACTCCACCAAGGTTTAAATTGGTACCTGTGAGGGCTGTTTGACATGATTAGTGTTTCTGGGTGCCGCAGCTCAATGTTGGCTCCCACACACACAGGAGAGAAATAAATTCCCCAGTGAGACTCGAACGCATGTTCCCATTTGTAGCCCAATGACCAGGGGAAGTTTAAATGTCAAAGGGTGGATGAGCCACTGAACTACTGAAAACAACACTAAAAATTGGTAACTTTTAAGGAAAAACAATTATGGCTCTGATTGTGAATTTTCAATAAAATAAGCTTTACACTTATTTTGAATGTCAAGAATTATGTGTTATTAATTATGTTTATGATTGTCTACAGGTAATGCTATGGGATATATCCGTATGATACGTTCTGGTGGCCTACATTGTTGCAGTAATGCTATCAGGTTTATACCTGATCTTGAAGATATTGAGAACTTTGAGAAACTCTGCCAGGAAGAGGGATTGTCACAGGAAAGTCAAATTGCTGCCAAGTACGTAAATTTCAACTTGTAATCAACCAATTTACAATCTTACAAAATTGCCTTTTACTGAAATCAACAAAATGTAATACACTTGGAAACAATTTAAACAATTTACAGTGTACTGTAAAATCTCTGCAGAATGACCCTCTGTGAAACAACAACCTCTCCATAACAACATCTTTCACATTTCCCTAAGCTGATATTTACTATAGATTTCAACTCTGTAGAGAAACCACCTCTATACAGCAAACAATCTTAAATATTGCCGCTTCCAAAGGGTGTTGCTCTAAGGTGGTTATACTATGGTATTTTCTGTTTTCGAGGGTTTTCAAAGCATTCTGTAGAGTGTATACACTAGTAGTTTTCATATGAATAAAAAGTCACTAATTAGTTTGTGCTGTATTTAGAAAACAAGTTAATCAACTGTCTTAAACTTTAGTTTAAGGTTTTCAAAAGTTACAGTAAGTCTTCACAATTTTTTTACTTCAGAAATCTTGATGATGTCATTGGTAACCTTGCAAAGAATTTTGCTGAAGGAACGGAATATTTCAAGGTAAATAAACTTACTACTGGATAACAGTGATATATTTTGTGTGTCTGTCCATGTGCAGATCAAGCCTTTCTGATTAATAAATAGAGCACATGTGAGTCTTCTCTCTTCAAATTTGGTGGAGAAGTAGATCAGAATATGTCAATTAAGTTAAGAGATTGTTGAAATCTTTATGCTGTGGAATGAAATGATTTTACATATTTGGTTGCCAGTTGACTCACTGACTTTAGCAATAATAGACACTTTGACATTATTGTTGCCTGCACATTTGTTAACATATAGTTGATATCCGGAACTCTGCGCAAAGTGGTTTTCCCCTTAATTTACATGTAGGTACAAACAAATCTGGCCTAGTTAGACTGGTTTTGTATTCATATGCAAACACAACTGATCCCCACTCTATTGTCCAGATATGAATATTCAAGCGTCACAATGATTATAACGGTAAAACTTTATTTGTACCTACAGATTAGTGGAGATCCGGAGTAGGTCTATTGGCATCACAGAAGACTTGAATGCAATATCTTTTGACAGCAAACACTTGACTGACTCTTTTTTAAAGTTAATATAATTGTGTGACAAAATGCTCTACCAAGTACCTTACATATTGCGATAAAAGATGTAAAAATAGATGTAATGAAATGTGATTGATCTTCATGCCTACAATCACCAGACATTTCTTGTGCAGGAGATTGGATGTTTGAAATGGTGCAGATACTACAGTACAATATTGAATAATAAAATGTATATCTTTAACTCTTACAGATGTTAGTGGATGTGTTTTCACCAGAATTCAGAAATCCTAAGAACATGCATCTTAGAAACTTCTTCGTTATTCTTCCACCTTTGGTAAGTGTCATCTTTAATTGCTTGTACAGGGTCGTCTTGATCTGAAAATATCTGGATCTTGTTACTTAAGAAGTTTGTCTTATTTATGTGCATGTGCTGGTGTGATGGTAACAAATTTATTCATTGTGGATGGCATATTTAGTTCTAGACCAATTTTCAATATCATGTAATTATATCGTGTATTTAAATGAGCAGAAACTCAATTTTCATTAAAACTTGAACTTGAACTATCATTTTGATGAGTTATATGTGATCATCAAATTTGTATAATTGTGTTTTTAGACTGTGAACTTTATTGAACACTCTATCAGCTGTAAGGAAAAAATGAACAGAAAGAATAAGATTGGTGCAGCATTTACTGATGATGGTTTCTCTATGGGTAAGTCCGACAAAGCTCATTGTACTGCCACAAATTTTTTTTAAAGATAGCTGAGTGTGAATAGAGTAACCGGGTTGTCAAACTTTCAGTAAGCATAATTTAATAGTTAATTTCTTGTGTATGAAGTCATTTCAGTCAGTCAGTTTTCATAATTGGAGAGCAATACAAGGGTATAATATTATACACACTAATCTAAATCAATGACAATGAATAGTATTCTCACAGTTATTCTGTGTAGGAAATAGCCAAGTGAGTTACGGCCCTTGTTTATTAAAATGGTCATGTTTAAGCAAAGTTATGGCCCTCAATTATGAAATAGCCAATGATCAGCATATTTATGGCCCTTCTTAATGATATGTCCATGTTTTATTGTTTCAGGACTAGCTTACATATTGAAGTTATTAGATCAGTATCATGAATTTGATTCCCTACATTGGTTCCAGTCTGTGAGAGAGAGATATGCCAAAGAAAAGGTAAGTGGATAATAGGGCTGTAACGGTATATCGCGGTACACGAAAGACCGCAGACTTTAGTTCCACACGGTTCACAGTACAAGAATTGCAAATTTCGGTACGGTTCGGTATAAGCTTTTTTTATGAGCAAAATAATATTCAGTGAACGAAAATGTCTGGAAGTCCTCTGATTATGTAAAATTACCATGCATCACTCGTTTAAATTATATTAAGGTATGCCTCATATTGTCGAAATTCATTTAAAATAGTTAAATTTTTGCTGTTATAGAATAAAAAAATTCATTGTCACATAAAATTGTAGTTTTTAATCCGCTGTTAGAGAATATTGTATCATACCGAAATATACCAAACCGTTAGAAAAATTGACGGTACGTATCATACCGTGAGGTGAGCGTACCGTTACACCCCTAGTGGATAATGTCTATACCTCAACCATATACTAGAAGGGATCCAGGAGGTACTGTAAGCATGAAAGATAATTGTCTCATAAGTCAGAATTGACTGGCCCTTTCAGTACGGGTGACACTATAAAAAAAAAACTTTACCTTTACTACACGGTGAATCAGCGACCTTTATGTATACTGTATGTTTGGTACCAGTATTTTTCACAATCATTTTATTTTTCGCTATATTTTGCGAAAAATGGTTTCTAGCGATTCATAAATCCACCTAATTATACTCTTTGAACATGGACATAAGTTTATGACATTGAAACTGATAGAAAACCCCTTGTTTCATTTTATTATCTCTTAATTTTGAGCTATATATGATCCGCCATTAGTTGTCTTTGGAGATCAACATTTCTAAAACGAGTCTAGAAAACACAAGTTATTTAGCAAGCCTTTGGCGAGTTTAAGAAATATTGATCTCAAAGGCAACGAATGACATATTTTTTTATCATGTTACCATACTTACAGAGTCAAAATAATGCCAGAAATAACGAATTTAAACCAGTGATGTTACATATCACATGTGTTAGAACATTGTTCCATCATTTGATATCACATGGAATATGTAATAAATAAATGTATAATAAATTATGTTGGCATATTTTTAGGTTCAGCTACAGAAACAACAGCAAGGTGCGTCGAGTCAATCTGATGAGAAACTACAACAAACCATGTCCTTGACACAGAAACGTCTACATCTATATCTACAGGTTTGTCATATGCTTTTGACTAGATCATACAGCTTTTTGACAACATGGACTTAGATAGTTCATTTTTAGCTCCACTATTCTAAGAATATGGGAGCTATTACAGTCACCCGAGCGTCGACGTAATGGTAATGTTAAAGTTTACATACCACATCAAATATTGTCAAAGTCTATTGACATATTGGTTTGAAAATTTGCACACTTGTTCGTCATCATGCCCCCAACCTATATACAGGAGGAGGTAACTCTATCAAGCATTTTGACCATATTATACCCCTTTTGGACTTAGAAAAAAATGTTAAAGTTTACATACCACCTCAAATATCTTCAAAGTCCATTGAAATATTGGTTAGAAATTTGGCACACTTGTTCACCATCATGACCATAACCATTTCCCAATAGATGGTAGCCCTATCAAGCATTTTGACCAAATAATGCACCTTTTGACTCAGAAAATAGAAATACATTTTACACTATCAAAGGATGTGACTGAGAATATTGGAGCGTGTTGTCCTGTGACATCTCTTGTTGTTGTCCGCTGTTATAATAATAATAAAGACTCTATTTATTGAGGCAGTTCACTGACACAGCAGAACCAGTCTTACCTGTGAGCTATATACATACAATCGTGTATCACCTATTGTTGTATTACAGGAGTTTGAGTTATTGTTCTACTCACTAAGTAGTGCCAGGATATTTTTCCGTGCTGATATGACGGCGGCTGAGGAGGAAAAAGAAGACAAAGATAAAGGTATTATACCGCTACTTAACATTGTTGTATAGTCCAAAGAATTTGACATCATCATTGACCGTTAAATAGCGTAATTTAATAGCTGATATTGTGTCAACACTTATTACCTGGTTGTATGTTTTCATTGGTGGAGAATATCAGGAAGTAATACAAATGCAAATCTAATTTAAGAGACCAATATTGCATGATTTGCTTGTGGAAATTTGTGTATTCAGCGCAAAAATTTATTCATGCTTAAAGGTCAGGATCATGACAAATTCTATGTGTTATAACATTGGTAACTGCATTTTCATGATTTTTACCAGTTTAAGAAAGTGTTTACCTTTTTTAAATGGCTGAAGTATCACTGCAATCTTTACTTAACATTTAATCAGGTCTTCCTTAACCATTTTAAGTTTTATACTAATACACAAAATATTTTGAGTTGGCATAGATCAAATACATTGTAAAACCTAGATTTGTGAAATCATCCACATTTTTATTGCCAATTAAGATGAGGTAAAATTTGTGAAAAAAACCTGGTGTTATAGTGTCCCTTTGTTATAATTACGTTCACTTATTTCATGTTTTCTAGGTGACACCAAAGAAAGTACCGGTACAACGGCTGATGGGGCGTCTAGTACTGGTAGGTATCATATATCTTCATATACATTCTGTATTCTTAGCACATTCATATACTAAACCTTGTCACCTTACTCATCTACACCACAGGTAACTGTATCATGATGAAGTTCAAAATTCTTTATTTTCTCTATTTTTATTTCATTAACAATGGTACAGTAAATCTACCTATGATCTACACTTGATAAAAAAATTATGCCAACCTTTTGAAGAAGAGGATGGCTTTACACATGTAAGAGATCAGCAGGGGTAAACGTTTTCAGTCTTAATACTGATTTCAGTATTTTTAGAAAAAAATCACTATGTCATTTATATGAAAATCATCTAGTTAAGTATATTGTCAAGCAGTTTTCAGTATTTTGAAATTTTTGAACTTTTACCCATGGGTCAGCAATCAATAGTATAACATGTATAAGTTAGATGATGAAACCTGTCATTGTGTCTGTATTAAAGAATCAATAGCTCACTACTAGTCAATAGTTATTTCTGTGATAATTACATAATATTTTCTTGCCCCACTAGTTCCAGTGAGTAAACTATAACCACATGGTCTTCTGAACTATCATTTCAGTTAACAAATTGTGATCTTACAAAAATTGTAATTTGAGGGATCCTAATTTCATGGAAAACAAATTTAATATTACATACAATAGTTCATGGTTTGGTTGTGGTAGAATTGATTTCATGAACAGCAATGTTTAGTCATAAATCCATATGCATAAGAGCCACCCTACCTAAATGTTCCCCCCATGTTGAAGTTGCTCCTATGCCCATGAAAACACATGTATTTGTTTTTTCTTAGTAACATATTTTTATATTCCTTATTTTAAAGAAACACCCTGAATACATACAACATGGTTACATGGTAAGTTAGTAGCTGAATGTTCACTTCATACTCTCTGTATGTCTTATCTCTGTATGTCTTAGTGTAACTCTGTCTGGCTAATATAGTTTATTAACATTATAGTATGTAGTGTATTATTTTTAGCTCAAGAAAAAATTTTAGCTATTGCCGTGACGGGATATTGTGCGTTGGTTCAGTTTATTGTCAGAGTCATTTTCTCAAACACTATCAAAGGTATCTACTTGAAACTTCGCATAGATATTCACCATCACAAGAGGAGACCATACTGACAGAACTGATGATCCTCTGACCTATAATTATTGAGATATCTGCCCTTGTTATTATCAAAAATGAGAAAGTGGAGCTCCCAACAGTGGTAGACGTTGTTCTTGTTAGACCTTATTCTTATAGTGGCGCTGCTATTAATATGTGTTGATTTCACATCTCTTTTTATCTTCTTGAGGGTTGAAAGCAAATCTAGCCTCTGGATTACAAAACTACTGAAGTTTAACTTTACTTTCATTCTCTTCATGTATCATTCTGAACTAAAGTAAAAGATAATCTAATTATGTTGTGACTTTGGAAAACAAGTTTGATAGTAACCTCATACTTACAAATAACTGTTTTATAATAATAATAATAATAATAATAATAATAATAATGATAATAATAATAATAATAATAATAATGTGTATGACATTCTTGGTTTACCAATTTTCATTTTGTGATTCCAGGCCCTCATCTTTAATTGCTTTTGTGATCTAACAGGTTTCTTGATTCTGGGCTCTGATCTAAGGGCTATTTTATCCTGAACCCTGATGTGAGGGCATATAAATAACAAAAGCTGGGCTTTGAACTCTTTATTTGCTGTTTTTATTTCTATTCTTATCTGCTAGATATTGTTAACGAATGAAGCATGTATATATTCTTCTGCTTAGTCTGTAGTAGAGGTTTTGCTATATTTAGTTTTGTTGTCATCATACAAATTCGACATAATTAGCTTCACAGTCGATTCAATAAGTAATACTAATGAGGGAACTATCCCATTCAAAAGAATAGCGGTGAATATCATTAACTCAGGTATACCCAGTTAAGCTTAGATAAACATAGTTTACCTGCCGGACGATAGTATATTTACAACTGTTCTCATTTGACTTTGAAAGACTGTAAAAATCATGTTGAATACATGCTTGTAGCTTTTGTTTCTTATGTTAACCATAATCAATGTTAAATAAAGTTGATATTATCTTATCGTAGTGCATTTGTTAAATGTTGTCTTTTTCTGTCCTCTTTAGTTTTGTATGCCTTTGTTTACATGTTTTATTAATGATGCTCGGCTATAGACCAGTTTAAGTCATAAATGGACTGTGACTTTCAAAACCATGTATATTGTAACAGAAATCTTACTTATCAGTAGCGTAGCTGCCGCTAGGCCATTAGGCCTGGGCCTACACATCATTTCGAGAAAAAATAATATATATAGATTTTTTTTAAGTTTAACTTGAAATTTTATCTCCTAAATATACGTCAGAACGCACCAGTACCTTTCAAGGAATAAAAAAATCCGGGGGAAGCATGCCCCCGGCCCCCTACTTCTTTCATCTTTACCTACGGGCCTACACATTGCTAAGGTCCTAGCTACGCCCCTGCTTATCTGTGGTTCATATTGGAACCTGCCTAATATAAATTGGATCCTCTACACACCAAAAACGTTCTCACATTGGATATTGTATAAAAACAAGTTACTACAATGTTCAGTGTGAATTGAATCTTTTCATCCTTTTCAATGCATAATCATTAGGAACCAATTTGTAGGAATGACAAATTCTGCATCATTGTTCATTCTTATCTAGTTTTGTTTCTTTTCTCATTGAATGTCTTAGACTATTGACGTGTTGGTAACACTTTCTATTTTATTATTTAATGTTTCTGAATATTAAGGAGCATGTGAATCTTATACCTTTTATTGTTTGTGTGAACACTTTTATACCAGGTGCGTCTTATAGTCCTTGATTAAAATATGTATATAAAATATAAGTGTCTGTTTCATAATGTCAAGTATCACCAGTGCTAAGGGTCACATATAAGATTTTAAATCTATGATGTCAGGTGTGACTTTATGTGACACTTGACATGTGACAGACATTTTAAATCAATGATATGACAGATATGGGATTACTCAATGACATGTGGTCTTTTGAATGGAAAGCTCATTCTTAGACATATTCAGGTCAAAGCAGCTTTCTTCTGATATTGTTTAATTGATATTTCTATCTGAAACATGTTCACAGTATTGAAATCTTAAATCTACTTTTTGATTAAAAGCATTATCATCTTTGTTACAAAAATTGTATTAAAGCATGTTTCAAATGATACACATTGTACATAGGGTATGTTTTTGTTATCAAATAATAATTTATTTATTTTGAAATTTAGGATATATTCTAATCTAGATTTTGTTATATTGTAGGAGGGACTGAGTCTGCTCCACCACCTCCGCCTGATGGAGCACCTGCTCCACCTCCGCCCCCTCCTCCACCCGGGGATGGCGGACCACCACCACCGCCGCCACCACCACCACCGCCGCCCCCTCCCCCTCCTCCGTTCTAAGAGAAGCTTGATTTCTGAGATGACTGTGCCTTTAAACATTTTCACTATTACAGTCTGAGACATTTGTCTGGACTTGTAGACAATTTTATATTATGATTCATTATGTTAATTGAACAGCTTACGTAAACATTGTGTTTAAACTGTTATAAAATGTACGCTTGTTAGTATGATAGTGGTAAATTTGTTGGACTGGGCCCGTATTCATAAAGCTCCTAAGGGGAAAATATTCCTTAGGTTGATATTTTACCCAAGGTTTTATAGGAATTTTGTTAGTTTTATATGATTTCACCTTGGATATCTGAAACCTTCTTCATGATGTTTCAGATATCTAAGGTGAAATCATAGTATAAAACTAAGGGAATTCCTATAAAACCTTAGATAAAATATCAACCTAAGGAATATTTTCCCCTTAGGAGCTTTATGAATACGGGCCCTGGTAAACTACAGATATTTCGGTGAACAGGCAAGTGACTTAGGCAGTCCATTAAGATAATATCAAACAATTTTGGCTTGGTATACCTGGTTTAATATGGATGTATTGCAGGAAAGAACGGACCAATTTAGATGTAGTTATATAAACTGCCTAACACAGGTGATTGCTTGATTCCTGTAACCACTGACTTGGGTTTGATGCTGAATATCTTTTTGTATTATACTTGACATTCTGCATTTCAACAAATCTGGAAGAGTGCTCATTTCACATAACCAGTTGTTTTTGTATAAATTGTCTAGCATTATAACCTGTTTTTCTACAAGTATCTGACATTTACACAAGTTGAGGAGATGAGTTACAGGACCTTAGTCAATGTCACAGAAGAAATTAACCGGTTCAAACCAAGAATTAAACCAGAACCTTCCAGATGCCTGTCTAGAGCTGTGCCAACTGAGCTGGCAAGGTCAGTGAATGAAATCTGGTGTCCGTTACCAAAGCAAAGTGCTATATAGTGCTTTCATAGAAGGTAATCCATGCCATAAATAATTAATTGAGTGTGAGGTAACTGAATGAACATGCTCTAGCTACGAATACCTGATAAAAAGAATTTGGCTGCTTGTTTTTTTCAGACTATGTCACTTACGTCTCTCTGTCATTTTTTGCCTAACATAATTGATGGTCCTTTCAAACTGTGGTAATAAAAGTGTGCCTGCAGTAGTTACATAAAATTGTGCAGTTTGTAGTGTACTTTATAAAGTAGTAAAGGTGGAAATACTACTACTAGTATGTTAAAGCTGTTAACCATTTGTTAATTGATATATTGTGTGATTTATTATGCTTCTTTGTATATACTGTGAACCAAAAATAAGTAGACTGATTGGCGAGTAGTTTCAAACAAATTTAGAAAACGGTCATAGTAAGTAAGTAAGTAAGTAAGTAAGTAAAGTCTTTATTTTACGAGGCTAACATATTTACAATAATGCAATCTTCCATATGGGCCTCAAATGTGTTCATCAAATGTCAGAAACGGCTCACCAGCCAACAATACGGATGTGTTTCCAACATTTTTAACAGATTTTGCTCCACTGTCAAGCAACAACTTTGATAAAGACAAATTGGCTACTTTGTCAATCACAAAACTATCCTTGATAGGAAACTGGAATACAAAATAAAAGGATTTCTTGTCCTGGCTTGAAAGGCAAGTTCATCATAAATAAATGGTATAAAATCATCCTGTTGGTTCTCTGGTGATAGTTGGTGAATCAGATTAACACTATCCTCATCCCTATTACACATAAATCGTTTAATTGAATCATCTAGCAATTGTATGTAAGTTAATGATAATTTATGATGAAATGATTTTCAATTGGAATTTTCCAACTGTAGCGAGTACTCATATTTTTGGTGGGCAATGTATACATAATGCCATATTATAGATGAATATTTATGTAAATCAAAAGAATAAAAATTGTGTACGATTGTAACTGTGTCGGTTCATATATTTATGTTATAATGTATTTCTTTAAAAGTGTTATAACTAAGATGGCAAGTCAGTTTTGGAACCTAACCTCAATGAAAGAAGTAGCTAATGAACAGTCAACATTATTTAAGAAAAACTAGTCATAGGAATCATTCTGTGACGTAATAATCCAGGCCCCAATCTCCTAAAACATCTCAAGTAGAAATCTCTAAGTTTTTACCCAAATCAGAGTCTGAATTTCTGATAAATCTGAAGTTTGAATGCATTAAATCTTACTGTAATAATCTCAGAATAATGTTTTCTGTTTATAATTCTAAATTTGAGTACATCCTTCCATGGAAATTATCCAAACACCACATAGCAATAGTTGAGGTGAGATTTATCTCAGATTGAGATGTTTGGGAGATTAGTAGTTTGATACATAGAAGTCAGCTTGCTGATCGGTCTGCCTGTTGGTTGCCCAAGAGATCATTTTACAAAGGAATGAGATATATTGATGACAATTTTCTATATAAATAGTTTGTGTGGGGTTATCTAACTGGTTGTAACTGATAGTTTAGCTTACATGAAACCATTGTCTCTAAGACCACCGGCTTGTATTCAGTACCCTGTAGTAATTCTAGTTCTGGGCCGGTATTCACAAAGCATCTTCAGGGAAAACTTTAATATTTTGACTGAAGTTAAAAAATTGAATCGCACATATTTTGCAAGAAACTTATTAGCAATTAAAGCTCATATTTTCTTGGTTTTTAATGAAGCGCTTTTCATAACGCTTCAAAACAATGAAAAAAGTTGATAGTCTTTTTTCCTGTTTAGCTGATACACTTAAGGAAATTGTTTTCACTTAAGATTCTTTGTGAATACCACACATGTTCAGATCACATGAAGATCAGTACCTGCCAAAAAGCAAAGGTTTTGAGTATCATGTTTATATCAACTGTTCAGAAAAATGATAAACAATACAACATTCATGTACTTGTATAGAATTTATTCTACTCCTAACAAAACAACACATAATATACATGTATAAGATTCAAAAGGGCAATACAAGTATATGTAAGTATAGCTTTATACTTCTAACGAAACAGCAGATCAATTGAAAACATTCAGTACAACAAGAGCTGTCCATAAGACAGCATGCGCAACTATTCGCAGCCATTCGTCACTTAAAAGCCTAAGTTCAAAACAGGCTATAAGTTATACAACTTAGTTTGTTGTGGGCGAGTACAATAGCTCTCTATATTCTTCAAACCATCTTGCTAAAAATGTAAAAATTATATATCATATCACAGACAGTTCCATATATACTCTGACATTTGTGGTGATAGTTACCATCAGGAAAGAGATGTAATGTTTCGGCTATAATGGGTCAATTTTGTAAGAGGATCACCCAACATCTATTTCAGTAAAATTAATTTAAATCTGGCCAGTGGTTCCAATAGGTTGCCTTGATACCTTCTTTTTCCTTGTATTGGGCAGGGGTCTTTCTATACCATAAATAGCTCAGCCAGTTCTGACGGAATAACAGAGATAGAGCAATCTACATAAGCTCACCTTATCACTATGTGACAGTGGGGCTAAATATATTTGCACAATGTGTACACATGTTTCAGTATGAGGTACCATCATGGAAGTGAGAGATCACAGGACGTGATAATATAATATATACTGAGTAATACTGTTTGCAACAACAACAACAACATTCAAAATACGTAAAAATTTCATACCCTGATGATACCTTATATCAAAACATAGTCCTAATTCTTTCATATCAAGTACATATCAAAATCACAGGTAACTGTAACGTTCAAAAGGAAAAAAAAACGAAAACAGTTTTTTTTGGAAAATTTAAATTTTTCGTTTTTAACGATACAGTTACCTGTGATCAAAATGGTATAAATAAATTTTGTTGGCAGTCTATTTTGTTACAAATATTAATTATGTTTTGTAGGGCAGGGAACCTCTCATGACACATTGGGTAGGTCAATGAATTATGACGGTTTTTCTATGAAGCTGACACAATATGAATCCCCAAAAATAAATTATAATAATACAGGGTGATCATTAATATATGGTAACATAAATAACTTTAATAAATTTGTTAGTTTTTAAGATAATATTTGTTGTTATATGCCATTGTTTTACATATACATGTAAGTTTTGTTCAAGACATAAATCATTTTCAGATGTTGGATACTATTTTCTCAGTAGATGTTTGAAGCGTTTTCCTTAATTATGAAAAACTACTTAAATTAGCAGCAAATGACGTCCTAAAATATCAATTAATACCTTGCATTTTAACCATGGATGCTTCCAATTTCACGTTATATTGTAGTGTTAAAATCAAATAAATATACTTGTTTTGTATTAAACAATCCTTCCCAGGAGTCAGGCATTCCCATGATCAGAAATCCAAAGAGTTAAAGTCTGTTGAGTGTAGTGGCTATTTGAAATGTACTCTTCAGCAAAAATATTCTGGATCATAAAATTTCCTGGAATCTCAGAAAATGTACGGTTTCGTTGATGACGTTATTGACACCAAGTTCACGTAACATGCATTTATTTTCCACATCTTAAAAAAACTTGGGCTCATTAGCTTTGAAATAAGGGTCAAACCACTTCTTTATCATTAAATCTTACAAAGTCATTAAAGTTATTCATGTTACCATATATTAATGATCACCCTGTATTTGTACACCAGGCAACATAAAATCACATATTTCATTCAACAATCAATGTAAATATTGTAAATATTGTAAATATCACAAAACACCTAATTTATTGAGACACCTACATACAAGTAAATGGCATATAACACAAATAAACATATATTACCGGTCATCATTACATTTAAATATGATTAATCTTGTACAAAACTATGATAAAACATATCACATTTTTAAATCAATTTTGTATATATATATATTGGATCTGCCATGAGTTGCCATTGGAGATCAACATTTCTTAAACGAGTCTTGAATACACAAGTTATTAAGCTAGCCTCTGGTAAGCTTAATAGTTTGCTTTTGTGATGAGTTTAATAAATGTTATCTGAAAGACAAGGAATGATGGATTCTTTTTATCACATTACCATAGTTGACAAGTCAAAACAACGTCAGAAGTAATCAATTTAAGCCTGCGGCGTTGAGTTTTCGCGCCGAAAACCTGGTGACGTCATGTATTTATTATCATACTTGTCAGAGAACATTGTTCCATCATTTATTATCACATGAAATATCACGTCATCATGTAATAAAATAGTATTCACTACATCCAGATGTAGCACAATGAAACAGAAATAAATAATTATAGCACAGGACGAAAAGTTAACTAAATATGATCAATTTGATCTAGCCCTATATTAACCCTTTATTCCATAACTCCAGCAAATATCATCCAACCTTAAATTCCTGTCAATATGGACAAGCTAGTTACCAGCAGACATATGAGAACAAACCCAGACAACCTTTCTGACATGTAGTCATCCATTCATCCAAACATCACATGTTTAGCACACATCACCTAGTCTCCCCCTGCTACTTTATTTAGGAGACACAATAATACTATGAAACAAAGGGTTAACTAGAGAAAATAAATATAAATGCACCGTATATCACAGAAAGCAGGCAACTATTTCAGCACAAATAACAAGCACTCAGATAAATAAGATCTACAAAATTGTATACATGCAGTAACAATCTATTTACCATTATCACTTTTCATTCAAACAATGTACAAATGTACTAATAATTGCATTATTTGATATCTGTGAAAGAGTAGCAAAGTTAACACAATAAATTCAAGGGCTCAGTGCAAAACTATTGTATGTGCTTCTATAAATCAATGTAGTTACCATAGTTTTGCACTGAGCCCTCCTAATTTAACTGTCATGTATTTCAGATCTGCATATATCTGCTTGGATTCTGAAAAAATAAACATCCACTCAAATTGATCTGTAACTACACATTTCCAAACACATATACACATGGAGCTGAAAAATGACAGACTTTCATAAATGCATGAGACTCACTTCAGAATATTTTACACAAATGTTTGACATGATCGGTAATTTTTGTAATCATTGGGTTCTGTTCATCACTGATTTACTCTGAACTTTATAACAGAATCATGATTTAAAACTAACTTAATACTCACAGACGACAATATAGATCTATCTACAGGCCTGTAATCACGCAGAGACACAAAGAGGCACTTGCATGCCTCTGGGAAAATTTGACAAATACCAATATTAGCATGGTTGTTGTAGAAAAAGTGTCAAAAATATACCCAAGAAAATATTTGCCTCAGTGCTTTTTTGTCTCGGCTACGGATACGGCCCTGACCTAGAAACTTTACATCATTAAATATCTCTAAAAATGTTGTAATGCTGATAGTCCTTCATATTCTTATACTCTTAATGACTTGTAACCAAGGAATACTTCAATAGCCTACTAGAAACAGGCATTTTCAATTGATCATGACTGCCTCATTAAATGTTACCATACTAGGTGCATTTTGATGATATTCAGTATAATCATCAGGTAACATGGGTTCATCCAACACATACCCCATCTGTCTCGGTCTGTCCGGGACTGTTAGTCCATTCACAGTAGGGGCCAAGCATGCATCCCCTTCAACGATGCCAAGAAGTTCATTTTCATTGGCCGTTAAAATGTCGTCGGCATCTTTTCTGCACGTATTACATATAATATACTGCTTCTGATCATGTGGAGGGTGTGGTCCACCAGGTCCGGGAGCATTCCTCATACATGTGTGACCATTCCTGGTAGGATATCCTTTATTTATAACCTTGGGATTATTTTTACGATAATCACTCTTCATGAAGGTTGTATAAGGGTCAGGGGCCACTGGAGATATTGATTTTTCTAATGCTTTAGCTTCTCCACGTTTCTGTGAGCGTTTTGGTGGAACTTTTTTATCCTTGGTCATATATCTACCAGGAACGTGATACCAGGCTGACTTATGGTGAATACCTCTAGATATATCCTTGGGTCCTTTATCACCCATTAAACTTCTCACTGAACTATTAGGTCCCATTGTTATAGTTCTAGAATTGCTCAGATGTACACTATGAGGTCCACGTGGAATGTCACAGTTACCTTTATGGCTTTCCATTGATATGCCAGAAGCACTTGTATATAGTGAACTACCGACACTACGCATGCTGCGGGCACTACCCAATGGTCTCTTCAACCTTACTGATGAGTCACGTTTGGGTACCAGGCTGGTTTCAGATGTTCTCAGCACTATTTCTCCAGATCTTACAGGTGAGTAATTATCTCCATATCCCTTGTTGATATTATCAGGGCTTCCATATCGACGGTATAGTCTTTGTGGTGGTGTTTCACGTCCGATGTAAACCTCGGGTGGCTGTGGTGAAGCAGACGGTTTGAACTTAACTGTAGATTTATCCCCTTCAGCACAGAAACTATCTAACAGTACCCCGTCTGGAGTCTCTGTGGTATCTAGAACTTCTCTCTCATCTGTATCCTGTTTCCTCTCATCAACTTGCTGATCCATCGACCGTGGTGACTGTACTGATGCATTGTTGTTCACCTGTTTTAACTTCCTGTTCATAGACTCTCGATGTAACAACCTCGAGTTACGATTCTCCTGCATAAAACGTTCAGACGCTGGTAGATTGGGACTCATAGGCATTCTAGTATTTATTGTAACACTTTTAAATTCCACCTGTCCACTTGTAGGTCGTGATAAGCGACTTACACTCTGCGATATATGACTTCCTGTACGAGACAGCTGACTACCAGGACGGGATGTATGACCGTAGTTACTAGATCTACCTGACTGTAGTCTAGACTTGCGTTCAATGTTTGCCAGATCATGACTTCTCCACGAGAGAGAACTGTAAGGTCGTTCTGAAGACCGATGGTTTTCTTGTTTGGATGTTTTCAGTGTAACTTCGAGGTTATTCAGGTACTGTCTTACATCCCTTGTCTCTATATTGTCTCCACCTGAAAGTATAATCACATCCAGTGTATACCATACAGTATGTAAAATACGATTTCAAACTACTCGCCCAAGGCATCAAAGGTGGATAGTTTTCCTCTATACGGATGTCTAGATTACAGTCTTGAAGAATTTACTTGTCTGAATCAATACTGGTTACTACTTGTCCCAGACAACTTTAAACAAGTGCTACCAGTAAATTTGCAAACTAATCTTATAGAAATAATAAGACGTGTCAAATCACATACCAGTAAAAACAAGGCATTTTGGTAAAATATATGCCCCCTACCTGCAGACAATTATGCCCGGGTAGGAAGTTTGTTAGAGTCAGTGTTACAGAAGATAACTTCTAACTTTATGAGCAATTTCGACAACATGTTATGATATTGAATGACTAAGAAACAAGGTCCAACAAAACAAGACATGAATGAGGAGTGGGAATGTTTTGGTTAAAGTTTGAACCAATCTCTTCTGATATGAACAAGATGATGTTGATCAACTCAAACAGGACAGACAGCACTCCACATCAGAGCATGGACGGCCCAAACAAGAACAGTGTACAAATGTGCTGGCTCTACATGAAGGCGGCTTAAGTTTGCGAATTACAATTGTTGACAGTTTTTTAGCTTCTTGACATCAGATTTAACACAATTTTCTGGTGAATGCCAAACTCGAGGATTAGATAGAAGAAAGTTGGATCAAATATGTTTACATGAAAACAGTTAAATAACATATACATATTCACTGCAAAGTCATAACTTTGTACTGGTCAAAATCTACTTTTTCAGCAACTACTCAAATATAAGCTGCCAGTTCTATTAAGAGATGGTAAGGGTGATTTGAGTGTGGATTACAGTGTAAAATAAATGTTGATTTAAAAAGGTCAAACTAAAACATAAGATTCTAAAGTCCCCTTATGCTGTCATTCTTAGACAGATTAAACCACAATTCAATCTATAATCCTCGTATTGCAATACTACATATATAATCGCATTAATTTATAAATATATTGAATAATCATGCAATAGTAAAGTATGACCATTTGAACATTTAAATCTATAACTGAATTAATCCATCTGTTTTATTCTATCTTAATCCCTACTTTATAATTTAAATGACTTTGAATGGATAATCTATAAGTCGGTGAAGTTCTAATCATGAATGATTATACATGGTTGTATACAACATACCGTGTGGGTCATACAAGTGCTTGTCACATCCATCCACCACTCAATATCTCATTCTACTGTAAATTTCATACACAAACAATCATGTCCTTTTATATGTTAACTTTCATACACCATCTATGTCCTGTCATAAACCAATGTCAAATACTAACTGGCCTGCCATACACATCCACATATGGCCTGCCATACACATCCACATATGGCCTACCATACACATCCACATATAGGACCTGGTGCTAACTTTATCTTACAATTTCTATCTCCAGTGATCATAAAGCTCTTCGAACAGTCACATGATAACATGTTTATATAGATTATATTTATAATGGGAGCGTAGCAAGCCCGAAAATGCACATTTCTGATGTTCATACTTTTTCACCGAGAACAAAAGGCAAATTACCTATTACAAGATTATAACAGGTACTCCAATTTGTAAAATTCCCTGATAATTCCCTGATTTTTGCCCAATTTTGAAAATCCCTGATTTTTCCCTGCAGGGAATTTATTTTGGTCATTTTCCCTGTTTTCCAGAGTCTGTGGCCACCCTGTATATATAGTGTACCATACACAAATTGTCATACACATACACATATGGTGTGTCATACACCAACTGTCATACACATCCACATATGGTGTGTCATACACCAACTGTCATACACATGCACATATGGTGTGCCATACACCAACTGTCATACACATCCAGATATGGTGTGTCATACACCAACTGCCATTCATATATGGTCTGTCATACGCTAATTGTTATACACATCCCGTATGGTGTGTCATACACCAACTGTCATACACATTCACATATGCTGTGTCATACACCAACTGTCATACACATTCACATATGCTGTGTCATACACCAACTGACATACACATCCACATATGCTGTGTCATACACCAACTGTCATACACATTCACATATGGTGTGTCATACACCAACTGTCATACACATTCACATATGCTGTGTCATACACCAACTGTCATACACATTCACATATGGTGTGTCATACACCAACTGTCATACACATTCACATATGGTGTGTCATACACCAATTGCCCTACACATTCAACCTGGCCAGTCATACACCAACTGTCATACACATCCACATATGGTGTGTCATACACCAATTGTCATACACATCCAGATATGGTTTGTCATACTCCAATTGTCGTACACATATAGTGTGTCATACATATCCACACATGGCGTGTCATACATCAACTGTCATACACATCCACATATGGTGTGTCATACACCAACTGTCATACACATCCACATATGGTGTGTCATACACCAACTGTCATACACATTCACATATGCTGTGTCATACACCAACTGTCATACACATTCACATATGCTGTGTCATACACCAACTGTCATACACATTCACATATGGTGTGTCATACACCAATTGCCCTACACATTCAACCTGGCCAGGCATACACCAACTGTCATACACATCCACATATGGTCTGTCATACACCAATTGTCATACACATATGGTGTGTCATACACAAATTGCCCTACACATTCAACCTGGCCAGGCATACACCAACTGTCATACACATATGCTGTGGCATACACCAACTGTCATACACATCCACATATGGTCTGTCATACACCAACTGCCATACACATATGGTGTGTCATACACAAATTGCCCTACACATTCAACCTGGCCAGGCATACACCAACTGTCATACACATCCACATATTGTCTGTCATACACCAACTGTCATACACATCCACATATGGTCTGTCATACACCAACTGCCATACACATATGGTGTGTCATACACAAATTGCCCTACACATTCGACCTGGCCAGTCATACACCAATTGTCATACACATCCAGATATGGTGTGTCATACACCAACTGCCATACACATTTGGTTTGTCATACTCCTATTGTCGTACACATATAGTGTGTCATACATATCCACACATGGTGTGTCATACACCAACTGTCATACACATCCAAATATGGTCTGTCATACACCAACTGCCATACACATATGGTGTGTCATACACCAATTGTCATACACATATGGTGTGTCATACACCAACTGTCATACAAATATGGTGTGTCATACACCAACTGTCATACACATATGGTGTGTCATACACCAATTGTCATACACATCCACATATGGTGTGTTGTACACCAACTGCCATACACATACAGTGTGTCATACACCAATTGTCATACACATCCAAATATGGTCTGTCATACACCAACTGCCATTGACATATGGTGTGTCATACACCAACTTTCATACACATCCACACATGGTGTGTCATATACTAACTGCCATACATACATGGCCGACCATACATTAACTGTCGTACACATCCACTTATGGTGTGTCATACATCAACTGTCATACACATTCACATATGGTGTGCCATACACAACCACATATGGCCTGTGATACACATTCACATATGGTGTGCCATACACTAGCTATGTCTGTTATATTTGTCAAACAAATAGCAATGATAAGTCAAGAAGCAATCAGATGTAAACAGATCATGGGTATAATACGAGTGGCCATAAATAAAACACTAGTATAGGGTCTATCATTTTGAAAAATGAATAAGATCAGTTATTTATGGACTGGAAAGTAATATATCTTTGGTCCCTTGTACACAGTCCAAAGCTTAGTATTCATTATAAAGCAAAACATTCTATGTTCTTGAAAAAGAAAGTAGGAGACAAAATCAGACAGCTAAATAAAACAGGCAGTTGAAAATAAGGATAAAACCAATTGTCTCCCTTAATTCTCATGAAGAAAGTTTTGTGTAATGATTTAAATATTTTGGTCATGGTTAACCCATGAAAGTACAAGCACTTATTTCCAATGAAGTCCATCACTTTGCTGAAGAGACAGTGATGTGATACAAGAAATCAAGGAGCTTATAATGCTCTTGATCTTTCCTTAAAGACACTTTGGTTGTTTAATGTGCCAGGTGTACTGCACAAACACACGCAAGACAACTCTAGTTGGGTGGGAAACACTTAAGTGTTTTAGAAATGAGGAAGTGCCCTGGCTGAGGAACAATCCAGGGACCTCTAAATCAGTAGTCATAACCATTATCTACTCCACCACTGTGCCACACAAAATTGAGATACTGTAAAATCATTAATTTTTGTAGGGGATTAAATTTCATGAAATTCATGGTTCACCTTTAACCACAAATCAAATCCCATCAAACACTAGTTTTAACCCTTGTTTCTATTACCTAAAGTGCAAAATCCCCAAATTGAGGTCCCATGGCAACTAGAGGGATTTTGATCAACAGCTCATAAAACAAAATTAATTATATTCGTCAGTTTAAATGAAGATGTGAATTACAGATTAAATGTACCTGGAATTTTCAATTGTTCTTCAGGAATTCCGCTGAGAACTGTATATATCGTAGTATACATGACTAGGTTTAATTTGCTAACCACCAGCTTAATCAATGTGCAGCGTGTATAATCCTTTCTATGATATTTCCATAATGCACTAATCCATTCACTCACATATACACATCAACATATGAATGGCCAATGTTTGAATGCACCAAGTAAACTGTACAAGCAGTTGATATTCAAGTTAAACATGATAGCCTCTGGTGATATTGTCCCCATCAGCTCCATCCACGAGTAGAGCACCAATCAATAACTGTCCATAGTTTATTTCCTCCGTTAAATTCAATAATAATATTTCCAGTTTAAGGTTTGATTCCTATCAGTACGGATACAATTTGCATCCTGTTTCAAAGGCACTTTAAAGACTTAAGGCTTGGTAAATCAATACAGATCAAGGAATCAATCTCCCCGGGTCTTTTACATCAATCAAGATCACAGAATCAATCCCCCGGTCTTTTACATCTATCTGACTTTATCGTCTATTATAATTGTAACTGTTAATGGATCGTACCAGTATTACATACCACACACAATGTCTGACAACTTATCACTTCAATCTATGATGCATATAAATTACTCCATAACCACAAAACCATTAAGTTTATAATTTGACCTGAATATTGAAAATCCTTTGTCATCGGTCTACCTACCGATATTCTCCCTCTAATTCCACTCAGTAAAATGTTACAATTAATCTAAATCAAATTTCTTACGGTTATACAATAGTTTACCGGCTACCTTACATGTTAATGGATTTATAGAATGAATATACGCACACGCCGTTTTAATACATTCAGTGTCTATCGTCTATATAATTGAATGTATATATCTATCTGTACCTTATAACTAATCCATGATATATTTATCTAACACAATTGTAATAAAATCAAGGATAGCTATCTTGTAATTATAAATATTGACAATATATTCTATAAATAAAACCAATCATTAACCCGTGTAGAGAAATAATTACATAAATATGTAATCACTGCCAATATCACAGATGCAATATACCGGTATTAGGTTACCTATTAAAGTACAGTCAAAAATTGATATAAATAATCATTGTAAAATCACTGTCAATTTTCATTCCAAATGGACATTTATTTTATTTTTATGAAAAATAATTTCACTAATTACGTAGTAACTACACTACACTCTGTCCTACTTCACTTATTCAAACTTAACAGTGTCAAATGTTATAATAAATTAAGAGTGACAAAACTGAATTGATTTCCACTATATATAAGTCAATTGTCGTTTAAACTTTCATCTGAAGAATCTCGTCAGGGTAGTGTTTTAATATAGCCACAAATATCTCGACATCCTAGATATAATTTATCAATTTGATCATTTGATCAAAAACTGACACATGCCAACAGTCGGTGCGAAAATATTGTAAATGGTTTTCAGTTAATTAGCAGTTACAACGGTCTGGCATGAAATGCTTCAAATATCAATAGTTATTTAGCAAAGTACTAAGCTGGTTAAATCCTATGATTTAACCAATGTCCCAATATTTCATTAAAGTTGATTCAAGTTTATCTGGCAAGCTTTTGTTGACTTAATAAACTGTAGATCTTGGACATACATGTAGAATAATATTGTAACACCAAAGGTGATTAGAAACAAACAAACAATCAATGTATTTTCCAATCAAAAGTAGACAAACTAAATGAACATACATGAACAATAACTTATGAACTTATCATGTAATGCATTTGAATGACACACACATGTTGGTCAAGGAGTAACCATTGGAAACAGGATGTAAAATAATTAAACTTCTATAAATATGCCCAAGGTGTACTACAAGAAAATCTTAATATTTTGCCAAAAACTTGTAATATAAAAAAATTATAGTCATGAATTTAAAGTTTTGGACGAGGCGAACATCTCGGCACAAACTCTGGGGCCTTATTCACCAACGTTGTAAGTCTTAAACACAGACTTAGACTTAACATTATCAAATGTTCTATTCGCTCTCATGTTGTTATCAATGTACCGATTTTGATATAAGTCGGTATACATGTTGAGTGGGTAGCAACAAATAGTCTGATAAAATTTCACACGTTTTAATCTAATTTCAAAGAAATAGCAGTGATTATGAATAATGACAATTTTAAGTCTAAGTCTGAGTTTTAGACTTACAACTTTGGTGAATAAGGCCCCAGTTGTCACATTATCCTGACAATGGGTCCAATGAGTACAGGAACTTGTGACTCTTAGATTCAATTGTTGTACATGTACATAGTCTTTGACTGATTAAGGTAAAGTTTTGATAAAGAATCTATGTTTCATAATAACACTAAAGGATTAAATATCACAGATTTATGTTTCAGATTATAACTACTACCATAAAAGTCTGTGTGATTTGTGAGTGTACACAGATCCTATAATACAATTTCATTTCAAGGCTAAAAGAACTATTCCCATTCACCCGTTTGTAAATGCATACCGCTAAAGTCTTATTCTCTTTTCCTATGGTTCTATAGTCTCAGCCACTTAAGAATTAACATCCAAATTTGCCAAAATAATTTGGTGAAGGGTTAAAGCACAGTTATAATGTAACTGTAGATCGATAATCTACACAAATTGACCAAATTATTTTGTCTGTGAGGTTTATTTTCAAACTTATAGCTATCTTTGTGACCTGGGGTGTGTAAGTCTTAATTTTCTAGTGTTTCCTATGGTTTCGGCCACTCAAGTTGAATGTCCGAAAAATTATATTTTTTGAAGGATTCACAGTGAAATGTTTTTTGGTTATGTACAACCTACTTTAAACTTATGTTATGTCTACAGAGTGTGAAGCTCCACAAATAATTCATAATTCTTCAAATTTTAATACATGGCACATCAATAATGGACAAAATAGCTTAAATGAACAAAAAGGTTGTGGTCTAATATTGAAGTAGCCTTAAATATTCAGACTTAAAGTTGAGTTGTATCACATTTACTTTTTATGGGTATGTTTGCTTTTTATGAAGAAGGATTATAAATTTGTCCATTATTTACAATGTTTGATATACCGGGCTAGAAATAGGCTGAGTGTAAGGTTAAGTGCATCTTTAAGGTTAAGTGCAGCCTTTTATCATGTTTAAATGGGTTTGACATGTTAAAGTGTTATCTAACAATAGTAGGCCTACTGGGTATTCAAGTGTAGCTGTTCTAAGTTATGTTAAGTCATTGCCATGAATCTAAAAACAGTACACCCTCTCTAAAGCAGCCCCTTCTAGAGCAACAATCTCTCTATAACAACACATTCAAAATATATATTTTAGGCCTATATTTACAATAAATTTACCCTCTTTAGAGCAACAACAGAAATATTTGCAGCTACCAAAAGGCGTTGCAGCTCTACATAGGTTGTACAGTATGTTCTGAACTTTCTTTCACAGACTAAAAAATATTATCAAACAAGGAACATATGACAATTATATTGTGGACAAACAAGTCTGGTAAAATCTGAATAGGACATATAATCAATGAGAATTTGTGGCTTATGAGGGATATGGACAAAATGGCTTAGGAACCTTGACAATGTGTCAATTCAACACTTGGCAGATGGCAGATTGGTCAAGGGGGTAAATACTGGAGCATACAGACAATCCAAGTCCACACAAAAATTGCGGCAATGCCTAGCTACCCAGGCATGAGTCAGACAGTAGACCAAACCTTCCACATCCCAAAATTGGATATTTAAAGCCAGACTATAATACTGACCCTGCAAAGAAGTTGAAGGACACAGTGAACTTTTAATTGGATGCATAATTAATCACGAAAGGGGGTAATTATGGTTGATAACTACATTGAAGTGAATTACAGGGAAACTTTTTACAACCGCAGCACCAGACTTAACACCTGCTGTAGTAGTAAGTCAATACTGTAAAATCATTAAGTTTCATGAGGGATTAAATTTTGTGGATTTCGTGGTTTAACTCAACCACAAAATTAAATCCCATCAAACAATTATTTGGACCCATGTATTTATTACCTGAATTGCAAAATCCACAAATTTACGTCCCATCGAAATTAAATGATGTTACAGTACTGTGTAGCAGACAGATAATGCAAAGACAAAGAAAGGGTGGCATGGCCTTACCACCTGCCAGCCTAAGCAAACAAACAAACAAACGTCTTCAAAATAGTTCTCAGTTTGCAAGCATGTAACAATGTCTGGCTATGAATGGATAAAAAGGTTGTAACATACAACTTGGAACCGTATTTAATTTGTATGCAAAAGCTCAAATCATGACATTAAAAAAGATATTTTAAAATAGGTATGCCCCCATGGCCACATGAAAGCAATATACCCCCTCATCAAAGATGATATGGGGGGCATAAATATCATATAAGTTAGGTACATAACTGCATGTGTCTGGAATAAAATAGATCTGATCAAAATATGGATCACTCTCGTATTAGAATAATCAAACATGACATCCACAGTTACCTCCCTTACTGTATATATACTGCAGACATTTATCATACTGATCACTTATAATGTATAGTATTATTTCCTATCATTGGATTATCAAGATTTTTCAATGTAATGAACATTTTGATAATTTCACTGTTCCAGTAGCTGGTTCCAGCAAAGAAAAAGAAACGTTACGGTGCCGCTTGTCAATTATGCATTACAAACATTATGGCGCTGTAATTGTCACATCATGATGTTCTAATTTCAACATATTTTTTCCAATTAGGCCAATTACTGTTCCATTATAAGGGAAATTGAAGCAAATAATAAAGATAATTTCACTTGTGAGCGGTTGCTCATGTGAGAAAGATGTTGCTAATGTGAGATAAGATTTTCTTCCATTAGCAACGCGCTTATCTTACATTAGCAACGCCAAAGAATTATGTGATCACTTGGGGAAATAAAACACAATATTACACCAAAATCAACAAATCTTCTCTATATAATCTAGAAAAACACAATACATCTGTCTTCTAACTACACTCACCAAATATCTTAACAAATTTGTCAAGTACAATTACTGTACATGATGTGTATGTCAAATCTCAAAAAGAATATTATTAAGTATGGAAGATTAGATTGATTCAAAGATACATACATGTATCAATATAAACAGACAATACATACATATATAGACACCGTGAGGGTGTACAAAGAGAGTGCACAGTCAAACCTGTTGTTAGCAGTCAGTCAGGGCACAAAGAGACACAGTCTAACTTGTTTAAACCAGTCTGTCAGGGACACATCAAATATGACTGTTTTACTCAGGTGATTGTTTACAAAAGGTTTGATAAACTTATTAATATTACCAAATATTGGACAATTTGAGTTCAATAATTAATATTGACTGTTTAAAACAGGTGGTAATTTAGGTGACCAGCGACCACTCATACAAGTTCAACTGCATAATGCAAAATAAATTAATTTTGATGGGATGAAATTTCGTGGTTTCAGTTAAAAAGACCATTTCGATGGGACATTAATTTGTGGATTTGCATTTCAGTTAATAGATACAAGGGTCAAAATCATTGCTCGATGGGATTTGATTTTGTGGTTTAAGGTGAACCACGCAATCCACAAAATTTAACAGTAAAATATATAACAATGAATCAATACTTACCTAACTGAGTAATTCTGATATCCAGTGCACGTGATAATAAACTCTGACATTCAGCTTTCCCTGAGTAACTGCTCTCATATTTCAATAATTTACCTGCAAATTTAAATTACAAAAATATATTGCTTTTCATCATCATTTTATAATATTTTATATATAGGCATTTCAATTAACCCTTTAGCCCTTTACTGAATGGTAATACATTTTTTTTTACAAAGTTGTGCTAAAGCTGCGACTGTTGTCCAGTGTGCTTGATTGGTAACCAGTTGATCAGGGTTTCAGCAGGTCATACTCTTCCAAGACACACAAGTTTTTTCATGGTATTTGAGCTAGACTGGTGGACAAAATTTTAAATAACTTCAGATTTTTCTGAAATATTACCAATGAATGTAAAGACTATGTGAAGAACTTACCAAGTTCAAATAAGACCTGAGCAATGGAGAGATGGTCTTTGTCTAAATGAGATTCACGGATATCCAGACATTTCCTGAATGCATCGCAGGCTGCTGCACGGTTATACCTACAGAAAATATAATCATTTATAAACAGTCATTTTTATAATTCATTAATTAACACACAGGGCATTATATAGACATACCTAAATATAGTGATTTTATTGCTAGGTAATACTTATAGATTTTAGGTGGATTGTGAAACAAGGTTACTACAACTTATATTTTCAAACACAGTAAATGCCTCCCTAGCTCAGTGGTTAATGTGCTTGCCGCCTAATCCTGCGATTAGGGTTCAAATCTGGGTGGAGGCACTCATACTGATATGTGATATTACAGAAGATAGCTGACAGGCAAATAAAGGTTATGCTCTGCATGTAAATCAAAACTGTGACTATTAGGTATATTCATACCTGCCAAGATAGTTAAATCCAAAACAGGAGTGATAAATAAAAACATTGCAAAGATGCACTTAAATGTTATTTAAAAGGGATTAAATGCATAAACAAGGAATGTATTCATTCTAGTGGTTAGAAGTACGGGACAGAAGATCATAAAATGAATCAAATGCACC
Organism: Spisula subtruncata; assembly: GCA_963678985.1. NCBI lineage: Eukaryota > Metazoa > Mollusca > Bivalvia > Venerida > Mactridae > Spisula > Spisula subtruncata. The sequence continues at coordinate 44,178,107 of OY787670.1, read as the reverse complement.
CTTGCTCAAAGTTAGCTGAACTTGGAAAACCAGAAATTAACAAAGAAAATAGGAGTTACTCTACTTTAATACAAGTACTTGGCAGATATGCTATAAGGTATATTTATCATTTTATGTTTCCATAGCAACACTTACCCTTTATCATTTTGTTCATCAGCAATTAATGTAGCCAGCATGAATAAAACATTTCCCACCAATGGATGATTGTTACCAAACCACTTCTTCCTCAGGAACAAACATTTGCGTAGATTTGTTTCTGCCATCAGATAATCACATTGCTGCATTCTGTAACAAATAGCAGGATAGTAAATCCTGGATTTTTATAACAAAACAAGATTGTATTCAGTAAATGCAGATGTCATTGTGAAAGCCTTGTCAATAATAACTAGCTAAGTCAAACAACTTGAAAGTTTTACATTTTGTAATGACAAGCACATTGAATGGACAGGACAAGCAATATATGCCTCCACATTAGTAGATACCAAGGCATAAAAACAAAAATTCAAAGTAATGCCAATAGTGGAACTCAAACACAAATCGTACAGCAGCATTGCTGAGCACATTGCACCACTTGGCTAGTGAGGCTCACATACCTATAACCAGTACCAATGTGAGTACATCATACCACACAAATTACAGGCTAATTTATGGATATCTTATTATGTTGATTGTTTACTATAAAACTTGATATTATTTCTGCTTACACTTTAATCTCATTCACTTCTGTTTTAGAGGCTTACAATCATTCCATTCAGTGTTTGTATCCATGTGGTATTTGGACTAATGAACAAAGGGAGGTAATCAGTCACTGACTCAGTCTTCAAAATGGCAGTTTGCAGATGACCATTGACTGCTATTAATGGTGACAAATAAACAATGTGTATTCATCGTTTTGTCAGTATGGATCCTGGTTTACTCTGAACTATCAATGGCTCACTCAATATGGATGGCTTAGAATGAGAAAGTCATAAGTACTAATCGATATATTGAGAAAACTAAAAAAACTGTCTGAAATTAACTCTTTACTTATGTTTACAAGCTGTTTCAACTTCAGTTTGGTCAACATAACAAGTTCTATCTATCATGAAAATAGGGTCGCTTAATAAGCGCTTTGTGATGCTGATTTTAAATATGTATCAGTCTTATTAGACCTTCTCATTCTAAGCCAGCAATATATAGACAAACTGACTGTGTGTAGACTTTACCTTAATACTCCTATATGATAGAGTACAGTTGCTGTAACAGGTAGTTTACGACACATGTCTGACAGGTCGAGGGCTTCTTGTAGTAGACTATCAGCATCGTCTAACAAACCTTCCCTCAAACACAGACATCCTATCTGTTGTATAACTTTACCTAAAATATACATATATGGTCAAACATGTGAAAGTCATGGGTGAAAGTTAGAAATTTTGAAAAACCTGAAATTATCAAAAATTGACAACTCATATAGGGAAAAACTGTGTTTAACAACATACTATCTTAGTCTGAACTAGAAATGTTGTCCATGGGACACGCATGCCCCCACTGTGGAATATAGTAAAAGAAACAAAGGGCCTTAACTCAGGTAAAAAAGGGCCATGCAAAAATTCCATCCCTTATGGTGAACTATACATTAAGGTTGTTAATCTGTGAAAGTTTAAAGAAATTGTGAGGAGTTCAATAAACAAGATTTGTGTTACATACGGATGGAGAGACAGCACCGATGCTTTAAGTCCCTTACTTATAAATAAGTGAGGGGGGGGGGGCACAAAATCATTCAAGCATATATTTGTATCACCAGTCAAAGCAACCACATATCACTCTAGTATGTGGTTGAGTGGTTAAAGTGTCACATTTGGGAACTAACGGTCGGCGTTTGATCATAGAACATTCCAAAATCATTGAGTTTAGATGGTAACTGCTAGTTGACCCAGTGTCAGGATAATGTGATTTGGTCATCTCCATAATTTATGACTAAAATGGCTACACAATGATAACATTTCAAATAACTTGTATGGTAACCTTTTTATTTTATCCAGATTTTTAGACAAACAAAATGACATACTGACTGACTGAAAGAGAGGAAGCTAACTTAAAGTACCATTCGTTCTAACATCAAAAAGGGACAAACTATTATAACTCAGGAAGCTCGATATCCAAAAGTTTGTACTTACATTTTAAGACACGTAATTCATCAAGCATATTATGTGAGAGATCTTCCATCTCACACATATCTAGTACACTCTGCATGGACTTTCTGTACCATTTCTCGGCATCACTGTACTCCTCCTGATCTATATATAGCTCACCTAAACCCTCCTGTACTCTAGCTTGTATCAACTGCTCGTCCACCGAGAGGGGATAACTCTGCAAACATGAAAATGGAAGATGAGTAAGCATTCAAGTACAAGTAGTCAAGTCTAACATTTATTTTCTCACAAATAAAACATGAGATGCACAATGACAGCAAAGCGCTTTTAAAAATATCAGTAACTTCCAGTTAAAACAAGTCAAAAGTTTATAATTCTGAAAAATACCACCCTATACAAGGGTTGTCTCAGTGAATTGTGTACTTTGATAATAGTTTTCTTATTTTGGCATCACATGATCATAATTTTTGTAGTTACCTTTATAAATTCATTCATTGTTTATCGAAATCATGTGTGAAAAGTATACTTGTCTGGAGAAAATTCAGCACACAACCTAAGTGCATAATGCCAGTGGTGAGCTGTGGCCTAGAAGTATGGCCATGCTTCGGGATCAAGAGATCCCAGGTTCAACTGTTGTCTGGACCACTGGTTAATTTCTCTGAGCAAGAATAGCCTGCATGCTCCACTCCACCATGGTGTAAAATGTTACCTGTGTGGGCAGTGTCTATTCCTGGGCACCGCATATGGATTTTGGCTACCACACCCACAGGCGAGAAATAGCCTCTCGAGGGAGACTTAAATGTTACGTAGGTTTCATTAGGAAGCCCAATGACCAGGGGAAGTTGAAATGTCAGAGGATGGTTGAGCTTCTAAACATTGGTAAGTTAAATTTTTTAACCCATCTTAATAACAAGTTAAACAGTCCATACAAGACACCTGTAGATGGGCAAAGATGAACATTTACCTTTACAAGTCTTGAATGTAAAGCCAGTAATATTTTCTCTCCTGCCTGTTTGTGTCCCAGCTCTAGTAGAAACCTGGTAACATTCCATGTAAGTTTAGTGATATCAGCCGGGCTCAAGTCATACTTTACTACATCATTACCGTCAACTAGAACATCACAAAGGAATACAGTTACAGTATAACAACTTCAGAGCAACCCTCTGTAGAGCAAAAGCGTCTCCATATTAACTCCTTCAAAATCTCCCAACTATTTATTACTATTTATTCAACCTCTATAGAGTAGAGCAACCTCTAAACAATGGTCAATATTTGCAGCTCCCAAAAGGTGTTGCTCCACAGACGCCACACTGAGTATCGAATGCTTGATATTTGATCTGAGGCTTGTGAGTATGAATCCCATCTTGAGAAAGGTTGAAACATGTTTTGCACTGAATACATGCAAGAAGTCGTCATCCAAATATAAGTTCTGTATTACTTCACAATCTCCAGAGTCCAGCCATTTGTAATGATACTGTAAAATCATTTAATTTCGTTGGGACGAAATTTCGTGGTTTTGGTAAAAAAGACAATTTCGTTGGGACTTGAATTCGTGGATTTTGCATTTCAGGTAATAAGCAAGGGTCAAAATTGATGTTCGTTGGGATAAAAGTTCGTGGTTGAAGTGAACCACGAAATCCACGAAATTTAATCCCCCACGAAAATTAATGATTTTACAGTATTTAATATTGCTATCCGAAGGGAAAAATTTAAAGACCATTTATACTGAAACAAGAAAAACAAAAAGAACACATAAAGACTTGTACCGTTCATACTGTTACTATCTTGTGTCAGATAGAAGACCGGATCTGTACCATCGATACTACTCCTGTCATCCCTTGACATAACATCATCCCGGGACATCACATCGCTAGCTTCCTCGATCACAGACAGTTTATGATCGGATGCTGGTGTAGTAAATATTGTAGGAACACTTGGTGAGGAGGGTGTAAACAACATGATATGTGGTACACTCTCATCTCGTCCATCTGTAGAACCAATCTCTGACATATCCGACTGTGACAGACTCTCATCCAGGGATTCAACCTACAGAATAACAGGTCAACAATTGATTATAATCGTTTACAGTTCAGTAAAGCCAACTAGCCTATAGACTATATCTGCCAAATTAGTTAAGGAATGCATTAATTCTAGTGGTTATAAATATGGGACAGAAGATCATAAAAGGAACCAAATGTACTTTTGTGCAAGGTAGGTGAACTTGGAAACCAGAAATTTATCAACAAAAATAGGAGTAACTCCACTTTAATAGGACTACTTAGCAGGTATGAATAACCTGTACAGTGAAACATCTATCAACACTTAGAACTCTGTGTTATACTAGAAGTGTTAGTCTTTCTAATCTATATCTTTGATTGATCCAAAGGATGTACAGTATACCATTAGCAGTTCCACAGACAACTTCTTGATGGAGTACAAATATTATGCTTGCTTTGAAATTTGTTTTAATGAATGAGAGAGTAAATAGCAACCTTTATACACTTATCTAAAGGACTGGAAAGGCATACTTTTCCAGTTGAATTTGATATCTTCTGTGCAAGAACATTGTGCTATAGTCATTTAAAAAGGTCTACATCTACATCTATGTTATACTCCCGGTCATTCATTAATGAGTAATAATTGGGACAGACATAAAATCAATGAAGAGAAAGAGGTGAGATACAAGATATCTGGGTGCGATACCCTACCTGAATTCAAATAGATTCCTTTTCGGAAATGTATTAACGTAAGTCTTATATAAGACTTGTTTACAAATCCAATTTCTACCCAAAAGTACCATAAAAGTACCTGTTACTAATTATTGTATATGTACCTCTTATCTTGAAAAATCTGTCTATGTAACACATAAAAAATGAATAATTATGGAAATAAATATTGTTTAAACTAAATAGATTCCTTGGTTCTTTAACATGCCCAGTGAAGAACACATTAGAACCAGACTTATTTCTTATAACAATACTGACCTCTAAAGGTTCTGGTTCAGGTTGAAGTACTTGTAGTTTGATCAACATCTGACTATAACCCTCTACCACACTCATACCTTCCTTCTCTAGATAATACCAGTATAACTTGAGATCACAATGATTGGATGGATAATTACCATCTTTATCATACAATCTCTCAAATATCCTGAAACATTATTACAATCTGATTAACAAAGTGTTAAAGTGGAGTGAAAGATAATTTCACAGGCACTTACAATTTATAAAATAGGACTTAAATGCCATTTTATTATTTTTTGTAAAATATATATACTAGGCATTGAATTTCATGGATTTCGTGGTTTGCCTTCAACCACAAAATCAAATCCCATCAAACAATAATTTTGACCATTAATTGTATTTACTCACTGAAATGCAAATTCAACAAATTAACGTCTCATCGATATGGTATTTTTTGCCGAAACCATGAACGTTCGATCCTCCCTACAAAAGTACATTATTTTACAGTATCTCATTCCGAACAGAAGTTATCCCCATAAGCTAATTTATTAAGTTGAAATATAAAAGTTTTTTTTTTCATTATTACATGTAAACCCTGGTTAAAAAGACACTAAATTTTTCCCAAAAATTTAGAATGACGTCTAACGATAGAGGCCTCATAACTACCAGACTTGCTCACAATATCTTACTGAGGTTCAAGCAGTAACTCTTCAAGTTTCTGTAATTCTCCAGCCATCAACAGTTGCCATGGTAACTCTTCTGATCTTCTCTGACTGTGATGTTGATCGTTGAAATATTTCACTAAATGTTGATGAAACTCCGTCTTCTGCTTCTTCCATTTTTTCTCAACATCGGACGTAGAAATCACCTCAGCTGTGGAAGGTTTCACCACTCCTAAACAAGTACTATACATTTGTACAACCATATCATAATGCTATATCAACAATTATACTTCTTTATTTTGTTTTCAGTGGATTGCTTTCATCACCATTTCAACATATTTGTCAGTTATCTATGATGACCAGGTAATGTAAGTTGTTTTACAGGACTTGACTATAACTATCAGGACTATCCAATCTGATTAAATCAACTCTTGAAACCGCTTTGCTTCCTGTAGGAAACTCAATGAACTTACTCTGTTGTAATTGACAACTTTTCAATATATGTAGTGATAAACATTGCGAGTGTCATATGAAAACATGACCTCACCTGCTCTACTCAACTCAGAACTGGAACCAAGACATTCAGGAAGACATATGAGGATGCAATTTTGACCAAAGAATTTTGGTACAAGAAGTCAGGGGTAGTCTTCTTGCTAGGTGCTCAGCAATGCATCAGTAGTTACAGGATGTAGTTGCACATTAGACCCCAGACTTTTGAACCAGAAGTTGTTAAAAGTTGTACTAGTATATCTCGTTTATATCAGGAATAGTTGAAAGAAGTTTGAATGCAAATGGCTTGTCTCTATAATTGAAATACTGTCAATGGAAAAATAAAAAATAAAAATACTCCCAACTTACTGAGTAGGACATATTCCACGATCTCTCTCATATGTTGGTGGGAAAAGTTGAGAATACCACAGGGACTTTGTGTAAGGTTAGTACCGATACATGACATAAACATCAACCAATCAAACTGTGTGACCTTCACATTCTCCTGGTAACCCATAGCAACAAGTATCTCTAAAATCTCCTTCGATGTTAGACCTGACCTTGACACAGCTAGCAGACGTAAAATGTCTGGTACCCAGCCAATAAAATCTGAAATTTAATTTTTAAGAAATTATTGCTAGCATATTGATAACCAACACAAAAGCAAAACCATACAACATAGTATTTAAACACAGGCATGATAAATAACTTGGACAGCAGGCAATAGTGAACCTTAACTCAAGTAAAACCACTTTTTTAGATAAACAAAACCTCCCAGACATTAATGTAAAACTATTAATAGACACTACAAGGTAATATGCAACATAATATTTATAGCCAGGTGCCATTTCGAACTCAGTAAAATGTTCATATTCAAATAAAGTACAACCTCTCCAGACAACGCTTTCAACATTTCCATGAGCTCAGAACCTGTAAACAATGGGCAATATTTACAGCTTTCACAGAACCGGTAAACAATGTCCAATATTTACAGCTTTCACAGAACCTGTAAACAATGGGCAATATTTACAGCTTTCACAGAACCGGTAAACAATGTCCAATATTTACAGCTTTCACAGAACCGGTAAACAATGTCCAATATTTACAGCTTTCACAGAACCTGTAAACAATGGGCAATATTTACAGCTTTCACAGAACCGGTAAACAATGGGCAATATTTACAGCTTTCACAGAACCGGTAAACAATGTCCAATATTTACAGCTTTCACAGAACCGGTAAACAATGTCCAATATTTACAGCTTTCACAGAACCTGTAAACAATGGGCAATATTTACAGCTTTCACAGAACCGGTAAACAATGTCCAATATTTACAGCTTTCACAGAACCGGTAAACAATGTCCAATATTTACAGCTTTCACAGAACCTGTAAACAATGGGCAATATTTACAGCTTTCACAGAACCGGTAAACAATGGGCAATATTTACAGCTTTCACAGAACCGGTAAACAATGGGCAATATTTACAGCTTTCACAGAACCGGTAAACAATGTCCAATATTTACAGCTTTCACAGAACCGGTAAACAATGGGCAATATTTACAGCTTTCACAGAACCTGTAAACAATGGGCAATATTTACAGCTTTCACAGAACCGGTAAACAATGTCCAATATTTACAGCTTTCACAGAACCGGTAAACAATGTCCAATATTTACAGCTTTCACAGAACATGTAAACAATGTCCAATATTTACAGCTTTCACAGAACCTGTAAACAATGTCCAATATTTACAGCTTTCACAGAACCTGTAAACAATGTCCAATATTTACAGCTTTCACAGAACCTGTAAACAATGTCCAATATTTACAGCTTTCACAGAACCTGTAAACAATGGGCAATATTTACAGCTTTCACAGAATCTGTAAACAATGTCCAATATTTACAGCTTTCACAGAACCGGTAAACAATGTCCAATATTTACAGCTTTCACAGAACCTGTAAACAATGGGCAATATTTACAGCTTTCACAGAACCGGTAAACAATGGGCAATATTTACAGCTTTCACAGAACATGTAAACAATGTCCAATTTTTACAGCTTTCACAGAACCGGTAAACAATGGGCAATATTTACAGCTTTCACAGAATCTGTAAACAATGTCCAATATTTACAGCTTTCACAGAACCTGTAAACAATGTCCAATATTTACAGCTTTCACAGAACATGTAAACAATGTCCAATATTTACAGCTTTCACAGAACATGTAAACAATGTCCAATATTTACAGCTTTCACAGAATCTGTAAACAATGTCCAATATTTACAGCTTTCACAGAATCTGTAAACAATGTCCAATATTTACAGCTTTCACAGAACCTGTAAACAATGGGCAATATTTACAGCTTTCACAGAACCGGTAAACAATGTCCAATATTTACAGCTTTCACAGAACCGGTAAACAATGTCCAATATTTACAGCTTTCACAGAACCTGTAAACAATGGGCAATATTTACAGCTTTCACAGAACCGGTAAACAATGTCCAATATTTACAGCTTTCTCAGAACCGGTAAACAATGTCCAATATTTACAGCTTTCACAGAACATGTAAACAATGTCCAATATTTACAGCTTTCACAGAACATGTAAACAATGTCCAATATTTACAGCTTTCACAGAACCTGTAAACAATGTCCAATATTTACAGCTTTCACAGAACCTGTAAACAATGTCCAATATTTACAGCTTTCACAGAATCTGTAAACAATGTCCAATATTTACAGCTTTCACAGAACCGGTAAACAATGTCCAATATTTACAGCTTTCACAGAACCTGTAAACAATGGGCAATATTTACAGCTTTCACAGAACCGGTAAACAATGGGCAATATTTACAGCTTTCACAGAACATGTAAACAATGTCCAATTTTTACAGCTTTCACAGAACCGGTAAACAATGGGCAATATTTACAGCTTTCACAGAATCTGTAAACAATGTCCAATATTTACAGCTTTCACAGAACCTGTAAACAATGTCCAATATTTACAGCTTTCACAGAACATGTAAACAATGTCCAATATTTACAGCTTTCACAGAACATGTAAACAATGTCCAATATTTACAGCTTTCACAGAATCTGTAAACAATGTCCAATATTTACAGCTTTCACAGAATCTGTAAACAATGTCCAATATTTACAGCTTTCACAGAACCTGTAAACAATGGGCAATATTTACAGCTTTCACAGAACCGGTAAACAATGTCCAATATTTACAGCTTTCACAGAACCGGTAAACAATGTCCAATATTTACAGCTTTCACAGAACCTGTAAACAATGGGCAATATTTACAGCTTTCACAGAACCGGTAAACAATGTCCAATATTTACAGCTTTCTCAGAACCGGTAAACAATGTCCAATATTTACAGCTTTCACAGAACATGTAAACAATGTCCAATATTTACAGCTTTCACAGAACATGTAAACAATGTCCAATATTTACAGCTTTCACAGAACCTGTAAACAATGTCCAATATTTACAGCTTTCACAGAACATGTAAACAATGTCCAATATTTACAGCTTTCACAGAACATGTAAACAATGTCCAATATTTACAGCTTTCACAGAACATGTAAACAATGTCCAATATTTACAGCTTTCACAGAACATGTAAACAATGTCCAATATTTACAGCTTTCACAGAACATGTAAACAATGTCCAATATTTACAGCTTTCACAGAACATGTAAACAATGTCCAATATTTACAGCTTTCACAGGGTGTTATTCTACAGAGGTTTTACAATACATACCTTTATCTTCTTTCTCCGTCTGCTCGGCTGATAGAACCTCGTATGTCCAGCTGTGATCATGTGACCAACGTTTGAAGCAACGTATCAGTAAGTCTCTAACAGATGTGCACATTTCACGTATCACTTCCGTATATGTGTCCAACTCCATGTATATAGAATACGAGCACATTTCATTACTTAGAATACTCAGAAACAATGGCCGCCCAGATAATTTTGATTCATAAATTGTCTGTAACTGACTTCTTTTTAAATGTTCAAAATGCATCATCATGTGATCTTCTATGACTTCAGCTTTCACTTTTGTCGTATTTAGATTTGATAATAATGAGAGCTGTGTATCTGGTCGCTTCATCAGACCAGCGTGACTGATGTCAGAGGTGAAGGTTGTCATGACGATACGACATTGTGCTGGTAATGGCAACGGTAACCAGGAGAAAGTTTTAATCTGAAAGACAGACAAAACATGTAGCTGCATTAAAAGACTTATTACACTGTCTGAAAGCTTCAAAATCATGCCGAACATTCAGACTGATACAGACAGACACACACTCTTAGAGATAAAAGTTAAATACAAATATACAAAAATTCTGGCTGAAACCAGGTTTGGTGGGACATGGACGTCCATCAGACTGACTGGTACTAGGATCATTTTAAATTGGTTAAAAGTTTTTAAAAGATTCTTGCTGTTTCTAGTACATCTAAATTACATAAACTCCACAAGGAGGACAATTTCTACCTGTTGTGGACTTAGTTCCAATGATGCACCTAATTCATCTACTCCATCTATGAGTAAAACACAAGGTCCGAGTGTTAGTGAGGCTTGGAAACTTCCACATAGTTCCTTAAAGTTCTGTGTAGCTACCTCACCATCACGTATGTCACAATTATCTGAAATAGATACGGGGGATAATTCAATTTTTTACATTTATCGAATAAATAACGTGATATTCTATATGATAACAAATGACGGAACAATGTTCGGAACAATGTTCTCCAACATGTGTGATAATAAATACGCAAAAACGTAAGGTTGCCGGCTTATATTTGTTATTTCTGATGTTGTTTTGACCCTATAACTATGGTAGTGTGATAAAAAGAATCTGCCATTAAACTTGTCATGAAAAAAAAGCTCCCTAAATAACTTGTGTTTCCTAGACTTGTATAAGTAATGTTGAAGGAAAAAGTGATAGATTATACCCTCCACAAAACTGTCTCATCACAAAAGTATGGCAATAATAACAAACAACATGCATTAAAGTTTTCCTGAAGAACTTAGAATAAGGGTTGTAGTAAACAAAATTGTGCTTGTATTAACTGCTCTAGCAATTGAGCAAAAAGCTGTAAATTCTACTTTTTGGTCCTCAAATTTTTCTTCTCTTAGTGCGGGACTGATATTTTTGGGGAATTCATACAAAAGAAGAACAGGGAAAAAACATGAATTGAGGTTATCTTACCTTCACTGAGATATTCCTCCCTCAGTTCTAGGATACATTTCCTCATGAAGTTTGATATATCTCTACTATGTCCACTACAACCAACAAAATGACTGATCACCTTAATGTCCGTGTTCTCTGCAGCAAATTGTTTCACCCAGTTAGCAACCAGGGAAGATTTACCCATCCCACGATCTGACTTAAGTACGAGGATAGATTTATACCGTACATTTACATCAGACCTGAAATAAAACAGTAATGTGAAACGTTAACAGTTTAATTGCTTATTTACATCAATATATAACAGAGGCCTGTAAAAGGCCCCATCCCAATTGGCAGTTTTCCCAACAATCCTGAGTTATACCTACCTTTTTGTTTCCCAAAACAGGAAATACACCAATATTTTCCCCAAAATTTAGAGACTATAAGGCCCCTTCCCAAAATGAACAGAAAAAGCCCTGTATTTGGACAGTGGACATTTTAATTTGAAAGACACAAAAGACAAACTTGAAATTTTCTAACCGTAAATCTTCAATATTTTCAGAATGATGAAGTTAATACATGTAAAATTTTACATAAGAGACCCAGCTAAAGTTGACACTCCTCAAACTGACAAACAGACAATATCGACTTGTGAAGACTGTGAGAAAATCTTGAATTTTCCTATTAAACAAAGAATTTAATTGAGTTGTTAAAATAATTTGATCTGACACGTATAAAATCTGTCCACAAAGCCGGTCATAAAATATAAGTACATCAAAAACTGAACGATCAGTGCACTTACTTTTTACGGAATATTGACTTGAGAAGACAGTGAGAAATCTCAAATTTTACTATTAAACAAAGAGTTATATTGAGTCATTTAACTAATTTGAACTGACATGTTAAACTCTCAAAGCCTGTCATAAATTATATGCATGCATTTACTTATCCAATCTTTTCACAAAGCCTGTCATAATTTATACATACATCAAATAATTAACGATCGATGGACTTACTTTTTACGGAATACACTGGAAACAGAGTGTGGTCTGTATCTGGGAGTTATCTCATCATCTTGTTCAAATCCTTGTTCATCGAGAACACACATACAGAACTTCGTTATCTCCGCTTTCATTGTACGAACATCCGTATGATTCAAGTAAATATGTCGTCTGCTTTCAGCAAAAACTTCATGACACAACCATTGCTTGTAGACCTCGGTATCTGTGAGAGAGAAGAGTCTTGTTTATAACAGTTACAAACAGAAGTTTCCTAATAAATAACTTATATTAACCTAACTTTTAAATGACAACGTTTTGGTCCAACTGACATTGCCAGTTTCAGTTTTCAGACTTTATGAACGTCTGTCACATTTTGTGAAACTATTGAAACAATTTTAGCACTTTTAATTACACCTTTCAAATTATGGTTCACCAAGCAAATCCTTCGTATCATTCTACTGTATGTTTTTAAATCACAGCAATATAAGTGAAAAAACCTGAGACAGAATACTAATTATTCTAAGACTTATATTTCCCAAGATATAGAAATTTGGTGTTATTCTTACCAAGTATACTAGGTCCATCCAGAAGTGGTGGATATATTTCATCAATAACTTCCCTCCAATCAGCGAGTACAAGTTTCCCGAGTTCCGCATTCGTCCGGAAGTATTTGACAGGAAGTCCCTTGTTTACGATACGTTGTTTGAGGTCCCGGATATTGAGATCAGCATATTCTGTCTCAGGTTTGTGGAGTGATATAAGCTGCTGTCTCTCATCATCCCCTACATCTACAATCATAAAATACAGCTTAAAATAGTGTTTGACATATAAAGGTATGTCTCTAACAAGGGGCCATAACTCCTGCAAATATCATCCCACCTAAAATTCCTGGTAATAAGCATGAGTTCAATGAAAGCTAACTATGATCACATTAAATTATCACAGGTTTTTGTTGCTATCCTTGATGAGTGTGTAAAACCATGTTGCTTATTTTGCATTCTCAGTTTGAAATATGTACAGATGCACAGGCTTTATTTTATTATCGCCATTGTTTGCCTCTGTCTGCTGTTTAAGTAATTTTTTTTTGATACATCAATATAGGCAAACCACCTCAGTCTATGGGTAGCCCAACTTGTTCATGTTTTTTTTGTTAACTCACCGTTCAACCACTAACACTAACAGGTACAAAATCACAAGATCCTTCATTGAACGCAAGGCTGGTATTCCAATAATAAATTTTGTATTCTCAATGTGCCTGATTTGGAGTGAGACAAATACCGGCAATTTATAACGCATACTTAGAACATTTTATTATGTTGTCAACATAATGATAAAATGATTAAATAACAAGACTTTGTAGTTTGACTGTATCATTATATGTGGGTCTTGTAGATGCAAGAATATGGTAAGTTTGCTTGCCTTCTAATCCGGCAACCCGGGTTCAAATCCAAGTGGATGCATGCACTCATATGCATGCCATATTTCAGCAGAAAGCTGACTGGCAGGCTATGCTCGGCATAAAGTTGAGCCCATAGCCTAAATATTACATGATTGTAGGAATTGTACCTTGTAATTTATGATCTAGATGTTCTGGCTGTCTATAGTAGAAGTGTGCGTATCTATTGTCACCTAGAAATGCTGCTTGTATAATCTCTAGTTCTGGTACGCTACAATTCTGGTGAACCTTCAACAAATATAGAGATCACAGTATAACATGTATGCTCAACCCTCGGGAAAAAAAAGGATATCATTATGCACCAGTCAATATTATACCCAAGAAGTGTAATATATTCATGCAAGCAGTTCAATTTCTTTGCACTTTATCATCTGAGCATGATTTGAATACTTTGAAATCATTAATTTAAATTTCATGGAGATCATGGTTCACCTTCATTCACAAAATCAAATTCCAAATACAATAATTGTGACCCATGTATTTATTACCTAAAACGCAAATCCACCCCATTACCAAAACCACAAAATTTTGTCCCATCGAAATTAAATGATTTTACAGTAGTCTACATATGGATATATATGAAATGACAGGCTGGTTAGACTGGTGCAATTATTTGCACTATATTCCAAATCTTCTTATAATATATGCTTATTGTAATAAATGGGACCAATAGTACTGTATCAAAGTATGCATATCTTATCAAAGTCACAGCATACAAAGTAATAAATTATCAGAAACCTATACTCTCTAGAATAAGTTTAGCAACACTGAGTATAATTTCTTAATATGGAACTCATTTTGAAAGAAAAATAATAATTAGTTCTTTTGACATTTAATACCAAATATTGCAAAGATTTATACCAAAAAATGTTTTTTATAAACACAAGCTATCGGTATCACTTATCATTTAAAATCATCAGACATATTTACGATTTTTAAAGTTTTAGTGGTGTTGCTATATTTATTTTACAAAGTATATATTATGACAAGGCCAGGTGGTAAGAATGGTGATAATCTATCACATAGATCTCTGATTTCAGATATCTTAATCATAAATTTTCTATACACGGTAGTTAAATGGTAAATCAATATTCCCAATCTCAATGTAAAACATATAGATTTCCTTGTACAAAGTTTGAAATCAATATGACTGACATTGACTTTGTTGAAAAATTGTTGAAGACTGATTTTAACCAATGACTTCACTGACTGATCATTTGCCTGGTAAAGTTTAAAACTGTTAATGAGGATGGATTATTTGACTTTCAAATTCATGTCAGTTCTACCTGGTCTATAGATTAAACATCATCCTAGTAAGCCTACTGCTGGCATACTGAACGTCAAGCCTACTGCTGGCATACTGAACGTCAAGCCTACTGCTGGCATACTGAACGTCAAGCCTACTTCTGGCATACTGAACGTCAAGCCTACTGCTGGCATACTGAATGTCAACTACATTATTCATCAAAACATTGTCTGCACTAATTAGATAATCCCAGAATATTCACCAAAAGTTGGATACCCGTACATGTTTCACACAACTTTAGACATCTTCCAAGTCAATTAAAGCAATAGCTAAAGTCTTTCATAATATTTTTAAGATTTTTGGCATCTGGCTTTTCTTTAATTTACATGCATCCAATATACAGTTGCCTGCGATAATTAGAGGGGTACGGTATTTCCAGAAACCAATGACAAAGTATTAAATTACCTCTTTTAGAATCCAAGAATATCCAGCACTGGCAGCGATGAGGTAATTTTTATCTAGCCAGGAAACATTCTCCGGTAGATTATGTAAACTCTCTGGTAGTTTGCCACTTTCTGGTTCCCGGTGTGGACCGTATGTCTCTCCCAGTAAACATAGCAAATATGGTGAACATTTAGTTATATAATCTAACTTCAACTTTAACAACTGTCCACTATCTGTTTGTAGACTATTAGGTGTCCAGTGAATATCAATAGGAGAAAAAGCGGTTCCACGTAATAAACACAGTTCTACAAGTTCCGGATACACTGACGATTCTAGGAATTCTCGCTCGGCATCAAGATCACTCGGTGTGGAGCAGACGTACGGACTGATTGGCTTCCGTAACGTGAACTTCTGTCTCACTCCAAGGTCAAAGTCCTCATCATCACTATCAAAGTTTAAATGCACCATTCTCATTGGTTGATCCTCAGCATTCAGTTTCCATAGTTACTTGTATATTTTTCTAAGAAAAAAAGAAAGAAAATGTTTAAGACTGCACATAGATACTGTATCAAATATTTTTACTATATGTGAGCTCTATAGAATTCTAGATAATTTTCCAATGTTACAAATATGTGATATAAAACCATAAATAAATCCTGTGAAAATAAAAAAAAATAGAAAAAAAACGACTGTGTGTTACAGACACGCAATCCCCAACTGTGTAAATAATATATGGTAGCAATTCAACTTGAAATTTACAGCATGAAATAAATACCAAGGTAGAAAATGACTGTATTTAAACTATCCACACGCTAACAGAACATTAGAAGTGACATTGAAAGAATTAAATCTGATAATAATTTAAGTAAAGTTGAACGAGGATTGTATATATTTGATTGTACCTGTTACTTAAATCTTACAGCTATATACCAAGTATCATAGTATTTACTTTCAATTAAAAACAAGATAAACTCTAAGAAGGAGAAGTTATTGGAAGGGAGAAGTAATTGGTAAATATATTTGTTATCAAAATGAGATATAAGTGTGTACAAGCTACCCAAAGGTTAAACTTCGGTCTTTAAACTTCAACCAATATAAAATGTATTGATAAATTAAAAATACATCAAACAACAAAAAAGTTCAATATTCTTTATTCAATACCTACAGGAAATTTATAAATTTGTTTTTATTCAATAGTGTAACATCAGTATTATTTGTGGGGATTAAATTCTATTGCTTTTATGCATCCACTTGGAAATCTTGAAAAATTAAATCCATGCATTACAACCCTACAGAATTGGTTTTAATTAAAACTACACAAAAAATTAAATACCATGATTATTTTCAAATACCAAATAAATTATCCATAACTTTAATACCTTTAATACTTCAATACAAATCTATTTTAGATAACCATCTATAATAAAGGCGTATTGTGGGCCTCGAGTGCAGCTAAAACCAAGGGATATAATATGTAACATGATAGCTTCCTATCCTCTATGATTTTATCATTTTTTACTGTAGTAAGAGATTCACGCATTATAAAACATGTCAGTATGATACTCATGAAAGATTTCAGAGGGAATGTTACAAGGAAAGAAGACAACAGCCTACACACACTCAGTTAACAACAGACACAGTGAAACTATCCTCTTTCATATACATACTGAAACTTTTGGTGTGCAAAAAACATATGAAAAGACTGTGTATTGTGGACACAGTTAAATGTCAGTACGGGGGACTAGCACATTGAGGAGCATTCACCATTCCTTATCCAGCAAATCAACTCTAATCTGAAGGAAGCACAACAGAAAGTCTAGCCCAGATATATGTTCTAGCTACAAGAGGAGCAGACACTATCCAGCAAATCTACTCCAATCTGGAGGAAGCACAACAGAAAGTCTAGCCCAGATATATGTCCTAGCTACAAGAGGAGCAGACACTATCCAGCAAATCTACTCCAATCTGAAGGAAGCACAACAGAAAGTCTAGCCCAGATATATGTCCTAGCTACAAGAGGAGCAGACATTATCCAGCAAATCTACTCCAATCTGAAGGACACACAACAGAAAGTCTAGCCCAGATATATGTCCTAGCTACAAGAGGAGCAGACACTATCCTGCAAATCTACTCCAATCTGAAGGACACACAACAGAAAGTCTAACCCAGAGATATGTCCTAGCTACAAGTCTAACCCAGAGATATGTTCTAGCTACAAGTCTAACCCAGATATATGTCCTAGCTACAAGTCTAGCCCAGAGATATGTCCTAGCTACAAGTCTAACCCAGAGATATGTTCTAGCTACAAGTCTAACCCAGAGATATGTCCTAGCTACAAGTCTAGCCCAGAGATATGTTCTAGCTACAAGTCTTGCCCAAAGATATGTCCTAGCTACAAGTCTAGCCAAGAGATATGTCCTAGCTACAAGTCTAACCCAGAGATATGTCCTAGCTACAAGTCTAGTCCAGAGATATGTTCTAGCTACAAGTCTAGCCCAGAGATGTGTCCTAGCTACAAGTCTAGCCCAGAGATATGTCCTAGCTACAAGTCTAGCCCAGAGATAAGTCCTAGCTACAAGTCTAACCCAGAGATATGTCCTAGCTACAAGACCAAGTGGTGGAGAGATATTACCAGATACCTACAGAACACAATGCAGTTCATCCCCACATTCAAACTGAAGATATAAACGGCCATAAGCAGATGTAACACATACAAGGAAGTGGAAATGTCAGCAATTTGTGTATCTGACAATGTTAGTTTCAAATATTTGACTATCTTCATTTTTACACCAAGGTTTTTAACTGATTTGCAATACCAATGTTAGTAAGAAATGGAGAGTATAAGGTTATGACAAGCATAATTCATATCAAAATCATATTGATTCACATGAGATGATATTTGGATTTTGGAGAATATAAACTCAGATATGATATTTCAGCAAAATGTACAAGATTATAACCAAATATTTAAACTTGTTCATTGATAGGAGGTTAAAGAATGTTGTTTTTTATATTTTGACATAATATTTGTCTAGAACAAACAAATGGTTTTCAATATATTTGAAGTGTCAATAAATTTGAAACCAAAAAGAACATGCTTTTTAAATTAAGACTTTTTCAAACATTGATTGCTTAGAATAGTATACATGTATAAAGTTTGAATGTTTGAATAATTGTTGGGTAGTATAACTAGCTGTTGATGAGACCAGAACAAACAAAATCACCTTGTACTCCTTGTACAACCTTTACCCATGCAATATATTTTAAATGTCTCTCAATGGTTACCGCGCTTTGTTGTCTAATATGGTGACCTAGGAGGCACTCATTTGGTTTAAACAATATTTATTTCATAATATAATATTATACATAAACTTATTAATCAAGGATTGAGTAGTAAGCTAAGCTTGTTAGAAACTACTTCCTTAATTTAAGTGCCATCATTTGTCATTCAAGACTCATTTGTCTGCCATAATTCAGCAAAAAACTGACAACTAGCAAGATTTCGTACCAACTATTCATGTTCATTCATGCTCAGTTACATTAGAATTAATTCAATGGTCAAAGAGAACAAGCGGGAAGAACTTTAACCATTAAATGACATTAACAGATTGCATAATTATACTTGATACCAAGATGTTAAGTTTCAATGAATACTAACCAACAGTTGAGTAGAACAACAGCGGATAAACTGACAGTATAAACTCAAACAAGACATCATTTAATAAACTTTAAATTATTATTATATAGGTGTACATCCTGGTGGAAGTCTTGTCCATATAACAAGCTAGTGTTAAGGATAGTGTTACATGGCATAAACAATAGTAGGTGTGTTTATGATGGTAAACAAGTATGGCAAGTTTCAAATTGATACCTCCAATACTGTATGAATAACAGCACAAACAAAATTAATTATTAAAAATACAAATCGGAGTAACTCCAAAAATATTCTTTAAAGAGTTCTGGTTTTTAGACACTGCCCTTCCCCCTCCATGAGATATATTTACCTATGAAATTTCAAATTGATAACTCAAATACTGTTTGAGTTATGGCCCGGACAAGAATTAAGTATGAAAAATTATAAAGGGGAATAAATAAATAATATGCAATCAAGACTTATGGTTCTTGTGCACTGCGCTTTCCCTCCAAGAGATCTATGCCAATAGGCATTATAGTTTTTGATAGATCTATCAACCAGACAAAGAAATGTCAAAAGGCTAGACGGATGGACAAATCGGCAACTATATTGCGACTTCAAATATTTTTTGGGGAGCATAAAAATAATCAAATGGCAGCTTGGGATCTAAAACACCAACATTCTAGCAACGGGAGAATGGAAACCTGCAACACCCCATGTCCATCAACCTCGTATCAATACCAAAACCATACCATTCCCAGCAACCTTGTATCTAAACCCTATTCTGAACAACAAAGTTTAAAACAAAACGACAAAATAAAGCGAGGTCTCGGCAAGTGATTGCAACCCATCATGATAGGAGTATCGCCGATAATTAAATCCAATATGAGTTATCTGAAATTTACTAAAACGCTGGCGACTTTACTAATGATAGGTATCAAGACAGTGTAGTTTAACTCAATAAATAATGACTTCGAAATTTCTTTATACATAGATTTCCTTACTGGACTATTAATATAAATATTACTTAAAATTATTATATATTATGACTCGCAAAAATATTAAACTTGATCTTTCATACAATATTTTATGCTTCAGTCAGTTGGATCCACAGCCCACACCCCCGGGGATGGGCAGGGATTTTTACTTTTGAGTTGTCAAAGCCTCTTCCATTCCCCCCACCCTGTGGGGACAGCTGATGGAAAAATCTCTGGTATTTCCTCGGCTTCCGACAACTCCACAGGGTATTCGTTCTTAGAAACATCCCCAAGCAGGCGAGTCCCCGGCTATCAACCATCCATCGCCAGGGTTGGTGGCGTGTTTGCAACTGACTGGTGCATAAACAGGACATATTTAAATACAAAATCATGCAAATTTAAGGCCTAGTCTATCTTACTAATTATTGCACAAGTGGCTGATATGTTGTCACCCCATAAACCCCGGCTCCTACGCCCATGCTTTATATCATTTTTCTAAAAACTCCTGCTTTATATTCATCATGGTCAGTTTCCTGGAATATAACATACCATCAGCTATTTCGTAAGGTTATTATCAAATCATGCACTTTTTAATTGATTGATCAACGTCAATCAACAAGAGAATTACAGATTCGGCAAGGCTTCAAACGAATGGTGGGTGTTCTGAACAAGCCTCAGATGACACTTACTGACACTGACAGGTTCTTTGCATTTACAACGTGTCAGGTGCTGTTTGAGATAGTCACGGGGAGAGACCCATAGACAAAACAGACAGGAAAATAACATGCATGAAATATTTACCCCGATCATCAAGGTTTGTATGGAATAGTCACACATGAAATGTCTATATCGAAAAGTAAACAAATTCAGAAGTGGCATCCATCTCCATGAAAACTTGTAAACTTCCGCCGGTGCGTACGTGTAACTTACAATTCTGTTATAATTACTCTCCCAGAAAGTATTTATCAAAGCACTGAAGTAATCACGATATAGAACATTTTGAATCATAGTTACCTATTATTAAACGTTGATAGAATCTAGTAAGTATAAATGAAAAGAATATTTAAGAAAAAACTGTGAAAACCCGGCGTATTTTGTTTAGTATACAATGGTTTGGATTTTTTACGCATAGCAAAGATGCACTCGTATGTACTTATTATTGCTTCACCTACTGTTGATATTACCCGTATACAAGCAGTGTCAATCTGTTCATTTCATATCTGATATGAGGTGATACGCCTTCTTAGCACTATCTTAATCGTCGGCTTTTGCTTCACGTTTCCTCTCAGTTTCTTATTTTTCCCCCTTTTAATTAATTTTTAGGATGTATTGCATCCACTCGATTGACACTGGTTGTATACGATTTTTGTTCGTTTTATGTTCGTTTATTTGCCTAACTTTGCATGTACATGTACAGTCTGTGACGTATATCATGTTGCTTTAAACATAAAATTGCATGGATTATTTATTGAATTCTTTTTAATTATATGATTGCAACTATGTATGCCATTTCTGTATGTCATTATGTATGCCATTTTGTATGCCATTCTGTACTTCTTTTTTAGCCACTTAATGCCTATTCAATTGAACATGTCTTTTTTGCTATTTATTTTAGTCATGACCTTTTTATAAATACAGTTTTTAATTTTTGTGACTGTTTTTATGTACATTTGTTCCAATAATCTTGCTGTTTATCTAGATTTGGTTTCCATTGTTTCTATTTATCTGCTCAACTTGTGTTACATTCTTTAATATACATGTCTTAGTTTTAGTTTGTACCCACGTCTTTCCTGGAGTATTCAAATGTTTTACCTATCTATATTATAACGAGCGTTTGAATGTGATACTGTCTTTAATATGTTTAATCTTAGTTTATTTTATAGATTGTTTGTTTGTATGTTATTGGATAGTCAATGTTTATGTCGGATACAAGCTTCAAGCTTATGTTAATATGTTTAAACATTACCGACGTTAAATAAAGATTATCTTATCTTATCTTATGTATTTGGACGTCTTTGCGCATATGAATTATAATAACCCGAAGGCCAAATGCCCGAGTGGTAAATAACAAGCATCAGAGCGACATACCATTGTATATCAGCCCATATTATACATCTTTAGAATATTTATTTAGATTCTAACATGATTTCAAGCAATTAGATGCCTGTACGTGCGTGGTCTTACCTTATTGACGTCCTAGAAACAACGTGACGTCATTTTCATTGAATATCAGTCGATATACAGTGGTATAAGTTGTCTATAGATGGGCAAAATCTCCGGACATGTTTGAATTTACCAAAACACTCAGCTAAATTCATAACCCGAAGTTACTAATCTGAATGTCAATGATTGCTAGTATACTAGTATTTAAAATCTCAAAATTATTATTCTTAACAAAATAGCGGGATTTCCATGAGATTAGCTCATTTCTAGATCGAGTAAAAATTCGTTGAATTTTGATGCCATCGGAGTAATGTGTAATGAAGGTCTTTGATGCCAGCTATTCGTATATAGGTTGTGCAGCTAAAAATAAATGTACCAGTCAATGTTTTGTAGGTTATTTTTCTTTTTAAAAAAAAAAGAAAAGATTTTTGGGCCATTATTTAAAATGACTGTTATGGTAATCATAACGGCCGATACGAGATGGGTCTCATAAAAATGCATGTTTTTTTCATGAGACCAATCTCGTAATGTATATGTTCAGATATGTTTCCCTAACGTAGATACAACGTTGGTGACTTTCTAAATAAAATACTTATTATTCCTTATTTGCGAACATTTAATAATGCTGGACTACGCATATAGATGAAGTTTGAATAATACGACAATTTTATACGACAATTTTAAAGTTGCAGACGACAGCATTTTGAGCGGACGGGCAAGACAAATCTGTACCCGACCCGTCCCCTTCAAACAGTGGTTTGGTGGACAACAATGTATTGTTTGGCTGAGTAACATGCAACTTATACATTGTTGTCCACCAAACCACTGTTTGAATCAGGTTAGAGATCTTGGTGTAGTCATGACCAATACACTTAACTTTGACTGCCACATTCATTAAAAAGGCCAGATAGCTCATATACAGCTACAGAATCTTCAAGCTATACGTAAACATCTCACACAAAAGTCTATTGAAACATTAGTGCATGGATCGGTTCATTCCCATAATGACTTCTGCAATGCCGTATTCACTGAAATTCTAGCCTATCAGATGAACACATTACAGCGAGTCCATAATCATGCCGTCTTGAATATTTCTTATGACAAATCATGGGCGTAGGAGCGTCTTCAACATTGGGGGGGGGGGGGGGGGGGGGGGGGGGCCAAACATTTAGCAACTAAGGGTAAAAATTTTTTTTTGCTCGCTTCGCTCGCAAAGTAAGTGCATTATGTCAAAATATGACAATACCCACTGTTTGTACAATAATACACTCGTACATACAATGTACTCTTAAACGTCCACAATCCGCCTATATCTATATAATAACTGGAAAATTGTGAATTTATGGTTCTGTGGTAATTTGGTTTAGTAATTATAGGTAACTGAAAGTTAATTAGTTGAAGTATAAGGGGGTCGGGGGGTATTCCCCCGGGAAATTTTTCTAAACAATGGATCAATCTGGACCATTCTAAGCGTTCCGAGTTACCTTATTTGGTATTAAAAAAGGACCTAAATACAGGGAATTTTAAAAGTTCTTACATTAAAGTGTTTGCACAAAATTTCAATTCCTCGATTTTCATGATTTTGAGATTGAAGCTTTATGTGAAAACTTTTGTTTATGGACAACCTGGACAACATTGCTTAGTAAGTGTTACATTGGGCCCCTGTAATATGGCCACTGTAATATTTTAGGATCAGTACTTGAATGGCCACTGTAATATTATAGGATCAGTACTTGAATGGCCACTGTAATATTATAGGATCAGTACTTGAATGGCCACTGTAATATTATAGGATCAGTACTTGAATGGCCACTGTAATATTATACATTGTGTAATGGACAACCTTTCAAAAGTTGTAAACGAGGGTTCAGAGTATAATCTATGTCACAAGTTTTTTACAAACAATGGGTGTTGAAATATTTTTATAAAAGGAAGTTATTTTGCGAGCGAAGCGAGCCAAATGTTTTTTATACGTTTTCACCAAGAACTGAAGGCAAATTGCCTATAACGATATATATTAGGTCGTAAATTTATACTTTTCGTCTGAATTATTGGGGGGGGGGGCCAAAAGATATGTTGGCCCCCCCTGACCAGACATTGGGGGGGGGGCTGGCCCCCCCTGGCCCCCCTGCTCCTACGCCCATGCAAATCCAGTGCAGATCTACTGAAAGAAGTGCACTTGCTTCCAGTTAAGGCTAGGGTAATGTTCAAAGATCTGATAATCTTATTCCGTCTCATCATGGGTACATCTCCATCGTACCTAAAGACAAGGTTTTATTCGGTAAGGGTACGATCTAAAAAATGACACTAGCTTTCACATTCCTAGACGGCGAACAAAATTAGCCGACAGATCTATGGCCGTCACTGGTCCCAAATGGGGGAACGATCTACCAAATTATCGGAAAGGCATTCGATGTGAAACTAGCTTCAGAGCTTATTTGAAAACGCATTTGTATAGGCAGTTGCATGGGTAATGAGTGTGCTCTTGTCTAAGTTCTAGAATCCTGTTTTGTATCTGTGTAGTGTGCGTTTTAGTTATAGTATGGGAAATAAGTCTCAGTGTTCATTGAGGTTACCATGAGGGATTTACCTCCCTTTAGCTGCATTTGTTTTCAAATACTTGCTATTGGGAGAAACAGTACAATGTACAGCGCAGCCTGTCTATAGTGACCCTATATAGATCATGGGAAGGGTGTGGCTTTACATCGGCTGTGCAGAGCCATATTTGGTAGTAATATAAAACCGTGAGAAAATGTGAGCCAAATATAACACGAGCAGAATACAAACGTCTATCAACCTAGCAACTTAATTGTGTCTGCCTACGAACTATTCGTACATCTTCAACTACATATGAACATAAACATGTAAAATGTTAATAAAATACAGTTATTTCAAGTCTTAAGAGCATTTATAAAACAGTAATTGTTAGGTATAGTCTTCAATGTAGCTAGGCCCAAAGGTGCTGGGTGCGATGTTGACGTGTCGCTACAATACACCAATAAATAAACAAACTATTGTAAGAGAACCTATGAGAACGTAAGAGAACGTGGTGGACGTCGTGGCACATCTTGTCTGGAATCGTGTTGGTATCGTTAAGGAAACGTTACATACATTATCAGAACGTGTGGTAGCGTAGTAAAACGATTAAAAAAGTGCAGACAATTAATCGTGGATCTCTATGATATTTCCAATCGTGGGCATCGTGGACATCTTGGCTGACTGTAACCCCAGCATAACCAGACTTGGTAGAATACGGCATTATGGCCACATTTCTGACTTAGAACGTCAGAAAATTACTAGACTTACTAATGGACAAACAAGCTTTTTCAACGTGGGTGTGGTCAACATAACAACTTCCGATTTTCATGAAAATAGACTCATAAGAATCTTCTTATGTCGAAATTTTTTAATATGCATCTATTCTAAGCCAGCGACATGTTGATATCGGTTATATACGACCATTTTGATAGCATTTCTGTTTGTGAATGACTCGACGGTCGTTATACCTCGAGACTTTCGGATGAGCAGTAAGAATTAAGCTTTTCACCAGATAGTTCCAAGTCTGAAACACGTGGGCTTTGTATATTTTGCTGAACGTTGTACCAATTCTTCATGGAAAATGTGTCAAAGAAAGCAAATATCCGAGATAAGTCGACATTACCCCAACTGTATGCTCTCCCGGATCAGCTAGTCCACGATAAACTCGTGCGATATCCCCCATACTCACGAGTCATACAACATTCCTTACCTGAAGGAATCTATACCCGTCTGAATCAGTTAGTGCAGGATTTTTATCGTGCGTTGGTCGCAGCAATAAAATCGTTTTTCGTTGACTACTAGTTTCTTAGTTAATATTGGTAATGGTTATTACAAAGCATGAGCGAACAAATGTTGATAACCATACTATATATAAGTACAATATAGTCAGCACAGTCACCATCCGAGGCAACGATTTTGACAGATGTTTGACAAATTCATGTTTTCACTGGTAATCTTGCTGTCGAGCTTCCCTAGGAAGTTTCGCCATTCGTCGGTGTGACATCGAACCACGATCTGTGACGCCCTGGAATATAGACACTGCACTCACGGGTAGACCTTCCAATGATGTTCCAGGAGCATGTTGGGTTAGAGTTGCTTAATGGTCCAGATAGGATTTAACCCGCACCTCTCGATACCAAGGCGCACTCACTACCTTCCTTGAATTGGATTGGAAGTATAGCTTGACGATATTGACCTGAATCTGACCTTAATCAAGAATATATTACAAGGTTCTTGCTTTGAATATATCAATTTCCGAAAGCAAATAGTGCAATGTCGACGGTATTTTAAATTTGTGCGTATTACATCTCGAGCATCTTCGTTAAGTTCCCAACTATGAAAACATACAACTAGGATCTTCTCTATATAATTAGTAATATAGAATCCCTGATAAAACCTAGGTTACAAATACAGGCAAGATATCGACTGATAAATTATGCTAATCGAAAGGTCATGTTAGTTTTAAACCCTCTTCAGTAAATGCCCTAGTGGCGTTGGAGAGTATAACATTGAAGTTGAAGGTCAGGTTCGTGTAAAATTCGCCAAGCTATTCGCTATTCGAAATAAAACATTTCACCGGCAGTGTGGGTAAAGTTTGAAGTAAGAACACGGCCGTTTCCCCGGCTATCCCCCGTGGATCCCCGGGGATGGGGCGTGGGTGCAACTAACCGGTGCTTAAGTCCCAGGTGGGGCGTCGAACAAGTATTGTTTTCCATTTCTTTTTACTAAGGCTAGCATTAACATCGGCGGACTTTACTGGTGGTCTATCCCTAACGAGGAAGGATAATTACAATTATTACAATTAATAACTGTAGTGTACTTGATCTATCAATTACAGTAGGCCTACATATTACTTTTATTGCTACAAGGCAAAAATAAATATCTATAAAAACACACTTTTATTACTAAACACTTTTCAAATTGTGCGACGGACCTTGTTTTGTGTAAATGTTCACACGTCATGATCATGATTGTATTTACTCGTGAAATAATATATGTCGTGAAAAGGCTTTGTGCACACGGTTTGAAAACACGTGCTGTAATGCATACTGACCCGTAGACCGAGGTGAATGTTAGTGTTGAGAAATCACGTGACGGTTACATGCGCAGAAGTTAGCGTCGCTGTCGTCTTCCGAAAATTTACTGTGTTTTCTGTTGGAATTTGTTACACTTTGGACCTTTGATGCGGATTATTGATGTAAGTATAGTCATATAGTACATACATGTACAATAACGATATTTCTTACAAGGTGTACTATAATTTGTTGCAAAATCACGACTACCATGTAGCAGTCAGCCGCTCAACAAACCACAGGCTCTGGATCAGGTTTTAGGGTCCACATTATCTGATTATGGCAGGCATAGGTCTTTGTGGCAGTGTTTTGATTTCTTATTCAATTTAGGTCGAGTTTCAATACGCCGGTGAGTTGTATTGGTGCAAGTATAAGTGAAACTGTGAAAGACCGAAGAAAATCTTTCTTTATTTGAAATTTAATTAGAAATTGCAAAATATTACCATGTGGGTCTGCGCACAACAACACTTGTGAGCGTTCATGTTATTTATTCACAATGATTGTTTAATGCATCAGTCAATTGCATCCACGACCCCACCTGTGGGGATAGCCAGGGGAAACGACTTATTTGTTTTTGCCTTCCAGCTTCCCGCCCTGCTGCAGAAATGTTGGATTTTTTTTTCAAACCAATACCCTGGGAACAATATTTAGTTGTTACCGGACCGGGGAAATATGGGAAATTTACCATCAGCTGTCCCGCACAGGGCCGTGGAAGGGCGGTGGTTTAACAACCCAAAAATCAACAAACATTATATTTTAGAAATTGATATTTATAGTGAGTGTATTAAACATAAATTTAGGAGACTGTATCACAGGCACAAGGTTTCATCAACTTTATAAACTTGTATGAAATTGTTTCCGGATTTTCCAAAGAGGATAAGGGATGTATTCCATCAATGGCATTTCATATGTATAATTTACAGTATAACGACGGTGCCTAACAAAAACCCTGTAACTCAATTTTGGCGCAAAAAAATTGTTTGCAGCATCCGCATCTGCTAGACATCCTGCGCATTTCTATCTTGTCACCATTCAAATAGCCAATCACGTTACTTAGATGGCGACAAGACAGAAGTGCGCGAGACGTCTAGCAGATGTGGATGCTGCAAAAAAAGTTTTCACGCCAAAATTGAGTTACGGGGTTTTGGTTCGGCACCGTCGATAAACTGTAATGTAATGTAATATGTTGTGTTATAATTTGACTGTTGTTGAATCAGATGTGCGAATGACACTATAACTTTTCATGTGTATATAGTAATGTTTCGCCAACATTTTTATCATCTTACTGAATTGATTTGATCATCTTCCTGATTTAATGCATCATCATAATAATTGAATCGATCATCGATCCTATTAGTCCAGTCATTGAAGCTAAAAAATATGGTCAACCTCAAACAAATTGCAAAACAGAGTTTCTTTGCATTTTCATCATCTACAGACTATTATCAACTACAGACAAAACGTCAAATATGCGAGTTCAGTGGGGAAAATACAAATAAATCGACATGTTTAAGGTCACTTTTGGTAGCAATTTCAGCATTTTCCTTATTTCATACTACATGGGGAATTTTAAGTTCTAATAACTACCGTGTAAGTCGTTAAATATTTACTAATTGCACCTTAAAGCTTATATTTTCTGAAAGATACAACCTTCTTCTATGGAATACAAATATTGATTTTATCATTAGACAATTTACTTTTCATATATATACCAGTCTACGTGTTGGTACTACCCATTAAAATGTCGACAAAATGTCTCAAAATAGCACTTGGAAGGGGAAACAAAAGTTTTATTCATTTCTTTAATATTAATCCAATTTGTTTTAAATTTACACATATCATGTGTTGTATACATGTGTGTCAAATGGAAAAAGGATATTTGTGTTTGGACAATATACAATAATGACAATATACAAAATGTACGCGAATCTATCGATTCGGGAGAAATAGTGATTGTTCTCTTTGTCTGTTCGTCCGCAATTGCATTTGTATTCACAATTTTGACCTTATGATTATGAAACTTGGTCAGAGTGATCATCTGAACAAAATTTAGGCCAAGGTAGAAAATTGATGATCAAGGGTAAAAAACTAGGTCACTAGGTCAAATTGTAGCAAAACCTTGTGTAGTCGCTAGAGGTCATAATGTTGACCTTATATTTATGAAACTTGGTCACAATAATAATATAAACAAAATCTATGTCAAAGTTATAAATTGGGTCATCCGGGGTCAAAAAGTCGGTCGCTAGTTACAATCAAAGGAAAACGTTGTGTAGGTACAAAATTCACAATTTTGGTCTAATATTTATGCAACTTGGTCACAATGCTCATTTCAAAATCTAAGACAAGTATGTTATTGAATAATTTGGGTCAAAATTAGGTCAATAGGTCAAAATAATTGATGCGACTTTTTGGCGCATGAAGGTTTGTCTGTTATTTGACCTAGTGACCTAGTTTTAACTCATGATAAGTAAATATTTAATTTGACCTACATTTTGTCTTCATGATCCATGTGACATGGTCTCATAAAGATTAGGTTAAAAGGGCCCCTTCTAAA
Source organism: Spisula subtruncata (assembly GCA_963678985.1). Taxonomy (NCBI): domain Eukaryota; kingdom Metazoa; phylum Mollusca; class Bivalvia; order Venerida; family Mactridae; genus Spisula; species Spisula subtruncata. The sequence goes on along the minus strand of OY787670.1, from coordinate 44,148,088 downwards.
GGTTTGTTCTATAATTTGGACTAGTGACCTAGTTTTTAACTCAGGTTTATCCAATTTCATGCATGACCTTGACTTTTGTAAGGTGATCATTGTGACTAAACTTCACAAGTGTAAGGTTGAAATTGCGACCCCTGGTGACTATATCTTGTTTTTTCTGTGTTTTGACCTAGTGACCTAGATTTTGGCTCCGGTTAACTCAAAATTTTATTTTACCTAGATTAGCTTCCGATGATCATTGCTGCCAAGTTTCATAAAAAATGAGACCAAAATTCCGACCTCTAAGCTCGATGTAAAAAACGTTACTGGTACAAGTCAAGATTTATTTACATCAAAAGTGACAAATATCGCGAAAACATGTGACAATTCAATATATTTGTAAATATCTCAAAAAGTCCCACAAATATTCTATTAGGACATTTTGTACATTGCTAAGGAAAGCTTTACGCACCATATAAACACAAAACTGTTTGTTTTGCAATTAGTTTGAGGTTAAAAGTTAAAATGACTGGACTAATAAGTAAGTAACATAAATCTTTTATAAAAACATATTCAACTTTTATCAATGTGTGTTTTTGAAAATTGTATTTTAAGATCACCTGAGCACAAATTGCTTGATGTGAGCTATTGTAATTGTCGGCCTTCTGTTGGACTGTTAATGCTCTAGAGGTCACACTTTTCACTGAATCCTTTTGAAACCTGGTCATAATGTTTGTCTCTATGTAATCACACAGGTTATAGAATCATTGAAAAAGAATAAAAATATTGTCTAAGATGTGAAACGAATTGTCTGCATATTTTATTGTATTATTTTCACAATGTTTGTCAATGATATGTGTGATTTCTATTGTGTGACAACGATTTTCTTTGGTTCACGTACAACGCTAAGCCAAGGAAAACGCTAAGCCAAGGAAAACGGCTGTTATAAAAATCTGTTCGGACACTCTAAAAACCTAAATGACCGTTCTTACAGCGTTTTACGAAATTGAAAGTTGAAACTGAAGTTTAAACGATGAATTATATCGTAATAAAGTAAATGAAAGCTTTTAATACATTATACTATTTTTGTCCCTCCTCAACCTTATTTACGTGATTAATACACGTAAATGCCCTAAATTATCAAAAACAAAAGGCACCAAATTCACATTTTGATTTTCACATTGACTGCGAAGACTCTAATTTTTTCCCCGAAGCACAAATTTGTAGTTATTAACACTTCACTGTTTTGGTTTCAAGAATTTAATTGTTGTTGTGCTTTACAGATGATACAGGGGACATGATGGCATATTCAACCACTGAACCTGAGTACCGATATGTAAGTATGGATGGATACGTCAACATCCTTAAATGGACGGGATTCAACAGCATGAAAAAGATAAGTACTTACTTAATTCAATACATTTGGTAATGTTTTGTAATAATGATAAAAATAATAATGTTTTAATTGGTCTTATTTCAATTACTAACAAAAATTATATGGTGGATGCCCGAGTGTCATGAATAACATGCCAAACAATTGGTCAAGCTGTAAAAATAAATCGCTGCACAAGGAAGCAGCCTGTGGGCAAGGCCTTTAAGTTGGATGTGTTAAGACCCATACAATAGTCATCATGTAAATTGTGTTTAATGTGTACATGCACGTATCATCACTCGGTAGGTCAATAATGGAATAAGATTTTCTTGTTGTGTCATCAAAGTGATGGCAGAGTTCAGGTGAACCTTGATAGGTATTAAGGATTGCTATTCAACATCTCTTGCAAATTTATACAGTCAGTCCTCGTTACGAAGATACTCAATATACCGACAATTTCTTTTTATGACATAATTGTTGGGGACAAATTCTATTCAACGTTATCAAGTCATATTCATATTTTTTACCGACAAAAAGCATGGATTGATAGTTTACACAGTAATTAATTTATACTCGATGTACTGACACTGAGCGGACAGGGGCTGTTTTTCGCACTTGACATATTTTTCGTCTTTTGTCTAGAAATTGTATAAGCATTACTTATAATTTATATGGTCAAAGGCACTTCACATGCCGATTATACCAATAAAACTGTAAACTGTAAACTGTATATTCCTATTTCAAAATAGAAAGTTCGCAAAATATTCGTTGTGAAACATATTTTGGTCTTGATTCATTAATTTATCATTGCTTAATGACGATAGGATAACCTTTATAACAAAATACATTTAATTACCATTTTTGAACAGGGAGCTTGCGACCTGGTCAGTGTAAGCGTTAAAAATATACTGAAGATGACTTTGGACTTCATCCCCTAATCTTTAGCCGAGACAGTGTTTGTAATGTTGCATGATGACTTAGCACTTTATTGCAGGAAGCTTGGTAAATATATCCAGACAGTGGTCAGTGATAAACTCTCAACGTTTAAATACTGCGAGTAGTATAGGCAGTAGTGGTAATAATGTATTAACTAGATGCAGGAGCATCCATATGGCATTGGGTTGGCATATGCCCTCATATGCTTTGTGACTGGAAAAATATTTTTCTGACGACAGGAACAATCCCTGTTCTTCCACTGCCATTGGCGCTTTGATATTGATGAAGTGTTATTTATAACATACAGGTTTTAACTGTAGAAGTGTTTGGTCACCTTTAAATTGGAACAGACTTTCTTAAAGCTCTCACAATACTATTCATATCATTTAAATATCATTTTGATGCAATTCCAATGATTTTATATATATAATATTGCTGATAGTGCTTTATATGTCAAATTCATATCATATGAAACGATTTATGCACCATTATAATTGAATATTCTATGAAACGATCTCCCTACCAAAATCCTAGTCTTCCTGTCAGTGACTAACCTACTAGCAAAATTCAATATACTGTCAAAAGTGCTATAACAACTTTTTGCTTGGGACCAAACTGTGTCTTAACGAGGGCTGACACCTTGAAAATGAGGGAATTTGGTCAAGAAGACCTTTCCATTGTATGTTCTCACTTTTAAGAAACCATTATGCTAGATAATTTCATTCTCATGAATCAGTGTATAATCAAGTCCCTAGACTTGTATTACGGATGAAAAACACGCTGGTTGAACGAGAATGGATAATTTGAGCTTTCACTCTTTAAATTGTTTTGTTCAAAACAAATTGGCCAAAAACTGAGGTGTGTACTTATAACTTTTATTAGCTAATCTGTCACTTTTGACTTTCTTGTTGAGTGAGCCATTGCTCAGTAGGTTAACAATTGAATAACATTCTTTAATTGCGGTTCTCTTAGAGTTAATGTAAGTCAAAGAAGTCCAAAGAAAGGATTCGCAGGTCATCGATTTTTGCTGAATCTCTGTGATGTTCCATAATGCATTGCATGCGCTTCGGTAATTATCGGATGTTTCTGCTAAATGGTGATTTTACTGTGTTCTGTTAACTTGGTTAATTTCCGTCAATGTTGTTTACGAAAATAGTAGCTAAATCGAGGAATGTGATCGGTTTTGACACAGTGTCTATACATTTCATAGCATAACTTTTCTAACTAGAGGGCACATCAATAATTTTGTGAACTAATTCCACTGTTTTATTAGGCGATACCAAATCGTATTTTCGCTTAGCGTCCGCCCTAAGTTCGAAAGCCTATCTAGCTATCCTGAGACAAAAAACAAAACACTCCAAATAAACAAGTCATAATGACTTCTATCATCATCATTATACATGTAGGTATACTGCTAATAAATATAGCTATCCAGCATTGTCAATCATAAAAACTTACTGACATAACTTAAAACATGTTTGTGTAGAAGCTACTGCTGTGTAGGGGTTGGGGTCATGATGGTGAATAAGTATGATGGGTATGAAAGCAAAATCTCAATGGATTTTGAAGATATAAGAGGTTGCAAATTTTGTTGTTTTTTCTTTCCCAAGATGCTCAAATCTGTCCGTCCTTGGACGCTAAACGAAGAAACGATTTGGTATGGCCTTACGCTTAGTGATAGCCTATTGAATTTTTTTCTCCAATTAATTCTGCATGATGAGTGATTGATGACGTCACAATCAATGACGTCATATTAATATTCCAACGGCATAAGCTTTCCTTATAAAAAATGCCTAGTATGATCGAGCAACGTTTGTATCAAAGATTTATATATTGCTCAGGAGGTATGTCTTTTAAATTCAGGAAAATTTGCATGCAGTAGAAATCATAAGGACTCTTGTTAATCAAATAGTTAATCACATTGATTTAAGGGCTATACCGGATAAATCAAAGATTATTAGCTTATTCGCCGCCCATAAGCCATTAAAATTGGCAGTCAGTAAAGTGTAAAGTTGAAGGTCACACTTCAAGTTCAAACATCATGAAGCCATAATAACTGTAACTTGGTTGTTTACTAATCAACATGTTCAACGCAACACTTGGTTTGATTCCATTTTTTATGTTTCAAAAATAACACTTTTTATTTCCAAACTGAGTTATAATGTTTAATGTTATCATTTATTAATATTGCCCTACAGCATACACAATTGTATCTCGGTCCCGCGTAACAATACACAATGCATAAGGTAAACTATACTTACCAACCGCCGACAGGCTGCCTCGTTCTATGATACCATAACCTCTAAATGTATTACTGAGAAACCAATGACGTGCCTTGCTTCGTCTCGTAGTTCTGACTGCCAGTGTCCGACTGACCCAGACTTTATCGTCAACCAGTAATTCCAGACTGGTTTAGTAGCGGAAAGAGCCCACAACCACCACACTTGCACAACAAAAATGGAATCAGAAATTATCAGAGTTCATTCAGTGTCCAAAATAGAGTTAAATTCAAACCTTCATTGTCTTGTATGACCACCCCTTGCATGAATTACTGTAACACATCGCGATGCATAGAATTAAAGTGCGGATCACTACCATTGGAATGTTGTTCCACTTGTGGATCAAAGCTGCCTCTAGTTCTCTTAAGTCTTAAATCTGGTAAAACTGCTGGCCATTACTTGCACATTATTTTGTTGGAGGAACTGATGTATGATCCTAGCAGTATGTGGTCTAGTGGTGTTCTGTTGATAGATTATTTGTCATGGCTGGTTGATCAATGTCACAATTATGTCATTCAACACAGTGTTTATATCAATGTTTGGAAAAAAAATATAAAAAAAATGGGGAAAAAATCCGTAAATGAGCTAATACACTATCAAGGTATAAAGCATACTATTTTATATGTCCAAAGATTGTGGAACATCGCATCAAAAAATAGACTTGGTTCCTAACAATAAGTGAGTTGAGCGGGTATCCAGTGCGTAAATAAAATGGTCTAGAGCGAAGTTAAATAACGAAAAGAACACTGTTTTGCCGTTTGGAAGTTATAAGATACAATTGAACGAGAATTTCGGTAAGAATGAATATCTGATAGTTTATTTGAATGAATTGTACAGAGATTTTCCTTCAGCGCCCGTATTTTATGCTGAAACAACGAGATGCGATGTTCCACAATCTTTGGCATATAGACATATAGTACGCTTTATACCATGATACACTATTGTGAGTGCAGCAGTACCAGTGCTGGAATTTACCTGAAGAAAAGAAAAGAAAAGATAGTATATTATCTCAGTGACAGAATTTTTTAAATATTTTTATGCCCCCGTATCGATAGATCGGGAGGCATATAGTAATTCACCTGTCCGTCCGTCCGTCCGTCCGTCCGTTCGTCCGTCCGGCCAGGTTAACCCAAATTGACCGTTTCTTCTAGCATTAAAATGGCTTGCTACAAAGTTTTCAAACTTGCATGGATGTTGTATATGACCACTCTCCACGCGCCTGTATCACCTGACTCCATTTTGACCTTCACCTTGACCTAATTTTGGACTTAGACTTACTGAAAGGTAAAATTCTTGGTTAACCCAAATTGACCGTTTCTTCTAGCATTAAAATGGCTTGTTACAAAGCTTTCATACTTGCATGGATGTTGTATATGACCACTCTCCACACGCCTGTATCACCCGACTCCATTTTGACCTTCACCTTGACCTAATTTTGGACTTAGACTTATCTCCCCTTTAGTATTTTTACAATAAAATTTTGTCTGGAGCGTATCTTCAAAACTATTTAACGTATTGACTTGAAACTTGAAATATAAATAGATGGCAACTTGGAGAAGTGCATTGACAAAGAACCATAACTCTGTCTGTCTTAAATTTTGAATTATCTCCCCTTTAGTGTTTTTTTATAGTCAAATTTTGCTCTGAGTATATCTTCAAAACTATTAAACATATTGACTGGAAACTTGGAATATAAATAGATGGCAACTTGGAGAAGTGCAATGACCAAGAACCATAACTCTGTCTGTCTTAAATTTTGAATTATCTCCCCTTAAGTATTTTCAGAATCAAATTTTGACAGGAGCGTATCTTCAAAACTATTTAACGTATTGACTTGAAACTTGAAATATAAATCGATGGCAACTTGGAGAAGTGCATTGACAAAGAACCATAACTCTGTCTGTCTTAAATTTTGAATTATCTCCCCTTTAGTGTTTTTTTATAGTCAAATTTTGCTCTGAGTATATCTTCAAAACTATTTAACATATTGACTTGAAACTTGGAATATAAATAGATGGCAACTTGGGGAAGTGCAATGACCAAGAACCATAACTCTGTCTGTCTTAAATTTTGAATTATCTCCCCTTAAGTATTTTCAGAATCAAATTTTGACAGGAGCGTATCTTCAAAACTATTTAACGTATTGACTTGAAACTTGAAATATAAATAGATGGCAACTTGGAGAAGTGCATTGACAAAGAACCATAACTCTGTCTGTCTTAAATTTTGAATTATCTCCCCTTTAGTGTTTTTTTATAGTCAAATTTTGCTCTGAGTATATCTTCAAAACTATTAAACATATTGACTTGAAACTTGGAATATAAATAGATGGCAACTTGGAGAAGTGCAATGACCAAGAACCATAACTCTGTCCGTCTTAAATTTTGAATTATCTCCCCTTTAGTATTTTCAGAATCAAATTTTGACAGGAGCGTATCTTCAAAACTATTTAACGTATTGACTTGAAACTTGAAATATAAATAGATGGCAACTTGGAGAAGTGCATTGACAAAGAACCATAACTCTGTCTGTCTTAAATTTTGAATTATCTCCCCTTTAGTGTTTTTTTATAGTCAAATTTTGCTCTGAGTATATCTTCAAAACTATTTAACATATTGACTTGAAACTTGGTATATGAATAGATGGCAACTTGGAGAAGTGCAGTGACAAAGAACCATAACATCTGTATCACCAGATCACACATGAAGTCGATCAAGGCACTGCTTTCAAATGTGGCATTATTCGTTTACCATCATAAGCCCCTTATAGTTCAAAGCCATGTAACACTATCAAACATTTTAACTGAATAATGGCCCCTGATTGACTTACTTTTTATGGACATGGCTTCCACGGGGGCATAAGCGTTTATTGAACGCAGTCTTGTTATTTTATTTTTTAATCGTTTGCGGACCAAACACTGATACTGTCACCTGTGCGTCATTCAACACAGTGTTAATGTAACAAACAGCTTTGAGGTTTCTGTGAATGATAACAAGTCCGAGCTTGTTGGTTGGATTGATAACTTTCCATACCATGATACTTGAATGAAAACAATGTTGTTGATGATCACATTGTCTGTAAATGCTCTCCAGCCGACAATACAAGCTAACAAGTTAACTTCGGGTCTTCCCCAGGTCATTGGGCTACCTAATGCAATCTACATTCTAGTCTCCCCAGTCTCCCTGGGGAGACTATTTCTCTACTTTGGGTGTCACCATAACTTCTGTAGCGACACAACATTGAGTCCAGTGAGGCAATTACATAATTTCAACTTTTCGTGCATTGTAAAAAAAATGAGATTTTATTACTAAGAGATTTAAATGATAATTGTGCACCCAAACCATGTAAACAGACTGATCGGGTTTGTGTTTTGATTCACCCAAAAGCTTTTGAGTTAAAATTTTAGATTAACATGTTGAAGAATAAGGTTGCATATTAAATAATAAATGGTGCATTGGAAGTGTTGATTAGGTTTTTTTGCAGGATTCTTGTATAATTATTTTAGTGGTTATAATATATGCACAAAGTAAAAACTATCACTGTGTGGTTTATTGGGATACCATAAAAATTAACTTTTAGTTGTATGCATGACTTATTGCAATTAAAAGCATAGTTAAGTCTGATCACTGTATGACTTATTGCTATACTTTATAATTCAACACAAATGCCTTATTGCAATAGCAGGAAATCGTGTCGTTTATACGCAGTGAAAATGTTTGTCAATATATCACCATGGTCAATATCCCAATTTGAGTTCAAAGGTCATAAATTGCATCTGTTTAATTTGTCTGGTCTATAACAATTTTACTGTGGAACTAACTTATAAACAGACTTGCTTATAATGAAATTTCTGTAACATTGAAAGAAACAAATCCCGAAAATGTGTCCTTTTTTATGCCAATGTACTACCTGTTGCTTATAAGGTTGTCAGATATAGCAAAACATTCAAAAGTAACAATATGCCCTTTACATCAGCTTTAAACTTTGCCATCTCAGATGAATTTACTGCCTGTTCGGTTTAGTGAGTTTATGATCGTTAGCGTCTGCCTGTTTAGTGGTTAAGTTTATGATTGTTAGTGTCTGCCTGTTTGGTGGTTAAGTTTATGATTGTTAGCGTCTGCCTGTTTGGTGGTTAAGTTTATGATTGTTAGCGTCTGCCTGTTCAGTGGTTAAGTTTATGATTGTTAGCGTCTGCCTGTTCAGTGGTTAAGTTTATGATTGTTAGCGTCTGTCTGTTCAGTGGTTAAGTTTATGATGTTAGCGTCTGCCTGTTCAGTGGTTAAGTTTATGATTGTTAGCGTCTGCCTGTTTGGTGGTTAAGTTTATGATTGTTAGCATCTGCCTGTTCAGTGGTTAAGTTTATGATCGTTAGCGTCTGCCTGTTCAGTGGTTAAGTTTATGAATGTTAGCGTCTGCCTGTTTGATGGTTAAGTTTATTGTCAGAGTCATTTTCTCAAAGACTATCAATGGTATTCACTTTAAAATTAGCATAGTTATTCACCATCACAAGAGGAGTCCATGCTGACAAGGCTGATAACCCTGTGTTCTATGTTAATTGAGTTATCTGCCCTTGTTTTGACTTAACTCATAGAAATAGTGGCAATTTTACACTGAATTTTTTTAAGGTTTTGGGGACAACCACTAAAAACTGAAAAATGTATTTTACCGAAAAAGTTTTGATTTTAAGAACATACAACTTGGCATACATGAAATTTTGCATGTAAGGCGTTTAATATGAACTAAGGTACTACCTTTAAGATAGATTTTTATATTTCACTTTTCCTATCAGACATTGATTGGAACCATGACCCAATGGTTAGCAGTCTCAACTACCAATCCATAGGTCTCTGCAGGCTTAAATCAAGTCTTGGTACTTGAAATGTCTGAAATACTTTTCATCGGTTGGAAATTTCAAGCAAACTAGAAATGAACTGGTTTAAAACTGAGGTAGTCTCATAAGTATCAATGCTATACAACCAGCACTCCATACGTCCCTGGAGTATTCGGAATTTAATAGTGTGAGAATTATTTGTTAATATTATTATAATTTGTATAAATTCAGTTAAATGCCAGCATGAAAACTTCCATAGACAGTCCTCACAGGATTTGCTAGGATTACGGAACTTTCTGGGTTATCCTTTCCTACACAAGTTTCTCCACCATAAGTAATTGAATCATATACTTATATATAGTAACCAAATAATCTCATTTATAAACATTGCTTTAGAATTTAAAAATTTAGAATTTCACTTAATAGTGATTTCAGAAAAGCAGAAAAAACAGAGAAGGTTGCAAAATGAATCAACGTTTTGCATACATTGTCTGTAGTTTTAAGTGGTGTTTAATAAATCGCTGGCTTAGAATCAGAACTTCTACTTACTGCACCTTATAAGACTGATACATATTCGAAATCAGCATCACAAGGCGCTTGTTATGAGCCTATTTTCATGAACATGCTGACCAAAATGAAGTTGTAAAAGCTATTTTTTCCATAAGTAAAGAGTAAATTTCTGACAGTTTTTCCATGTTTTCTTAAAAAATTTTTACTTACAACCTTCTCATTCTAAGCTAGCGAAATGTCAAGCATCAAATATGTTAACAGTTTAAAAGAGTTGGTTCTTCTGCATTTGCTAGTCAATATTCTTAAGAAATAAATACAAAAAACCTTCCTCTAAAATATTTGGGCTGCTGTTTGAAATATTGATTAGTTTTGATATGATATATACGATACGATTTACAAACGTTGTAACCAATTTGCAAAATTTGTTGTTTAAAAGCAATCGTAAGGTTTCTTCAATAGTTACTTCAATAGTTTCTTCAATATATTTCATCAATCATGTAAATAATTAAAATTAGTATTTACTATTCAGAATTATCTCAATTTTAAGACATGAAAAGCAACTGTCTGATCAATGTTAACCTACCGTATTTAATCATAGTAGATCGATGCTTTAGGTACTTCTGACTTTGATGTTTCAACTTCCGCTCAACTACAAGTACTGGCAAGTACTGTTTGTGTAACACAAAGGCCTAGGGTTTATCATTTTGATCACTGTAACTAAAGATATATAAACATTTTCTTATACGAGGGGTGTTTCATATATAATGCTACTTTAGTTGTAAAATTTATTTGCGGTCTATTATTGTAGTTTGTAAATTGATATATGTTAAGCAAACTTTCCAGTGATAGTTGGCAAATTTTCAGGATTTTCGATCAAATATTAAGGTAGTTATGGTGCATTTTATAGACCCCAGTTAAGGCCACCGTACATGCCTAAATAGATTTACCATTAATTGTAGCATAAAACTACATTTTTGGATTCATGTGATATTTTAAACTTAAAATATCTAATAAAACATATGCTTTATCAGCATGAGCAATTTTAAACTATTGATGTAGTCGAGGAAAACTTATTTGCCTTATTAAAGATTTTCACTGGGGCAAATAATGGTTAAAATTAAGCTATGAAAATTGTCGTGTAGCTTTTCATAGTTGACATTTTGTGGTCGCAAGTGCAAATAATGCATGTAGCTATTAAGAATGTTGTTGAACATATTTTCAGCTTTCTAAATATGTATTAAATAAAGAAATAATCCTATGTGCTCAATATTCATTCAGTCTTTTTGAAAAGTATTTTTTTTCAAAAATGGGTTGTTTTTTGGTTGATTTTTTTCTCCAAAAAAATGCAGTTTATTCTGGATATCCCGTTCAATTTTGCATGCGCAAACAGTGCATAGTATGGATCAGACACTACTCAAGACACATGGCTAGTTTCAATAAAATCGTACGATGCAAACACCATTTAAAGGACATTCAAAACTGGACAACGTCATGATTTGTCTATCTCTTCATTACTGAATTTACCACAGTGGGTGTGAGTGGACCTTAAATAGAGTAATACCATGGCTTTATATACTGACAGATTTTGGTAATATTTTAGGATATTGTCAATGTAGGGTAGCTTTTTCGAAAACAATTAACGGTTCTACCTTATTCAGCACCCAGCGCGCGTGCACGGGGCAGTTGCATTATTTATGAATCACCCCTCGTATCAAAACTGATTCTGGAAATATTTATTGCTTAGTATTTCTGGTTAAGCTTTTGAGGGACATTAATGATGAAACGTATTAAGCAACAATATTTTAGTGTTTTTATGCCCCCCACCCTCATGTTTGATGAGGGGTATATTTCTTTGTGTAGTCTGTTTGTCAGTCTGTCGGTCAGTCATCAGACCAAAAAGCATCCATTCAATATCTCAACGCATGGCCATAGGATCTTCAAACTTTACACGGAGGTTGGTCAGCAACAGTAGATTACCCCTATTGATTTTTTGGTCAGAAGTATAAATACCAATGTTACTGAATATCAAATATACATTATATTAATAATAATCAAAGTACTACTACTACTACTACTGCTGCTAATAATAATAATAATAATAATAATAATTGTTTAATTCAATTAAATTGAACAATACTAATGATAATTAAAATTAATACAAGTCGTTGACATATCTTGATCTCCTCATGTCTGTCATAAAAAATGTCAATCATCTGCATTCATATCAACCTTTTCTAGGAATGGTACTTAGGGAACGTCATTTACAGCGACTTCTCATGTTTCAAATAAATTTACCATATATAATTCTAATTTTACTCGCAAATAAGATTTCATTTTTAGCAATAAGTTATTTTTTAGATAATTTCTGTTAAAAATCAATTAAAACTTAGCTATAGTCCAGTGGTTAGTTTGCTAGATTTGTTGCACATCAATCAGGGTTTGAGCCCTTTCGTGAAAATTTGCATAATGTTGAATTGCTACTTGTTCTTTATGAAACTGCATGGATAAGCTCGTCCTGGTTAGGATAAAGTGCGAAATGCTGGGGGGGGGGTCTTAAGGGGCCACCTTACATAACTGAAAAAATCTGCCCAGTTGAAACACAAGGCCTTTTTTCACACGTAAACATTTTGCCTGTGCTATCTTTCTATTATTATAAGTCGAGTTGTGCATATTGTCGATAAAAATTAAGGGAATTATGGCCCTTCAATTTTTCATATTAATTTGTCTGCTCTATTTCGCAGTAAATATTAATTTGTATTTCGTCGAAACTTTGCACGTCTGATCAGTACCAAGTCTTTTACATATTATAGCAGATATCCGTCAGATAAATTTATAGAAGTTATAGCTCTTTTTTTACATTAGCAGATATTTTCTGCGATATTTCTTTGGAAATTATTGGTCAGATTTCAAAGAAGTCTCAATTGAATTTGAAAATCATTTGCACTCTATAGTTAGAATGGTTTTTAGAGAGTTATTATTCTTTAATATTTTCACTTATGATTGTGACAGTAGTATTGCCACTTGACTAGGAATATATGAATGTCACTAATTTAGACTTCTGATACTACCACTCTGTGACAAGCAATGTTTGGGAGTGTTCATGCGATATTTCTTGTTGTTTTAAGTCCAATGAGCAGTGTAGAATAATGTTGTCTCTATAGTGTAGTGGTACCATACTGGATCAACCAATCCAGGGACCTGGGTTCGATTCCCAGTGGAGGCAGCTAATTTTTCACTGTTTCTTTGGTACAGAGATATCACTGAATGAGATGAATACCCACATACACTGCTTGTCTTGGTGTGCTTGCTTGAGATGACTAAATTATTATAATATTCATATCTGCCTAGTCTAGTGGCAATATTTAACTATTAATCAATAGTACAGTCGCAATCATAAGTGAAAATAATAAAGGACACTTACTCCCTAAATCTGATCTGCCTATTGAGTGCAAATGATATTTAAATACTAATGAGGATTCTTTGAAATCAGTGACAACAAATTCAGTGTGCAAAGAAAATCATTGTTTCGTTTCTGTTTCTCTGACTTTGTAAACGTGTATATCGGTGATCGGTAGGTTACACATGGAATGAACTTTACTTAAACTGAAACAAACGTTGTCATAACCTTTCCAGAGTAACCCTCTCTTCAGCAATTAACATCTGCAGAGTGAATCTCTCGTCTGCAATAACCTCTCTGTAGAGTAACCCTCTCTTCAGCAATTACCTCTCTAGAGTGACCCTCTCTTCATCAATAACCTCTGCAGAGGGACACTTTCTTCAGCAATTACCTCTCCAGAGTGATGACCTTCTCTTCAGCAAAAACCTGTGCAGAGTGACCCTCTCTTCAGCATTACCTCTCAAGAGTGACCCTCTCTTCAGCAACAACATCTCCAGAGATCCTCTATTCAGCAATTACCTCTCCAGAGTGACCCTCTCTTCAGCAATAACCTCTCCACAGTGATTCTCTTCAGCAACAATCTCTGCAGAGTGACCCTCTATTCAGCAATAACCTCTGCAGAGTGACATTCTCTACAACAATACAATGACCTCTCAAGAGTGACCCTCTCTTCAGCAATAACCTCTGCACGGTGACCCTCATGATAAAAAAATTAAAAGAAATCATTGTTTTGTATTTTATTCTCTTAGACTTTTTGAACGTTTATATCAGCTATCGGCGAGTTGCACACCGTTAGAGCATAACTTTCACTAAAGCAAATATTTAAGTTTTAGTCTATTTGTGTTGATTTACTACCATTAAATGATAAAAATTATTATTCTGTGTTTGTTTCTCTGACTTTGTGAACGTTTATGTCGGCGATTGGTGAATTACACATGGCGTGAAAAATACTTTCACTGAAACAAACATTGTGGTTTCGGTCTATTTGTGTTGATTTACTACCATTAAATGAAAAAAAACATTAAAAAATCGTTGTTTTGTGTTTATTTCTCTGACTTTGTGAACGTTTATGTCGGCGATCGGTGAGTTACACATGGCATGAACATTACTTACACTGAAAAAAACGTGGTTTCAGTCTCTTTGTGTTGATTTACTACCATTAAATGAAAAAAAACATTAAAAAATCGTTGTTTTGTGTTTATTTCTCTGACTTTGTGAACGTTTATGTCGGCGATCGGTGAGTTACACATGGCATGAACATTACTTACACTGAAAAAAACATTGTGGTTTCTGTCTATTTGTGTTGATTTACTACCATTAAATGAAAAATAAACATTTAAAAAATCGTTGTTTTGTGTTTATTTCACTGACTTTGTGAATGTTGATATTGGCGATCGGTGAGTTACACAAGCCGTGAGCATTACTTTCACTGAAAAATCGTTGTGGTTTCTGTCTATTTGTGTTTATTTACTACCATTAAATGAAAAATAAACATTTAAAAAATCGTTGTTTTGTGTTTATTTCTCTGACTTTGTGAATGTTTATATTGGCAATCAGTGAGCTATGCATGGCGTGAACATTACTTTCACTGAAACAAACGTGGTTTCAGTCTCTTTGTGTTAATTTACTACCATTAAATGAAAAAAAAAACATTAAAAAAAATCATTGTTTTGTGTTTGTTTCTTTGACTTTGTGAATGTTTATGCTGACCATAAGCCTTGTGCACGTCTTATCGATGCTAGTTTTATAGCTAGTTTGCGATAGAAAAAAATCGTGTTTTAGAAATTTCTCTGTAACTACTACACCTCTCTTCATCAATTACCTCTGCAGAGTGACCCTCTCTTCAGCAATTACCTCTCCAGAGTGACCCTCTCTTCAGTAATTACCTCTGCAGAGTGACCCTCTCTTTAGCAATAACCTCTCTGTAGAGTGTCCCTCTCTTCAGCAACTATCTCTCTAGAGTGACCCTCTCTTCATCAATAACCTCTGCAGAGTGACCTTCTCTTCAGCAATTACCTCTCCAGAGTGACCCTCTCAGCAATAACCTCTGCAGAGTGACCCTCTCATCTGCAATAACCTCTCTGTAGAGTATCCCTCTCTGTAGAGTATCCCTCTCTTCAGCAACTATCTCTCTAGAGTGACCTTCTTTTCATCAATAACTTCTGCAGAGTGACCCTCTCTTCAGCAATTACCTCTCCAGAGTGACCCTCTCAGCAATAATCTCTGCATAGTGACCCTCTCTTCAGCAATAACCTATCCAGAGTGACCATTTCTTCAGCAACAACCTCTGCAGAGTGACCACCTCTTCAGCAATTACCTCTCCAGAGTGACCCTCTCTTCAGCATCAACCTCTGCAGAGTGACCATCTCTTTAGCAATAAACTCTCTAGAGTGACCCTGTCTTCAGCAACAACCTCTGCAAAGTGACCATCTCTTTAGCAATTACCTCTCCAGGGTGACCCTCTCTTCAGCAACAATCTTTGCAGAGTGACCATCTATTCAGCAATAACCTCTCCAGAGTGACCCTCTCTTCAGCAACAACCTCTGCAGAGTGACCTTCTATTCAGCAATAACCTCTCCAGAGTGACCCTCTCTTCAGCAACAATCTCTGCAGAGTGACCATCTATTAAGCAATTACCTCTTCAGGGTGACCCTCTTTTCAGCAACAACCTCTGCAGAGTGACCATCTCTTTAGCAATAACCTCTCCAGAGTGACCCTCTCTTCAGCAACAACCTCTGCAGAGTGACCATCTCTTTAGCAATAACCTCTCCAGAGTGACCCTCTCAGCAACAACCTCTGCAGAGTGACCATCTCTTTAGCAATAACCTCTCCAGAGTGACCCTCTTTTCAGCAACAACCTCTGCAGAGTGACCATCTCTTTAGCAATAACCTCTCCAGAGTGACCCTCTCTTCAGCAACAACCTCTGCAGAGTGACCATCTCTTTAGCAATAACCTCTCCAGAGTGACCCTCTCTTCCTACCTGCTAATTTTTCTCCATGAAATTCAAAGCAATGTCGCTGTTACTGTGTAGCTTTGGGTTGTTTTTGCACTTCAGTATTTATTTATTTCGGTCTTTTGTTTTTGTCATAAAATAGAAAACAAAAATATACATAGCTTTTGTGTGCTTTGCAGTTTCATTTGAATGTCATTGTTTATGTCTGATCTAATTCACTTATATTGTATATGACTATCATTTTACATCTTTTGAGAATTAATTACTTCTTGAAAGTTTTGACGTCATGGAATGAATAAAGTGTGAAAATGCACATCTTAATTAGTGTACTTAGACGTTGTGCAGTGATTACAGCTAGTCATCTCCACTAATGCATTAGTTAATTGCATTCAGTGCACTACAATCTAGGTCACCTTCTGTCTGGTCACAATGATCATCTCCATACAATTTAGGTCACCTTGTGTCAGGTCACAATGATGCCTCCATACAATCTTGGTCACCTTGCGTCAGGTCACAATGATCATCTCAATACAATCTAGGTCACCTTGTATCAGGTCACAATGATCATCTCAATACAATCTTGGTCACCTTGCGTCAGGTCACAATGATCATCTCAATACAATCTAGGTCACCTTGCGTCAGGTCACAATGATCATCTCAATACAATCTAGGTCACCTTGTATCAGGTCACAATGATCATCTCAATACAATCTTGGTCACCTTGCGTCAGGTCACAATGATCATCTCAATACAATCTAGGTCACCTTGTGTCAGGTCACAATGATCATCTCCATACAATCTAGGTCACCTTGCGTCAGGTCACAATGATCATCTCCATACAATCTAGGTCATCTTGTGTCAGGTCACAATGATCATCTCCATACAATCTAGGTCACCTTGCGTCAGGTCACAATGATCATCTCAATACAATCTAGGTCACCTTGTGTCAGGTCACAATGATGCCTCCATACAATCTAGGTCACCTTGCGTCAGGTCACAATGATCATCTCAATACAATCTAGGTCGTCTTATGTCAGGTCACAATGATACCTCCATAAAATCTAGGCCACCTTGTGTCAGGTCAGGTCACCTTGCATGGACACTTAGTAAGAACAGCTGAGATACATGTCCAAATGTAATCAATAGTTTTAATAAAGAAACAGTTCAAGACTGGAATTGAGGTCTGATAAAAAGGATTTACATTGAAATTATATAGATAAGTGGAGTTAGTTAATTTAATATTTGCTAGAATGTGTTGTCTTTTGTATATTATTTCGTCTTTCTTATTGGTGTTATTCATCTTATTTAATTCCAGGATAGGGTTATCCAATCATATTGCCTGGAACGGACCAATAGTTAGTATGGTGTAATCTGCTTTAAATTTATTAGCCTTTTAGCTTTTACAAAACTTCTTTGGTAATTAGCAATGCTGTTTGTTAAAGTGTCTCATCTTTGAAAACTAATTTTTTTGTTAGTAAATCATAATTACTTTTGACTGTTGCAATCAACTTGGAAGTTGAGTGTTCGCACAATCTCTGTTAGAGTCATGCCATTATGTATGCCTGTTATGTTACACCAAACACACCACTGTGATTTAAGTTATTCACATGATAGTCTCTGAAACTCTGAAACTATGAAACTGTTGGTCCAACCAAGCATCAGGCCAGAATGTGTGCATTTCATTATGTACACCACTGTGGTTTAAGTGCTTTACATGAGTTTCTGAAATTGTTTGTCCAACCAAGCACCAGGCCAGTATGTGTGCATTTCAGTATGTACACCACTGTGGTTTAAGTACTTCACATGAGTTTCTGAAATTGCTTGTCCAACCAAGCACCAGGCCAGCATGTGTGCATTTCAGTATGTACGCCACTGTGGTTTAAGTGCTTCACATGAGTTTCTGATATTGCTTGTTCATGTCCAACATCAGGCCAGCATGTGTGCATTTCAGTATGTACGCCACTGTGGTTTAAGTGCTTCACATGAGTTTCTGATATTGCTTGTTCATGTCCAACATCAGGCCAGCATGTGTGCATTTCAGAATGTACACCACTGTGGTTTAAGTGCTTTACATGAGTTTCTGAAATTGCTTGTCCATGCCCAACACCAGGCCAGCATGTGTGCATTAAAAAAAATCAGTATGTACACCACTGTGGTTTAAGTGTAGGTTGAAGCATTTTGAATTATTAAAGTAAGTAAGTAAGTAAGTAAAGTCCTTATTTTACACACATCATGTTGCCTGTTATGGACCAATATTTTAAGACACACCACTGTGATTTAAGTAATTCACATGATAGTTTCTGAAACTCTAAAAACTGTGAAACTGTTAGTCCAACCAAGCACCAGGCCATCATGTGTGCATTTTAGTATGTATACCACTGTGGTTTAAGTGCTTCACATGAGTTTCTGAAATTGCTTGTCCAACCATGCACCAGGCCAGTATGTGTGCATTTCAGTATGTTCACCACTGTGGTTTAAGTGCTTCACATGAGTTTCTGAAATTGCTTGTCCAACCATGCACCAGGCCAGCATGTGTGCATTTCAGTATGTACACCACTGTGGTTTAAGTGCTTTACATGAGTTTCTGAAATTGCTTGTCCAACCAAGCACCAGGCCAGCATGTGTGCATTTCAGTATGTACACCACTGTGGTTTAAGTGCTTCACATGAGTTTCTGAAATTGCTTGTCCAACCATGCACCAGGCCAGCATGTGTGCATTTCAGTATGTACACCACTGTGGTTTAAGTGTAGGTGAAAGCGTTTTGAATTATTAAATGAGTAAGTAATTAAGTAAAGTCCTTATTCTACACACATATTTATAGCATATTGTCATTTTTATAATTTATATAGCTATTCTGAAATCTAAAATGTATTCACATAATGATGTACTTACAAAACAAATTGTTTTCTGTGGCAAGACTGTATACTAACCAGTATTTTTAATTATTAGCTAATTTGCTAATAAATTTGAATCAGATCATGCCATACTAAACTGTTGGTACGTACACAGGCAATACAGTTGGATATCCTGTTGTCACTCTACTTGTTGCATGCATGAAAACAGTATGCTATGATTATTCATGTTTAACTCAAAAACAAAAAATTACATTTTTTGAAATATTGTTTAAAGAGGCACACCCTATATTCAGCTTATTATTACTCCCTAGCGCATTTAATGACCGGGGAATTTCAGAAATTTTACCAACAGCTGTCCCCAGCATGTGCCTTAGAGGGCACATGTTTTTACAACGCATCCCTGGGGTTGGGGGGCGTGGATGCAACTGACTGGTCCATAATATGGTATATAAGAACATGTGACAAAATATGTCTATATAATGATAAAAAAATATATTTATTTTTAAAATAATAAAGCACTGCCAGCCTTTTATTTGACAACAACAACAACACGGAAAACTGTTGTCTGGATTACCTCCCCTAGTTCACTACTGTAATCTCAGCAAAGTAAATATAGTGTTCTATTTTGTTCTTCATTAACTTAAATGCCATTTAATGAATAGATCTACATCAAAATATTCATTTCAAAACATGTGTTTTTATCTCCTTTTCAGTCACTTTTGCCGTTGTCCTAGAAAATGACTTTTCATGTTTAAATTAGACTGTATTAAAGGCGATTCAACAGTATTTTATTTCAGTAAAAACAGTAAGTACAACATATTTACATATATACAAAGTGAGTCGTGACTGACTCTTAACATAGTTTGACAGTAAACACATACAATAATTACAAGTGCGTAACTTCATCAGTAAATTCAATCCGTGGCAGCTCTTCGTCGGAAGATATGTAAAAGACTGGTCTCTCTGTCTTCTGCCTCTTTGCTGGTGGGGAGGGGGTGTCGTCTGGTGCTGTCTCGTAGTCTGATTCTGAAGACAGTGTTTCGATGCTGTATGGTGTATGTTGTAGTTCACGGAGCATTCTGTCGACATTGTCGGAAATCTGCTGTTGTTCTTTGTCTAGTTGGAACAGTCTTTTTCTTGATGCAGACGGTATGTTTTGTGGTCTCACAGATGGGGGTGTTTGTAACTTCGTGGCGATCAGCATCTCTTCTTCGGGTGTTGATACTGGTGTTATGGGCGAAAGGTCCATGTCTTTAATTTACTGGGGTGTTGGTGTTATCGGAGACAGGTCCATATCTAATATGTACTGGGGTAGGCTTTCTTCGGGTATGGCATCCATGTAACCGTCTTGCATACAGCCGCCGTCGCCCATGTGCTGGAGTTGGGATGGATGGTTGACACTGCAGCCGTAGCATGTTTGTTGTTGTTGTGTTTCTGTTGTTGGTGGCGTAGTTTGGGTTGACTGGTCTACCATAGTTGGTCCGTATTGGCACTGTACGTCGGTAGTGGCTACTGTGGCCTGTACTTCCATGTCTCTCATCTTGGGTTTTTTGGTCATTTCCGGTTGGGGGGTTGTCATTTTCGGGTGTAGGTTCTCAGATTCTGTGAAAGTGAGTATAGTCTTGAATTTTTTCTCATCTATGTTGCGGAAGATGTCTTGCAAGAATTTGGGGTGGGGTAATCCCATCTTGGCGTACTTGATTGCGACCTTGCTGTGTCCTAGCTTGTTATAGTGGTAACATCGGTTGGTAAAGGCGTCTTTTTCGTTGGTGATGTATTTCCAAATGGGTTGGTTTGTTGTCAGTATTACGGGCTTTCTCATCATAATCTGGGAAGGTTTGTTCTTAATATTCACTTGTGTGGCTTCTCCGCCTAACACATTTTTGTACAGTTCTGCTTTTGCTGTCGATTCAATGGTGAGTTCGTTAATGAGAATGATGGGCTGGTGTACTGCCTCTCCAAAGGGAAATTCCTTTGATGTTGTGTGGTACCCGGCAATAGTGTCTATTGGCACGATCAATTTGGTTAAGTAGGTTTTACCAGCGTTTGACTGTCCCTGCAGGTATATAGTGTTTTTCGTATTGTCTTTCATAGTTAACACAGTATGTATGTCCAGGATTAGAAGGTTGGGGTTTATGCCTTGCTCTCTGGCCCATTCGTACACGAACTGTTGTGTTTGGCTCCATGTGAGGTATTGTTGATTGGGTAGGTAGATCTCAGTGTCTAAGGTCATAAACCATTGGTAATATGTCTTCTTCGAGATTCTGTTCAACAGGGCGTACTCTTCTTTGGCAGATGCGTAAATTTGATTCCAGTTACGGTCTCGATACAAGTTCTTGAAGGCGTCTTCGAAGTCTGTTTGTCTTGTCCTTTGGTATAACTCATCTTTGTCACTGATGCGATAGGTTTTCATAATGTCTATAAGTTCTGCGATTTGCTTGTAGAGTACGGGGATCTTGCCGGACTTTTTCTGTTGGTCTTCTTCAGGGTCGTGTTGTGGTGGGATGAGTAGTCTCACTTCTTTACAGTTTGAGCCGAGGTAGATTCGTGGGTTTATACTCATGTATGAGCCGAATGCTTGTGGGTGGTTGATTTTCTGGGACTTTACTTCCATTTCATGCTTTTTGAGTTTGGCTTTAAGCGACCTGAAGGGATACGTCTCTGAGATATGCTTGCCTGTTCCAGCTACCATCATGTGGAGGTGTTGATTGTGAAATTTACACATGAGGTCGGTGTTGCCGTTATGGTATGATATTCCTAAGTTGGCCTGGTTGCAGAACGTCTTGATTGCGTTTATAATCTCTTTGTCTGAGTTGGAGAGCTTGTCGTAAATTGGCTTGGGGGTCGTCCATCGTTCAATGAGGATGTCTGTTATGGGATCATGTTGGTCGGGATTGTACTTAATAGTTTTAGAATGTCCGTCTCTCATAATTATGACGTCATCGTTGGCATCGTAGTCTAGGATTTGCGGGGTCAGTGTCTCGAATATTAAGGCTGGTGGAAGGTTGGTGACGACTAGAGAGTAGTAGAAGGTTGACATCTGAAATTATACAATTTCATCATTTTTAATTAAAGTATAACCAGCAGTTATTATTTCGTCTGACAGTGATTCTTTTACTGCCTGTATGGTTGTTTTTATGTCGTCTACTTGTTGTGGGAATGTGTCTTTGAGTATTTGTACTGTCTCTGCTACGTTGCGACTGGCTTGTGTGAGTTGGTTTATTGATTCTGATGTTTCTCTCAGTGTTCTGGATATGTTTTGTACTGTTGATGTGACGTCTGCTATTTTTGATGTGAGTGTCTGTTGTGATTCTTTTGCGAAGCTGTATGCCGTGTTTGCGATGGAGGTGGCTGATGCTATGTCCCCTAGTGCGTTGGAGAATTGTGTGAAGATGCTGTCGCCCTGGTCGTCTTGCAGGTCGTCTATATCGTCTAATATGTCTTCTAGTTTCCTGGTGTTGCTCTGTATTTTGGAGGAGTTGCTTCTGACCGTCGCTAGCGTTGACATTGCGTTGTTTTGTAGATTTTTTATGTTTGATTGTATTACTGCTATTTCTGGGTTTGCCGCCATTTCTTTTCTCTGCAGTAGTTCCGCTATGCTCTGTATGTCGCTTTTGTTGTTTGCTATATTTGTTGTGTTCTGTGTTATTTTATCTGTGTTTTTTTGTAGTGTTTGTATGTCTGTTGTGTTTTTGTTTAGTGTGGCTGTTACTCTGTTGTCTTTTCTTTTTAATTGTGTGATTTGTCCTTGTATGGTGGTGACTTTGTTTGCGGTGCTTGTTGCTTTTGTTTGTGTTTTGTTTAGTTGTGTTTGGATGTTTGATAGTGATTTGTTGAATGATGCGTCTGAGGTGAGTCTTTCTGGCATTGATAATACACATGCAGTTGCCCATTGTGTTTGTTCTGTGTCTATGTTGTCTGTGTCGTTGTAATGTATTTTTGATTGTGACTGACCTTCTTCGTCTGTTACTAACATTGGAAGTATTGGTTCGAATCTGTATTGTACTTGGTTGGATTTTGCGTGTGACTGTTGTTTTGGTATGTACTGTAGTTTGAAGTATTTTCTCTGTGTACTTATTTTTTCGTTTTCTATGGCGGTTATTAGTCCGTATGTGTACGATGGTGGCGGTGATTTTCGTTGTCGTAGTAGGTCGTTTTTGGGGTCTGTTATTGATGGTAGTGGTACTGCGTATCCTGATGGGTATCCAATCATGTCAAAGTCGTAGTTAGTATCTGAACGTAGTATTGGCGTAAAGCTTGTAGACTCGAGAGGATGTTTGATAGTGTCATTGATTTGCTTCCCGTACAGTCTGGGTTCAGTGTTGTAGTTTGCGATGACCCAAGATATTGGTGTAGTGTTTGTTGGGTCGCTGTGAGGTTGCTGATACCAGCTTCTAATGTATGTAATAATCTCAGTAGCAGTATGATCTTCACCAATTTGGAGGAGTGGTTTGTAGTTAGGTTGCCCTCCTGCTGGTGTATCATTGCTAGTTTGATTGCAGCTCCAGTATGGGTTATTAACATAGGCATATTTGGCTGTTAGTAGTTCCGGTGTCCCGTATAGTGTTCCGTATAGTTTGCTGTATATGCTAATGGACATCGCCTTCGTCTATGTCGCCTTGTTTCCATACGCCACTGGTGTCTTTCATGGGGTCGTTTTCTGCAAGAGCGGAACTTAAATTTAATTCTCTGTTTGGTATTTCTACTCTGTCTGGTATTACTGTGGTTACGTTTTCTATTTTTTTTGTTTTTTCGTTGTATCGCAGCGTTGCGGGCATCATAGGGTTGTTTTGTGGGTCTACTAGCGTTTTTGTTGCTGTGTCGAAGCGTATGCGTTTGGTTGGGGGTAGCGTGGTTAACTGGTCGTCGGATAACGGCGGTGTTTTGCGCTTGAATTTTATGGGCGTGCTTTTTTGTAAGCCTTGTTGGTCCATCGTATTTATTTCGTTTTCTGTGTTTTGTTTGGTTGAGCGTATGGGGGAGTAGTTTGTTGCCATTAACTCGCTTGCTTCCTCTAGTGTGTTTGTATAGTTTGAGTTTTCCGTGGGTCTTTCTTCGTCCTCTACGTTGTTTTTTTTGAGTACGTTTTCCATGACTTTAAATGCGAAGCCTATACCTTTAAATGTAAGTAGGCGGGGGTTGTTCCAGCTGAAATGATTGGGGGGTATCATGCATCGTTCCCAGGGGTTTACTTTCTGCAACTGTTCTGCTCTTCCTCTTAGCTGTAGTACATTGAAGCCTAGGTCGGGGACTGTTTGGAATTCTAGGGTCGTGGAGTAAGTGCATTTTATTTGGGCAGTGATATTTATTGCGCTTGCTGCTGTGTGGTATGTGTGTAATTTTAGCATCAGCCATTTGCTTTCATCGAGGAAGTTGTGGTTTACGTACGCTGACACGTTTGCTTCTATGTGGCCTGTTTGTGTGGGGCATGAGCGGGGCATAAAGTCGTTTGAATTTGTCTCTTCGCTTATACCTGTTGTGTTGTATTTACCTATTTGATACCACCTTCATTTTGCTGAGTCGTATTGCGATTGGTATGTAAAGGTTTGTCCGGGTAACATTCGGCTTACTTCTAAGGCACCGTGTAGTTCGTCGAAGTCTAAGTTCATTTGTCGTACGTCGAGCGCGTCGCCTATACTCGCTGTATATTCCGCTCCTAAATTTAATTCAACGCGTTTTAGCATGCCTTCTTCCTGCGATCTGGGCATTGCCCTTCTAAATTTATTATTTACGTCGTTCGGATTTTCGCCTATTTTTACGCTTTGTACGGAGCTTTGTTTAAAGTGTCGCTGCGGGTCAGTGTATATATACATTGGCGGGTTTTTTACGAAGTTTCCGGATACGCGGGATGCGTCTACGGGGCTTATGTCTTCCTGTAATGGCTGATAATCGGATATTGTTACTTTATGATTTAATATTCTATATTGTGATCTTGACCTTGGATATATTGACAACATATTTGGGTATATATAACAGTCGATTCAATAAGTAATACTAATGAGGGAACTATCCCATTCGAAAGAATAGCAGGGACTAGGTTAACGTATACTAGGATTCATTGTAAAGTACCGGTTACATCAGGTATCCCGTCTCTAGATATTACGCGGAATTCCATGGAATTTACGCGGATTTCCGTGTAAATATCTGCCGCAGAGTATTGAGACTTTTTTCCATCAACTTTTCGAAGTGATGGAAAAAAGAAAGAAAAAAGGATTCCATGGCAGTATGTGTATTTCCGCGGAAATTCCGTGTGTTTCCGCGGCATTCCATGTTTGTCCGCGGCATTCCATGTTTTCCGCGGCGTTCCATGTGTTTCCGCGGCAATCCATGTTTTTTCCATGGCTTGCCGTGGAATTACACGGAACGCCGTGGAGTATTGGGACGGCATTCCATGACAAATTCCACGGAATTCCGCGGCGTTTCCATCAATTCCAGGTTCCCTGAATGCCTGGGATTGCTTAGCTAAATAAAAAAAACAAAATGTAATTATCATTAATACAGGGTTTAATTAAGAGTAAAAAAAACATTGATTCATGTATAAAACATAAATGCACACATTCAACTTAACAAAATATAAAAGTGATAACAACTGCCTGTCATTTTGATACATATTAATTATTAATATACCATAACATAATATATCATTATGGCAACACTAGTCGAAAATATTTGTTCCTTAGGTATACAAATTCTAGCTGTTTTCATCTAAATAAATAATGTCATTTCAATTTGTTAATATCTATTATAATGGTAAGCACTTAAAGATGAGGAAATATAATCATCTGAAAACTCCATTTTTTTATTGAACTTCTTGATAGCTTCAGTCGATCCCCAATGATCATCTGTACGTCACATTTTTGTGTAGAAGGCTGCTTCTTTAGCAAGCGCTCACAGAGATCTGTAAAAAGAAAATAGTATCATTTATATGATAATTTCAAGCAGAACCGATTTACTAATAAATAGCTGAAGTTTGACTTATTTTGTCAATATTAAAACTTATTGTATACTGTCAACATCCACTCCCTTCAATGTAGGGGAAACTCAGATTCCCGGAATCCTAACCAGTGGAGGTAAATGCTGGTTCATAATATTGCACACTTTTGTGACATCTCGGTCTGAGCTGCTACAGTAATCAAGACTTCATGAAGTAAATAAATAAATCATCAAAATAAGTTAGTATAACTAAACTTGATCTGCAATCAATATCAAATGATTATGTTTAAATTCAAAAGTAATTAACTATCAGTTGTGTAATAGCAGCATCACACAGCTTAAATATATGCAATCTAGAAGTCTCCATTATTTAAAATTCTGTAAATAGTAATGATACAGTTGTATTCCAAATCATTATAATTAGCAATATATTCATTCAGCTCTTACCCTCAAAAAGTCTCAAGTCATTAACTTCCATTCCTGGCCAGTATCAGACTCTTTTCTAGAACTCAAACAATGAGTGGTTGTTGGTCAGTATCATCAGCTGTGAGATGAAGATGAAACAGGCCACCAAGATGCTCCATTCTGAGGTGTGAAATTAACTGCAGTTGGCCATGATTTGGACCTAGAAAGATAAGATTACAGATAAAAAAAATCACAAAATAACAACAATCAGTTTAAGTCAGTAATATTTTTTCTATGTTTAAGAGTTTACAATCTAATTTTTTTTTTAACTATCAGAGTGCCACAAGTTGGCTATCTTAACATATTTGTATTATTATGTTTGGCAAAAGGAAAATCTTTAGAATACATTAAATAATGAATAATAAATCTTTGTATTTAAGTTTACATGAGAATCTTAAGATTAATTCTTGAAATTGAGGGAAAAGCATACTTACCATATATTGTTGTTTCACAGCATTGTTTACTGAATTGAAAATTTCTTCTCTTGTTTAAAATCCTCCCAAGTTTCTCAAGTTAGTTCATTTTTATTCACAATTATAACACTAACAACTCCTGCCATCAGTAAAAAAGTGCAGTCATTTGTACACATGCAATTCTATAATCAAACACTACAAAACCCTTAATGTTAAACCACATTTAGCACTGACCTCCAAAATATTTGAATATGTAGGTCAGACAATGACTGTAACATTTTGCTCTGGGTGAGCCCATTTGAAAATGTGGATTGTTTTCAAAAGATGCATGATAAATTGAATTCTCTGGTAGTATTATCAAACATTGATTTAGAAAGTGGACTTTCTCAACATAATTCTGTATTTCTCTTTTTCAAAAATATTGCTTAATTTATAATAAAGGTCATTTTTACAAAGCTAGTGTCTAAAACTCCCCCACATATCTGTATCAATGAAACCTTCCACTGTGTATGTAGGATGGCTTATCAGATTTCCAGCGGTGAGTTCATTAAGACCAGATGTATGGTTTCAGTTTTCCTCAGGTGCTCTGTCTGATAAATACTCCCCAGGGTTTTACTTATGTACGAGGTGTTCACAAGTATATATCTACTACTTTGGTCTGTCAATTAATAATCACAGTACTAAATGAGGTGAATTATTATAAGGCACCCCAAATGCATTGCTGTCAGAAAAAAGAAATAAAAGCTTTTAATCACAAACTATCACCAGTAGAGTCAGGATTTCAAGTATTTGAGTCTGATCATAGACTGGTGCAACATGGTATTTCTGTCATTAGCTTACACATACATGTACAAAATATTATTAATGTATCAAATTATCAATAATTAGTACTTTTGTTAAATATTTAATGTGTTGATGAAATTAAATTACACATTAATAAAATCATTGACTTTTTTCAGTAAAAGAAATATCATTTTGAGACCATTTTTCCACAAAATTTTCTAAGTGTCAGCTTCCATCATTTTCCATCCTCCAAAAAGTTAGAGTTCTTTTTCCATGTTATTTTCCATGTCAGATTTCGACTATGTCCAACTTTACGCGGCAGTTTTTGTATTTTCCGTGGAATTCCATGGCAATTTTAAGGGAGTTGATGGAAATCCGCGGCAAATTTTGATGGAAAATATGTTCTTCAGGAATTCCATGGATTTCCGTGGAATTCTATCAATTGCCACATTAATTTACGCGTATTTCCGTGGAAATCCATGGATTTCCACGGCATTTGTCTAATTAGGATGGCATATCTAGAGACGGGATCCTCAATTAAACTAGATAAACATAATTTACCTGACAGACAACTCGATGTTGACAAATGATTCTCATTTAATTTTGATGAGATGCCTGACAAAAATTACAGAAGCATGGGGTGGACATTCAAATTCTAATGAATCCTACCAAGAGATGTTGAATCGTAATGCTTAAAATCTAACAATGTTTAACTGCACTCTACCATCGCTTTGATGACCCAACAAGGGGGGAAGGGGGGTATGGGTGGGGGTGGTGGTGGTGTTATTGTGTTTTTTATGTGTAGTTAGGTAGGTAGTTAGGTAGTTAGGTAGATAGGTAGTTAGGTAGGTAGTTAGGTGGTAGTAAGGAATCCAACTTTTACAGTTGTTTTAAGTTTTTTTTCTTCTGTATTTTCAGGTTTGAGGAGACGAGGAGTGCAGATGTTCAGTTTCAAGATGGCTTCAATTATACCTGTGAGGTTCCCGGATGGTAGAATAGGACCTCTGTCTTTCTCACTTGCATGTCGTAAGAGGCGATTAAATGGGAGAGCCCATGTTACTGGGCTGTTAGACTTTGCGCTCTCAGGGTGACTCTAACAGTGTGTGTATAGCACACTCAGGGTGTGTCCATAGGGATGTCTCTTCTTGGAAGTACATGCATGGTATAGCCACAGGTGGCAGTATCAGTGATTTGTCTGCAAACAGTTAAAAAAAATAATAAAAAAATATAAAAAAATTCCGTACTGAGCTTATATACTATCAAGGTATAAAGCGTACTATATGTCTATATGCCAAAGATTGTGGAACATTGCATCTCGTTGTTTCAACGTAAATAACGGGCGCTGAAGAAAGATCGCTATACAAGTAATTCAAATAAACTATAAGATATTCATTCTTACCGAAAATCTCGTTTAACTTCGCTCAAGGTCATTGTATTTATGCACTGGTTACCCGCTGCGCTCACAGTATCGTAATTATTGTTGGGAACCAAGCCTATGTGATGTTCCACAATCTTTGGACAAAGACATAAACTACGCTTTATATCTTGATAGTGTACATGGAGTTAGATAGACAATCTATATATATACGGTCCATGAAGTGTATTAGCTCAGGGACAGATTTTTTCTTTTCCTTTCCAAACACTGATACTGCCACCTATGGGCATTTTCAACACTGGTCGTACGTTTTAATAATTTGGGAGTATCACGAAGGCGCACGAGATACACTACAAACACAAATCTGAAATACCGATATTGCACAATTTGATTGCGGAAATTTATCTATTCTAAGCAAGAAACTTGTAATATATTCTTGCATTAAGGTCAGGTTCAAGTCAAAATAGTCGAGCTATATGTCTCTATCACAGGTGTAACACGAAGGTTGAATTTAAAGGGTTTATCTCTTACAGGGTATGTAGCATGTTAACTGCATCTACAGGGTGTGTCTGTGGATGATGTATAACAAACAGTATTTACCTGCAGTGTGTGTCTCTTACATGGGAAGTAACTCACAAGATGTGTCTAATCGGTAGATCTCTTGCAGGGGATGAGACCTACCTTGCTGATACATTCTGTGTACCGCATTCCATGTAAGAGTTCATCCTGTATGTTACTCTTCATTCAGAGAATTACCCTGTGGAGTCAGCCTGTGCGCTTCACCCTCTGTAAGAGACAAATAGCTTGACGAATTTGGCATGAACCTGACCTTTTGATTAGCGTAACGATTGATATTTTGTCAGTATTTACAACCTTGGTTGTAAGTATTCATAGTTTAGGAGTATCATGAAGACGCTTGAGATGTAATACAAACACAAATTTGAAATACCGATATCGCACGATTTGCTTGCGGAAAGTGATATATTCAAAGCAAGAACCTTGTAAGATATTCATACACAAAGGTCAGGTTCGTGTCAAATTTGTCAAGCTTTACCATGTTGACACAACATCTGTTATAGACACACCTGTGGAAACATCCCCTAGTAAGAGTCACACTCTGTAGACGCATGGTCTCAAGTGTCTCCTTACTTTGACCATAATGATGTTAGTCTGGTTCCCCGTTTCAAATCTTACAGTAACTTCTTGAGTCAGGAGCCCGTTGCATAGCCAAGGCACTATTGAGCGCTTTTTGGTAGCGCTTTGCTATGTCTACGCAACGACATGCTACCAGCAAACATGTTTGCCGATACCATACCGTTTCTTAACAATTGCTTTCTTATGCAACAGACCTCTTTGGTTCCGCA
The DNA here is from genome assembly GCA_963678985.1 of Spisula subtruncata. Lineage (NCBI taxonomy): Eukaryota > Metazoa > Mollusca > Bivalvia > Venerida > Mactridae > Spisula > Spisula subtruncata. The sequence continues at coordinate 44,117,644 of OY787670.1, read as the reverse complement.
ACGGTGTGCTAGCTGCGAGTGCTTGCCGGTAGCATATACATTTTTGCTTTGTCCGCTACTAAGCCCTTTTTTGAAGCGAGCCGTTTCTTAGCATAGCGCTATGAAGAGCTCGATAGGGCCTGGCTTATGCAACAACCTCCTGGCATCATTAACTCCAGTGGTCAAATCAAATTGGTGGACGTACATGAGTTTATTAAGGCAATTTTTGATAATTTCAATAAACATTGTGTTGTCTTGAGCGTCATTTTGATGAGACTTTGTATATCAATGGAAAAATGCTTGGTCTTTGCAATACTGTGAAATTATTATTTTGGTGGGGATTAAATTTCGTGGACTTTGTGGCGGTCACCTTCAACCACTGAATCAAATATCATTGTACAATAATTTTGACCCTCATATCTATTACCTGAAATGTAAAACCCACAAATTAACTTCCCATCTAAATGGTATTTTTTACCAAAACCACGAAATTTCATCCCATCGAAATTAACTGATTTTACAATAAAACAAGTTTATTCACACCAGTAACAATATTAACATTATTTAAACATGTACTAAAACATGTACTAAATAACCTTAATAAATTATGAAAACTCTTTTTAGGCGGTGCATATAATTGTGAATGTAAGCAAGTGTCTGATTAGCTCAATCTGTAGAGGGACTGACTTGTAAACATGGCTTCCTGGTTCGAGCCCTGTATAGGCCAAATATTGTTAACATTTTGCATAAATATTTTGCTTTATTTTTATTATCAGAAATATTCTATTTCCTCATCATATTCCTAATACAAGTATAAACTAATAGCAAATACATATTTTGGAAAATATATTTCTGGATTTGAACCTGCAACATTCACCTTAGACGCTCCACCAATTGAGCTAACTGGGCATTTGAATCCAAAAGCAATTTATATGCACTATATACACGCTGGTACAGTTTTTCATAATTTGATTAGCCTTTTAGTACACATCAGTGGTGTCGTTTTAATGAAATTGAAAAGACATACATTATTCCATTAATATACAAAATCTCATCAAAGCGACAGCTATAGAACACAAACTTCAGCTTGATTTACTTATGGGAAAAGTCTTCTTTGTTACATTAAGCCGGACCTAAACTGTAATGTAATGTAAGATTTAGGTACCGAGAACCAGACTAGTAATGACATCTGATCTGACATGGTGAGCTTTGGTGATCACTCTTTGTCCGTCCATCCATCAACAATTGACATTACGCCAGAGCAGAGATTGCTCACTCTGATGTTTGTTGAAGGCTCAGTGGTCCACCTGGCATATTGTCAATTTACTTGCGTGGTTCCTGGGAAGTGAAGATAGACGTCTGTCTTTACTCCCTTGCATGTCGTAAGAGACTACTATATCGGAGACTATTTTAACTTTGGTACAAGACTGTTTTAGGCCAAAATAAAACTGGCTGGTACAATCAGTTAAAATAGCCGTGATTTTTTCGTGATTTTTTTTCGTGATTTGTTCGAGATTTTTATGTTTTTGTTTGTCATCAAGTGAGACAGGCCCTTTTGAGGCACACATCAAGTGAGAAGGCATTATTTGAGTCACACATCAAGTGAGAAGGCATTATTTGTAGCACACATCAGGTTAAAAGGCATTAAATGAGGTACACATCAAGTGAGAAGGCGTCCTTTTATGCACATCAAGTAAGGAGGCATTATTTGTGGCACACAATCAAGTAAGAAGGCATCCTTTTATGCACATCAAGTTGGAAGGCATTATGCGAGGCACATATCAAGTGAGAAGGCATTATTTGTGGCACACATCAATTGAGAAGGCATCCTTTTATGCACATCAATTTAGAAGGCATTATGTGAGGCACACATCAAGTGAGAAGGCATTATGTGAGGCAGATATCAAGTTAGAAGGCATTATTCGTGGCACACATCAAGTAAGAAGGCATTATTTGTGGCACACAATCAAGTAAGAAGGCATCCTTTTATGCACATCAAGTTGGAAGGCATTATGCGAGGCACATATCAAGTGAGAAGGCATTATTTGTGACACACATCAATTGAGAAGGCATCCTTTTATGCACATCAAGTTAGAAGGCATTATTTGTGGCACACATCAAGTGAGAAGGCATTATGTGAGGCACACATCAAGTGAGAAGGCATCCTTTTATGCACATCAAGTTAGAAGGCATTATTTGAGGCACACATCAAGTGAGAAGGCATTATTCATGGCACACATCAAATGAGAAGGCATTATGTGAGGCACACATCAAGTGAGAAGGCATTATTTGTGGCACACATCAAGTGAGAAGGCATTATGTGAGGCACACATCAAGTGAGAAGGCATTATGTGAGGCATACATCAAGTAAGAATGCATTATTTGTGGCACACATCAAGTGGGAAGGCATTATGTGAGGCACACATCAAGTGAGAAGGCATCCTTTTATGCACATCAAGTTAGAAGGCATTATTTGAGGCACACATCAAGTGAGAAGGCATTATTCGTGGCACACATCAAGTTAGAAGGCATTATTTGTGGTACACATCAAGTGAGAAGACATTATGTGAGGCACACATCAAGTGAGAAGGCATTATTCGTGGCACAAATCAAGTGAGAAGGCATTATTTGAGGCACACATCAAGTGAGAAGGCATTATTTGAGGCACACATCAAGTGAGAAGGCATTATTTGAGGCACACATCAAGTGAGAAGGCATTATTTGAGGCACACATCAAGTGAGAAGGCATTATTCGTGGCACACATCAAGTTAGAAGGCATTATTTGTGGTACACATCAAGTGAGAAGGCATTATTTGAGGCACACATCAAGTGAGAAGGCATCCTTTTATGCACATCAAGTTAGAAGGCATAATTTGAGGCACACATCAAGTGAGAAGGCATTATTCGTGGCACACATCAAGTTAGAAGGCATCCTTTTATGCACATCAAGTTAGAAGGCATTATTAGAGGCACACATCAAGTGAGAAGGCATTATTCATGGCACACATCAAGTGAGAAGGCATTATTTGTGGTACACATCAAATGAGAAGGCATTATGTGAGGCACACATCAAGTTAGAATGCATTATTTGTGGCACAAATCAAGTGGGAAGGCATTATGTGAGGCACACATCAAGTTAGAAGGCATCCTTTTATGCACATCAAGTTAGAAGGCATTATTTGAGGCACACATCAAGTGAGAAGGCATTATTCGTGGCACACATCAAGTTAGAAGGCGTTATGTGAGGCACACATCAAGTGAGACTGGCATTATGTGAGGCTCACATCCAGTGAGAAGGCATTATTTGAGGCACACATCAAATGAGAAGGCATTATTTGTGGCACACATCAAGTGAGAAGGCATTATTTTTTGCACATCAAGTGAGAAGGCAATATTTGTGGCACACGTCAAGTGAAAAGGCATTATGTGAGGCACACATCAAGCAAGAAAGCGTCCTTTTTTGCACATCAAGTAAGAAGGCATTATTTGTGGCACACAATCAAGTGAGAAGGCAACCTTTTATGCACATCAAGTTAGAAGGCATTATGTGAGGCACACATCAAGTGAGAATGCATCCTTTTTATGCACATCAAGTAAGAAAGCATTATTTGTGGCACACAATCAGGTGAAAAGGCATCCTTTTATGCACATCAAGTTAGAAGGCATTATGTGAGGCACACATCAAGTGAGAAGGCGTCCTTTTATGCACATCAAGTAAGAAGGCATTATTTGTGGCACACAATCAGGTGAAAAGGCATCCTTTTATGCACATCAAGTTAGAAGGCATTATGTGAGGCACACATTAAGTGAGAAGGCGTCCTTTTATGCACATCAAGTAGGAAGGCATTATTTGTGGCATACATTCAAGTGAGAAGGCATCCTTTTATGCACATCAAGTTAAAAGGCATTATTTGAGGCACACATCAAGTGAGAAGGCATTATTTGTGGCAACATCAAGTTAGAAGGCATTATTTGAAGCAGACATAAAGTGAGAAGGCATTATTCGTGGCACACATCAAGTTAGAAGGCATTATCTGAGGCACACATCAAGTGAGAAGGCATTATTTGAGGCACACATCAAGTGAGAAGGTATTATTTGAGGCACATGCCAAGTGAGAAGGCATCATTTGAGGCACATATCAAGTGAGAAGGCATTATTTGAGGCACATATCAAGTGAGAAGGTATTATTTGAGGCACATGCCAAGTGAGAAGGCATCATTTAAGGCACATATCAAGTGAGAAGGCATTATTTGAGGCACACATCAAGTGAGAAGGCGTCCTTTTATGCACATCAAGTTAGAAGGCATTATTTGAGGCATTTATCAAGTGAGAAGGCATTATTTGAGGCACACATCAAGCGAGAAGGCATCCTTTTATGCACATCAAGTAAGAAGGCATTATTTGTGGCACACATCAAGTGAGAAGGCATTATTTGTGGCACACATCAAGTGACAAGGCATTATTTGAGGCACATTTTAAATGAGAAGGCATTATTTGTGGCACACATTAAGTTAGAAGGCATTATTTGTGGCACACATCAAGTGAGAAGGCATTATTTGTGGCACACATCAAGTGAGAAAGCATTATTTGAGGCACATATCAAAGAGAAGGCATTATTTGAGGCACATGTTAAATGAGAAGGCATTATTTGTGGCACACATCAAGTGAGAAAGCATTATTTGAGGCACATATCAAAGAGAAGGCATTACTTGAGGCACATGTTAAATGAGAAGGCATTATTTGTGGCACACATCAAGTGAGAAGGCATTATTTGAGGCACACATCAAGTTAGAAGGCATTATTTTATGCACATCAAGTAAGAAGGCATTATTTGTGGCACACATCAAGTATGAAGGCATTATTTGAGGCACACATCAAATATGAAGGTATTATGTGAGGCACATATCAAGTGAGATGGCATTATTTGTGGCACACATCAAGTGAGAAGGCATTATTTCATGTACATCAAGTTAGAAGGCATTATTTGAGGCATATATCAAGTGAGAAGGCATTATTTGTGGCACACATCAAGTGAGAAGGCATTATTCGTGGCACACATCAAGTTAGAAGGCATTATTTGAGGCACACATCAAGTATGAAGGCATTATGTGAGGTCCATATCAAGTGAGAAGGCATTATTCGTGGCACGCATCAAGTTATAAGGCATTATTTGTGGCACACATCAAGTTAGAAGGCATTATTTGTGGCACACATCAAGTATGAAGGCATTATGTGAGGTCCACATTAAGTGAGAAGGCATTATGTGAGGCACACTTCAAGTGAGAAGGCATCCTTTTATGCACATCAAGTGAGAAGGCATTATTCGTGGCACAAATCAAGTTAGAAGGCATTATTTGTGGCACACATCAAGTAAGAAGGCATTATGCGAGGCACACATCAAGTGAGAAGGCATTATTTGTGGCACACATCAAGTATGAAGGTATTATGTGAGGCACATATCAAGTATGAAGACATTATGTGAGGCACATATCAAATGACAAGGCATTATTTGTGGCACATCAAGTTAGAAGGCATTATTTGTGGCACATATCAAGTGAGATGGCATTTTTTGTGGCACACATCAAGTAAGAAGGCATTATTTTATGCACATCAAGTGCGAAGGCATTATTTGTGGCACACATCAAGTGAGAAGGCATTATTTGTGGCACACAGCAAGTGCGAAGGCATTATTTGTGGCACACATCAAGTGAGAAGGCATCATTTTATGCACATCAAGTAAGAAGGCATAATTTGAGGCACACATCAAGTGAGAAGGCATTATTTCATGTACATCAAGTTAGAAGGCATTATTTGAGGCATATATCAAGTGAGAAGGCATTATTTGTGGCACACATCAAGTGAGAAGGCATTATTCGTGGCACACATCAAGTTAGAAGGCATTATTTGAGGCACACATCAAGTATGAAGGCATTATGTGAGGTCCATATCAAGTGAGAAGGCATTATTCGTGGCACGCATCAAGTTATAAGGCATTATTTGTGGCACACATCAAGTTAGAAGGCATTATTTGTGGCACACATCAAGTATGAAGGCATTATGTGAGGTCCACATTAAGTGAGAAGGCATTATGTGAGGCACACTTCAAGTGAGAAGGCATTATTTGTGGCACACAGCAAGTGCGAAGGCATTATTTGTGGCACACATCAAGTGAGAAGGCATCATTTTATGCACATCAAGTAAGAAGGCATAATTTGAGGCACACATCAAGTGAGAAGGCATTATTTGTAGCACATATCAAGTATGAAGACATTATGTGACGCACATATCAAGTGAGATGGCATTATTTGTGGCACATATCAAGTGAGATGGCATTATTTGTGGCACACATCAAGTGAGAAGGCGTCCTTTTATGCACATCAAGTTAGAAGGCATTATTTGTAGCACATATCAAGTATGAAGACATTATGTGACGCACATATCAAGTGAGATGGCATTATTTGTGGCACATATCAAGTGAGATGGCATTATTTGTGGCACACATCAAGTGAGAAGGCGTCCTTTTATGCACATCAAGTTAAAAGGCATTATTTGTTGCACACATCAAGTTAGAAGGCATTATTTGAGGCACACATCGAGTATGAAGGCATTATGTGAGGCACACATCAAGTGAGATGGCATTATTTGTGGCACACATCAAGTTAGAAGGCATTATTTGAGGCCCACATCAAGTATGAAGGTATTATTTGAGTCACACATCAAGTGAGAAGGCATTATTTGTGGCACACATCAAGTGAGAAGGCATTATGGAGGCACATATCAAATGAGGCAGGCCTAACTTGAGGCACATGCCAAGCAGGGTTCTGACCATCTTGGAAAAATGAATTCGCTAAATTGAAAAATCACGTAATTTGGTATTTTAAAGAGAAACCTTGAATTTCAAGAATTTGGATCTTGGAATATCAAGGATTTTTTTAAGTCAGAGAGGAGATATTTTAATTCGAGGAATATGGCTACGTGTAGTTTCTCTTCTTTAATTAACTGATGACAATTAATACTATTTGTATTCATATTAAATTGATACTCTTCAGTACACGTAGCAATCGAAAGGTTTTGTTGACCTGTACTTTAAGGTCACTGAAACGTTTTTTTTCTACTAAATTGCACATAAAAAAGAACTATTTTAAAAGGATTTTTTGCAACTGGAGAAACCTGTACCTGAGGGTCTAGAGAGTAACTCAGCAGTTCTCAAACGAGTCCTAATCCACCACCCACTTTGAATAAGAGGAAATGGACTCAAAGCAATCTTTACAAATAGCGATCTTCACAGAAAATTTCAAAATGTATCAGGCTCATATATCTTGACTTCAGAAACTTTTCCTATAACATACTTAAGTATTTTAAAAGCAGCTTAAACAGATAAATCTTTATAACTTTTAATTATTGTGTAAGTACTATAACTAAAATCAAATTATGTATCACACATACCAAGCAAAATATAGAATTATCTTATTTTTTAATTAAGAAATAAAAATCTGTTTGCGTTTATTGTCGGTGAATAAAACACGGGCAGGAGTTCGGATGCGGAAAAATTAAATCACGAGTGCGTAGCAAGAGTTTTATTCACCGACAATATACAAGAACAGAGTTTTTATTTCGATTCTAAATACGATAATATCCCGCACTATTTAACTGCGCGCATTCCATTTTCACCCATTTGACATTGAACATAATTCCACGCTGAAATTGAGTGGCTTATTACCTGGTACAATTACCTCCCTCGTTAATGAAAACGACCTTCGTAATTTTCTGAAGGAAATACCACAATTTAAACATTGAAACAATTTTAATAACACGAGTATATGGTATCTATTTCATAAAATGAAAAATATAAATGGATTGATTATCAGAAGCTGTAATAAAACTTGGTTTCTAGAGTATATTGGAGTTTCTTAAAATAGATGCGTCATAGATGTAACACTGGATTCTCGTGCAACTCGCCTTGTCATCGTGACTCGTAGTAAATTTTACTATAAAGTTTACGTTCATTCATTCATAAATATGTCAATTGTACTGGGCGTAAATAGAAACAGCCAATTTGATAGGTATGTTTTATGGGGGCAATAAAACATGGTTCGGTTCGTTCTTTGTGTATTGGATTAATCCGCGAATCGTGTTAGAATTTATAAATATGTCACGTGATACTGGGCGTAAATAGAAACAGCAAATTTGATAGGGGTAATAATACATTGTTAGGTCCACTCTATATTTAAACGATTAATCCGCAGATCGTGTTAGAATTGATTTTATATTCAGACATGATTATGAATTAATGAAATGAAAATTCAAACTTGAGAAATTTTTTCACTGAGATTTTGAAATGGTGGTGAAGGAATGGCTGTAAGGGGGAGGTTGGAGGCCATAATTTAAAACAGTTACTATAAATACTGCTAATTTTATACAAAATAACTGTAGAAGGTGTTTTTTGCTGTTAATTCATAATCTTATACAAAATGAAAGTAATGCTTAAAACATGAAAGTAATAGAGTTGGTCTTAAAAGCCAGTTTGCATATATTAAGTTCAAACTGGTAAAAGACATATAAGTACTAAGTTGGGCTTAATCCGGGCGTCATCGTATGATTTGCAAAATGAAACAAAAATTGGAAAATAAAGATTGGTATTTTTTGAAAAGGAGTTGCTAAGAATGGTAGTTAAATTTATGAGCTTATCTCTGGGAAGTAGAATTGGACCTCTGTATTCTCCCTTGCATGTTGTAAGAGGCAACTAAATGGGAGACTATCTTAACTTTAGTACCTGTGTGTTTTATTTTGGCATAAAACTATCTTGTACCAGTCAGGTACTAAAGTTAAAATAGATGTGACTTTTTATTTAGATATGAGAATGATGTTACATACCTATATAAAGTGCTTTGGATAAATGTCTTAATTAATTGTCTAACTTTTTTTGTGAGTATAAATTAAATTCCTGTTGATTTATTATTGCATTTAAAATTCAATAAGAAACCAACGCTCATTCAATAGCCAGTAAATGTCAATAAGTTGTTGATATTGAGTCACTAAATAACAGTAAACCCTCAATTGTAAGACCAGCCATATAACTCCGTCAAGTTATAGAGTGCAATGGCCTTAAAAGCGAGGTTGTATATCTAGTGCAAATTTTAAGACTACCCTTATAACTTTAAATCAGTGATATGGCTGGTCTTAAAAGTTGGGTTGTTTGAGAAGTTGAAATTCGTAAATGACTTATAATTCCTGAGTTTAATTGGTCATAGTAGTTAGATGCATGATATGCAAATTGAAATAAAAAAAAACTATTATCACTGGTAGACACCGTACAGCGGAAATAGCCATCTATTTTGGACGAAAACGAAAGTAAAAGTGGTAATCGATTTCGGAGGACGGTAAGATTTTAACCATTATTCGATAAATATGTATGCGATTCACTTGACGTGAACTGATTTAGGTAGTGTAATGTTTATTTTAAAGCTCCAATGTAGTCATTTGCTCTGTAATTTCCTTTACTCTTGATAAACAGCACCGAAACGTACCTCTTTTGGCGGACGGTGCAGAAAAACGTACGTTTTTCTTTTATCGCAGCTAAATTATTCATTTTCCAAGACCCTGTTAAGATTTAAACTTTCACCTGACATGTTCTTTACCTATGTTGAAACCCTCGTCAATAAACATGCACTAACAAGCATGTAATTGACGAAAATTAATATTGCGTTGTGTACTGGGTCTAGTTTTTTATTGTACAGAGTCTAGTTTTTATTCACATAACAAATGTTCGGGGTCTAGCCGAGAGTACGGGGTCTAGTTAATGTTATTTATTTGATTTTCTCGTTACATTTGTGTATTTTTTGTATGTAAATAGTGTTAATATAGATTCATTTTCAGGTTTAGTCCGTGTGGTTAATCATACATGCTTGTCTATGAAAATAAAAATAACTTTGTGTCACCGATTCAATGTATATATTCATTTGAACGTACTGGGGACAAACACCAGGATAGTTTATATAAAAATAGCCATGGTTTGATCATTTCAACGAAGGTACAGAAGATAAAGCGTATACATGTACCTGTAAACTACATTTGTATGGTTTTCATGATACTTTTCGTTCATGTAGAGCATGGTTTGGATATCATGCATGAAATATTGTCGCATTTGCATGCAGTCCAATTCTATAAAGAGGTCATATCTGTGCTAGAATGCGAGCCAGAGTAAAACACCGGTTCTTCGATTGATCGTTACATCGGAGCCTGTAGGCATTTGTTTGTCATTTGAAAAGATTTAAACTTAGCATACTAACGACACATAGATGAAAGTCAAATATTAATTACTAATTATGAATGTAAACTTCTTACCTTTTTATCATTATTAGCTCTTGGAAAAAGCTACATTTAGTAAATCGTTACAAGTATGGTAACTGAACATGACTGCATTAGTCTAGCGCGTGAATTTATAGATGTAAAACGACCTTCGAAATATGACCTTTGGACGAGTCCACTAGCCAGAGTTGAAACGATTTTTACCGTTTTTTCTATTAAAGTATGGTTTTATCTTAAACAAATTATGTTAATTTTTAGTTAGCAACATGGCCTTCTGGATAACCTGTCATATTCACAGAAACATACTTTCTATATGGACTGTGTGTTCGAGTCCTCTGCTGTTCAACTTTGTTTTTATCGGACTTTTGTATTATATTCTACAATCTACATGCATGTTTTTATACTTTATAAACAATACAGTATGGATATTGTATTCATTGCTCATCTTACATCTGAACATTGCTCAGACGACTATTTGGTTCATTTACAAATAACTTGAGTCATTGGTTTCGCCGGAAACATTATTTTAAGAGTTCTCCGTAGAAACGTCAGAATTGGCAAATAGTTACTCAATGCGCGCAATTTGGCTGACAGTTGACCGAAACTTCGGTTCAAAAGTCTGCACATGGGAATGTTTTCAGTGCATCAATGTATACATTAGAACAAATAAATGTTTTAGAAATGTAGATAATAGACATGCACGCACATGTTTATTTTTTTAACAATATTAAAAATGAATGCCCATGTTGGTGGGATTCGATCCCAGGCTAAAACATTGAAAAAGACTAACGAGCGGTAACTTAGCCAATTGCACCAAGGTGGACGATATAAATCACAAGTTCAAATATGCATATCAATTCTGATTGGGAAAAAGACACCCCGTTTACCTGGATTATTTCATTATTAAAAGTGAGTTACGTCCGACTGCTTGTATTGTGGTTTATCTATAGCAGCGTCTTTAAAATGGGGGGGGGGGGGTGACCAAACATTATAGATATAGATAAAACATCATGTTTATGGAAGCGTATGTGGATGTCTTGTGTTTCTTTATAATGACTAAGAGTGTGTATATCTAGGAAGTTGTTGCTAGTAAAAATAGGAGGTTATTGTATTAGGGGTCCGGCATGCTCCCCGGGAACATTTTCAAAAACAGTGGATCCATCTGGTGCATTCTGAGATATTTTATTTGGTATTATTTGCCCATTTTGTTACAAAATCAAGCTAATTGAAGTTCTCGTTATTCATACTTGTTCTTCTGAAATTGCCCGGTTTTCCGATTTAGCCTCATTTGGAAGGTTATTGGATATGACAAACTAGAAAGCAGGAGTTACAGACGAGGACATGCGCTATAGTTTTTAAAATGCGGGATAACGTATTTTTATAGATACTTAGTGAGCGAAGCATTAAAAAACGCATTTTTTATACTTTTTTTTCACCAAGAACAAAAAGCAAATGACCTATCATGGGACTATTCTGAATTATTACGGGGCGAAATTGATATGCCCACATGTCCTGACTTGGTGGGCGGAATGGTTTTATTTGGTCCAGCATAGGGTGTAAAAACATTTTTTTTAAATGTTGAGGATTGCATTTTAAACATTTTTATTCTATTGTATATCCATTGAGACAACTGCATGTGAAATTTAAAACACTTTCATTGTCATTTAAGAAAGTAATTCCTATTTTTATTTCCCTACACCCAGCGTAAGAAAGTCATGCAAAAACAAATGGAGTCAACTGCATGATAAATAAAATAAGTCTGCAACAGATGACATAATAAAAACAAGAGTGTGTTTAAATCTAATGATAATGATTATTTACTTCAATCATAAGTGTAAAAATGATGTTTGGTCTGATTATGAAGAAGATAAAAATAAAAATGTAACCCTACCCTCCTTGAAATTAAGGCATTTTTTCATATTGCCAATAAGTACCCTATAGATAAATGGCAATAAAATATGATGTAAACAATTGGCACCATTGATTTAAAAAAAATAACTCCAATATGTGTGTAATGTTTTAACCGAGCGCTTTTGAAAATATACATTTCAGAAATCCATAGTAACCCTATTTTCATCTATTTTCCACATATAAATTCCTATAAAATTAAAGAGAAAAAAAGAAAGAAAAAAATACTTTTCTCCAAATTACACTATAAAGTGATGTCACGAGGCCAAAACATTGTCTTATAACTAAAAATTAAAGAAAAAAAGAATAAAAATATTTTGGCTCTAGTGGGGGCTGAACCCACGACCTATAGGAAATCAAATAACATTTTCGTCCCCAATAATTTTTATATTATATGAATATATCACTGAACAATTTAAACAAAGCAATAGTTTTGGTAAATTCGATTAGTTCTTGTCAATATAGTCAAAATTAGGAAACTAGACCCTGTACAGGACTGCTAGACCCAGTGCAGTAAAAAACTAGACTCTGTACATTAAATTTCTTAAAAAGGCTAGACTCTGTACACAACGCAATGTTGTTTTTCTTCAATTACATGCTTGTTAGTGCATGTTTATTGACGAGGGTTTCAACATAGGTAAAGAACATGACGGGTAAACGTTTAAATCTTAACACGGTCTTGGAAAATGTAAAATTTAGCTGCGATAAAAGAAAAATGTACGTTATTCTGTACCGTCCGCCAAAAGAGGTTCATTTCGGTGCTGTTTGTCAAGAGTTAACGAAGTTACAGAGCAAATGACTACATTGGAGCTTTAAAATAAACATTACACTACCTAAATCAGTTCACTTCAAGTGAATCGCATACATATTTACCGAATAATGGTTAAAAACTTACCGTCCTCCGAAATCGATTACCACTTTTACTTTCGTTTTCGTCCAAAATAGGGGGCTATTTCCGCTGTACGGTGTCTACCAGTGATTATGAGAAGTACAAGTAAATACTCATTATACATATTACTTTAGAGAGAGTTGTTAAGAATGGTGGTTGATTTGAGGTTTTCCCTTTGTGGTTCCCAAGAAGTCCATTGCGTGTTGTAAGAGGCAACTAAATGGGAGACTATTTTAACTTTAGTTCCCATGTGTTTTATTTTGGCATAAAACTATCTTGTACCAGTCAGGTACTAAAGTTAAAATAGTGGTGACTTTTTATTTAGATACATAAATGATGTCAGTGGACATTCTTTGTATATTGTGTTGATGTCACAGTCATTTAATACCTATATAAAATGTTGTTTTTTAGCAAAATAAAGTATAAATATCGGAATTGTCTTACTTTTGTTGCAAATATTAAATACCTGTTGATTTAGTATGCAATATAACCTATTTTCCTATAACCTATTACAAAGCTGCTTAAATAGATAATACTTTTAATTAAGACTTTTAATAATAATGTTTGACTAAGTTCTATAACTAAAATCAAATTATGTATTACACATGTAAAGCATTATATAGGATTATCTTATTTTTAATTGATTTAATGTTCAGTCATTAATATGAATTGATAAATTTCTAAAGTTTGAATTTTATTTTAAGCTCTTGGATTTTAAAATGGTGGTGAAGGTATGGCTAGAAGGGGAGGTCAGAGGCCATAATTTAAAACAACAGTGTTAACTCCATCAAGTTTTACAGTGCAATGGTTTTAAAAGCGAGGTTGTATACTTAGTGCAAATTTTTAAGACCAACCTTATAACTTAAAATCAGTGATATGGCTGGTCTTAAAAGTGGGGTTATTTGTGAAGTTGAAATTGTTAAATGACTTTTACTCTAAAATCATTAAATTTCGTTGGGACAAAATTTCGTGGTTTTGACAAAAAAGGCCATTTCATTGTGACGTAAATTTGTGTAATATGCATTTCTGAAAAATATCAGGGTCAAATTTCGCGAAATTCATAGGAAAAACAACAAAAATAATCTGTCATCAAGGGATGTCATTCCAGTTGATTACAGCTAATTTACGTTTTTTTGCCCAATTAAATGTTACGTAACCTGTATACATGCGCAAGTGTCAACAAAAGATCACTGTATCATCAGACTTGTCTAAGCGCTTAATTCCAAGCATCTACTACGTGTCACGTGCTATGGATTAAAAAGACTAGGTTAAAGTTCGCGCAAATAAGGGTACAATATTATTTAAATGTCGATAGGGTTTCATACGCTGTGAAGTCAGTATGATCATGAACCCATTATACTATACGGATCTAAGTGTCCCCGTGTTTAGCCTCGGTACTGATGACTGGCCATAAGTTAAGTCTCAAACACTATTAAACATTCACAACCCAGCAAACTGTACATTTGCACAGGGGAAAATGTACAGGTTGTCTAGTTGCGCATGTAGCGATAGGTTGTTGTCTTGTATATATATCTTATATTGTGTCCTAAACAACCACAAAATTGTAAGAACACTTACTTTTGATTAGTGACCTTATATTATGCCAGTTACACTGCCTATGGTAAGTCAATGTATAATTTCTATGTCAGAGTCATGACTACACAACTCTCACAAGATTCTATCTTTAGCTCTTGAAACCTAATAATTGAACGCTATGCCCTGGTCATGACTACGCGACCGTAATATGAGTCCATATCTTGCTATTGAAACCCAATACTATAAAAGCATTAATTTTCGTGGGGGATTTAATTTCATTGGTCACCTTTTACCATGAATCTAATCTTGTTTCATGAATCTAACTTAGTATTGAGTATTTACATCGTTCATATATGAAGGGTTTATATGTAAATTTTAATGAATTGACTTGTTTGTGATGATTATTAAATGATGTTGCAACAATGTAAATGTGTAAATCTGTAATTTATAGTTAAATTATCAACATACTATTAAAAAGGGAAACAACTCTTTACATAGAATACTTGAGTGTATCTGACTTTCGTCTGCATAGGCATTTGGTGATTAGTAACCTGCATCCTATCTATTATGACCATACTGAACAACCTCAACATGATGACCCTTGACGCGATACAGTCGCTATGTGGTGACAATAAAGTACAACCTCTATGTAAGCAACTATAGGCAAAATCAATATTGGTATAAGTTAAGAGGGAGTTGTTTGGAATGGTTGTTTATTTGAGCTAGCCTTTCTCCGTGTGGTTCCCGTGAAGTAGAATTCAGGACCTCTGTCTTTCTCCCTTGCATGTAACATAAGAGGCGACTAAATGGGAGACTATTTTAACTTTGGTACTTGATTGTTTTATTTTGGCGTATAACAATCCAGTACAAAGGTTAAAATAGCCATGATGTTTTCAATATGGAAATGATGTCATTTGGCATTCTTTGTATATTGTGATGACATCTGCGACATTTTTAAGACCACCCTTATAACTCAATCAAGTAATAGTTGTTCTTAAAAACTTAGCCAAGTGGACCATTTGAGTTATTCTTTAATTAAGAAATTAAGCAGTGGCACTGGTATGGATTGAACCAAGGACCTCTCAATTCTAAAGCCTGCGCCCTTCCTATAAGCATAACTGTTTCGGGGATCAGTCGTCTAGAAGTTGGGCACAGGCTGCGGGATCTAGAGGTCCCGATTTCTCAAGAATTTAGCAAAACAGTAGTTCTTATTGCATTTATTAAGTTCAATAAAAAACCAACACTCATTCAATAGCCAGTAGATGTCAATAAGTTGTTGATGTTGAGTCACTAAATAACTGTAAACCCTCAATTGTAAGACCAGCCGTATAACTCTGTCAAGTTATAGAGTGCAATGGTCTTAAAAGCGAGGTTGTTTATTTAGTGAAAAAAATGAAGACCACCCTTATAACTCACTCAAGTTATAGAGCTGGTCTTTGAACAAGGTTGAATATAAAGTAGAAATTGGTACAAGACAGTTAATGAATGAGTCGAAAATAAAAGTGTGATGCATAATAGGCAAATTGGAAAGAGGAAATGAGAATTATAATATTAATTTTAGTTTAGAGGCAGCTGATTAGTCAGGTGGGTGGGCTATGAGGTTTTCGGCGTTTGGTTGATTGGACCTCTGCCTGTAACTCCCTTGCATGTTGTAAGAGGCGACTAAATCGGAGGCTTTGGTACAGGGCTGTGTTAGGCCAAAATAATACAGCCTGACACTAAAGCTATATGAGCCGTGATTGTTTTTTCGTGAATTTTCTATTTGTTTTGTCATCTGAGCATAACAGCTTAATTACGGTTATTTTTCAAAACTTATTCGCTATCTTATCAAGTACAGCTGTTCGGTCATTTCCACAGAGAAAGAGTTTGCCATGTAAGTAGCATTTATTGAACACTTTAAAGTATGGATACTTTACTGCATATTAGCAACCAGTATTACTAACTGCTTATGGTCGTCATCAGCATTAAGGCAAGGCAAAATGAAGTGTCAACGTCTAGTAAGAGGCCCTGACCCACAATAGACATTATCATTGTTAGTTTGGCTGTGCAAAGTCAGCTCTTCATATCAACTTCAAACAGCTTACAGGATGTGTGAAACCGGTATTATCAACTTCTCATGGTCGTCATCAGCGTTACAGGCAAGAAAAGGTGGAGCTACAACGTCTAGTGAATGAGAGGCCCTGACAACACGTCAGCACTGCATATCAACATGTGCCATCTTACCCCTCGTTTCTCGCTACAGCTGTCTGAGAGGGTGTTGGTAGTTACTAATTCATTTAAAGTCAAATGCATTAAATTAATTAAAACCCTTCTGCCTTGTTCTAGATGGGGCCACGAGGACTCAATTTACATTCAGATTTCTACCGACAGCATCCAAAACGAGAATAACTAAAGAGACATTTAGATACTACTCTGAGAATATAGCAAGGGTAAGCCAGTTTTATTTCTTATTACCAACTATTGTAAAATCATTTAATTTTGATGGAACAAAATTTCGTGGTTTTGGTAAAAAGTCCGATTTAGATGGGACGTTAATTCGTGGACTTTACATTTCAGGAAATAAATACTAGAATCAAAATCATTGTTATAATGGGATTTGAAACCACGAAATCCACAAAAATTCATGATTCTACAGTATTTGGTCGAAAATTCAAATGATAGTTTTTTTCTGGATTTGCAAAGCTTGAATAATGCTGGACGTCTTTAAAATGACCAAACAACAGTACCTCCAAACAACTGTCATATAGTGACTTTTCTGTACCACGTCTATATAGTGACCATACTGTACAACCACTATATAGTGACCATGTAGTACAACTTTTACGTATAGTGACCATGTAGTACAACTTTTACATATGGCGACCATGCAGTACAACTACTAGTTCTTGAAATATGGTGAAATCTTGAATCATACAGAACGACCTCTGTTTACTGACCATGCAATACAAATTCTACAAAATGACTACAGTGCAACCTCTATTGCCTATACATACGTTAAAACCTTGACAAGGTGACCATACAGTATACACTTTGTGTAGTGAGGTTATTAAATATGCAATCTCTTTATAGTGACTGTGCAGTCTAACCTCTATATAGCGACCATACAAAACAATAAGGACTGTGCAATTTAAACTCTATATAGCAACACTTTTAGAAACCTCTATATAGTGACCATACAAAACAACCTCTATTAAATGACCATACAGCATAACCTCTATGTAGTGACCATACAGTACAATCTGTAGACAGGGACTGTGCTGTTTTTTTAAACTCTATGTGGTGACTGCTTATAAAAACCTCCATATAGTGACCATACAGTTCAATCTGTATATAGGGACTGAGCAGTTTAACTCTATATAATGATTGCTTATATTCGTTTTTTTCTAGGATGAGCCAAGTGTTAGTGGTGGATCCGACTGGACATATGTTGGCACTGGTGATGGGAATGATACAAGTATGCTCAACTTGACATCTAGGCTCCCATATTTCAAACAGCTGCTGCCTTGATCACTAAGGTTAAACTGGTTTTAAATCAGACCAATGGTTAAAGGACGCAGCGCAGGCAAAATTATAATACAATATTACCTCTACATAGTAACAATACAATACAATACAACCTCTGCATAGTGACCAGTCAGTACTAATTTACTACTGTATATTGACAAAAACAATTATATTGCTTGTTCAAAACCACACAATAATTTTTTCTTTAACTCAATTAATGTAAATTAAGTCAATACAGCGGAGCAAAAAATGGCATATTTTTCCCAGACGGACCTACAAAAAAATTCAATAGAATTAGCTTACAGCTTTAGGGATATAAAACAGAAGTGGGTTGCTATCATTTAAGAAAAATAATTTGGTTCCTCAAATAGATCTGACCACCACCGTACAAAGGTGAAATGCACAACTAACAATGGTATTGATAAGTCATACAAAGTTTTATTAAATTGTTTTCAATGGTAAATGTTACAGAGAACACAAATCATAAATATAAAAATACAAAGGGAAATAACTTCCTAAATATTCAAGAATATGCACTGGCAAGCTTGGTTCTGATAAGCCATGAACATTTTTGTTGACGTACAGTACAATCTCTACATATTGATGCACTTCTTGAGTGTACTGTGAAAATAAAATCTTGTTGGTATAAATGAAATCTGGAGGTAACAACATAAAAATAACTTGGCAATTAAGGTAAACAATTAATGCAATACATTTTAAAAACCGGTCGTAATGAGATTCGATTTTAAAATTATGAAGATATTCTCAAATAAGAACTCACTTTCCATGTTATTATTTTCACAAAATCAATTAAATGCTTCTGAATATGTCGAAACAATCATATTAGATCTACATCATATTCTCAACAATGTGTACAAGTGCGGTGTCTTGAGTTTAACCGTTAGTCTTGTTGGGGCGCACAAGCATGACTATAGTCGATTCAATAAGTAAACTAATGAGGGAACTATCCCATTTGAAAGAATAGCAGTGAATACCGATAACTCATGTATATAATAGGTTATACCCAGTCAAACCTATATATACATAGCTTACCTGCCGGACAACAGTATATTGACTCCGTTCTCGATTAACTTTGAAAGTAATGTATATAAAAACCCTCATCCAATGTGATACTTATTAGCTCACCTGTCACAAAGTGACAAGGTGAGCTTTTGTGTTCGTCCGTCGTCCGTCCGTCGTCCGTCCGTTCACAATTGCTTGTGAACACACTAGAGGTCACAAATTAAGCCTGATCATTATGAAACTTGATCACAATGATCATCTCCATAAAATCTAGGTCAAGTTCGATATTGGGTCATCTGGGGTCAAAAACTAGGTCACTAGGTCAAATCAAAGGAAAACCTTGTGAACACATTAGAGGTCACAATTTGAGCCTAATCTTTATGAAACTTGATCACAATGATTATCTCCATAAAATCTAGGTCAAGTTCGATATTGGGTCATCTGGGGTCAAAAACTAGGTCACTAGTTCAAATCAAAGGAAAACCTTGTGAACACATTAGAGGTCACAATTTGAGCCTAATCTTTATGAAACTTGATCACAATGATCATCTCTGTAAAATCTAGGTCAAGTTTGATATTGGGTCATCTGGGGTCAAAAACTAGGTCACTAGGCCAAATCATTGAAAAACCTTGTGAACACATTAGAGGTCACAATTTGTGACTTATCTTTATGAAAATTGATCACAATGATCATCTCTATAAAATCTAGGTCAAGTTCGATATTGGGTCATCTGGGGTCAAAAACAAGGTCACAAGGCCAAATCATTGAAAAAGCTTGTGAACACACTAGAGGTCACAATTTGAGACTAATCTTTATGAAAATTGATCACAATGATCATCTCTATAAAATCTACGTCAAGTTCGATATTGGGTCATCCGGGGTCAAAAACTAGGTCACAAGCCTTTGAAGGCCAAATCATTGAAAAAGCTTGTGAACACACTAGAGGTCACAATTTGAGCTTAATCTTTATGAAACTTGATCACACTGATCATCACTATAAAATTTTGGTCAAGTTCGATATTGGGTCATCCGGAGTCAAAAACTAGGTCACGAGGCCTAATCATTGAAAAAGCTTGTGAACACACTAGAGGTCACAATTTTGACCTTATCTTTATGAAACTTGATCACAATGATCATCATTATAAAATTTAGGTCAAGTTCGATTTTGGGTCATCTGGGGTCAAAAACTAGGTCACGAGGCCAAATCATTGAAAAATCTTGTGAACACACTAGAGGTCACAATTTTGACTCTATCTTTATGAAACTTGGTCACAATGTTTATCTCTATAAAATCTAGGTCAAGTTAGATACTGTGTCATTTGGGCCAAAATCTAGGTCACTAGGCCAAACAGGTGAGCGACCCAGGGCCCTTTGGACCCTCTTGTTTATTCTTGCCATCCGTATAACTCATGTGTGCTTAAAGAGGCATTTGCCTTTAACTACCATATATTTCTCTACTATTACATAAATGAGCTTCATGTACAAAGCACTATCAATTATCTTAATTTGTTAGAAGAAAGTGTGCGCTACTATGCCTCTATAATGTCCAAATATATTTAAGTCACCAAGAATATATTATCACTTCCAGCGATTTATTATTAGGTGGTCAAAGGGAAACAACTCGCAACTATTTTGGTTCGTTGCGGAATCATATTTTCATTTTTTCTCGGTAATTTGTGGAAGCTTTTTGTTGAAGATTTGAGGAGTTAAAACAATAATTATTCTAATTCAATGTATAATATTCCTGAATTGATTTGAACGATCAAAGTTATAGGGAATGCCTCTTTAACAGTCCATCCAAACTTGAAGCTTTATAAACAATTTACAGGATATTAGAAAAATATGTGTTCACAAACAAATAATTAATTCGGCCAACATTTACGCATTCCACACTAAACTGTTTTTAAAATTGAACATGTATGATACATCGGCTTACAATTTGCACCCTATAGTTATGAGAATACACAATATTGATACACATGCATAGATGAATTAAATAAAGTTTAATGAATAACAGTTTTACAAAATATCTATTATCATTTCATATTTTATACTTGCTGTAGTCTATTAATTGTCCTTAATTGAACCAACACAATGTGTTAATTGTACTTGTTGCAAAGCAAATAGGGTCAACGTTGGGTTATTCCTTGTAGCTCCTTAACTGGTTTAATGATGAATTGTCTCCCTTTGTAAAATTATTTATTACATGTATTTCACGGGTTTAGGTTTCGCACATATGAAGATATAAATAAAGATATATATATATGATCTTGATCGATAATATAGTGAAAATTAAACACCAAGTTTGCTGAATATCATCACTGCATTCCTGTCAGTTAAAGATAAAATTGTAATTAAGTTTTTAAAAAGTCTAAAAGAAGTAATCTTTAATTAACTGAGTTTAAGCCAGTTTATACATACAATGAGTCATGTAAAACCAAAATTTTATAAATCTGGCCACAATGAGTTGGATGGTATCCAATGATACCCCTGCTCCATGTATAAGATGTTTGTCAATTAAGGCAAAACTGACATTATTTTCAGTTTGTCTCTGATATATTTTTTTAAATGGTTCCAAGAACCAGTTTTTATTTTATAAAGCTGGTTTCATTTCATTGTTTATGTTACAATAGTAAAGTAAAAGCATTACAAGTTTGACAAAATTTCGAAAAGTATTCATGTATATTAAATATTCCTTGAATTGGTATATTTATGTTAGTTAATGAAAGTAGCATGCACACAAACTATCACGCAATACAGCCAGCATTACGATATTTGTGACTTTCAACATTGAAGTTATTTAACTTATTGAAAACATAAGTTCTAATTCACAGAATGATTGACAGTGTCTCATAATTTATTATTATGTTTGTTAAAAAATTCAGTATGAAAAGTCGCTCAGTTATATCGTATACACATGTATTTAAAAACCACTATTGCGTTTTCTTTTTGTGTTTTTTAACCATGACAACGAACAATACATGGAGGGGTCCAGAAAGCACTGACATTTTTTATACTTCTTGTTCAAATAAGCTGTTGGATCAAAAGTTACATTTCTTGGTTAAAGATATTATCTTGACCCTTCCCGTCTTTTCTGTGTATTCCACTTTTCCCTGTCAAGATATATTTCTAATTCTAACGTTGTCTATTTTTAGCTCCGCATAAACGTATAGGACTGTACCGTGGTTAAATTTCCGGTATATCACAGTTTTTGCCGTACTTCTTTTTGGCCGTTGAATTACCTCCTATGTATAAATAATTTTATGAATGGAATTTACGTCTTGTTTATTACATGACGTCAAGAACTGTATGACGTTTATTTGTGATGTGACGTTGTGCGAACTTTTATTTGCGTAGCGTTCTTTCTTAATTTATTTAATTATATATGTAGTATGGCAACGTCAATTGCATTTATCGAATCATTTTAGTTTTTATGAAAAACATAGTTTGGAATGACCTCTAGTTTTGCCTCTGTTTAAATGAAATGCGCAAAAAATGATTTTCCAGGGGTGGAGGTTTTATACTTTTAACAGCGGAAGTTGTCTATAGCAACACGACAAACAACGCATCACTCTGCAATAAAAAATGAGTCCATATGAAATTGCGCATACTAAACGTGTTAGAATGCAAATAGATCTTAGTTTTCCGAGATATACCGGCCAATATATCACGGTTAGTCGTTCACATGCATAGTTATTATTCACTTAGGCCTACGGCTTTTGTGATTAATTCCTACGCATATGAACTCCAAACCGTGATATATTGGCCGGTATCACAGGTGGCAGTATCAGTGTTTGGTCCGCAAACGATTAAAAAAAAAATTATAAAAAAAATTAAAAAAAAATCAGTAGGGGAGACCGGGGCTAGTTCGGCCTCGGGGCATGTTCGGCATTTTGTTGTATAAAACGTCTGAACCAAGATATAGATGTGCCATCGATATAGTTACGTCACACTTGATGAATATATCTGTGTACATACAAATATGACCACCTTGTAATGGTATGTGTTGGTTTGGGACCAAAACTTCAATTTTTCAATTGTTGAGTAATTTTTTTACATATAGTTCAGTTTTTGTTTTTCTTGTGATCCGTTAAGATTCCAACTTAATTTCTATTCGTGTATCAATACATATGAAAAGGCTTTAATAAAGAACCATATTTGTACCACTTTATGCACCATGTAAGGAGTTGTCACGTGATGGTTTTATATTTATAGCTCGGGGCTAGTTCGGCCCTTGTAGAAGGGGCAAGTGGGGCCTATAGCCTTATAACAATTTTTGGTCGGAATATTGTATGATTGGTTGTTGCTGTTTATCTAAGTCTATAATATATGGAATACATGTTCATTTACAGCATTCATCGTCATTTTATTTGTTGAAGCGGCGTTGGACATTAGTTAAGTGCATGGACAGGAAAGGCAAATGAACATGAAATGTTAGAGCTATGACAAAGTACATTATGTAAAATTATTGTTCAGACAAGAATTCAGTGCAGCTCACTGGACATCTACGAACCCGATAATTTTAGTTGCGGTTAGTCTGAATTAGACACGGCGCTATTGGCAGATACAACCATTCAGGTAGGCCTATCCATTCACAGACCTGGGTAGAATGGAGCAAGTTGGTTATAATACTGGTTCATAGAAAGTAAGCAATGGAAATCCTGGACCTCTCATCGCCTGGTAAAATGAATACATGTAATAAGTTCTAGCGGGTTCTCCCCATACATTACGGTCATTCAGAACTTGCATAGTGTTGCTTATGACCTGTTCAATGACAGTCGGTATGATCTGATGTGATCTGTTTAACCACAGTTAAAGTGACTTATTATTACAAAAATAATTGGTGATGTAACACAGTTAATTTTAGTGCTTCAAGTCAATAATGTCCAGGAAACATCACGAGATTTTCAAAATTCCTTTTTTGATATTCAAATGGGTACCCTGAAATACAAATATGTACCAAATAGTCCCTGCTAGCCGAACTTGCCCCATGGGGTGGCCGGACTTGCCCCGAGACGGGGCATGTTCGGCCACCTTGATGTGGTCACTTTTAGCAACAATTACTCCTATAAACACAGAGAAACGCTGTAGGAGTGATTGCGGACAGTTCCGCCTAACTTAGTCTTACATAAATATAAATTTTCTGAGATCAAACTAGATAAACGGTCTGGAAATTGTTATTTTTCTAAAAAAGGACCGGACTAGCCCCGGTCTCCCCTACTGAGCTAATATACTATCACGGTATAAAGCGTACTATATGTCTATATGCCAAAGATTGTGGAACATTGCATCTCGTTGTCTCAACATAAAATACGGGCGCTGAAGAGAAATCGCTTTACATGTCATTCAAATAAACTATAAGATATTCATTCTTACCGAAAATCTCGTTCAATTGTATCTTATAACTGCGAAACAGCAAAACAGTGTTACTTTCGTTATTTAACTTCGCTCAAGGTCATTTTATGTATGCACTGGTTACCCGCTGCGCTCACAGTATCGTAATTATTGTTGGGAACCAAGCCTATGCGATGTTCCACAATCTTTGGACATAGACATACTACGCTTTATACCTTGATAGTGTACATGGAGTTAGATAGACAATCGATATATATACGGTCCATGTAGTGTATTAGCTCAGTGACGGATTTTTTCTTTTTCTTTTTTTCCAAACACTGATACTGCCACCTATGGCCGGTATATCACGGAAAACTATGATCTATTTCCTTATTAATCTTGTTCCATCAATCTAATTTATTCAATTTGAAAAATAATTCTATGGACAATTTGTTGAACTTTTTTCAAATTTAAGTATATTATTACAGCTCAAACGTCTTTGTGTTTGTCCAACCTAATGAAAAAATATCAGCTATTAAATTATGCCAATGTTGTTGTTGTTGTTCATGTACTTCCCTCCAGTAGTTGTTGGAGCACTCCATCCACCATATGTAGAGGATGAATATTTGTTTTTCTTCACAATTAACACATTCTGTACAAACAATCAAAGCAAACGTCTTTTCTGATGTATATTTACGGGAACAAGGTAATGCGTACTTGTTCAAATGCGCGTGCGGCCTATAATTTGATAACTTGATCAATACTTATGTAACCCTTAAACAGTAACTTAAGAGGACCATGATATTTTTTTGCGTAGTTACAGGGTTAGCGTATTATATTTAGATACCCATTTTCGCTACAGCATGACTGGAGGTTCTTTACACGGGTAGTGATGATGCGTTCACAGTAGACTTGCGACCATCTTTCTATGTGCACCAGTTGTTGCCTGGAAAGTGATACTACACTCCTCAACTCGTCGTGTGTACAATCCATAATTGTCTGGATAAGCAGTCTCTCGTTCTGTGTGATGGTGGAGAACATTGTGTCATCTTCAATGATGTTTGCCAGTTTACGCATACTGTCTGTCCTTATATCTGTATATGCTGGACATCTGACGAGAAAGTGTTCTCGTGTTTCGTCTTCTAAATTGCAGAGCTTACATGTTGGCGAAACGTTTTCTTGGTTGAATTTGACAGCGTTACTCTGGAATATGTATGTGCCAGTAAGTATTCGTACTTTAATTTCTGCTCGTCGAACTTCATGTAGTTTGGGTGCTATAACTTTCCACAGGTTGTGGGGGTTGTTGATTACTGGTTTTTGTATTTGGATGTACTTGGTTGAGGACATCTTTGGTAGTTCAGATCCCCAGAGATTCTCCCAGTATGTGTTAGTAGCATTTTTTAGCGTTCTTTTCCATTGCTCTTTAGAGGGAACACTATGAATGAGCACCTCAGGTGTTGGGAGTTTATATTTGTCCAAAGCCCTGTATACATTTAAAATGAAGCTGTTGGTTTCAAAATCTATCATCGTTAGTTGACGTTTAAGAATTTTGTATTCTACAGAATCAGGAATTCTGATGATGTTCATAAATAAAGATAGGTAGTTACAGTCTAGGAGGAGTTCAACTGGTTTTCCTCCAAGTAGGGTATACACAGCAGCAGTCGGAGTCCTAGTAGGTAGTCCTTGTAAATGTTTGAGGATTTTCCTCTGATATCTTTCGAGTTTCAGTATTTCTGGTGATGAGATCTTCTGTACTTCTATGCCATATAGGAATCGTGGTACTACGCAGGTATTCCATATAGTTATTGTTACTAGGGGTGACATACCCTTTCTGGCGTGGAGACCAGGTCCTAACGCTGCATACAAGGTTCTTTGAGCCACTTTTAGTCGTGCGTCAATATCTACAGTGTTTTTGTTATTTCTATTAATACCAATAGGTAGGTGACTGTATATGTGTAAGGGAACTAACTCCTGTGATGAGTTAAATGAATCTTCCATGAATTGTCTCCCTTAAATGCTATAATATAAGTCTACATGATTGCTATGAAACGGTATGTCACTGCTCGAATTCCTAAAACTTGTTTACCAATATTTTTGGGGTGCGTTCTGAATGGCTTATGAACAAAACTGTTCTGAAAAGGAAGTAATAACAATAAGACAATGATAAGAAATTAAACGTTTAAGGTGGCCAATATGGTTAAGGGCAGTTGTTTTATTTGTTGAAGAAATATGCCACAAGCTAATTTCCCATCTTGAGAGCTCAGTAATTTCTATTTTTCTCCGTTAATGACACATTTCATGAAGTTTTTGGTGGCCATTGTTGTAATCACATGACTATTCTAGCTGTAGCACCTCGTCGATTGTAAATGGTTTTACAATAAAAAGTTAGCGAGTCACTTACATTAATTTTCTTTTCAAACACCCCTCTTACTTTAGCAATGGTCAAAATGTGACCAATTTGTTAATTTTGAAATTGTTTGCAAAGTTATTGACTGTTATTGATGTGCTGTGATTATAGAACTCCAGAAAGAGCTCTATTCTGTATTGTTCTGTCTGTGTTTCAAATTCATGAATTTACAAAAGTTACTGTAAAATAAATTAATATTCAATGGGTATTAATTTTGTGGGTGATTTCAGCAAGCTTTTATCATACCAGCATTTATATTAATGATGTACATGAAGACGGTTGTCCTAGAATTACGTAGCATTTTGTCATAACTTTTGTACTTAGGCATGTATGTTCACTAAATCTGTCAAAAAATCTACAATATTACATTAGAGGAGTACACTGGAAATTTTATCAACATGGAATTCCATGTGAATTTCCCGATGACACTAGCACAGATGCTTAAAACGTTTGAACATGCTCAGATCTGACGTTTAAACGGCACAAGCGAATCAAATGTGGTCGAGACTTTCAAAAAAAAAAATGGCAACATCGACGTAGACAATTAGGTGTAGATTCTCTATGCGTGATCTTACGGTACTGGTATGGGTCTTCGAACATTTTACAGGAGTACCAGTAGTTAAATGCTTGTAAGTTCTGCGTTCAATTTTGCCTCTGAAAAAAACTTCCCAACAAGAAAGGAGATTGATTTATCCTGTAAGTTTAGCTTACATTATCGCTGGGAAGGCGAAGGTTTGTTGACATGATCACAACTTCTGAGAACCGAGCAATCCATCACAATAAGTAACTATCAGGACACTCACTACAGAATATACATCTAACAGGGGCATATCCAGAAAACAAACTTCAGAAGAGGCTCGAAAACCCTTTAAAACCCATTTGGGTTGGGTTTTAAACATAAAAGTGGGTTTTATGTCAACCCTGCTGGTTGATGTAAGCTTGTATGTGTGGAGAAATGTTTAATTTCAAGCTTTGAAGTTTTGAACGTAAAACATCTACTCCTGTAGGCGGCCCCGTCTTGCAAGCGTATTTACATCAGGTACCCAGACATTCAAACTTTTGAGTATGCATAAAGAAATACGACAATTTTTTCTTTGTTGAATCGATGATTTGAATACTTTAGTAGGCGCAATACATAAATTTGATGTCATAGACAATGTGATTGTGCACAGTGTAAATGTTGGGTAATAAATGGTCTGGGCGGTCATAAAGTCCCAATTGACCTAAAGTTATATTATGGCAGTTTTTATTGCCTAGATTAAACAAATCTTTGTCTCATATGTTTTTCCACAGTGCAATGATTTAGAAGTAGATGTACTGTATATATTTTCTTCTTGTCATATTTTGTTTATTATGCACTGTTTTTAAGGCTTCAATAAAAGCCCTTTTACAACAACAGCCTTGTTTGCTTAATTCGTTTTACAAGCTAATCAAACCCCGAGTTTCACAACACAACCACTTTCTGGCAATAAAACATGATATATGATAGGCTGAACAGGTGGTTACTTCATACAGGTAACAATTAACACATAGTTTTATATGTTAATTTATTTCATCATAGGTAACATGTAACATGGTAATTAAAAAACAATGTGAGCACAAAAACATTAATCTACAAAATAACCGCAGTTCCAGATTAAAACATTAGCCATGAAATAAATCCTTTAAAAGCCATGAAATAAATCATTTCAAAGCCATGAAATAAATCATAAGTTATGAAATAAATCATTTGCTATGACATAAATCATAACTTATGAAATAAATCATTTGCTATGCAATAAATAATAAAATCTGAAATAAATCATTTGCTATGAAATAAATCATTGGCTATGAAATAAATCTTAGACTATGAAATAAATCATTGGCTATGAAATTAATCATTGGCTATGAAATAAATCATTGACTATGAAATAAATCATTGACTATGAAATAAATAATTGACTATGAAATAAATCATTGGCTATGAAATAAATCATTGACTATGAAATAAATCATTGGCTATGAAATAAATTATAAGCTATTTAATAAATCTTTAGCTATGAAATAAATCATTAGTAATCATCCACTCATGAAAATAATCATTAGCCACAAAATATCTACATCCAACTGAACATCAGTTTTAATCCAACCTCATACCATTCTGCTCGAATCAAGATGCATGAGTTTGTCTACATGGGATGAGTAAGGACAAAACAGTATGTACACTTGATTTTGAAATAAACATTATCATATACATTATTATAACATAGTACAACAGTATGTATTTTTTGTTTTAATATGATAATCAAACACTCAGAAATAAACTACCATAACAAAACTTTAACTCATATATAAATGAAAATCAAACATAACAACTTATAATAACTAGATATGAGGTATAGTATCCATTCAACTGCAGCATATATCTAAGACATGTGATCACAATTATTTCTATACAATATTCTCCAAAAAACTAAATTGGTAATAACACGGAGGTATATAAATAAATGTAATTCCTTGGTAATAACTAGTTCCATTTGCTACACCAAAGTATATCAGTTCTGTAGCCAAAGACAAAAGAGTAACATAGCAAATATTATCTAGGATCTATTTGAAGCATTTTTTACTTAAAAAACATTGAGGTAATTTCTCATAAATTCACAGAGACAAGTGTCTGTCCATAGAGAACACCAATACCTGCCAAGTTAGTTAAATCCAAAATAGGAGTGATCAAGCAAAAACTGTCGCAAGATGAACTTAAGTATGATTTAAAAGGGATTTAGATGCATAAACAAGGAATGTATTAATTCTAGTGGTTATGAATATTGGACAGAAGATCATAAAATGAATCAAATGTACCTTTGTTCAAAGTTGGGTGAACTTGGAAAACCAGAAATTACCAACGCAAATAGGAGTAACTCCACTTTAATAGCAGTACTTGGCAGGTATGGAGTACACCAAGGTCAAATGTCTACCATACATCTAGGTTGAATCAATAACAATTCATCCTTCACAAGAATTACAGATTTTAAAAAACAGTTATTTCATCATATTGAAATGTCAACAATAATACTGAGTATTGACAAACGGAATCTAACTGGTACTATATGGATAATATTCCATAACTGTCCATCAATCCACCAGACTATGTTTAAAGTTGAACACTCTAACTGAACAATAACAAAAACTATAGTGTGCCAATGATATTAACAAGAGCTATCACCGGACAGCACGCTCCACTATACTCAGTCACATGCTTTGATAGTGTAAAATTTATTTCTTTGATAGTGTAAAATTTATTTCTTTTTTCTAAGTCAAAAAGGGGCATAATTAGGTCAAAATGGTTGATGGAGTTACCTCCTCTTGGATATCTGTTGGGGTCATGATGGCGAACAAGTTTGCCAAGTTTCAAACCAATATGTCAATGGACTTCGAAAATATTTGAGGTGGTATGTAAACTTTAACCTTTTTTTCTAAGTCAAAAAGGGTCATAATTTGGTCAAAATGCTTGATATAGTTACCTCCTCTTGGATATAGGTTGGGGTCATGATGGCGAACAAGTTTGCCAAGTTTCAAACCAATATGTTAATGGACTATGAAAATATTTGAGGTGGTATGTACTCTTTAACATTACCATTACGCTGAAACTTTTGGAATAGTGGGGCTAAAAAAGGTGGGAACATTTGGTATAACCCAGTTAGGTGAAATCTAAGGTTGATCAATTAAATTTGAAAAAGTTTCAGTTAAAATTGTGTTTGTCAATATATAAATATGTACACTAAAACTGTCCTCATACGTCAGTGGTTAGTCAAGTTCCCAGGCTAGCAAATATTTTCGGACGAAAAAATATGATGATTGAACAAAAATGATTGACTAAGACATAAACAACAATATAAAGCGCAGTAATGAGTATAAATCAATGTTGATGCAGTATGTTCTTTTTTTCACAGGGAAGTCATTTTATCAAACAGCATCAATCTTGACTATATGTAGTCATCTTCCCATGAAACCTTTGTCTGTTGAAAGGCAAGCAATTTAAAAACAATCATGATTTCAACATTTAGTGCAAAAACAACTATATCTCCCTCCTAATAGAAGAGCATATTGGTAAGAACATGCAGCCTACGGTTGTACTGTCATACAATTTTATGACACAAAAATCACATATTAATTCAATCTGACATTTCCAGTCTGTTGTAAGACAAACAATTGAAAGTATCTTGATTATCACAATTTGTGCATACAAAGAAAATACAACATTAAGCATGAAAATTAACCCTTTTTACAATTGACATTATTCCAGAAGTCAATGAATACCCTTTAAATCAATTTTAACGGTATATCATAATCACATTGTCCAATGAATCGAGGTTAGCGTTCTCAACCGTATCCCCTTGAAAACCTTCGCCAAGCAGCCTTTGACAACCAATCAGGTGGAGTGATCACTGCTCTGGTGTAATGTTAACTCTATCACATATTCACACAGATATATAACAACACACGTCACAGACTTCCATGCCGACAGTTACAAACATGGTTTATACAATATAACTAGTTCACCTGTCATAGGTATGTATAGCTTGGCTATATTGACCTGATCCTGACCTTTATGCAAGAATATATTACAAGGTTCTTGCTTTGAATATATCAATTTCCGCAGGCAAATCATGCAATATCGGTATTTCAAATTTGAGTTTGTATTACATCTCGAGTTACATCGTGATACTCCCCTATTATGAAAACATACAATCAGTGTTGTATCGTAGTTAATATATTGTCTGTTAAATTATGTTAATCAAGAGGTCAGGCTCGTGTCAAATTGGCCAAGCTATACACAGGGTCAGATATCCATGAAGTACAAGTATGATCGAACACCAAGTATGAAGTTGGTGAACATATTTCATATCTGAAATACGTAGTTAGAATGGAAGTTAGATTTGTGTCCTACACAATCAATGGTTCAAGTTAATCATGCACAGATATTGTTCAGAATTGTGTCACCTAGGTGAATGGTATTATGCATGTTTCTCAGATTATTCAAACACTGGTAACTGGTCCCCGTGTTATCACAGTGTCACATGTCTATCATTCAGTACTAGTTCCCATTTGGACATAAGATTCGTCCGATGTTAGCGTAGAAAAACTGTCATCCATACTCATCATCTCCATACTGTAACCATAGAAACAAAAGATATTGTATATATCATGTACATTCCTGCATTTGATGTATTGTGTTTATGATGATTAGTTTGCAATGCCTTGATGTACTTCAAAGATATTAGAGTTTCAACCACTTTAAAGTAACAGACAGACGGAAGTCACTTTATGCCTTCACACCAGTAGATGCCGGGGCAATAAAACAACCACTCTTTGGGAAGAAAGGCAGACATTTAAATGACATAATTGCTTATATGATTTCAACTGTAAGACAAAATTGAAACTGATGATAAAACTATGGCAGACTTAACAGTATTTAGAACAAACACATACCTTCTAAGTTGAAGCTGCTCATTTTCACTGACTATTTTCTTCATTTCTGCTTGTTCTGTCTTCACTGCATCCAACCTATATAGTATATGTATATAAATAACTTGAATCAAGGAACAACACACTATTTAGCAAATCGTTTAAAAATATTAACACATGCAACCATCCTTATATCCCCAGCAAAAAGTAATTTTCTTTGGTCTTGTTTCTGGTTTCTTGACAGTTGATGTGTCAATGTTTAAAACTCAAACCTAAACTGCCATTTTCAAAGTTTCAAACAGTGTAGAATATCTAAATCAGTGTTATGTGAATCATGACAGATTGGCTGGTTACTCCGGTTCATTTGATATATCAATGCATCACAATATTTGTCTACTGATATATTGGAAATGCTGAGTTTACTCAGATCATATCAATGACAGCCATACCTGCCACCAAAAAAAAAAAAGTT
The DNA here is from genome assembly GCA_963678985.1 of Spisula subtruncata. Taxonomy (NCBI): domain Eukaryota; kingdom Metazoa; phylum Mollusca; class Bivalvia; order Venerida; family Mactridae; genus Spisula; species Spisula subtruncata. Next base: position 44,084,836 of record OY787670.1, on the reverse strand, counting down.
AAGTAACCAATTATTCTAGGGCTCTTTTCAGCTGTTAGGCCGCTCAAGCACCCTTTGACATTTCAACTTCCCCTGGTCATTTGGCTACATATGGAAACCTACACTCGTGTCTCCCTGGGGAGACTATTTCTCTCTTGTGGTGTGGCAGCCAACATCGATCCGCCGCGCCCAGGAATAGACACTGCCCTCACAGGTACCATTTTACACCATGGTGGTGTGAAGATGTGAGTCTCTCTCAGAGTAATTAACCAGTGGTCCAGAGGGGGATCGAAACCCGGACCTCTCGATCCCGAAGCGCGTGCCCTACCTCTAGGCCACCACTACCCACCAAGTTTAAGAAGAGTAACTGTATACAATATTGTAACTTACTGAGTCATCAGAGATGATGTGAGACTTCTTCGTTTCTCATCAGCTGAAGACGATATACTGTCTGCAGGCTCAGATACCATACTTCCTGTACACATCAGTGATGCTGGCTCTGAACTAACCTGTAATATGTCACTTATCTATGAGGGTCAAAATATGATGTGTCATATCAAAGTATGTTTTTTTAAACAATAAGCTTTTAAAAATGACTTTTTAAAAATTATCAAAATATGATTTTTAAAGTGACATATCAAACAGACATTTTCTATTCACTTTTGGCTTACATTATTGTTTCAATTCATGAAAATTGCATAGGTGTTTGCATTCAAAAGAACATATGGTTAATTTGATTTTTTGTTACGAAATCTGTGTATTTGATTATATTTAAACATTATCAAGGGGTATAACCTAAAGCATGGAGATTGGTGGTTTAAGTAAGACTTTCCATGGAGATTGGTGCCAATGGCCGATATTTTGATGTTTTTTGTCACTTGACGGACACATTTCCACCAAAGTAAGTTCGTTTTCTTGTTTTATATGTGGTGTGTATGCGATAACCACCTAGCCATAAGTTTAAGCCACCTATCGGTGGTCTGTTTTAGTCCGTCTGTGCAGCGATAAAAGTCTGAAAGAAGGGATGGTGACATCGGGTGTCCGCAGTCCGCATTGATTTGTATTAATTCTGACGTGTCTGGGGCATTCCGGAAGGTTTTTCTGTGTTTGCTAGGTACTTCATGCATGATTTTATGGTTAAAATACTGTTTCTGCTTATTTAGGAGGCTCCAAGTGCATATTTTTAACGTTTAAGACAATTTCATGGAGATTCGTCAACTTTAAGACCCTCTTCATGGAGATTTGTTATTATTTTGTAAACCATGTGTACTGGTATTATAAACATGGAAGTAATCTCTATTTTGTACCAATTTCAGGGCTACCGTCTTACAGAGGGTCTTGGCTTGGCGAGTAACATATAATTGGAACCAAATACAGTAACAACACCACCAGTCTTGAGTTTTTAATTTTTGATGTCCCCGCACTGCCGTATGAGAGCAGGACTTTTGCTCCGCACCTAAATGCATAGATGTGAAATGCAGCCGGGAATTAGTTTCAAGGGGGGGTGTTACCTTTTGTAAGGCTCTCGGGCAGATATTTTACCATGATTTAAAAAGACAACCCGCCCCTTCCCCGTGCTAAGGTTTTCAATTGACTGGTGCATTGTGTATCTGTTATGATATTCAGTTGAACTGACAAAAGGCCTAGAAGTAGCCGTCTTCTCTACAAGATGGATAGTATCTTCTTCGGAAAGGTGTGCTACAGGCCACATCAATTTGGTAGATTGTGGTTTCAAATATATTTGAAACACCCATCATTTTCTTCATCGCATTTATAATATAGAGGATTTGTAATCAGTTTTTATGCCCCCGTATCGATAGATCGGGAGGCATATAGTAATTCACCTGTCCGTCTGTCCGTCCGTCCGTCCGTCCTTCCGTCCGTTCGTCCGTCCGGCCAGGTTAACCCAAATTGACCGTTTCTTCTAGCATTAAAATGGCTTGCTACAAAGTTTTCAAACTTGCATGGATGTTGTATATGACCACTCTCCACGCGCCTGTATCACCTGACTCCATTTTGACCTTCACCTTGACCTAATTTTGGACTTAGACTTATTGAAAGGTAAAATTCTTGGTTAACCCAAATTGACCGTTTCTTCTAGCATTAAAATGGCTTGCTACAAAGCTTTCATACTTGCATGGATGTTGTATATGACCACTCTCCACACGCCTGTATCACCTGACTCCATTTTGACATTCACCTTGACCTAATTTTGGACTTAGACTTATCTCCACTTTAGTATTTTTACAATAAAATTTTGTCTGGAGCGTATCTTCAAAACTATTTAACGTATTGACTTGAAACTTGAAATATAAATAGATGGCAACTTGGAGAAGTGCATTGACAAAGAACCATAACTCTGTCTGTCTTAAATTTTGAATTATCTCCCCTTTAGTGTTTTTTATAGTCAAATTTTGCTCTGAGTATATCTTCAAAACTATTTAACATATTGACTTGAAACTTGGAATATAAATAGATGGCAACTTGGAGAAGTGCAATGACCAAGAACCATAACTCTGTCTGTCTTAAATTTTGAATTATCTCCCCTTTAGTGTTTTTAATAGTCAAATTTTGCTCTGAGTATATCTTCAAAACTATTTAACATATTGACTTGAAACTTGGAATATGAATAGATGGCAACTTGGAGAAGTGCAATGACCAAGAACCATAACTCTGTCTGTCTTAAATTTTGAATTATCTCCCCTTTAGTATTTTCAGAATCAAATTTTGACAGGAGTGTATCTTCAAAAGTGTTTAAGATATTGACTTGAAACTTGGTATATGAATAGATGGCAACTTGGAGAAGTGCAGTGACAAAGAACCATAACATCTGTATCACCAGATCACACATGAAGTCGATCAAGGCACTGCTTTCAAATGTGGCATTACTCGTTTACCATCATAAGCCCCTTATAGTTCAAAGCCATGTAACACTATCAAACATTTTAACTGAATAATGGCCCCTGATTGACTTAGCTTTTTATGGACATGGCTTCCACGGGGGCATAAGCGTTTATTGAACGCAGTCTTGTTTTGATCAGTATTCTTTCAAGCACTTACTTACAATCCACAAGGAACCAACAACTTCTCAACATGTGGAGTAAAACCAGCATTGACAAATTGAAGCAACTGGGAATCAAACCAAGATTGCTTGTTACAAACACTGTGCGTTAATCATTGCAGCAGTTTTATAAGTGGCAGTATATTGTTGGTCAATGTTCAAAACATCACAATGAAACCTCACTTATCCGACCACCCTTATTTATTTTAAAACATACTTATCATATCTGTTTATATATTAATAAAGGCTTATTTAAGAGTTGGTTATATTATAAATCAAAAGTACAACATGTAATCATGTGAATTGACTTCGAACTGGAGGTTTTTATTTTGAGGTGGTCTTTAAGTGAAGTTTTACTTTTTGTTACATTCATAAGAGTGAAATTTCAATAATCTCTCTCGTCTCTATGATGCATTCATCTTGTTAAATGCATCGTACCATTGACACTTATTTTGAATGGTTCCTGTGTTTTTGCTAAAGAGGCAGTATGAACACAGTGTGGTGTTTCCATGTATATGGGCGAACTGCCCTACAGACATTCGTTCTTAAACGTACCTGGTGTACAGCTCAGGTACATGCGAGACTACTTCTGGGTCACCTTCCAAATAGATCATGTCTAGTTGGGTGGGAAACACGGAAAAGTGTTCCATGAATAACTAAGTGCACCGGCCGAGGTTCGAACCAGGGACCTATTGATCAGTAGTCAAGCGGGCTTTCCGCTCGACCACAGTGCCACCCTAGTAAATACTGTATATACTATTTATAAAGGGGTCATTCCTGAGAGGTCATAGTAGACCGATGGTCACTTATTGTGCAATCAATATAGTAATAATTACGTCAATTTGTTTGATGTTATTATTTACAAATTGTAGTTTTAAAGGTTCATTAGCGAAGAAGGTCAACTTTATAAAGGCAGTGTGATCTGATGCTTTGTGAACCAAAATGTTCCAGGAAGAATCTTAACAAAGAATACAACCAGAATCTGTGCTATTGGAACTTTCCAACAAAACAAAACAGACATTGATGTGCATCATTTCATGTTATTTTATTATTTTATAGAATCATAACCTTGAACATGTATTAAAATACGTGAATAAAATGTTATCATGAGACTTTACTCTATATTTATTTTCTTTTATTTTCTGGCTTTTCACTGGGGTTCTTCGGATCGATACAAATGACAAGGTGGTGCTGAAGTTAATAGTTTTCTTTTTGATGACGAATATCTAAATGGTAACGGCGTATTAAGTGTTTAAATTGCGACACAAAGCTTCCTAGTTACACTTTTATTAGGCAATGAGATTTTATTAAAATTTCTTTTTCGTTTTCTTTTCTGCCACTTCCTCCTTGAACGAAGTATCGTCTTTTTGGTACGTTTTCTTCAAACCAGGAGTCTGAAAAATAAATAGAAACTACATTTGTAATCAATGAAGGTAACACACTATGCTGCAAAACATTTTAGAACAGAATACTTACATTGATTTAATTCTCCACAGTTCGGGTCTTAAAGTTGATGAATCTCCATGAAATCGTCTTAAACGTTAAAAATATGCACTTGGAGCCTCCTAAATAAGCAGAAACAGTATTTTAACCATAAAATCATGCATGAAGTACCTAGCAAACACAGAAAAACCTTCCGGAATGCCCCAGATACGTCAGAATTAATACAAATCAATGCGGACTACGGACACCCGATGTCACCATCCCTTCTTTCAGGCTTTTATCGCTGCACAGACGGACTAAAACAGACCACCGATAGGTGGCTTAAACTTATGGCTAGGTGGTTATCGCATACACACCACATATAAAACAAGAAAATGAACTTACTTTGGTGGAAATGTGTCCGTCAAGTGACAAAAAACATCAAAATATCGGCCATTGGCACCAATCTCCATGGAAAGTCTTACTTAAACCACCAATGTCCATGCTTTAGGTTATACCCCTTGATTATACTAACTACTTTCATCAATAGAGCGTTAAATGTGATACAATATATAGAGAATAATGGGTTAGTGCTGTGGATGAGTAAGTTTATCTGGCAAGGTGGAGAAATTTATTGGCTGAGAGGTGTAGGCGATAATTTCCGCCACCAACCAGACCTGGTCACTACATTTGCTATAAAAAGGGAATAAAAATGCATATATTTAGTTACAGTTTAATTAATCTGCGCGTAATGTAGCGTTTGTTCAATGATGTCATGAAAAAACAACAATGTCGAACATCTTCATAACGTCATGTTCACGCAGGTAAGTCGTAGAAGAATAATTGATCGACCCCAGCTTATTTTAGATAAGAAAACATCACCCTTGAGTACGGAATTTCAGCCGGCCACTCCACTTTAAGAAGAAGTCTGAGCACATGATCACATGACATGATATAGCAAAGTTTATCAGGCATCCCTTTACCGAAAGTGACTGGATAAACCCTTATAAGTCATCATGTCTTAAATACAGACACATCCAACTATAGAATCACAACATTGTTGCCATGGTGATCGAGGAATCTTACCTTAAAACTTCTCATGTATTTTTTTATTGTTGATTTTGTAAATCTGATTTCCTTCTGTAGGGACTCAATGTGTGTCTGTAGGTCAGCAAATGATCTGCAAGTAACAATTAACTACATATAGACAAACAGACAGTGTGCTGAAATTGCCTCGAACTTGCTACACATGTTAACCACCAATTTCTGACAATGGAAGCAAGACACAACTCCATCCTACTTTTTCGCAAGAATTTTGGCCCCTTTTTAACTTAGAAAGATAATTAATGGTTGAGTTTAGTGTAAAAGATATTAAAGAGGCGTTCCCTATAACTTCGACCGTTCTTATTGATATAAAACATACTAGACGTTAATCAGAATTACAAATGCTACAAAAACACCAAATTTCACCCAAAAAATCCAAACAATTATCAAAAAATTAATGAAAATATATTTCCATAACAAGTGGATTAGGTGGATTGGGTCGCCTTTAGTACTACCTGATTAAAACAAGAAAAGCCATTTTTCTACGAATCGGACGACATTGACTAAAATGGAAAAGACAAATACACGTTTTGAAATAATTATTTTGATGTAGATCTATATAAGTTGATATTCGAGTTGATTAAGAACAAAATAGTACATTATATTCATTTCGTTGAGATGATATGCATGTTAAACAGAAGAAATCAACGATATCATATTTTGTCATCTCCGTTGCGGCTGTTTCGTTTAACAATGTCCGTTTCGGATTTTAATCACACCGTTCTGTGGTTGTTGTTGTCGAATAAAAGGCTGGAAGCGATTTATTATTTTAGAAATTTAAAAATATTTTGATCATTATGGAGACAACTTTCGGCATATGTTCTTCTTACATGTTAAAACAATTAAGTGTTTTATTTTCATTTATGTCATTAAATGCGATAGGTATTAATAATATGCAAGAAATAGGGAATGCCTCTTTAAACTGAGTTTATAAAATATTTCATTTTTACAAGGACAAGAAATCAGATGAGTGTCTTCAGTGTTCTTTTTTAAGTAGCAGTATAATAATGAATACACTCCTGTCTCCCTGGGGAGACTATTTCTCTCCTATGGTGTGGCAGCCAACATCGATCTGCTGCGCCCAGGAATAGACACTGCCCTCACAGGTACCATTTTACACCATAGTGGAGTGGAGTTGTGGGTCTTGCTCAGAGAAATTAACCAGTGGTCCAGAGGGGGATCGAACCCGGGACCTTTCGATCCCGAAGTGCGCGCCCTACCCCTAGGTCACCGCTCCCCCCATATAATAATATATTCCCAATCATTGGCCATAGCTTCCATACAATCACTGTTAACTATATGCATACAAAGTAACAATTGTATGGGTGCCGTGGCCTAGATGTATTATGCATGCTTCAGGATTGAGAGGCCCTGGTTTCAACACTCGTCCGTACCACTGGTTAATTTCTCTGAGCAAAAATAACCCACATGCTCCACTCCGCCAAGATATAAATTGGTACCTGTGAGGACAGTGTCTATTCCTGGGCGCAGCAGATCAATGTTGGCTGCCACACCCACAGGAGAGAAATATTTTCCAGGGAGACTCAAATGTAGGTTTCATTAGGTAGCCCTATGACCAGGGGAAGTTAAAATGTCAAAGGGTGTTTGAGTGGCTGAACAGCTGAAAACAGCCCTCGGAAATTGGTAACTTCCTTTAACTTTAAGAGTATCAAATAAAGCAAACATGAAGAATAGACATATTACATACCTGTGCCACTGTAGGAAGTGGTTATGTACTTGTGTCAGCAACAGTTTACAATGTGTAGTCCATAGTTTGACAGCATCATTGTAAAGACGTGTTAACTGTACTCTGTAATATACAAACATGGTTGTAGCTTGTTACAAACAACAGATGTTTATAAAACATGTATGCACCTATGGCAGCCTAATTGTGGATCATAGAAGTTATTTCAAAAGTTTATTGTATTTATATACCACTCGAGCACAATCTAAGTTATAAAATATCGTACAACATTTTCAAGCAATGCAATGATCAGTCAGACGAACTCAATAAGACTTCAATCAGAACTACGTAGGTGTTCTCATTATTGAGGTGTGCAGTAAAAATATGGAGCCTTGACAGTTTGGCTCTAATACCCTAGCAACCTTAAATATGCTCATCGGTGTCCAAATATAACGATGGACTAGTATACAACTTATATATTCTAACCTTTAATCCTAACGCAAAGGCAGTTGCAGACATCAAGGTTCTACTGTATTTATAAACACAAGTTTGGAACCACATACCTGTCAAACTTTTGTAACTGTTCTTCGTGAAACTCAAGACGTCTGCGTTTCTGTCTGCCTGCTACTAAATCTCTCTTCTGTATTGCTTGTTGTAACAGACGGGCAATTTTCTTTTGACTGAAATTGATTTCAAGACATGCTTAAACATATCTTAAGAGGTCTTAGGTATCGAGAAATAGCTAGTACAAAAATAGGAATACTAGTAAAAGAAAAGGGCAATAACTCTGGAAAGCTTGATCCAAGCAATAAATATGTATGATAGATTATATTCTGTGTTAAGCATGCAGTGTGAACAATTTCACATTTACAGCCTTTTTGAAAATGGTAAGAATTAAAATTTAAATCAATGACTGTGAATGCCCAACCACCTGCTCTGAAGATTTATTGTTTACTTGACTGGCACCTTTACAAAGGTAAGACTGTACATAGATGCCTCAATACCTCAGTTGTAAGTGCACTTGCCGCCTAATCTGACCACCCGGGTTCAAATCCGAGTTGAGAGACTCATATCGTCCCTTTGGCGCAACAAGGCCCTATCTCACATTTTTGACAAAATCACTTTTTTGCATAAAATGACCCAGAATCCATATTCCTATTTAAATTTGAAAGTAAAATTCCAATTATAACCCCTTAAAAATTACATTTGTCAAAAGGTTGTATCTCATATCAATGCGTTTTGTTTGGCGCAACAAGGCCCTATCTCAACTATTTTACTTACATCTTGGTGGGATACTTTGGTGAAACATGTTTGTATCTCATGTAAGAGTACTGTATGATGATGTACTTTTAAATTAACAGTCTATTGTGCAACATACATTATAGTAAATATTTTATAGTGTGAATATCATATCTAAAATCTAGCTGAAAATATTTCAGCAATTATGCATATACCAGTATAACTTGTTGTTCACTATGAAACTTCTTTGATTTCAATACTAGTACATAATGAAGTAATTTAGTCCTAACTGAGAAGTAATTCACTTTAAGAAACTAAATACAAACTTATAGAAATGATAAAAATACCAGATTGTTTTACAAGGGTTTCATTTGACCCTTTAATTCACCATTTGACCCTTGATATTTTCTTAAAAGTCACATTTTACGAGTAGTAAAAACCCTAGGATTCTGACAGAAAAGTAATTTTTCTTCCCAGTGGTTGGTATTTCCATAATATTTGGATTAATTAATGGTGTAATCCAGTATATTTTGACTATTAAATGGTAAATTCTTGTTTAAAATGATCAAGCAGAGTTTTAGCTTGACTTATGAAAGAAAAAGAGAACCTAATATACTGTCAATTAAGTGTGTGTCAGTGTCCACATTGCATTACTAAGATAAGTTTTTACAATCCTTAATAACCCCATACTTTAACAGACATTCAACACAAACTTTGAATACTTGTTTATGATCAGAACCACCATTTAATTTGCTATGAAGGCCTGTTACACTGGCTCCCCTAATTTTGGAGGAATATGTCCCCTTTTTACGTAAGAACAGCAAAAAAAGATTAAAGTTTTGAATACTTAAATATTTTCAGTAATATTATTAAAAGATATGCAACTCAAAGTGAAAGTATCAATTGATTTATTTCTAATATTTACTATTTCATGACTACGTTGTCTGCTTTAAATTTTCACTTTTTACCCCCAAAAATTCTTTAAGTGAAAAGGGCTATAGCTCTGTCTAAATACATTCTTCAGTTCTGGGATGCAAATCTGATTATTTAGTGGAATATTTGACTGTTGACTGTTTGACTTAAAACATAATTCTCTTATTATGTTTAATGATGTCAGGGTGTAATTTTTTTATAATTTTCCTTCTATTGTATACCCATTAAGATATCTACGTGTGATTTTTTTTTAAAAATACCATCAGTTAAGAGTGTAATTACTTTTTTATTTCCCTACCCCTAGGGTAAAAATGTTCTGCAAAAACAAATGATTATTAAGTCAATCAAAAGTATAAAAATTTATGAGATAATAAATAATGAATGTATAATAAAAATGTAACCCTACCCCCTTTAAAATTAAGGCAAAATGTTTGTCTATTTGCACATAAGTTACAGTACCATATTGATAAAATTTAATGCCATAAAATATTAACCAAACCATTGGCAGATCTGAAATGTTCTCAAAATTAACTTAAATGATGTATGAATAAGGTATTTTAAGGTGTTACCATGCCGTTTTGAAAATAGACATCTCAGAAATCCGTAGTTAAACCTGATTTTAAAGCGACTAAACTTGGATGTTTTAAGCACAAAACTATGTTTCACAAATCTTACAACTTACATTATGATCAAAGGCGCTATTCATGAAAACTCCCAAGCATGTTTTGCCATCCATTAATTAGGTCAAAACTTTTCCTCACTACGCTGTAACAATGTTGTATTAATATTTAGCTGCGTTAGTTAGCCATGCAATAGATTTTAGGGGTTTAATAGGTAATAAACCAGATCAATAAGTCTAGATTCGTTTATAAATGTTTTTTGTCAGTCAAGCCAAAAAGGCCTTTTTAAGAGAGCTTTTTGATAAATTTTGCATTTACCAACTTGAGTTTAGTCCCTACACTATTTACCACATATAAATTCCTATAAAGTAAGAGAAAATTTTCAAAATAAATACTTTTCTCCAAATTACACTTTAAAAACATGTTGTGAAGCCAAAACATTGTCTAAAAAACAAAAAATAAAGAAAAGATTGTTAAAAATATTTTGGCTCTAGTGGGGTTTGAACCCACACCTATAGGAAATCTGTTAATTTACCATACAATTAAAATTTACCATACAATTAATGAACTTGAGGAGATGTTAGACCCTGTTAACATTGAGTTATAAGATAATACTGGTGATACTTCAGAAGTTATCATATGTATACTGCACAAAATTGACTTTTATTCCAGTATCTAAGTTTGACAAGTAATTACGAATTGTAAGCAATACAAAAGGTCCCTTCCGGTTTAAACTGATTTTCAATGATTCTGTTGCCATGGCAAACACATTTTTGTCATAAGCAAAAATAAAATAGATGTACATAATGTCTTTAATGCCACCTTTATATACTACTTACACGCAAAGTTTCATAAACCTCACTTGAAAACTATTTGAATTACCGGTGTAACGGTCAGATAAAATGGGCCGGCCCGGTTATTCCCCTCTAGTCCTTTTCTTCCCCCACCCCAGGCCTATTCTTCCCCCACCTAAGCAATGTATATTTTCAGGTATTACTGATTATAATGCTACTTTTGATTAAATTAATGTTGTTTCAACCTGAAAATGTGGTTTATTTGTTCTTGAAGTGACAAATCTGTTAAAACGGTTTGATCAAGATTTGGTTCATTATTGCCATTATTTTGGTCTTATTTTATCCCCCGCCTAAGTAAAGTTAATATGATGAGGGGGAAGAAATGGCCTAGTCTATTTTATCCCCCACCTGAGTATAGTTAATACGATGATGGGGGAAGAAATGGCCTAGTCTATTTTATCCCTGCCTGACTATAGTTAATATGATGATGGGGGAAGAAATGGCCTAGTCTATTTTATCCCCCACCTTGGTATAATTAATACGAAGATGGGGGAAGAAATGGCCTAGTCTATTTTATCCCCCACCTGATTATATTTAATACAATGATTGGGGAAGAAATGGCCTAGTCTATTTTATCCCCACATTAGTATAATTAATATGACGATTGGGGAAGAAATTACCTAGTCTATTTTATCCCCCACCTTAGTATAATTAATACGAAGATGAGGAGGGAATTGGCCTAGTCTATTTTATCCCCCACCTTAGTATATTTAATACAATGATTGGGGAAGAAATGGCCTAGTCTATTTTATCCCCCACCTTAGTATAATTAATATGAAGATGGGGTAAGAAATGGCCTAGTCTATTTTATCCCCCACCTGAGTAAAGTTAATATGATGATGGGGAAGAAATGGCCTAGTCTATTTTATCCCCCACCTTAGTATAATTAATACGAAGATGGGGGAAGAAATGGCCTAGTCTATTTTATCCCCCACCTGATTATAGTTAATACAATGATTTTGGAAGATATGGCCTAGTCCATTTTATCCCCCATCTTCATATTAATTTTACAAAGGTGGGGGATAAAATAGACTAGGCCATTTCTTCCCCCATCTTTATATTAATTATACTCAGGTGGGGGATAAAATAGACTAGGCCATTTCTTCCACCATTTCCCTATTAATTATACTAAGGCGGGGGATAAAATAGACTAGGCAGTGCCGTACCCAGACACGAATTTTAGCCGAGGCAGACTTGGGGCTGGACATGACCGTAACTAGGAATTTTCCAAAGTGGTGCGAAATCGGGTCTTGATTGGGTGACGGGGTCGTCCAAATTCGTTCTGTACATGCTATTTTGAATATTTCAATGTATTTTGCGAGCGAAGCGAGCCAGAAAAAGGGACTTTTTGTTGAAGCTGACACAAATTTAATTTATGGCAAATATGCACTATTTGTCCGAGCCCACACACATTTTTTTCCACATGATATTATTAATGCTCGTAAATTATTTGGCGAGCGAAGCGAGCCACAAAAATGCACTATTTGTATCAGTCCACACATTCCGTTCTCTACATGAACTTGAATGGTGATAAATTATTTGGCAAGCGAAGCGAGCCAGAAAAAAACTATTTGTACGAGCCACCACGAAATTCGTTGTCTACATTATATTATTAATGGGCATTAGTTATTTGGCGAACGAAGCGAGGCAGAAAAAATGCAATATTTGTCAGCACAAACTCGCGTGGTGTGATTAATCCTTAAAGATGCATGATTTGCCCTAGCTCACACAAACTCGTTCTCTAAATGGTATGATAAATCCTCACATTATTTACCCGAGCTGCATGCCACATGAATTCGTTCTCTACACGAACTTATGAAGCATTGATGTTATGTGACAAGCAATGCGAGCCAAAGAAAATGCACTGTTTCTCCAAGTTGCATTTCATGCAAACCAGTTATCTACATGATATTTTAAACGAGTAGTTATTTGGCAAGCGAAAAGATCATGATTTCTTTGAGGTTCAGGTAGCACAAACTACTCTCTACATGACATTCTTAAATATGTGTTCAATTCATTTAGCGAGCGAAGCGAGCCGAATTTATTTTCAAATGTAAAACATTGCACTTCAAACCAGGAACACTTAAATTGGTGTAAAAGGGGTACGTTTGCACCCGATGCAATCCTTAGTTATGACCATGTAGTGGTCCGATGTATTTGTTAACCTAGAACGTTTCTGAAAGCACGCAATTAAACCACCGAATACACTTTCAACATTAACAAAATCAGAAAAGTAGAATAGCAAAGCTAGCTAGATAAACATTATTTATATTATTTGAACACCATGCCAAAACATATTCTGTATTTGATAGTATTCACTTAGATTTATCTATGAAGCCTTCTTATTGATTATAGTCACTGATACAGCTGTTGTGAAGGCGAAGCCAGCTAGAAAAAGCATTATTTTCTAAAGAGCACCATTGGCGACAGGATCGTTTTTCTATTCGAGACACCTTTCATCAGCATATCCTACGAACTCGAAGGCTGCACATTTGTGTTAAGGGGAAGCTTGAGCGATTTGATGGCAAGTAAATTAAGAGATCAATATCATGCTCCATGGGAATTTTATAACAAATTCATCTGTTACATTCTTCGGTCCCTTGTTTTGGTATTGAAACGGAACATCATGAACATTCATAGCAATTCTCAAACAAGAGCTCAAAGGAGAAAATACTTATATGCACATGCTTATACTCTTAAATGTGTAGCCCACCTCAATATTAAATTGATTGCAAACAGTACCATGCGAGCGTAGCGAGCGAAAATTGGCATATTAACTATTTTTACTCACAGAACATTGACCTGGATTGCGGCGATATTAAGGGGATGGTGTGCCGGTGCCACTTGCTTTCTATATATAATAACAGGAAAGTGTCCGGTATACTACCATTAAGGTGCAAATCTAGTGCCTCAAGTTGCACAATGGGTACTACCATTAAGGTGCAAATCTAGTGCCTCAAGTTGCACAAAGTATACTACCATTAAGGTGCAAATCTAGTGCCTCAAGTTGCAATATGTATACTACCATTAAGGTGCAAATCTAGTGCCTCAAGTTGCACAATGTATACTACCATTAAGGTGCAAATCTAGTGCCTCAAGTTGCACTCTTTGTTTATAACTTGCGACAGCTCGTAATATTTTTTATTATTCAGGCATTTTATTTTACATAGAAGTTGAAGACGAAGTTTGAACCAAAAGGTTAGGTGTGCAAATTTTAGGCGAGACAGCTGCTAACCTAGTGCCTCAGAATAAATTGCCTCATTGTTTATTACATGCGACAATTTGAGACATTTTATTTTAAATATATTCAGGGATATTTCATTACATGTATATATTAATAACAAAAAGAATGTTTGGTCCGCAAATTTTAGGCGAGGCAACTGCCTCGCCTGGCCTCAGTGTAGTTACGGCGCTGCTAGGCCATTTCATCCCCCATCATCATATTATCTCTACTCAGGTGGGGGATAAAATGGACTAGGTCATTTCTTCCCCCATCATCATATTAACTCTACTCAGACGGGGGATAAAATAAACTAGGCCATTTCTTCCCCAATCATTGAATTAAATATAATCAGGTGGGGGATAAAATAGAATTAGGCCATTTCTTCCCCCATCTTTATATTAATTATACTCAGATGGGGATAAAATAGACTAGGTCATTTCTTCCACCATTTTCCTATTAATTATACTAAGGTGGGGGATAAAATAGACTAGGCCCTTTCATCCCCCATCATCATATTATCTCTACTCAGGCGGGGGATAAAATAGACTAGGCCATTTCTTCCCCAATCTTCATATTAATTTTACAAAGGTGGGGGATAAAATAGACTAGGCCATTTCTTCCCCCATCTTCATACTAATTATACTAATGTGGGGGATAAAATAGACCAGGCCATTTCTTCCCCCATCATTGTATTAACTATACTCAGGTGGGGGATAAAATAGACTAGGCCATTTCTTCCCCCATCTTCGTATTAACTTTACACAGGCAGAGGATAAAATTTACCAGTCTATATCTTCCTCATCATAATTTTTTGGGTGGGGGAAGAAGAGGCCTGGGGTGGGGGAAGAATAGGACTGGCGGGGGATAAAACTGACTGGGGGAAGACGGGGCCTGTTACTTGTAACGGTCAGTTTTATCCCCCGCCCAGTTTATCCCCCGGGGGATAAAACTGACTGGGGGAAGACGGGGCCTGTTACACCGGTATTACAAGATCCAGATTTTGAAGTATTTTCTATATTTCCGTATCCATAGCAACCACAATTTTTGTCTGAATCAAAACTACATTTGGAAATTAATATCCTTGTTGGTCATTATAATTACATACAAAGTTTGAATAAAACTGTTTGAATATGTTTTATACTTCAGAAAATATGAGTCTAACAAACTTTCGGTACTATTATTTGTTGGCTATTATGATTGTTCCCTTTTTCTTAAAAAGGTCCCAAAAAAGGATTCTTGCAAAATATTTAGTCAAAAATGTGTTGATAGGTTGAGCTTCATTGTTATTGTGTTTATAAACTTCATAACAAATTGCATTTCATTAACAAACGTAAATGAATCTCTAAAAGGTATTGAGATACAACCTTGTTGCACCAAACACTTTGATAATAATCTTAAATTTATTTGGTGCAACAAGGTTGTATCTGGAAAATTGATCAAAATCTCTTTTATAGAGTAGTTTTGTTGTATGTATTATGTATCAACTTAAATGTCATGTTTTATTGAAGTAAATATCAGAAGCCAACACTAGTTCATCAATTTGTTACAAAATAATAAAGTTAATTCCTCCTCCTGAAAAAAGTGAAAAACTGAGATAGGGCCTTGTTGCGCCAAAGGGACGATATGCTGACATATTTCAGAAGAAAGCTGACTGATAAATAAAGGCAATACTCGGTATGTTAAAAAAGACCCTGCATAAATGCAATCTGTCTAAAAGAGGACGTAACTTACCATTTGTTTCCATGTACACAACAATTCAGGTACAATTTACCCCCACTATCTGTTTTTGTGTTCTGTATACGATTCAGGAATGTACTGCAGTTGTTAATTCTGGATTTCAACTGAAATATATACACATTCTAATATGACCATTTTACCTAATATATAGAAAAGAACAAACATATAATACTACCAAGTATTCAGACCTGGAAAATATGTGGAAGATAGCATCGAAATGAGAGATCACCGTGGCATCATCTATCCATATACAAAGTTGAATGAATTAATAAATAAGCCTGACACAAATATTCTTACCCTAAAGCAAACACTGGTTCATTACTTGTGAATCTGTTAGTCTGAAACTTGACTAACCACTGATCTAATAAGATGCAGATAACCCACTGGTGGGTAAATTTGCATATACATGTACTCTTTAAACAGGAGCTTCCCTAGACAGATCAAAACAATAACAGCAAGTCTTGCTTATTAGGCAGATGACTTTCAAGATCAACTTTTGTTACTCTCTCTTGCAGTATTCATATAAGAAATTAACTGTAACATAACCATGCAATCAAAGCTGGGTAAGTTTGTTGCAACAATTAAAGTGCTTAAAAGTTTTCCTCCAAAGGATAAATTATGGATAGAAATCTAGAAATGTTGACAGGAAGTTGTGTTTACTTATTAAGATATTTTAAACTCAAGGTAGAATACAAACGTAAATATATAAATCTTACATCTTCAATAGAGAGACCATCTGTTGTGGTGACACATTGTACCGCACCATTCTCCATGATAGCTTTATGTATATGTCTCAAATCTTTGATCCGATCACGATATAGTTCCACTTCCATCTGTAGACGACTGACCAGCACATCCTTCCAACGTCTGGTTATATAAACATGCACAACATACAGTAAGAGCAAGGATTAAACAATACTATTATACAAGCATTCAGGAGAACTGTTACATTTATGGATGACACAGTGGTCAATGGTGGGTAACACTCTAGACACTGATCAAGGTCCCGGGAGAGAATCTCGGCTAGGGCACTTGGGTAATGACTGAAAGTTTCCCACCGAGCTGGAGATGAACATGTCGCAACCCCTGAGGTAGTTTTGTCTGCATCGGTGGTATACACTGCATGGACAAAGTAAATTACCAAGGAGTGTATTTAGAGATAGCTAGTGTAACACACCAGTCCCCGATCTCCCAAACCATCTCAAACTGAGCTAAATCTCATCTCAAATTTTGCCATGTGTCGTTTGGATAATTTACATGCAGGGACGGATGGGGAATTGGCATCACAAACAGCAAACACTAGTCCTACAGTCTATTACAGTAAATTGAAACATTTCTAACTTAACTTCAGGTTTATCTTTATTTCAGACTCTGGTTTAGGCAAAATCTCAATTTGAGATGAGACTTCTACTTGAGATGCTACGAGAGATTGGGCGCCTGAATTCCTTGTAACACACAACTTTCTCAGATGTCTTTATTATATATTATTATTATTATTATATTATATATTCTGAGTTCAAATCTTCCTGGGGCAGTGGATTATAGTTAATAGTTTGTAACAGGGAAACCTCAAATCTTGCTAATTCCAAATTACATCTATTCATTTGATACAAAGTTAGAATCTTAATGATATTAACATACTCAGTTCTCTGAATGATTTTCTCAAACAGTTCTTGTGTTAGACAACCCATTTGGATATTCCTTTGTACGTAAGCAATACTATCACATATTGATTTGGCAACTTTATGGTCCTCGTCTAAACTTATCTCAGAATTCTTGAAATCTCCAGGAAATACTGTAAAATAACAATTTTAATATTGATTAGATACATGTATGATTAAACAACCAATATCCAGACAAATTCGAAAAATTAAAAACTTGAAACAAGCTTTATATATTGCCTTGATAATTATTCTCAATTAGATTTGCAAAAAGCAATTTGATTATATCACGTTGAATTGGTTTGAGGGCTAAAAGTTTTGGTTGAATATAATCGAGTACATCACCCAGTGCCGGTACATACATGTATTACCTCCCTTGTCCTTGCACATTCTAACTTTATTATCTCCCTTTTATTCACTCAGTGCGAAGATACCACAACAGCTACCCATTGCTTTAAGTTGTATGTTTTTCTCAACTTTACAATAGCTAATTAATGCTACCAGGCAGTTACAAAATAAGTAAGTGCTTTTGTGAAGCACGGTTATTCATAATCCTTTGCTAACGTTTTTTTATGTCATGGAGACTACTTCTTCAACACCATTTAGATATGCTGTGCCAAATAAGTTTTCCACTAGCATGTTAATTGACCACTGCATGCTAATGTGAATTAAATTAAGGTAGAATACTGTTGCATAGGAAAGTACTACATTTATGAACCTATCTCCATGAAAATAAAAATGGAGCAAACACAATTTGTCTAACATTTGGACAAGCAAATGTATTTAATGACACACTGCAAACCTTACCACATAATGGCTGGTTGTACCAGAGCTGTTTTTCTTCAGGCATAATACATTGTTCTACAGCGGTGGACCTGATCATTACAAGTGGGGTAGTTTGACTCATTCTGGGGTAGTCTACGATAGTCTCAGTTTCTGATACAATATCACGTAGCAGACATTCCTCATAGTGTACCAACTGATCACGTGGTGGGATGTTGGTTTCTGTATAAATCTCCTGCTGAACATCAGAATAACTGAAATAGCATGGAGGTTATTGTCACTGTGTGAGTCATTGAAGTTTAAAATCATGTACTTTTTTATAAAATGAGAATATTTGAAGCAATGGATACTAACAAGAAGAGCTGTCTATATGGATAGCAAGCAACTACCAGTATAAAAGCCTTTAGAATGTTGACACTAATTTCATTTGATTATTGTTTCTGTTGCTATCTGAAATCGACAAAAATGTCAGCTTTAAACTTCTAAATTCCCATAACAATTTTAAACATTTGATCATTACATCTTTTATTCTTTACTTACACACAATCATGCCTCAGATACAATCGGAAATGTCTCGCTGATGTTGTCGAGAAAACATAGACAACATGTCGTGACAAAATGTCGTCTGCTGCAGTGAAGAATGTGTCAAAGGTCATAGACTTGTTGGGATCACCTTCCAACAGACGTTTTAATATTTCTGTTATAGCTTCCTTCAACCACCTGAAATAGGAACATTTTGGTTATTCTTAGATGCACTTTAACTATTGTCACACATTCAAATATGAGAACCATTAAGGTATTCATTCATTTATCTGAAAAGCTGATTTTTATAGATCCACATAATATATGTATTTGGACTTCTAAGCCTAAACAGTTTTGCCTCAAATGCCATGGAAACCTGTTTTTCAGTCAAGGCAAAACGATGGTATGCTAGTGAACAATAGATGTAACAACTGGCAGATGTGGCCTCTGTAGCTCAGTGGTTAGCATGCTTGCTGCCTAATCCAGCGACCTGGGTTCAAAACCAGGTGGAGGCACAAATATATGCCTGCCATATTCAGCAGAAAGTTGACTGGCAAATAAAGGCAATGCTCAGCATTAGATGGCTCAAATGAGTCAGTCATAGAGAGTTCAATGCATATCTACTTCAACTACTGTACCAAGATAGTTTTGTATACAATAATACGGCAATATGAGGGTTGCCTGCAAGACTTTTAGAACTGCTTGTAATTACAGAAAGACATACGTTTCAGTCTTGCAGGCAACCCTCAAATTGTATTATTATACACTCGTTATAAACCCTTTGAACCTTTTCAAACTAGCAATATTATCAAGGTGATGTAAAATTTAAGACTGAATAAACATAAAACAATGACATTAGACTTAAGGAGGTCTCATGATAATGGAGTTGTAGAAAATGTTCTGTTAAGTTTCCCTAAAAACGATGAAGAAATCTGACAAGAAAGGCAGCACTCAACTTAACCAGCCAGGCACAGAAAGCATAAACAACATCACATAACAAAAATCCATGGCACAATTCCACCTAAAAGCTGGATAACCTAGTTTATAAAAATATGCCAAACTGGTGACCTCAAGTGATAAAACATGTACCTAGAGAATCTACAGAATATGACAGAATAGATTGTAATTGTAATTTTAGTTGACCAGATAAAACTTGGACACCTACTGTATTACACAGGCTTAACATTTTTTTCGAGTACTCGAATACTGATTTTACTATTTGATAATCGGACGTTTGAACGAGTACTCGAGTACTCGGGTACTCGTTGCCATCCCTAGATAAAACACGTACCTAGAGAATCTACATGTAGATGGTAATTCTGTGGCCCACATAATATCTCCCTGATAGGTTCTTTGTTCCCCAGCAATCACACCAAACTGTTTCTGTGCAATCATCTGAAACCTGTATAACAACATACATTAATAAAACATGTTCTAGTATATGCCACATGCGGGCCTTTATTTGATTATATTACGTACATTGAAAACTCAAACTCACTTGGAATATTTTGATCAGCAGATCCAAGGTCTTAACCAACCTCCCTTCCAAGTTTGAAAATAATAGTCTCAACCATTCAAGTTTTCTTTCCAACAGATGGTCATAGTAACCTACATGTGCAACATTTCACTTCTCCATGATGTTACAGTTGTACACAAGACTTCAATAAAATGTGTGTTAGTGTGGTTTTATTTTGATTAAACCTTCTTTATATCATTTATCATATTAATGGGACAAAAATTTGTATTTTTCGTAAAAAAAGACCATTTCGACGGGACCTTAATTTGTGGATTTTGCGTTCTGGGTGATATTGAATAAAAAAGGGCCAAAATTAATGTTTGATGGAATTTGATTTCGTGGTTAAAATGCGCAAAATTTAACCCCCACGAAAAATTAATGATTTAACAGTTTATGTATACAATGTTAGCTTACATCATCGCTTTATTGTTCCTGCCCTGATATGGTTTAAAAGGGACACTTCCAGTAGCAGCATGGTATAGAGTGGCCCCTAAACTCCACAGATCAGCAGCAGCATCAAAATCTCTCGCCATTGCCTTATCTATGAAAGCAGCCCTGAAAATGTCCGGATGCTGCAAGACAAAACGCAACAGCTATTGACACTCAAAAATCATGATAGCTTGAGTACAGATTGCAAATTGAATACATTGTTTTAAATAAAGTAAACATCAGTTGAACTATCTAGTGTTAATATGTGTTCAGCTTCAAAAGAAAAGCTGTCTGAAAACCCAACCTCATTTCAGACTGATAATTGTTTTTATTAGAATCAGTTAGACTTTTAGGTACCATTTAGTGTAACATTGATTTATCATAATGTAAATATGCCTTTTTATCAATTCAAAAGGTTTATTGTGCAAGAGCTAGCTATTTTTTTAGCTGAAAATATTTATATAGCGCTTTATATAACAAGTCTCTAAAGCGCTTAACACGCGAAAGTAAGCTAGTTGACAGTTCATTAAAAGTTTAAAACAATTTCACTTGATTCACTGATATGGCAGCACATTTATCGAACCGCCTTTCACCGTAATTCTTGGTTCTTACTTTAGGAATGTTAAATAGCATAGCAGTGTCTGATCTTAAAGACCTGGTTGGCTGGTATTCTCTAGTCAACTCATTCATGTAGACAGGAGCATGGTCATATCTGATTTTAAAAGCATATAGAATGATCTTGTACTGTACTCTGTATGGAACAGGAAGCCATGGCTTCAGACCTTACACTAAGTATAAATCTGTTTCCGTTTGACTCATATATTTTTGGTAGGACACATTTTAAGCCAGGACAGTCAGAATGTCTGACGCATGTTTGTGATAGTTTGGTACGATAGTCAGGTATACTTACAAGATATTCCTCGGTACCGACCAATGATTGGAATGCTTCGGTCTGTCAGAATGTCTGACGCGCGTTTGTGATAGTTTGGTACAGTAGTCAGGTATACTTACAAGATATTCCTCCGTACCGACCAATGATTGGAATGCTTCGGTCTCTAATACAGGTATACTTACAAGATACTCCTCCGTACCGACCAATGATTGGAATGCTTCGGTCTCTAATACAGGTATACTTACAAGATATTCCTCTGTACCGACCAATGATTGGAATGCTTCGGTCTCTAATACAGGTATACTTACAAGATATTCCTCCGTGACGACCCATGATTGGAATGCTTCGGTCTCTAATACAGGTATACTTACAAGATATTCCTCCGTACCGACCAATGATTGGAATGCTTCGGTCTCTAATACAGGT
The DNA here is from genome assembly GCA_963678985.1 of Spisula subtruncata. Lineage (NCBI taxonomy): Eukaryota > Metazoa > Mollusca > Bivalvia > Venerida > Mactridae > Spisula > Spisula subtruncata. The sequence goes on along the minus strand of OY787670.1, from coordinate 44,062,751 downwards.
ATACTTACAAGATATTCCTCGGTACCGACCAATGATTGGAATGCTTCGGTCTCTAATACAGGTATACTTACAAGATATTCCTCGGTACCGACCAATGATTGGAATGCTTCGGTCTCTAATACAGGTAAACTTACAAGATATTCCTCCGTACCGACCAATGATTGGAATGCTTCGGTCTCTAATACAGGTAAACTTACAAGATATTCCTCCATACCGACCAATGATTGGAATGCTTCGGTCTCTAATACAGGTAAACTTACAAGATATTCCTCCGTACCGACCAATGATTGGAATGCTTCGGTCTCTAATACAGGTATACTTACAAGATATTCCTCCGTACCGACCAATGATTGGAATGCTTCGGTCTCTAATACAGATATACTTACAAGATATTCCTCGGTACCGACCAATGATTGGAATGCTTCGGTCTCTAATACAGGTTTAGCAGTACCAAAATCTGATAACTTGTATATATTGCTGAAATAATAAACAACAATAGTGAGCCTTAACAGTAATTCCTTAACAAAATGAAGCATTTGGAAACTAATCTTTGTGTTATTATAAGTTGGTTAGCTGGTTCTCAGCCTACTGTAGCCGCAATATCTTAACAGGTACTTGCCATTTTCACAGGAAGTTGTCAAATAACATGTTATTATAATACCATATTTATATAACACTCTCATTATACATTTGTACATTCAAAAGAGATCAACTTTGACAATTCAGACATGGTTAAAAGGGTTTGAAATGGATCATATTAATATAAATGTATTCATATGGAGCGCATTTCGAGGCAGTTAACTAATTTCAAGGCAGATACATAACAGGACTTAAATACTATTGCATTTCATATGATCCACACCCATATTTCTTTTGTTTCTATGAAGCCGTACATTCATTCTGGGCCCGTATTCATAAAGCACCTAAGGGGAAAATCTTCCTTAGGTTGATAATTTACCTAAGGTTTTATAGGAAGTCCATTAGTTTTATATGATTTCACCTTAGATGTCTGAAAGAACACCATTAAGAAGGTTTCAGCTATCTAAGGTGAAATCATATACAACTAAGGGAATTCCTATAAAACCTTAGGTAAATTATCAACCTAAGGACTATTTTTCCCTTAGGAGCTTCATGAATACTGGCCCATAAGTAGTTTCAGACCATATTATTGCATTTTAAGATCATTTTAATCTTGCTAGTTTTTACACATGCGTATTTGCGTATGCCCAGCTACGTCCCTGGTGGTGTACTGTATAAAGTATAATGTTATGACAATTTACCTGCCATCTTGGTCTTGTACAATGAGTATATTGCCTGGTTTGATATCACGATGTAAGAATCCATGTTCTCTCAAATGTTTCATACCTTCCACTGTAACAATAAAGTGTAAATACTACATAAAACACATCCTGATCTCTTCAAGCCTCTCAAAATTAAAATTTCAAAATTTCATTGTGTTCAAATCTGTATTTGAGACAAAGCTAAGACTTCCTGTTATACAAATCTTTATTGACAAAACACTCAGATAATAATCAATTGCTACAAGGGTATAGATGCATGGAACCAGAACATTTTGCAGGGAGTCTGTTATTCTTTTTTCTCAAGATGGAGCCATTAAACAATGCAACATTAGACTGCCTTGGGAATGAAACAAATATATAAAAGCAAGCTACATGTACCCACAATTCTAAGAAGAAAGAAAGACTTGATCAAGAATAAATCAATTAAGCAAATAAACCAAAATGTAAATCTTGTAACATCAAGCATTCAACATTTTATAATACAACATAATTGGAAGAAAAATAATAAAACCCACCAGTACTGATCCCCTGAAGCATCCCAATATGAGCTAAACCTTATTTCAAATATTGTCTTCTATCGAGATCTGTAAGTTTTTTTTTATTGATAGAGCTGGGGCCATATTCACCAACGTTATAAGTCTAAAATTGAGACTTAGACTTAAAATTGACAAAATTCATGATCACTGTCATTTCTTTGCAGTTCGGTTTAACCATGTGAAATTTTATCTGATCATTTGTTGTTACCACGTGAACATGTACACCAATTTATATCAAAATCGGTACATTAATAACAGCATGAGAGCGACAAGAACTTTTGGTAATGTTAAGTCTAAGTCTGAGTTTTAGACTTACAGCGTTGGTGAATAAAGCCCCTGGACCTAACATAAGCATAACAAAGCAGAAATTAACTTATTTAAACTTTTAGTAAGAAGTTGGAACTTCGGACCAAACATTTTTGGGATACTTTGGGAGAGCAGGCCAGATGTCATTTACCTGTGTGTTTGAAGAATCGTATAAACTCATCCTCATGCAATCCAAACTTATTTGCTGGCTCAGATAGTGCAGTGTATAAACTTTTATCACAGTATTCCATAACGGCAACAACACGACCTGTTGACCTCTAAAAATAAAACCATTTAATACATTCATACATTGTTATATTAGTGGTCACTTCAATCAAACCTATACCTGTCTGAAACAACAAGAACTGAATTTCATTCAGACATTTTATTCTACAACATGTGTTTTAAACAGGAGCTTGCTTTAATTTGTCACATAATTTTATGCTGTTTTCTGGTTTTTTTTACTGTTGCCTTAACAAAGGTAAAAATGTTTGTTTAAAAGCCATAATAGCTAGTATGTTTCAAAATACCAACAAGACCGTATCCAAAGACAACAAGCACAACCTCTGTATATTAAGGGTATACTCTGGATTGTAATGCCCTTCACAAACATGCTTCGTTTAGTGATTCGTCAAATTTTCATCAAGGGAGTTAGCAGGATGTGCCTCAGTGAGAGTGGTTACATGTTGGCATGGTGATCAAGAGGGTAGCCTGCTTGACTACTGATCTGGAGTTCCCTGGTTCGAAACGCTTTTCAGTGATTCCAGCCCAACTGGAGATGAACTAATTGGCAACCCAGAGGTTGTAAGTCTCGCGTGTATCAGTGCTGTACAATGGGCAGGTTGTTTGTGAAAAATGCTGAGCATAGCCTTTATTTGCTTTATTTCTACGGAAATATGGCAGGCATACATACATGCGCCTCCACCCACATTTGAACCTGGATTGCCAGATTAAACAGCAAGCACACTAACCACTGAGCTATGGAGGTTAAAAAACCAAGGTGTCTCTTAGGAACAAGCTGAGGCAGCACATCGTATATCTTGTATCACCCCCACCTTTCAGCTTGCACCGTTATGGGTTATACTTGACCGAAAGGTTTAAATAATTACATACATTAGGACCCAACCTAGGGATAATGAAATACATTGTTTCTCGTACCCACACCTACACTAAAATACGATATACCACAATCCAGAATATTATAATAGTATCATATCACTCATATGTATGAATCAGATTTTTTAAATATTAATTACATTATTTACTAAGCACTCACACCTTTCATATTGATAATGTAAATGATCAGCTGACAAACTCAACAAGGAAAGCTCATTACAGTCAAACGGATGGACCATATATACTGGTCAATGTACCAGTTAATGAAGAGTTAATGAAGAGTATCACTTAAATATACCTTAGTTTGATATATGTTTTCCGAAGTACTCTTTATATCAGATCATGAATAAGACCAGTTCTTTTACAAAATGAATATCAGTTGAGAATAAAAATTATAGCAGACCATAGAATAAGAGAAATGTACTAGTCAGTTAGACTATATTTACATGGCACTAAAAAACTAGTAATAGCCTTCACAGGTAATATTTCCGAGGGCGTATGAATGACGACAAATACAGTATAAAGGAGATATCATATTTTACGCCCTGTTGATAGATTTTGACAAATAGCCAAAAAAATATGTGAAAATTGCACAGGGAAGGCAGCACTCAACTTTAACAGCTGAGCATAGAAAACAATAACGACACATCATAACACTTGAACACAATGTAATGCTCAGGCACAACAAAGTAATTAAAAGCCTAGGCCCCCAAAGAAGCATTTATTCAAATTGTCTCTTATTCCTACCAATAGTCATTTTTCTGGAATCTTCTAAAGGTATAATCAAGAAATGAAACAAGCAATTGCCTTTCATTAAATACATGCCTTGTACCTAGAGGCCTGTAATACTAGAATAAGGATTGGCCCAGAAAACGATGATGATAGGGTGTATACAGGGGTATAATTATACGCTTTATGTTTCCTCACCACTTGTAATCTATTATGGTCAGTATAAGGAAATAAACTGCTAGATCATCTTCCTATGTTTGTCTTAAAACAGTACAGGAGAAAGCTTCTATCCTCAATAACTTGATATACAGTGCAACCTACCCACAGTGACCCTCCCTTCAGCAGCAAACTCTCTTAAGCAATATGATTAAACTTGATATATAGTGCCACATCTTTATAGTGTCCACCCCCTTTAGCAACACCCTCTCTTTATCAATATAATAAGTTTATTCCAGAAGTAATCAATTACTATAACCTTTACTTCTCTAGAGCAAATACCTCGGTATAACAGCCACAATTTTATATTTCTCAATGGATATTACTATACAGAGATTGTATTGTATCGAGATTTCTAGTTTCTGGGATGATAAAATTAACTCCTAGATAAGCATTCCCTCTGTATGGTGTTTGGATCATGCTACAGTCAAGAGGCTTTTTAAATTTTCAAAACATCTTAAAAAGGATACTAGTCAACAGTGTACTGTTTTATCAGAGCACTTATGGGAATTTTAAACTAATGTTCAAATTGGATTTCTGTATAACTCTTTTGACAGCTACGTATAGAGGTAATGGATTGTTTAATATCAACAAACTACAATTCATTATATTATCTGTACCTGATTTGTAGGCTTTAAAGAATAATTAACAAGACAGCACTCAGTAAATGCTTATGTCCTGGTGAAAGCCTTGTTCATAATAACTTGCTAAGTCATTCTGAGGCCATAACTCTGTAGAAATGTTGGTTAGTGATACATTATAAGCTTTGACAATGCAGTGAGTTTATGATGGTTAACATGTATGCCAAGTTTGAAAGCAATTTAATGCCTTGATGGATTTAAAAAAATATTTACGTTTCAACAAACGGACGGACAAACAAACTGACAGAACAATCACTACATGCTCCCACATCAGCCGATACTGGGGCATAAAAAATTGTTGATAATCTAGGAATGTATCTATTCAGGTGTCACATGAGTTAACAAGTGAACTACAGTCCTTCAAAGTCAAATGAGAACAGTTATAAATATATAATACTATCATCCGGCAGGTAAACTATGTTTGTCTCTGGGGTTAACTGGGTGTACCTGAGTAAACGGTATTCACCGCTATTCTTTCAAATGGGATAATTGACCTATTAATATTACTGTTCTTAATTGAATCGACTATACTACTTACTTCACTCTCCTGTCCCATGAAAGCCACAATGTTTTCATGTTCCAATGTTTTTAGTGCATCAATTTCCCTCTGTGCTATCTTATGTAACCTGTATTCAAATATCTTCAATGCATGAACTTCACCAGTTTCCTACAAATCATAATAAGTGGAAATACAAATTGAACCAAGTGGATGTATAGAAGGAATATTTGGGTACCTGCTATTTTCTGGATATAAGAGTAAAGTAAAGTAGTAGGTTAAAGTCTATAAACCCATTTAAATGCCCCCCACGACCATTGATTCTCAAGTCGACTGTTACACTTGGCGTCTATGGCCACAGCTTTTGACTGTCTTAGGTATCAGGTACCCTGTTGCATACACTTGTGTGAAGTGGAGTATTATTATTTATTTTTATTATTATTATACCATATTTATATAGCCCTTTTTTCATGTATACACACATTCAAAAGTGCTGTACAGTCCCGACTAATACATGTTTAAAACAATATACAATGTACATAAAATATACAAAAACATTTTTATCAACGCTATTTAGTCTCCCATCATATCGTATCATATTGCCGAAACGAAATGCAATATTAAACTTAGGAGACATGGTATATAGAAATACTTTGCTACAATAAGATAGTGGTGTACAACGATTTGATTATCTGTAGGGGTATTAACTGAATGTAAACCTCAACTAGGACAAGGATAACGTCACGTACCATTACCACATGTCCTTAACCCTTAAAGGAATAGTGATACTTCCTTTAAAAGGGGGATGACTCACAGATGACATAAAGTTACTATCATCATATGAGTTACAAAGGTCGAAGAAATAACATACTTTCTTCACGACCTTACCATAAAGGTCGAAGAAATAACATACTTTCTTCATGACCTTACCATAAAGGTCGAAGAAATAACATACTTTCTTCTAGACCTCACCACACTTTGAAACGGGGCTCTACTTATAACCCAGTAGACGGGCGTCTACTTAACCATGAACTTCAGCATGAATAAGCTATAGTAAAATAATGCGTTTTCAGGGCTTTCTTGAAGGACGGGAGTGTTTTACTGTCTCTGAGCGCTGTTGGCAGTGCATTCCAGAGTTTCGGTGCAGCAGCTGTGAAACATCGGTCACCGTAGGTCACAGTCCTCGTCCTTGGCACAACTAGAAGAACAGAATCATTTTGAGACCTTAGCTGTCTTTGTGGAGTATATACTTCCAACATACTTCTGATGTAGCCAGGCGATTTTCCATGTAGTGCTTTGAAAACATGAGTCAAAACCTTGTACTCTACTCTGTACTGTACAAGCAGCCAGTGAAGATCCTTTAGTACAGGAGTGATGTGATTGTAACGCGGTGTCCGTGTGATGAGGCGGGCAGCTGTATTTTGAATAATTTGTAGTTTATTCAGAATGATTTTCGGGGTGCCACATAATAATGAATTGCAGTAATCTAGTCTCGATGTTACCAAAGAATTAATCAGGGATTTTGTTGCATCAACAGTCAAATATTGTCTGATTTGACCTATTTGTCGGATCTGCATGAAACACGACCTTGAAACAGAGTTTACATGTTTATCCATGTCCAAATGTGAATCCAACATTGCACCAAGGTTTCTCACCATCGATGATGGTTTAATTACAGCGTCGCCAACTGTCACTGTGAGATTCTCAGCTGTGCTGGCATTCCGTTTTGGTACAAACAGGATTATATACCTCTGTTTTGTCAGCATTTAGTTTCAGCAAATTATCTTTCATCCAGTGCAAGATATCCTTCAGACAAGCTTCAATTCTTTGCAGAGTTTCATCCCGCGAGACACAATCTTTTGGTTTGAACGCCATATATAATTGTGAGTCATCAGCATAGAAATGATGTTGCAATTGATGTTTTCTACAGATTGCACCGACTGGTTTTGTGTACATGATGTAGTTCTTTGGACCAAGCACAGATCCCTGTGGTACGCTGTAGTTCATAAGTACAGGTTTTGAAAGCTCTCCATCTATACAGACAGTCTGGTAGCGGTCACACAAATAGGATTTCATCCACTCTAATGGCTTGCCTGTTATACCGAAATGATTTTTAAGTCTGCCTAGTAGAGTGTTGTGATCAATGGTGTCAAATGCTGCAGACAAGAGTATATGGGTAATTCTTGCTCAAAGAAATTAAGCAATGGCGCAGACAGGAATCAAACTTGATATTATGTATACTTGCATCCCACGATAAGGTAACTGTTATATAGAAAAACCCAGGGTTAACTTCCGACCCTGAAGACAATGCTTACTGTCTAAATCCCTGGTGTTGGGACGCGTAATCACATAGCAATTCCAGGGTTTCAGAACCACTGCGGTATAACGTACACCGGATATTGCTTGTAAAGTGAGTAATATTATCAATTTTAAGTACATGAAATGGAGACCAGGGCGAGTTTAGAGACAAAATTTTCCAAATTACTGACTTCTTATGCATATCCCAATTGAGTTTTAACTTCTTCGGGCATTTTCGTAACTTTATAGCACACTATCGTATATCAGATATTCACAGAAAGGTTAAAATGAACCAGTATTATGCCGTAACTCACTGGCAAATATTGACAGCAGTACTTTACAAGCTTCTGGAACGGCTGTATTACCAAATTGTAGATTTTTTGAACTGGCCATTTTGTTTATATTGAACCCCAAAATGTTGTGACCAAATTTCATAAATATTGTTCGAAAAACAACTAAGATACATCCAAAAACAGATATCCGTGCGTGTACGGAGTATTGCTGTTTGGTGTACGGAGTATTGCACATAAGCGCAACGTTAATATACGGAGAGTATGGCTTAATATCATTAGTTTATAAAGTATGTAAATGGACGGTTTTATCGTATTATTACGTCTGCTCACCAATAAGGTCATGTCTTATGAGTTATACGATATAATAAGAAAATTCTTAAAAGATAATGTTAAAATATTTCAACCGTCAGGCAGATGAATGCGATTAACAATATGGAATGCTGAATTTTATGCATAAAATGTTCTTGTGTGTAGTACAAATGTGATATTTAGCTTGTATATATGCAATTCTTTGAGAGTCATGCTTATGGTCATATGGCAACTAATGGCATTCACACATCCATAAACACACCAAGATTTATTTTATAATCTCTCAACTATTTTAGACGCTGCAATGAGGTTCCTTTGATCTGACTTCCATTCAACGTTGCTAATTCAAAGTATTGGATATTGTAGTAATTTTGTGTTTGTCTAATGCAATTGCTCAGCTATGACCCTTTACTGTATGTGAAATACACAGTTACTAAAAGAAGTTTCCCATAAAATTCAGGGAGGACTTGGAGCTAGGACTAGCTTGTTACATTAATTGCTTCATGTGGTCCATACAATCCAATCGTAAATAAATAGGTACATATCTATATAAGTTATTTTTACAAAATAACGCTGATTATACCTTGTATTTATTCAATTTGAGTGACAAATAGTCACTTCAAGTAAAAGCAATACTCTGTACACGATACAGCAATACTCCGTACACCAGAGAGCAACTATATAGCAATACTCCGTACACTAACACCTGTCTTTATTTTCGCAATGCACCGTCATTTTCGATTTGTTTCGGATACTACATTTGCAATACAATCTTTGTAACAAGAATGACAATTCGCTCGATTCAAGTTGAGTATTTTAACGAAAAATATATACAAAAACATCTAATTTCGACAGATCAAGCTTACTTTCTGCGTGAGTAACGATACGAGTTTGGTCTTTTAATCACGCTTTTAAGAAATTTCCTGGCAATTTACTGGTTGCATAGGCTAGGAAAATTGGTGGAGGAGATATTTTTGTATAAAATGTACATTAAACACACTCAGAAAAACTAAAAATCATCTCTGAACTTACCCTTGTCAACACTAGAATGTCCCGAAAATTGATAATATTACTCATCTTGCTAGCAATATCCGGTGTACGTTATACCACAGTGAGAACTGGACTCAAGTCCATTTCTCTGGTCTCAGCGTCGATACGGTTGTCGAATTCCCGCTTTTCAGGAAGATTCTTCTATCTATTAATTCCCCCTGTATCTCCGCCAGTAATATTGACTGGTGCAGTAGGCTATTATGCACCAGTCAATATTTTGCCCGCCTGGGAGAGCAGCAGGCGACCTATAGTGGAATTAGACATTTTTTTTTATATCTAAATACCCACCCTGGAGAAAACGCTCACTGTCTAAATCTCCGGGAATGGGACACATAATCACGTAGAAATTCCCGAGTCTCGGAACCGGACCAAAGTCTTTTCACTCGGAGTCCATAAAGTTGTCAAATTCCCCTCTGTTGCCGTGTTGGGAAGATTTGTCTGTCTAATTTCCCCTTTATCTCTGACGCTCCACGGAGCGGGCATAATACTGACTGGTGCATTAGGCTAGATTTGTGGTATTGCTGTCAGTGGTATAGCATTGGTACTCTAAAAGAAATCAAATTCAATTGAAGGAAGTAATGATTTTGTGAATTGTTTTTCTCATATGACGAAATACTCCTCAAAGTTACCTTGTGAATTCCCTTTAAAACTTCACATGTTGCCCCTTTACCAATGACGTCATCGATGCAGTAAACATAGTTCTCAGTAGCGTGAAGTTTATTACTTCCCATCTTGACGCGATCCCTGCAAGTCCAAGGTTTGCATAAAAGATTACGTGTATTTCATTTTCTGTCAGAACCGAAAATAGACTTCCGGGGTTTTCCCATTTTTCAGAACGGTTAAAACCAATACATTGCCGTTCATTTCCGCTTGGATAAAATCCAACCGAACCGTTCCCAGATTATTCCGTGATTATGATGATTGGATAAGATTGGTAGGCCTACTAACTGAGTTTTCTTTATAGTGAATGAGTGATCATTTGGGGAAGTCGAATCGGCATTTTGTGATAGAAGTTCTTAGGCCTGTGCTATTACAGGGTGTTAAAAAAGTTCGTAGACACTTGATTTTGTTCAATAAATCCAAAACCATTCAACATACAGTTTTAACACTTGGTAGGAATGTAGAACTATACATTATCATCATGTTGTGTGAATTAAATGATATTGTCTGCAAGAATATTTGCACGTGACGTCATGACGTAATCCTTGGTAATTTTGTAAACAACAATTAAACACGCAGTTTTATCGAAAGGTGGTGGTGTTGAAAAATTATGAATTTCTCCACAAGGGCTTAATGTTGTCAGTGCCGTACCCAGACACGAATTTTAGCCGAGGCAGTCTTGGTGCAGGCATGACCGTAACTAGGAAATTTCCTAAGTGGTGCGAAATCGGGTCTTGATTGGGTGACGGGGTATTTACAGGAGGGATCGTCCAAATTCGTTTTGTACATGCTATTTTGAATATTTACAATGTATTTGCGAGCGAAGCGAGCCAGAAAAAGGGACTATTTGTTGAAGTTGACACAAATTTAATTTATGGCAAATATGCACTATTTGTCCGAGCCCACACACATTTTTTCCACATGATATTATTAATGCTTATAAATGATTTGGCGAGCGAAGCGAGCCTCAAAAATGCACTATTTGTATCAGCCCACACATTTCGTTCTCTACATGAAATTGAATGGTGATAAATTATTTGGCGAGCGAAGCGAGCCAGAAAAAAAACTATTTGTACGAGCCACCACGAAATTCGTTGTCTATATGATGTTATTAATGGGCATTAGGTAATTGGCGAGCGAAGCGAGGCAGAAAAAATGCATTATTTGTCAGCACAAACTCGCATGGTGTGATTAATCTTTAAAGATGCATGATTTGCCCTAGCCCACACAAACTCGTTCTCTCAATGGTATGATCAATCCTCGCATTATTTAACCGAGCTGCATGCCACATAAATTCGTTCTCTACACGAACTTAGGAAGCATTTATGTTATGTGACAAGCAATGCGAGCCAAAGAAATTGCACTGTTTCTCCAAGTTGCATGTCATGCAAACTAGTTATCTACATGATATTTTAAACTAGTAGTTATTTGGCAAGCGAAAAGATCATGATTTCTCTGAGGTTCAAGTAGCACAAACTGCTCTCTACATGACATTCTTAAATATGTGTTCAATTCATTTGGCGAGCGAAGTGAGCCGAATTTATTTACAAAAGTAAAACATTGCACTTCTAACCAGGACCACTTAAATTGGTGTAAAGGGGGTACTTTTGCGCCCGATGCAATCCATAGTTATGACCATGTAGTGGTCCGGTGTATTTGTTAACCTAGAACGTTTCTGGAAGCACGCAATTCAACCACCGAATACACTTTCAACATTGACAAAATCAGAAAAGTAGAATAGCGAAGCGAGCTAGATAAACATTATTTATATTATTTGAACACCATGCCAAAACATATTCTGTATTTGATAGTATTCACTTGTAGATTTATCTATGAAGCCTTCTAATTGATAATAGTCACTGATACAACTGTTGTGAAGGCGAAGCCAGCTACAAAAAACAATATTTTCTGAAGAGCACCGTTGGCGACAGGATCGTTTTTCTATTCGAGACACCTTTAATCAGCATATCCTACGAACTCGAAGGCTGCACATTTGTGTTAAGGGGAAGCTTGAGCGATTTGAATGCAAGTAAATTAAGGGATCAATGTCATGCTCCATGGGAATTTAAAAACAAATTCGTCTGCTACATTTTTTGGTAACTTGTTTTTGGTATTGAAACGGGACATCAAGAAAATTCATAGCAATTTTTAAACAAGAGCTCAAAGGAGAAAATACTTATGTGCACATGCTTATACTCTTAAATGTGTAGCCCACCTCACTATTAAATTGATTGTAAACAGTACCATGCGAGCGAAAATTGGCATATTAACTATTTTTACTCACACTGTAACATTGACCTGGATTGCGGCGATATTAAGGGGATGGTGTGCCGGTGTCACTTGATTTCTATATATAATAAAGGGAAAGTGTCCGGTATACTACCATTAATGTGCAAATCTAGTGTCTCAAGTTGCACAATGTATACTACTATTAAGGTGCAAATCTAGTGCCTCAAGTTGCACAATGTATACTACCATTAAGGTGCAAATCTAGTGCCTCAAGTTGCACAATGTATACTACCATTAAGGTGCAAATGTAGTGCCTCAAGTTGCACTATGTATACTACCATTAAGGTGCAAATCTAGTGCCTCAAGTTGCACTATGTATACTACCATTAAGGTGCAAATCTAGTGCCTCAAGTTGCACTCTTTGTTTATAACTTGCGACAGCTTGTAATATTTTTTTTATTATTCAGGCATTTTATTTTACATATAAGTTGATGACGAATTTTCCACCAAAAGGTTAGGTGTGCAAATTTTAGCCGAGGTAGCTGCTAACCTAGTGCCTCAGAATAAATTGCCTCATTGTTTATTATATGCGACAATTTGAGACATTTTATTTTAAATATATTCAGGGATATTTCATTACATGTACATTGTATATATTAATAACAAAAAAATTTTGGTCCGCAAATTTTAGGCGAGGCAGCTGCCTCGCCTAGCCTCAGTGTAGTTACGGCGCTGGTTGTTTTATACTGTGTTGCGGGTTGTTTAATAAAAGAAATATCCAGCATTCTATGCGGTTCTTGTGGTTTGATTGATAAGGGAAAGGCTAAATATAGGATAGCGCTTCGGGAGGTACGCACTCTGGACGTCCTAACGGGATCTGAGCAAGGGGTATACGATAACTAACAATATTAAATATAAGCGATGTAAATATATCAGAAATGTTGTAAAAGCACCGACAAATGCTGGAAACGAACTTAGTCATGTTATTAAATGGATTTCCCATCAAAAAGACACAGAAATTGTATTTTCACAAATACCCCACCCACCCGTATCTAACTGTGAGATAGTATTTGCTTGAAGATAAAAAATCCTTTTTGAAAATGACTGGGCGAAAATTGTCTTCTAAGGTAAGTGCATTAAATATTAGTTCCATGAGCTAAACAAACAAAATTATTTAGTATGGGAATCTTCGGAAGATAACGGTCCATAAGTGATCGACGCCAATAAAAGTTCAAAACGCTGGTTTTGGTGAGCAATTGTAATATGTGACCTCAAAAAGTTCAATATCATTTCTGTTGGTAAAATTGTTACATCTGACTATAGTGAGGACTAATACTTTCGAAATACCGCTAAAACTTCCGTGACCAGAAGAGGTTACCAGGGTGATATTAAAAACATGCGTCTCATCCGGTACCAAAACTGGACTGATTTTGTGCAGAATGTTGCCTGTTGCGTACCCCTGCAAGTCCCCGGTAATGCATTTGTGATACTGTTTACCACCTTATATCCAAAGAAGAAAGACCAGGCAACTCACTCGACCAAAATAAAATTAAAAACCTCATGAGTATAATGGACTATCACATTTGCAAAGATCTAGTACCTAAAACTGTGACGTCATTTTGACGTCTTCCACATTTTGCGTCGTCACGTGGGTCTATTAAACCCTTGCATATATCATACATCACATGTCAGATCGACTTAAATAAGATTAAAATAAACAAAGGAGGTCATCGTAGTTACTAATGTGTCAGAAAAATGTGAAAATGTTATTTGAAAATCAAATGACAGATAAAAAAGTAATGTCTACGAACTTTTTTAACACCCTGTATGTTGCCCGGCGATCTCATTGAGTCTGTTCGACGAAAACACTTGGTTAATTGTTACATTGTGTTTTATCATACTCGCACTTTGATTAAGGTGTGCTTTACTTTGTTGTTGCTTTGGTCTGATAACTGAAGTGATGATTGATTAAGTGTAAAACGGACTGTTGTTTGTAAAACATATATTTTTCTATACTATGAAAGAATACAAAAATGTTTTTGGTTTTTACCAATGATAGTTTTGATACATTAATGTGTGACTTTGACCAGGATATTCTCTATAAATATATATTGACAAGCGCCTGCTTTGGTCAATACGTGGAAAGAAATCGCTATTTAATTTAAATCCAATGTGTTCACAAACTTACCTGTCTGGAATAAAGATACTTTACAAACGGTTACTTTGAAACCCAATATATAGGTTACTTCCCCTCCATTATAAAATAATGAGAACATCATCGGAACAAATACATCACATTGACAGTGGCATTCGACTGGCTAGTCCTTATAGAAAGAGTTCGTAATTTCAATTGTTCATGTTTTTAATCGTTTTTTAGTTTCTCGAAATGTTGTGCAGCATTGACCTTATGTCAACAGTGTTTTCCAATTCGCCATTAGTGGTGTTCGCCGATTTCGCATTGTGTATTCATCAATGGCTAATTGATAATCATCTGTTTACGCCATGGGTATTGTCCCTATACTCATAAGGTACTGGTCAATGACATACTTAATTATGCATGGGTTTGGTTGTAATTGGGTATACGTTCATTATTTACTCATTAAATATTTGACATCTACTATTTCAACCCATAACATTTGTTATTCGGACACTTGTCACAGCCTTCTAGTTTCGTTACACGTTTTTGCTGAATGGACAACCAGTAGTGTTCCTGGAGGTGGGTAGTGTTCATTTCTTAAAAATAATAATTATTTAACACTTTACTTGATTTGGACATTTGCCACTTTAGCTGAGCAAGATCACTATTTATGTAATTGCCATCGGCCATTCACTCATTAGGTAACTAGTCAATGTCGTTTATTTTAGAATCTGCTTATTCAGCTCATACCATTTAGCTATTACATAGACCCCACTAATGTCAGACAAATTCTTCTAGTTGATGGATTGAGTGACTTACTGACAGGATGTTGCATGCATGGAGTAGTCCCTTGTGCTAATTGTTATCACTATAGCCATTAAGGTGTACACTGATGCAGCCATATGACAACCGACATTATGTTTGTAGGCATTTATTGGTCCGTATAGCCATGAGTATCTACCTTAGAACCAAGTGATGCTTCTCGTTTGGGTTTATAAAGTAGAGTCAGTATATAGTATAGTTAAATGAAAAATGCAGCTAATATTTAGACCAATACCAATCAGTACTTCACAATGTTAGATGTATGTCCGGACACCAGGTGAAGCAGTAATGTTATTACACCCGTTCTGGTGTGACAGATGTCCTTTCCGCCATACTGAATGTTCAGCTTCTATATTTATCATTTCAAACTGTATCTATCTTGACGACTTTGTACTCCCTGTTGATCTCTTCTAGTAAATGTGTGTATCGTATATGGCTTTTTAATATAGTATTTTGTCTTGAGGTGACTATATACGTGTTTCATATAAGTCTCTGCCCAATTCATGTGGTACCACAATGTATTCCATTGTTTAAACGAGATATGAGACGACGGCAAAACTAAACAACAGAAACTCATTAACATGAGCATACCACTTCATTAAAGAATGGTCTAGGGGGCATAACATGCGCACATATGTCGGTGGCGGTTAACTAGAGGCCAGATGAGCGCTTCGGAATTGAGAGGGCCCGGGTTTAACTAACGTCTGGACCGCTGGTTAATGTCTCTGAGCAGGAATAACCCTATTCCTGGACGCCGCATATCAATGTTGACTGGCACTCACAGGACATAAAAACACTCGAATTCATGTTTCCTTAGGTAGCCTAATGACCAGGGGAAGTTCAAATGTCAAAGGGTGGTTGAATGGCGGAAAAGCTGAAAACAGCCCTCGGCTATTTTTTAAAAACCATCTGAAATTCTGAATGTATTTCATATGTATACTCATGTACCAAATTGTATGATTCAGTATAAGTTTGACTTATTGTGTTCCAAATCAATACTATGCGACATGTACACATTGTATTCAAGAAGACATAATGTGTCGCGGTGCTCGAAGAAAATCAGACATTACAGATACTCAAGGTAAATATGGCAACACAAATCATTCCACATAAAATACGACAAGAAGTAACGACATTAGATAAAATTGTTTCATTCATGTGTGGAATATCTTATTGAACGAGTGTGTTCATTTAAGAAATTTTATTGCAAAACACACGTAACAAAGAACGACCAACCAGTGTGATTCAAATTACCAAAAGAGACATTTGGTCTCATCCTTGTGATTCAAAATACATCAACCGGAATGTTTCAATTACTTGATTATAGCGTAGAAATGCACATGCAAAAGTTCCTTGCTGCGTCATAATGTTTGGCTTAATAAATCCAGAATGATATACGGTTCTGGGACACACCTCGTCTTGGAAGAAAACATACTCCTACATATACAATCCCGCATCCAAGGCCGCGTGGTTAGGGCTACCGCTTTTGTAGTGGGAGGTCGAAGGATCGAATTCCAACGAAAGCTTGGTTAGAACTGATTTAGCCGGTTGGTGAGCCACCACTTAGTCAAAAATGGTTACCTTAGTCCCATCTCTGCTAGACGACCTTCAATACGAGACGGAACTCGGTAGGTACTGCGCGCAAGAAAGATATATATGTCTCATAAGATAGATTGACAGTCCTTTTCAATGGGGTGACACTAAATGAAACAACTACTTTACCTTTACTTTGTACAATTACGGCATAGTTGGTATTTCCTGAACTAGGCATGGACCAAACAATGATTCCCACTAAATGATGTCATCTGAGGTTGTTAAAATCTTGATAATGAGAAAGCCCACGTATATGTTTATTCTTAGAAATAACAGAGACTTTGTCCCGAAGGGGTTTAGTGTCCATTATATCCCATGAGTGAAGATAGTCGTACATTCTTATTACTGTGATCATCAGTAGTGTGTTCCATCGGTGCATGGGTAACAACATTGTGTGTGGATAGTATTGCCATCTGTCTGCTCAATTTAAATGCCACTCTAACATTATAGACCTGAGATTGATTTTCTTTAGAAACAATGGTATTGAATCCCAGATAAGTCATCTGAAAGCGGACTTAATTTAATCGAAGCCAGACGGTAAATACTATTTATATGTGCATTTGTAGGCATTAAACATGACATTAGTCTTAAACGATATGCATGTATGTTTCTATGACCTGTCGCGGTAATAATAAAATGACCAAGGGTGGCTTGATTATATCTGCCATTTATCAATTTATCAACAGACAGAAGTTGCATCGTATACCAAGTACAAAAGTTTATTGTGGATTTAGTAATTGGTTTAAACATTCTTCGACCTAAGGACAATATTGGCAGTTTATTTTTTAAGGCAAGATTTATGGTGTGTGCAACATCCCATATCAACTTTCCAACCTAACGAACTAATATATTATCCATGTCAAAAAATGAATAACACCTCCGTCTGAGCTTTCACAAAGTCATTTCTGTAGAAACAACATATCATCGTGAGTAGAAAACAAATTTCATTCATAAGTTACTCGAGAATCATGTATAATTATCGGAGTTATATTTCCGTGTAGGCCTTATTGAGGATTTCATCTCTTAAATGTGAGCGATGTTCTACTTGTTTGAATGCTAATACAGTTAGAGAAACTATGCCGTGGGGAATGTTTGAAGAAACGTTTTTTAAGTTGATTTAGTGCTCTTACTTTGCTTTCAATTGTTTCGAGTTCCGTTTTCTCACGAGGTTCAGGCAATAAGTCTTAATGCCACAGCACAGAACTGGTTGATGAAAAATGAGCCTAACTTCAACGATTTATTGCTACTTCAAACTAGCTTTAATACAATCAATGATATGGTACAAAGGAAGACTGCTTTTAAGTTTTCAGCTTCTCTAACTTATATACCTCTGAAAAAAAGTGTTATACTTCAATAAAGGACTTATATTTATGCCCCAATCGTATTCCAGTAGGTCAGTGCGCTCGATTGATCCTGGTTCGATACCAGCTCAAGGCCGGTCATACCATTTTATGAAAATTTGACAACGATTCCCAAATGTTGTTTCCTTGTTTAGCAGTGGTTACTATCAACTCCAGGTATTCTGTTTAGGCAAATCGATTGCCGTTAAATTATTACTGAAACGTGTTTGAGAAATTGCGTTAAAACCGAATAAACTAACACTAGCCGGTCGGTAAACATACAAACTGGCATAGATATGTCACTTTTTATACGGATGGGATATTTTGGTCCTCTGTCCTGGCATAGGGGACCTGTCCCGGATGGTATAACCTGGCCACAGGCTTCTACCCTCACGAACCGGGTGCGATTAAACACAAGAAAGAAAGAAGACAACACTACAGTATCTGTTCAGTAAGCACGTCTGTTCAACCGAACTTCTTACGCTTCTATTCTTTCCAATTAATATATTCTTCATAATAATATAATGATATACTTACATCATCACCAACGTTGAAAATTTCGTACACCATACTGATGTAACGATCATTCCGCATCTTGGTATAGAAATCAATATTACCCCATACATTATTACAGCTAGCAATAATTGATGCTTTGTTAAAGCAATTTTCTCATCATGTTTCCGAGTAGAACATTATTTGTCAGACAAAAGTGATCTAAATGACACGTTTTATGTTCCTACTTGTCACTTCTTATTGGTGATAACTCCAACGACCAGGGTTAAACATCCGAACAACGTGGCGGTAAAAAACCACCACCATCTTGAAATTAATCATTTATCAATCAATCAATACATTTGCATATATTATATAAGTTGAAACAAAGATAATACATTCCGACAACGGGAACGAGACTCGGGTGTGAATCTATACTCGAAACTGCTTCATAAAGGATTTTTATAATCAGTTTGAATTGACGCACCACAGACAAGTATCATGAGATACTAAATATTATGGTATTCACTTACCTACCTACCTACCTACCAACATGAAGAGGGCATGACGGTACACAAGGTCACAAAAACATTTTGATCTGTTTCTTTTAAACAATTGAAGTCCGTACTTAATGCATGACAAACATGGTAATTCTTAGATCGAATATTGCTGCAAGTGAAACTGTGATTTATTTGCGTTAGTCGTAATTTGATTTATATGAATATGTCAAGACATTTCATTTGATATATGAGCGCAACATTTTGCTGCGTCTGCAGTTTTAAGATTTAGTTCAATTGGTGTCTATCTATTTCCTACTAGACACAACAAAAAGACTAAGAATCTGCTTAGTGCCTCTAGCTCACATTGATTTTCATCAATTCAGTTATTCTTAGGAATGTTTCATATTACAGAGGGTGGGTAATACTAAGAACGTAAAATGCTAATCATTCGTACAAAATATCTTGAACAGCAAGGGTTCAATTCTACAGTTCATGAATTAAATAAAATCAAATGTTATTTAAGTATAGAATGCGACTTTTAGCAAACTGTCATCATACCGGTAAAATGAAACCCATTTGGGTCTTTTCCAACAGTATATCAGTTATTTTAAATCACATTCCATGTGGTACCAGTGATCGTGGATAACCAACCTCTACTGATAAAGCACTTCATTAATTTTATCATGTCAATACGATTTGATTTTTGTAATATCAATCATACTACCAGAAATAATATACGTTAATTACAAATTTCTGGAATGACGGCCAAGTGATTTCATTTTTGCAGACAAGAGGATGACTGTTTAACCAAAACAATCAAACCACAAGATGTTACTGTATATATTAGAAACTTAGGTTGTATTTAGTTGCAAAAACAAGAATATTTGCAATTACTGCGTATCTAAGCTGAACTTCTATGTGCCAGAATCGTGCAATGACATGCATCACACATATATTATAGCTTACTATAACTCGATGCAAATCTATAGATTGATATATATAACTTTTCTCCGTAAAACATATTTCATTAGATGGATGTTTAGAAAATTGGTTAATGTACATAAAGAGCGCTTTCGAACAATACAGACTATTCAGAGAAGTACGAATATTGATACAATATCGCTACAAACAGTTAGGTTATTCTCTGAGATTTCGGAAATTTTCATAATGATAGTTCCGTAAACACATGGCCTGTTATGATATTTTGGCTATAGTAGAAATTGATCATCGTCAGCTACAACGATAACAACAAAGTAATCAATGAATTAATTTATAAAAGCCTTTTACATGCTGACAAAGACAAATCTTAAACCACTCTTATCAAGTCCATGGTTTATTGTGTCATTTGGTGCTTTTCTTCGGTGCTCCGTCATTGCTCTTAATGCTCCCTTGGGTAAACGATAGGCTACAACTGTCGTTCGTTTCATGTTGCGTGTTTTAATGTTAACAACAGCCAGGATGTTAAGGAATGCAAACTGGAGGTATTAAGCATCAATGTCAGCCCAATATCTCGCATAATGTCTGGTGATCGTCGAAGCGTTGAACAATTAGGTCAGCAACTAATGCAAGTTTCATAGAGCACAACATGGAAAAATAACACAAACACAACTGTTGCACACGTCATGGGAACCAGAACAAACCAAGCTTTAAAAGTCCACATTACTTTTAGGTAAAGCGCCTAAAGTAATACATTTAATTTATATATATATATATGTTACAGTAAATAACCTTAATGCTCTCTTAATAACGCACAAATTGAATGAAAGTATTAAATGTCATTTTGACTATGTGTAGACCCAAGGTGTATATGCATTTCAGGGAGTAAAATAACAATTTTGATATGTTTACCCAGTTGAGATCAAACATATAATTTTAGAAATTTTGTGAAATTAGTTAATACACGTCGTTAAGTTGCTTTTGGTGAGGTTTATATTCATAGTGCATTATAATACATAATAAACGATGTAACTAGGTAATGATAATACTTTGTGGAGCATTACATTGTAATCTAACTATAAATTTCACTAAAAGCAACTAAACAATGAATATCTAAATAGCTCATAAACATGACTGGTCAACGTCAATATTATGGCCAACTAAATGATACCAAGCATTCTGGGGAACTAATAGTGGACTGCTTATCGATGTTTTACTTGAAGTAACTTGATGTGTCATACTCTGTCTTGAGCACTAAGACTTATCCCCTTCATATGTTTTTTTGAAAACAAACAATTCCATGCATATTACAGACTACAAAATGTATATTCGAACACTTGTATCCCCTGTTCACCGGTTTTGAGGTCACCACAATGTATATCAGACAACTCTCACACTAAATCTCACATCTCCTCAGCGAGATTTGGTAAGCAATGGGTGTTGACAATGCAAATTAATTTATGAGTATTGGACTAACTATAGTCACAAAGAGACACCTTACTACGATCAATGCAAAGTGTTGAAGACATAATCATCAGCACGGAGAACTTTCTGGCAGATTTATACGACAGAAAATCTAAAAAAGGGATAGGGACAACTTTACGACTTAATCACTCGTGATCTATTTACGTACAACAAAAATATAGGTACAACTTTACTTGTATTCTGTTTTCCAATTTTTTTTTATTCAATATAATCAAACATTCGTACAAAGAGATTATATACATATATCATGGAAAATAAATTATCATATACATACATTTTATGAAAAATCTCAATATATTGACGTAATCTCTCAATACTTGTTATCCCCACTCTACAATCTACTGTTTTCCAAGTTATATGTATATTTTGTTGTACGTGACTTATGAGACAATTTATCTCTAAGACCATAGACAAACCTGCTCTGTCGTTTGGTCGGTTGATATAATTTTATATTCTGGAACGTTTGTTGGTGATATTCTTCCTTTACCAAGCTTGTTGTTTATATTAGTACCCAAACTTTCGACTTCCAGTTGTCAATGTGGCAGAATAGTGGGATGAAGATCATTTCTTCACTTGTTGAGGTGTTTGTGGCATAAATACCAGTCCGGGAAATCATAAATATTGGTTTGACTTGTATGCAGTTCAACAAATATGTTGCTCTATGGGATCGTTCGGAACGTGAGTAGGGGATCACGACGTCCTATAGAAGACGTGTCATTTTAAGCTTTCTGCAAATTTATATCCGACGTATTGCATTTTATCGATCAGGAAGTTTCATATTCTCTGAAACCTCATTTCCCGAGCGTGTTCATTTATAAACACATCATTGATTCCACCAAAAAAACCCAGATATTCTTCTACAAAATAAACATTCAAAACATGTATTTTCTAATTAATATGTTTTAGAAAAGAGATTTTTGTGCCAATTGTAATCCTATTGTCGTCTTCGCGTAGAAAATCCAATGACTTCTAGCGATTCGTTCAGACATTTTCACCGAATTTCGCCCCGGTGTACTGTGAATCCGTATTAAACATTGAGGTGCTGTGATTCTGTATAGAATAAACATTGACATTGTGAGATTCAATTGTAACATTAACATTGTGTGGCTTATAAGCGACTATATATTTAAGTCCCTATTGCTATCTTTATATGAACCCGTTACTGGTTTGGCGAGGTGTAGTTTTATTAATCCTTACACAACTACACATAAAGAATACAACATGAGTTCGAATCCTTCTTAGGGTACAAACTCTTACTAATACAACGCTGTATATTTAAGAAAGTGTTGACCCATTCAGAAACATTAACAATTGACACTGTGACGAAAACAACGACCTTTATACATCAAAGTGCTTCTTTATGTCAGGTTATTCGTCATTTATAGAACTATCGTGATCAGAATCGCAATATCTGTTCATTCAATGGGTAACTAGTGTAGTTCGATTCCGCACCCGTCATACCTTTACTAATCGAAAGTCGTAAGAGACTTTAATGTGGTATATGTATTCATCCATTAAAGAAACAACTTTTAGGTGCTGGTAGATGTAATGTACATTTTGAATCATACTTTATACTCCAAAATTAACATAAAAACAGTCAGTATCAATTTCTGTTCAGTTGCACTTTGTTGTTGAATTCAAGAATTATACGATTGATATTGCTGTATGTCTAAAACATGGAAAGGAAAAGTAGCGATTTAGCCAGTACGGACGCCAGTTTATTGAGTAGTTTTGTGGTAACGAGATTTTGCCATGCTATACAGTGGTTTTCCAAATACATTTGTTGTTCAAGTTTTTGTGAAATCTGACTGTATCGAAATTCTTATGTTTGAAACTGAAATCGCATCCAATAAATAGATATTGTTCACATTGAACTCTACGCTTTAAAAATCAATGTGTTTTTGTTTGTTATAATATAAATGCATTCATGTTTTGCGCGTCGGCTTAGAGTCTGAATTGATCTAACTTAAAATACGAAATCAAATGTTTTATTTAAGACAGATATGTTTGGTTATAGTAAACACTATTTTACTCTTCGTTGGTAAACGTTTGTATGCTGAGACGCTGATGAACGCAAGGTACATCTACTTGGTCTTGGCTGCGTTACATTCGGTCTTTGTCATTTCCTTGTGTAACTATGTTATTTTGTTGAGTTGTGTGTGGGCATAGATCCGTGTGGTTGGGTTGTTATTTTGTCTTTGCAAGACAGGTTTAGTTGACTGCTTTCCTCCCTGTACTATTTCCCCATAACATTCTGTACATGTTCTGTTAATTCAGTAGTACCCCGAGTGAACTGCGAATAAATTATATTAACCAAACTTGACAGATAACGATAACGTTGATCTCCCTCATAGACTTCTGAAAATAGGGTTTGGTGAATGTAGAAAGGGTACAAGTAAATTCTGGAATTTCTGAAAGCAAATGAAAGGATCAAAACTAAAATGTCTAGCATGTCCCAATAAACCATTGAGCTATACATCAATGTGTTTTAAGTGGGGTTATTTCGTAGACTTCGTAGTCCTATATGAATCCATAAACGCGATTTTCTTGGATATTAAAACCTTGTTCAATAATGAACTCCGAGACATAAAAAACATTGTATTATTGTACCACCCGAATCGATACTAAACAAACTAAATACACCTTATATTTTTGTCTTCAGACAGGTTTTAATCCCTTTAGCCATAGAAAGTTGGTCATGTGATACCAACTATTGCCCCCACTTTCGCATTACTACGTTAATCATACTGACAAAGGTCTATATATTCCATAATTTCGTACAATACCAGAAAACAATTTCCATAGAAATAATTATACTCCAGAGATGCATACTTTTCCGTTATTCTCTCTCTCAGAAAGACCAAACAGAAACGATAATTTGTTTTCTTTGGGTGGCGTGAAACAACTTGCATATTAATCGTGGTTATTGAGTTATAAGTTACTGTTTAAACGCTGATGTATTATATCATACTATACATAAATATTTTATCCCCCTTTTCAAGATCGTTTGGTCGATTGGGTCACCGTTTTGACATATATTTGTGAATCTTAGTAGTCCTGCAGCATGGTCTTGGGAAACTAGATCGGGTATTAGCTACGTTTTATTCGGTCACTTAAGATCACTGTTATCTTTTGTTATTTATTGTGCGAAATTGGGTATTGTATTTTTGCGAGGGGGGGGGGTGGGCTGTATGTAGTTGTGGATTACATATTTGACAGTTTATATAAATTTTTTATATGGTCCGCTATAAGGGAGAAACAAAATAACATAATAAACAACAAATTACAATAAATAAGAACCCCCTCCCCAACAAAGGCATATAATATATTATAAAGCATTTTGCATTTGGTGAATTGCAAATAATGATGTTGACTGTATACTATTTTTAGTACATATTTTAAAATGATGATATACACAAAAGTGTTCGGTCGTTTGCATACCTGTATTCTTATTAGGACAAATGTCTGACCAGTGATACACAAATATTCTCTGATCTATGGCGGTGACCGTGGTGCTATGGTCTATGAAGAAACATCATTAGTGCGCCTCTAGAAGCGTGATTGATAAGGTATACATAATATAAAGGTATCAGTAAATGACAGTTGTTTGGAAATGATTGGTTCATATATTGTCGAGACATGACTGTAGGGTTAACGCATGCTTTTTCGTGCTATTACTTCTGCAGAGTCACGAGGGACGGATGGTGCCCAAGCCCGTCAAGACGAGGGCACCAACACTACAGAGGAACTCTGCAGTTGTAAAAGCACGAAAAAGCATTCGCAAACGCTATTATAGCATAAAACAACACTTTATTAGTATGTTTTTCAAAACAATGACATCTTGGCGGGACATTTTGGGCGACGTCGGGAAAACAAAGGCGACGTCGCTTAGCAAACGTTACGTCACATACAAGTTTTTCTTATGAGCGTCGACTTCCGGATATCGGCAAATACCTAGAAAACAGTGACATTGGGGGTTTGTTTACGTTTATTATTTTACTATTACATTTGTATATAAAATTGATTAGTTGTTACAATTAGAATGTGAATTACAGTTCATATATCGGTGTAAATCATTTATTTTCGTCGGCTGAGTCCTGAAATGAGCATACTTAAAAATGAACACCAACAGCGCGTGTGCGCGAGAATCTTTACAATAGCATACCCTTTTCCCCGTTTAAGTATGAGCAAAATCACCGTTTTTATGCTACAATGATGGATCATATATTGTCTTGACATGACTGATGGATCATATATTGTCAACCCAAACCAGTATGCATGCTTGATGTAATACTAACTAAGACAAGGTCTAAGCCCTGACGAAGGTGTGTAGTAAGCGAACATCAGTGCCGATCCCATACATGTATATACATCATGGAGGAAATACAGGCATTATTAATGATCTATATGAACGTATAACTATTTATCATGCACAGTTTGTATATTGACTTTATTTTTATTTATTTTTTTCTTTCTCCCCCGGCGGAGACATAAATATAAGATACTGCTTAACTTCCAAGTTTGGACCAACATGTTGGCATCCTATTTGAGATTGGCCAAAATTGGTACATTTTTTAATATCAATAAATGTATAGTACTAGTATATAGAATCCCTGGAAATATGTTGTAACAAATAACTAAAACTGCTAAGCAACATTAACCACAATTAAGAAGCACAGAACAACAACCGAATGCAACATTAAACTTAATTTTAACGCATGAAACATCATCTAGTCTATTAATAAACAAAGTAATGAGTAATCAAATGAGCTGTGTTTAGCAATTTTAAAATGATTGGAATGATGAGTTAAAACTTATACAACAAGACAAACATAGTTGTCTTTCTTTGTTCTTACCTCTTAAGAGAAAGCGCAACATTATGCTGGTACCATACTGTATCTACGTGGATAAGAATGATCAGGTCAAAAATCCATGTTCTTAATTTATACATCGTTCTGCAACAGTTCTTGGGATGGTATTCAATATTGAAGTTATTTGACTTAAGGATAAGGACAAACAATTAAAGCAGACCATATTATAATCTCAGTCCGTAATATGCGATATATCATTATGATCAATTGAATATGATCAAGGTTTGAATATTATCCCTGAATTGTAAGACATACTACGAAAACTTTCAGCAATTTTTTTGCAAAATTGCACTTTTTTCGTGTTACCAGTTTACTATTCAACTTTTTTTATTTTTTGCACCCGTGATTTTTCACGATAGTATGTTAAAAAACGTCACTTCTGGTGTCACTCAGTGAAGTATCCCACAAATTTAATGACATTTTAAATAAAACGGCTGTTATTTTATGCCGACGACCAATATTTTGTGTTACAAATTGCACACGGATTTTTGTACATCTGTCGGGCATTGTCTCCAATTCTACGGCTTCAAACTATTCTACATGCACTCAAATTAAAATGACAATGTTGACAATTTTATAATGAATAGTTTGGTATATGATATGTAATGCATCGAGTGAAATAGAAAGAAGTATCAACTACCGTTTTACAGCGAGTGCACGAAACTACGAACGTACTCAGTTGCGTGCATTACGTCTTATACGTACATGTTTTATAAAATGTTTCGGTCATTTTCGTTGTTCGAATATCATTGACTGTTTACGTACGTGTGTTGGTAATATTTCAGTTATGTAATTGTGAAGACAATTCGGACATCGTATCCTGATATTGGGCCAGGTGTAATTATAGAAGTCCATAATTCATGCATCTATTAATTATTGGTGTTCGTCGATTACGCATTGTGTATTCTTCAATGGTTAATTTTATAATAGTCCGTTTACGTCATGTGTATTGTACATATACTCATTAGGTACTGGTCTATGACATATTTTGGTACAAATTGGGTATACGTTCATTATTTACGCATTTCATTTTTGACATCTACTATTTCAACACATATTATTTATTAAGCAGACAATTGTCATTGCTTTCTTCTTTTGATACACGCTTTTTTGCTAAATTGACCACCAGTAGTGTTCCTGGAGCTGGGTAGTGATAATTTTCTTAATAATTCGTATTTAGCAGTATAACTGTAGTTGTTTTGGACATTTGTCATTTTAGCTGTGCAAGACCACTATTTATGTATTTACCATCGGTCATTCATATATAAGGTAACTAGTCAATGTCGTTTATTTTAGAATCTGCTAATTCAGCTCACGCCATTTAGCTATTTCATAGACCCCACTAATTAATTGACGAAGTAACTTTGAATATCAGACAGATTATAATAGTTGCTGGTTTGAGTGGTGCACTGACAGACTATCGCAGGCACGGAGTACTCCCTCGTGCTAATTGTTATCACTATAGCCATTAAGGTATACACTGATGTAGCCATATGACAAACGACATTATGTTTGTAGGCATTTATTGGTCCATGTAGCCGTGATAATCTACCTAAGAAAAAAACAATGGATCTCGTGTGGGTATATAAAACTGATATTTCTCAGTAGATCCATGTTTAATGAGAAATGCAGCTAACATTTAGACCAATACCAGTCAGTACTTCACAATTTAGATGTATGTCCGGACACCTTGTGAAGCAGTAATGTTACTATACCCGTTCTGGTGTTACAGATGCCCTTTCCGTCACATGAATGTTTGGCTTCTATATGTATAATTCCTCATTGTGTTTATCTTGACGACTTTTTACTCCCTGTTACTCGTCTTATCGTAAATGCATGTTTTGTATATGGCTTTGTTAATGTATTATTTTGTCTAGGTGGCTATATACGTGTTTCATGTTTTTGTCTACCTAATCCATGTGGCAACACCATATATTCCATTGTTTATTACAAACGAAAGTGTCATACTAGTAACCGAGATATAAGACAATGGCAATCATAACAAGTGAAATCGTTGACGTAAGCAAAGCGATATACCCCCTTATAAAATGTGGGAGTTGTGATCTATATGAGAGGTCCGGGTTAAACACCTGTCTTGACCACTGACCACATCGATGTTGGCTGCCACACTAACGGGAGAGAAATTGTCTCCTTAGGTAGCCCAATGACCACGGGAAGTTAAAATGTAAAAGGATAGTTAAACGGCTGACGTCCTAAACAGTCCTCGCCTATTTTACATACCAGATGAATGTATAATATAGTATGAATGTATTGCATATGCACGTGACTATTGTACAGATGTTTGATTCAGTATAAGTTATACTTAGTGTACCAAATCAATACTATGAGACATGTACATATTGTATTCAAGGAGACAGAATATGTCGCGGTGCTCGAAGAAATATACCAGACATTACAGATACCCAAGGGAAATATGGCAACACAAATCATCCAAGATAAAATACGACAAGAAATAACGACTTTAGATAAAATTGTTTCATTCATGTGTAGAATACTTTATTGAACGAGTGCGTTTGTTTAAGAAGTGTTATTGCAAAACACACATAACACTGAACCACCAATACAAGCCTCAACGAAGCATCATCGATACAAGGGTGATTTTAGATTATCGAAAGAGACATTTGGTCTCATCCTTGTGATTCAAAATAAAACCAACCGGAATATTTCAATTACTTAATCAAGCAAAAGTTCATAGCTGCATCATTATAATAGGCTTACTATTCTGGAACAAACTTCGTACGAGTACAAACATACTTTGGTAAAAAATACTCCTACATATACACTATCGCGTATGTGGCCAAGGAGTTATGGGCTCCGCATTCGTTACAGATGGTGGAAGGTGGTTGGTGTGACGCCAGCTAGTTAAAAATGGTTACTGTGTCCCCATCTCCTCTAGGCGACATGCAATACGAAATAGAAATCGGTAGGTACGTATTAAAGATACATGCCTCATAAGCCAAATTGGCTGTCCCTTTCAATAGGGGTGGTACTATAAGAAAAAGCCTATTAACCTTATTTTGTACAATATCTACTTAGTTGGTATTTCTTGAAACAGGCATAAAACCAATGTATTCGTACTCTGAAATATCCCACGTATATGGTCATACGTAGAAATCGCAGGTATATGCGACAATACAATGTGAAGGGGGCGTAGTGTCCATTATATCCCAGGATTGAAGATACTCGTACCATCTTATTTAGGATCATCAGTAGTGTGAACCATCGGTTCATGGGTAATATTTTTTATGTGTATAGTATTTTCATCTGTCTGCTCAATTGAAATGGCACTCTAACATTATAGACCTGAAATTGATTTTCTTTAGAAAAAATGGCAGTGAATTCCAGAAATGTCATTCGAAAGCGGACTAAATTTGCTCGAAGCCAGACGGTAAATACCATTTATATGTGCATTTCTAGGCATTAAAGGTGACATAAGTCTTAAACGATATGCATGTATGTTTCTATGGCCTGTCGCAGTAATAATAAAAGGACCAAGGATGGATTGATTATATCTGCCATTTATCAATTTATCAACAGACCAAAGTTGCATCGTGCAACAATTACAACATTTTAATGTTGATTTAGTAATTGTTTTAAACATTTATCGACCTAAGGAAAATATTGGCAGTTTGTTTTTTTAAGGCAAGATTTATGGTGTGTGCGACATTCCATTTCAACTTTCCAACCTTACGAACTAATATATTACCCATGTCAAAAAATACAACACCTCCGTCTGATCTTCCACAAAGTCATTTCTGAAGAAACAACATTTTCTCGTGAGTGGGGCACATTTCATTCATCCATAACTCGAGAATTATGTATTATTATCGGTGTTAGATTTCCATGTAGGCCATACTGATGATTTCAAGTCTTAAATGTGAGCGATTTTCTTCTTGTTTGAATGCTAAAACAGTTAGAGAAAGTATGCCGTGGGGAATCTTTTGAAGAAACGATTTTAAGTTGATTTAGTGCTGTTACATTGCTATCAATTCATTCGAGTTCCATTTCTCACGTGGTTTAGGCATTAAGTCTAAAGGTCACTTCATGGAACTAGTTTATGTAAAATGAGCATGAATTCATCGATTGTTGCTACGTCAAACTAGTATCTCTCCTATAATCAATGCTATAAGATAGACTGCTTTTGAGTTGCCCGCTTCTCTAACTTGTAAACCTCATAGAAATAGTTTAATACTTCAAGAAACAACTAATGTCGCAGCTGTGTTCCAGTAGGTCAGTGCGCTTGTCTGATAGCACTGTGATCCTGGTTCAATTCCCAGTCGCTGCAGGTCATATCTCGTCATGAACATTTGACGATGTATCCCATTTCACACCACGATTGTTGTCTGCTCATTTAGTAGTAGTTCAGTAGTGGATCAATTCCAGGAAGTCTGGTTAGGCGAATCGATGACCGTTTATTTATTACAGAAACTGTTTTTAGACATTGCGTTAAACCCGAATAAAAAGACAATAGTTGGCTGATATCATACACACCGACACAAGGATACCACTTATTATACAGGTTGGGGGCATATGTCATATGGGGGGCCTGTTCCGGGTGGCCCCTCATGAATCCGGCTTCTACACCCATGATCTGGGTGCGATTAAACACAAGAAAAAAGGAATACAACACCGTACTATCAGCTCAGTAATCACGTCTCTTCAACCAAACTTCTTACACTAATATCCTTTCCAATTTATATTCTATTACATGTATTCACATCATCTCCGACGTTACAAATTCCTCACACCAAACTGATGTTATGGTTTGTCCATAAACAATGCACCGCATTGTGGTATAGCAGAAATCAATATTACCCCATACATTA
Source organism: Spisula subtruncata (assembly GCA_963678985.1). NCBI lineage: Eukaryota > Metazoa > Mollusca > Bivalvia > Venerida > Mactridae > Spisula > Spisula subtruncata. The sequence goes on along the minus strand of OY787670.1, from coordinate 44,031,548 downwards.
TTACAGCTAGCAATTATTGATGCTTTGTTAAGGCAATTTTCTCGTCATGTTTCCGAGTAGAACATTATTTGTCAGACAAAAGTGATCTAAATGACACGTTTTATGTTCCTACTTGTCACTTCTTATTGATGAGAATTCCAACGAGCATCGTTTAACATACGAACAACGTGGCTGATAAACAATCGCCACCATCTTTAAATTAATCATTTATCAATCAATCAATACATTTGAATATACTTTATAAGTTGAAACAAACGTAATACTGTCGGAGAACAGGAATCAGACTCAGAGGTGAATCCATACACAAAACCGCTTCTTTAAACGGTTTTTATAATCTATTCGAATTTACGCACCACCACAGACAAGTATTATGAGATACTAAATATTATGGTATTCACTTTCCTACCTACCTACCAACATGTAGAGGACATGACGGTATACAAGGTCACAAAAACATTTTGATTTGTTTCCTTTAAACAATCGAAGTCCGTACTTAATGCAAGACAAACATGGTAATTCTAAGATCGAGTATTGCTGCGAGTGAAACTGTGATATACTTGCGTTAGTTATAATTTGATTTATATGAATATGACAAGGCGTCTCATTTGAAATATGAACGCAACATTTTGCTGCGTCTGCAGTTTCTTAGATTTATTTCAATTGGTGTCTATCTATTTATTACTAGACACAACACAAAAGACACTAAGAAGCTGCTTAGTGCCTCTTGCTCACATTGATTTTCATCAATTTATTCAGTTATTCTTAGGAATAGATCATCTTACAGAGGGTCGGTTATACTAAGCATCTAAAACGGAGATATTCGCCCTCAAGTACACTACATACATACTGTAATGCTAGCATGCTAATCATTCGTACAAAATATCGAGAATAGCAAGGATTCAATTCTACAGTTCATGAATTAAATAAAATCGTATTCAAGAATGGAATGTGACTTTTAGCAAACTACCATCAGGCCGGTAAAATGAAACCATCGAGTGTCTTTTTCAACAGTATTTCAGTTATTTTAAATCACATCCCATGTGGTACCAGTGATCTTGGAAAACCAACCTCTACTGATAAGGTACTTCATTAATTTTATCATGTCAATACGACTTGATTTCTGTAATAGTAATCATACTACCAGAAATGATATACGTTAATCACAAATCTCTGGAATAAGCGCCAAGTGATTTACCAACTACGCTAACCACCTTGGTCTGTTGTTTCTGTGTACAGCGATATCAATGATGTTAGATTTCATTTTTGAAGACGAGACGATGACTGTTTAACCAAACACAATTAAACCACACGATGTTACTGTATATATTAGAAACTTAGGTTATATTTAGTTGCGAAAACAAGAATATTTACCATTGCTGCGTATCTAAGCTGAACTTCTATGTGCCAGAATCGTACAATGACATGCATCACCTATATATTATAGCTTACTATAACTCGATGCAAATCTATAGATTGATATATTAAGAACTTTTCTCCGTAAAACATATTTCATTAGATGGATGTTTAGAAAATTGGTTAAATGTACATAAAGAGCGCTTTCGAATAATACAGACGATTCAGAGAAGTACGAATATCGATACAATATTGCTACAAACAGTTAGGTTATTCTCTGAGATTTCGGAAATGTTCATAATGATAGTTCTTGAAATATCGTCAGCTACAACGATAACAACAAAGTAATCAATGAATTAATTTATAAAAGCCTTTTACATGCTGACAAAGACAAATCTTAAACCACTCTTAGCTAGTCCAAGGTTTATTGTGTCATTTGGTGCTTTCCTTTGGTGCTCCGTCATTGCTCTAATTGCTCCCTTGGGTAAACGATTGGCTACAACTGTCGTTCGTTTCATGTTGCGTGTTTTAATGTTAACAACAGCCAGGATGTTGAGGAATGCAAACTGGAGGTATTAAGCATCATTGTCAGCCCAATATCTCGCATAATGTCTGGTGATCGTCGAAGCGTTGAACAATTAGGTCAGCAACTAATGCAAGTTTCATAGAGCACAACATGGAACAATAACACAAACACAACTGTTGCACACGTCATGGGAACCAGAACAAACCAAGCTTTAAAAGTCCACATTACTTTTTTAGGTAAAGCGCCTAAAGTAATACATTTAATTTATATATATATATATTTGTTACAGTAAATAACCTTAATGCTCTCTTAATAACGCACAAATTGAATGAAAGTATTAAATGTCATTTTGACTATGTGTAGACCCAAGGTGTATATGCATTTCAGGGAGTAAAATAACAATTTTGATATGTTTACCCAGTTGAGATCAAACATATAATTTTAGAAATTTTGTGAAATTAGTTGATACACGTCGTTAAGTTGCTTTTGGTGAGGTTTATATTCATAGTGCATTATAATACATAATAAACGATGTAACTAGGTAATGATAATACTTTGTGGAGCATTACATTGTAATCTAACTATAAATTTCACTAAAAGCAACTAAACAATGAATATCTACATAGCTCATAAACATGACTGGTCAACGTCAATATTATGGCCAACTAAATGATACCAAGCATTCAGGGGAACTAATAGTGGACTGCTTATCGATGTTTTACTTGAAGTAACTTGATGTGTCATACTCTGTCTTGAGCACTAAGACTTATCCCCTTCATATGTTTTTTTGAAAACAAACAATTCCATGCATATTACAGACTACAAAATGTATATTCGAACACTTGTATCCCCTGTTCACCGGTTTGAGGTCACAAGAATGTATATCAGACAACTCCCACACTAAATCTCACATCTCCTCAGCGAGATTTGGTAAGCAATGGGTGTTGACAATGCAAATTAATTTATGAGTATTGGACTAACTATAGTCACAAAGAGACACCTTACTACGATCAATGCAAAGTGTTGAAGACATAATCATCAGCACGGAGAACTTTCTGGCAAATTTATTCTACAGACAATCTAAAAAAGGGATAGGGACAACTTTACGACTTAATCACTCGTGATCTATTTACGTACAACAAAAATATAGGTACAACTTTACTTGTATTCTGTTTTCCATTCTTTTTTATATTTTTTTTATTCAATATAATCGAACATTCGTACAAAGAGATTATAAGATAAGATAAGATATGTTTTATTTGTAACGAGGCCACCGGCCCAAAATACAAATTAATGTAAATGCATGTATATGAGTTATGATATATGCATAGTATATTACGAACAAACACTGAAGAAAACAAACATGGTATTATGAAAATATATAGACCTGCAATACATTAGATTAGATCTATATAAATAGGCAAAATATAAGTAAAATGTATATATAGAGAAATAGACATGGTAATGACATTATACATGTACAGTAACAGAAATGACATCTTTGTTTATAGACACGTTCAGATAATATATTACAGAGTTTGTCTTAGTAGGAAAGCCCTGTATATGAATTTGGATAGACGATAAATATGTTTGTCGTCTGCAGTTGACATGATAGAGTAAAAAAGTTGAGTACAGATAGGTCTATTTAACCAGCATTGTGGGAAGAACTCTAATCTCAGATCACAATATAGTGGACATACCAATAACATATGTAATTCGTCTTCCACAGTACACTTAAACGAATTTCTAATTGGCCACCCTAAAAAATATTATATAATCTGATAAATTATATCAATAAATCTTAGGCTGTGTTATTTGTTCATTACACGCACTTACTTATCTATTTCTGGAAAGAAATAGCGTATTCATATACAAAATCATCCATGCGTAACGGTTGATGCTAAATTGCTTTTTTGCACGTTGGCCTCGTGCACAGCTTGGAATAGTATAGTTTTTGGTATAAATTTGTTACCTGTAGATCGAATTTTCTTTAAACGCTATAATTTGTGAAAATGAGCAATGTGGGATGCGCTCATGACGTCAGATGCATGCATACATTGAACGTATTTCTGATTGGCCACGTGTTTTTATAAATTAGTTTTAAAAAAATGCTTTTAGAAGAATATAAATAATCGAAACCCCGATACTGTCCAATTTTATTGATAGAAAATATGTTTCTCGCAGTAATTCGAGCTAAATGCCACGTTATTATAAATATCTCTTTTTACAAAAAGACGTTTTGATGTACATGCCTGGATTTTGGTACTGGTACTCGTCATTCTAACGGCTTCAGCGCGCACAATATTACTTATTCTCGCCAGTATTAATACCTTTCATTAAGCCAATCGACAGAGAATACATTTTGACTGATTTCAAAAATCAAACATGTCGGGCACGTTAACCACGTGTACGTAAGGCATTTTGCACTAACTGTTCCGCATGGATAATTTTATACATGCATGCGTAATTTACTTCTTGAAATCGATAGATAAGTGCATGGAATGAAAATAACCACAATTTTAGAAATATTGACTGAATATATCGCGTAATATAATATTTCATTGGGTGGCCAATTAGAAATTCGTTTAAGTGTATATACATTAGATTTTAAACAATGAGCGCAAAATCTAAATTCTCTTTCAATATGCTGATGACGACGTGTTTCAACATTTAAACAATGTCCCGAACATCTAAAATTAGACAATGACTTTTTGTACAGAAATGGTAAATCTATAGACAAATATCGCTCTGTATCCAATAGCGTTTTAAAATGTTTGTAATACAATGTTTTACTAGAAGTATTGACTTTTTCATTTAGATTTTGCAATGCGCAATCAGCAACACGTGTGTTAAATAACTTTGTAAAAGCCACAACATCTCCAACTTCATTAGCCAGCCATGCATATCCAAAGCCAAACTTAAATAATAAACATTTGATATGTGTAGCCCATGTGGTTCTACCAGCCAGATCTAAAGAGCGTAGCATGTTATACGTCTGTTTTGGATATCTATGGCTCGGCATTGCAGTAAGTTTAGCCCAATACTTAATACATCTAGTCATGTATATGGTTGATAATGGTTGCCGGCCACATTCACTTAGTGCAGTAAAGTTTGGTACTGTTCTGTTCAAGCAACATATACGTTTACAAAAGTTAGCTTGCACTCGTTCAATACATTCGGAATATTGATAACCCCATACTTCAGCAGAATAACACAAAATTGGCACAACAATACTGTCAAACAGTTTCAAGGCTTCATAAGCATAGAGATAACCAAATTGTTTTTGATATTTGAGAATATTTATGACTGCTTTGGATGCTTGTGTTGCTAAAGTTTCTTTGGTTTTAGTCCAACACAGTTTAGGTGTGAAAAAAGCACCAAGGTACTTATAAAAAGGCACTACATCAACATCCCTTCCACGGAAAGTCCATTTCTCGTACGTACGTAGTGGCCCGCCATTCCGGAAAACCATAATCTTGGATTTGTCGAGATTTAAGTTCATACCAGTTTCTTTGCAGAAGTCATCAATACAATTGATCTGGTGTTGTAAGTTTAATACAGTGTCAGCTACACTGGAAACATCATCGGCGAACATCAGCGCGAATATATCATCAATATCATTGTTTATGTAAATACCTGTTCCACACTTATGTTTCAGATATATGATCAAATCATTGATAAATAATGAGAAAATAATGGGTGAGCTAACACACCCTTGACGGGTCCCAATGTTACATTCGAAGAAGTCTGTTAATCCACCATTTACTTTAACACATGATTTCAATTGGCAGTACATAGAGTCGAAAATATTCAGGAATTTTCCATTTACACCGTTTCTTGACAAACATGTCCATAGTTTTTTGTGTATACATCCATCAAAGGCCTTCAAGAAATCTATATAAAAAACATAACAACGTCCTTTGCGTTTAGATAAATATTTTTGTATTACTCCATGCAATGTAAATATATTGTCAATTGTGGAGTATTGTGACCGGAAACCAGCTTGTGATTCATTGATCACATTGTTATTATCACACCAATTAGTTAAGCGTCTTGTTAAAATGTGAACAAATATTTTACTCAATGAGTTTATAAGTGATATGGCCCTAAAGTTATTTGGCTCGAGCTTAGAGCCCTTCTTGTGAATAGGGGTAATGATATTTTCACTCCACTGTGCGGGAAATTGACCACTGTCATATATATTGTTAAACAGTGTAAGTAAATATGGCAAGACAATATCTAAAGTATTTTTATACATTTCAATGCACAATCCATCAGTACCAGTAGCACGATTACTATGGATAGCTGTAACGCTATGTCGGATATCTTCTGCTGATATCGGTAAGTTAAGGTCGTCTGCATTTACCTCCCTTGTTATGTCATCAAGTATACTCGGCCTTTCTATATCATCATTAGCATCACGTCTGAATAAATTCTGGAAGTATGTGAACCATTTGTCACCACTAATACTAATACTGTCTGACCGAGTACAAGTGTTTTTGTTTGCGACCCCTTTAATCTTATGCCAGAAGGATTTTGGGTTTCTGCTGCAATTGACAAGTTCTTGTCTTCGCTGCCTTTCAAGTGACCGCTTTTTTTCAAAACACTTACTTTTGAATTGCCTTCTGTGCAAGACATATAAGTTAAAGTCAGTTTGTAGGTTGGAAGCCCGAAATCGTCTCAAGTACTTATATTTGGCACGTTTGGCTTTCAAACACTCGTCATCCCACCATTCTGGTTGTGAAGTGGATACCGTGGTAGAGCCAGAGCCCCTTTTCATAGACACACCGGCTTGCTTGTACAGTGAATCGAATTCCGCCAATTTTTCAACAGAGTTTATAGGCGTTACTGTGGAGCTAAATTGTTGGAATAGATGCGTAAAGGTTTCAATAAATATGGGTTTTTAGGATTCTTTCCACTTAAAAGAGCATGCCTTTTTTAAATTCGGTTGATCGTCTATTTGTTCGCCGCGCTCTATATTACTATTAAACGATAGTCTACAACACACAGGAAAATGGTCCGAGAAGTCATCAATTCCAATGTGAAAATCTGTACAATAGTTAAATAATGGAGTGGAGCAAATTACATAATCGACCAGACTTTTACCGTCGTTGGCAGTACATGTGTAATGACCCTCTTTATCACTATGTAATCTACCGTTGAATATATGTACATCATGTGTACGGCATAGGTCCATTAAGGCCAAGCCAAAATTATTAAGCACTGTGTCTTTATTGTTTCGTGGCATACAGAAAGAATCACTTGGGTACGCATTATCGCATTGGAATATATAGTCAACATCATCACTTGGGATATAGTCATCTAGATTTTTTGTTCTCGCATTTAGATCACCAGCTATTATAAAAGTTACATCTGGAAAATCTGACAGTATTGACGTCATTTTATCATTCATAATGTCTATCCCGTTACTATGGCACGCGTCGTATATGACAGATCGTTCAGGAGAAACATAGGTAGACAAAAGTATCGAATCTAAATTGAGTCCCGTTAGATTACGATTAATATGTAGAATTATACAGTCGCTCCATTCACTGTAAATTCGCTTTATATAGTTTGTATTGAAAAGTGACTCATTAACGAAAACCGTTACACCGCCAGGTCCACGTTTGCCGTGACCTGTTCGTATACAATCAAAGTTTACAAAACCTGGTAAAAAATTGTCAAATTCTCCATGCTGGGTTTGCCATGTTTCGCTCAATGAGATAATATTATACTGCTGACAAAAAGTTTGAAACACAATATTCAAGGCATATTTTTTCAGTCCTTGAATATTCAATGAACAAATGTTAAAATCAAGTTTTTGAGATTTGTATTTTGGGCTTTGACCGACATCCTATTTCATCACGTGAATAGGTTTCTTTTGTATGGGATCATACACATAGTATTCTCCATCCACAACTAATTGATCGTATTTAAAGAACGCTTTTTTGCCCTGATCAATAGAGTCTTTCATCAGCTGGTAGAGGCCGGTTCGAGCCTTGGAGACACGTTCTGGCAAATCCTCGCTGATTCTGACTGGCATTTGTGTTTCTTTGCGTTTCTGACGAAATGCTTTCAGTACAGTGTCTCTATGTTTGAAGTGGGAGAACTGCATAATAATTGGTCGGTTCCCTGTACGAGTAGGAATTCTATGAGACCGTTCAATAGGAATGTCAGTCGTGTTGATGCCGAGAGACTCTGACATAAATTCACAAGCTTTACGTTGAGATTCTTCAGGGGTTTCATTTTTAGAGTCTTCGATACCGTGGAATTTGAGGTTATTTTTTCTGCTAAAGGTCTCAAGTTTCTCTTGTTTCTTTGTTTGGTCTGAAAGTGCGGTCTCAACATTTTCTAGTTTATCAGTAAGCGTAGATACCTTATTTTCAAGTTTTTTGTTTTGATCTTTCAGTTCTCGATTCTCCGCTTTAAGTTCATTCACTGATTTGGATAAACCGTCAAATTTACTATTGAGCGATTTAACATCACTTCTTATTTCAAGCAGTATAGCAGCGGTATTAACCGAAGCTGGTTCAGATTCTGATTCACTATTGTATGAGTAGTAGTCTTCACAATTATCAGGCTGTGTATTCATCCAGGACCTTACTGAAGGTTGACTTGCAGCATATTCCGTTCGCCGTGTAGATCTATTATTCAATATCGGTTGATTGGACTGCTGACTAGACGGGGGTGCATCTACGACCGAGCCTGCTCGACTGGCGCGAGCGCCCCTTCCCCTTGTGGGCCCGGGGTTTGTTTCAACGCATTGGGCAGCAAGTAACAGGAACAAACATACTCTGATTAACAGTGACACCTGTTTGAATGTACACAGTTTGATTAATACAGTTTTAGATCTGTGCTTCATAGGTTGGGTGAATGAACCGATACGAGATCGCCATTGCTCAATACCGACTCCCATTGTCCGCTCTTATTTTGTTCGTGATCCTTCGTGGTAAGCCAGTGATCTTTATATACCAATGTATAAACACACACTCGAATAACTATGGTTCAATATTCAGTACAATACACAATATACAACTAGTTATGTATACATACTCTTGGTGGGAAATTCAAATTCAGTTCCTTTGTTCTCCATTGTCCTCATGAAAAAAACTGTGATAATCCAAAATGTAATTATTTTTTCCAGAATACAATCGCACATATGTTAGATATCACATTTCGTTATAAAGTCCAACGTTTTCCAGGCACATAACTAATCTTGATTTTGTGAAATTTTAACTTTTTGCTCTCAATTCTAAACACCGACCGTCACATCAGGGGACATAACTCTATTTTTAAATTATATACATATATTATGGAAAATAAATTATCATATACATACATTTTATGAAAAATACTTGTTATCCCCACTCTACAATCTACTGTTTTCCAAGTTATATGTATATTTTGTTGTACGTGACTTATGAGACAATTTATCTCTAAGACCATAGACAAACCTGCTCTGTCGTTTGGTCGGTTGATATAATTTTATATTCTGGAACGTTTGTTGGTGATATTCTTCCTTTACCAAGCTTGTTGTTTATATTAGTTCCAAAACTTTCTACTTCCAGTTGTCAATGTGGCAGAATAGTGGGATGAAGATCATTTCTTCACTTGTTGAGGTGTTTGTGGCATAAATACCAGTCCGGGAAATCATAAATATTGGTTTGACTTGTATGCAGTTCAACAAATATGTTGCTCTATGGGATCGTTCGAAATGTGAGTAGGGGATCACGACGTCCTATAGAAGACGTGTCATTTTAAGCTTTCTGCAAATTTATATCCGACGTATTGCATTTTATCGATCAGGAAGTTTCATATTCTCTGAAACCTCATTTCCCGAGCTTGTTCATTTATAAACACATCATTGATTCCACCAAAAAAACCCAGATATTCTTCTACAAAATAAACATTCAAAACATGTATTTTCTAATTAATATGTTTTAGAAAAGATATTTTGTGCCAATTGTAATCCTATTGTCGTCTTCACGTAGAAACTCCAATGACTTCTAGAGATTCGTTCAGACATTTTCACCGAATTTCGCCCCGGTGTACTGTGAATCCGTATTAAACATTGACATGATGTGATTCTGTATAGATTAAACATTGACATTGTGAGCTTCAATTGTAACATTAACATTGTGTGGCTTATAAGCGACTCTATATTATAGTCCCTGTTGCTATCTTTATATGAACCCGTTACTGGTTTGGCGAGGTGTTGTTTTATTAATCCTTACACAACTACAAATACATAATGCAAAAAAAGCTCGAACCATACTACGGGTGCAAACTCTTACAAATACATCGGTATATCTAAGAAAGAGGAAAACCATTCAGAAACAGTTGCAAGAGACACTGTGACGACAACAACGACCTTTATACACGTGCTTCTTCGTGTCAGGTTATTCGCCATTAATATACACTAACGTGATCAGAATCGAAATATATGTTTATTCGTTGGATAACATGTGCCGTTCAATTCGGCACCCGCCATAACTTTTCTTATCGAAAGTCGGAATAAATTTTAAAGTCGTATATGTATTCATTCATAATTTTAAGAAGTGCTGATAGATCTAATGTACATTTTGTATCACACACCAACTACTCCAAAATTAACATAATTACAGCCAGTATCAATTTCAGTTGAATTGCACTTTGTCATTGAATCCAAGAATTATCCGATTACCATTGCTATATGTCTAAAACATGGAAAGGAAAAGTAGCGATCCAGCCAGTATGGACGCAATTTTATTGAGTAGTTTTGTTGTAACGAGATTTTGCCATGCTATACAGTGGTTTTCCAAATACATAAATAGATATTGTTGCAATTGAACTCTAAGTGTTGTAATATGATACGCTTTAAAACAATCAATATGTTTTTGTATGTTATGACATAAATTGAGAAACGAAGAAGCAGACATCACACGACGAGTACTGAAATGGAACCATCAAGGTCAGAGAAAGAGAGGTAGACCTAGAGCTACCTGGCGCAGAACCCTAGAGCAGGAGATGAGGGAAGGCAGACATAGTTGGCACACCATGGATACAGATGCGCAGGACAGACAGAGATGGAGGACGATTGTTGTTGGCCTATGCTCCATACCGGAGTGAACAGGCTTAAGTGAAGTAAGTAAGTCATGATATAAATGCATGCATGTTTTGCGCGTCGACTTAGAGTCCGGTTTGATCTAACTTAAAATACGAATTCAAATGTTTTATTTAAGACAGATATGTTTGTTTTTAGTAAACACTATTGTACTCTTCGTTGGTAAACGTTTGTATGCTGAGACGCGATGAACGCAAGGTACATCTACTTGGTCTTGGATGCGTTACATTCGGTCTTTGTTATTTCTTTGTTATTTCTTTGTGTAACTATGTTATTTCGTTGTGTGTGGGCATTGATCCGTGTGGTTTTGTTGTTTTTGTCTTTGCAAGACAGGTTTAGTTGACTGCTTTCCTCCCTGTACTATTTCCCCGTAACCTTCTATACCTGTTCTGTTAATTCAGTAGTACCCGGAGTGAACTGCGAATAAATTATATTAACCAAACTTGACAGAATCCATTCATGTCGTCTAATGAGCGATAATGTTGATCTCCCTCATTGACTTCTGAAAATGGGCTTTGGTGAATGTGGAAAGGGTACAAGTACATTCTGGAATTTCTGAAAACAAATGAAAGGATCAAAACTTAAATGTCTAGCATGTCCCAATAAACCATTGAGCTATACATCAATGTGTTTTAAGTGGGGTTATTTCGTAGACTCCGTAGTCCTATATGAATCCATAAACGCGATCTGAAATTCTTAGTATTAAAAACATGTTCAATAATAAACATCCAGACATAAAAAACATTGCATTATTGTACCATCCGAATCGATACTAAACAATTTAATACTCCTTATATGTTTGTCTTGAGACAAGTTTTAATCCCTATAGCCATAGAAAGTTTGTCATGTGATACCAACCATTGCCGACTTTCACATTAATCCGCTAATCATACTGACAAAGGTCTATATATTCCATAATTTCGTACAATACCAGAAAACAATTTCCTTAGAAATAATTATACTCAAGAGATGCATACTTTTCTGTTATTCTCAAGACCAAACAGAAACGATAATCTGTTTTCTTTGGGTGGCGTGAAACAACTTGCATATTAATCGTGGTTTTTGGGTTATCCGTTACTGTTTAAACGATGGTGTATGATATCATACTATACATAGATATGTTATCCCCCTTTTCAAGCTCATTTGGTCGATTGGGTCACCGTTTTTGGCATATATTTGTGAAACGTATTAGTCCTGCAGTATGGTCTTGGGGAACTAGATCGGGTATTAGCTACGTTTTATTCAGTCACTTAAGATCACTGTTATTTTTTGTTATTTATTGTGCGAAATATACGGGGGGGGGTGGTGGGCTATATGTAGTTGTTGATTACATATTTGACAGTTTATATAAAGTTTTTATATGGTCCGCTATAAGGGAGAAACAAAATAACATCATCAACAACAAATTACAATAAATAAGAACCCCCATCCCAACATAGGCATATAATATATTATAAAGCATTTTGCATGTGGTGAATAGCAAATAATGATGCTGACTGTATTAAAATGATGATATACACAAAATGTTCGGTCGTTTGCATACCTGTATTGTTATTAGGACAAATGTCTGACCAGTGATACACAAATATTCTCTTATCTATGGCGGTGACCGTGGTGCTACGGTCTGTGAAGAGAAATCATTAGTGCGCCTCTAGAAGCGTGATTGATAAGATATACATAATATAGAGGTATCAGTAAATGACAGTTGTATGGAAATGATTGCTTCATATATTGTCTAGACATGACTGATGGATCATATATTGTCAAACCAAACCAGTATGCATGCTTGATGTAATAGTAACTAAGACAAGGTTTAAGCCATGACGGATGGGTAAAGTATGCGAACATCAGCGCCGATCCCATAAATGTATATACATCATCGAGAAAATACAGGCATCATTAAAGATCTATACACTTAGCGGCACTTCTAACGCTGCCACTTGATTATTCTCGATATCTCAAAAACCGTTTGAGATAACTTTATCAAATTTGCACCAGTTTTAGTTCAAGACATGTGCCTATTGCTGCACTTGTTAATTCAGAAATTGATGTGTATGAAAATTCGAAGTTAAAGTGTAATTTACGTCACACGGAATTACAAAGTCACAATATTAAAGAGCGTATTAATTAGGGGTCAATTGAGTATTTGTAATATTTTATTTCTTCACAGCTTCAAGTGTTAT